>BPTQ01000004.1:161993307-162278568 GCA_019973895.1 Chrysanthemum seticuspe
GCTACTGTTTTTGATTACCGAGTCGCTAGCTTGACTCGACCCCGAATTAATTGGTTCATGGGGAAGTAAGTGGAAGAGACAATCTCCATCGGACTTTCATTCAAGATGTTTGGATAAACATTGAAGTACGTGAAAGTTCCACACCGATGAGATACAGACAGACAGACCCGGCTCACAAATGGTACATGGAAATGCCTGGGTCAAAGATAATATCTTCATTCCCGAAGGAGTGAAGAACAGGAGAAGCCACGGGATATATGAAGAAAAGAAAGAAAATCATGATACAAATCATGACTAACTCTTCATCCTCAATAGGAGAATTCATAGTTTCATGAATCTCCTCAGTTAAGCTTACTTGATCAAGACATACTATGGGTGTGTCTAGATCAAAATGGAAGTTATCATACTCCGGTGGAGATATGATATGAGTGAGTTCACCGGCGAACTCCTCGTGAAGAGAATCAATCACAAGATGTAAATCTGTGGATTCTTGTTCCACTGTAGACTCATCACTATCCTCAATCTGAGTATCAAAGAGTGGATTCTCAGAAATTAAAGTGAATTCAGAGTCGAATTCAAATAGAGGATTAGTGAAAGTAGTTTTGAATGTTTCAGGAACAAAGTGATTAACATTCTCAATTGGACTGTTGGGATAAGAAGTGAGTGTACGATCATTATCAAGGAGACTTTCAGTCTCTCCCATATCGGCTTTGAAATCAAAGAGTGGATTGATGTGAGTGAGTTCATTGGTGAACTCCTCAAGATGATGATCAGCATCAGACTGTGGGAGTGATGCCTCAACATACTCGATGTTTCCATGAGAAGTACAATCGTCGCTAACATCGGAGAAAGTTTCAAAATGATCTTTTGAACACTCAAGAGGGGAGATAGAATCACACACATGATCAGAAGTTCCCTGTGACTCTCTCGGGATTGGGACAAGGTTCTCAACACTAGACTTTATGAATTCGTCTGATTCCTTTTCAGGAACAGTGTCAAGATGCTCGTCCCCCATGTTCAGAGAGTGAGTGGGAGCCTCGGGTGTGATAGCAGTTGTTTGAGAATGAATCTCAACTGCTGGGATATCATCTGACTGAGGGAGTTTAGAAGGACTAGCATACATATGTTTTATACTTTCCATTTGTTCTTCTGCTAGTAATTCCATCATAGTCTTTTCTCCTTGATTTTTCATGGAAGGAATTTCAACTGATGAACTTGATGAATCTGTACAAAGTTGACTAATATCAAGGGTAACTTCATCATCATCGTCATCAGGAATGAAACGAAATCGAGAGCTAGATTTGGCTGCTTTTTCTTTTGCAATTGATTCCCTAATAGATTTTTCAAAGGCAATCGGGGAATCTAATTTAGCAGTCCGCTCTTCAGCTAACAAAACTTCCATGGATTTTTCATTTGGATTATCTTGGGGATGTTTACATTCCTTCAAATCTTTCACTAAATCCAAAAGATCAAGTAGAAGATTTTGAGGAAGTGGCTCAGGCTGAGGTGGTGCCTGATTCACTTGGTATTGTGGAGGTTGGTTATGATACGAAGAGTCGTAATTGTTACAAGGAAATGGATTCCTTGTTTGACAATCAGAGCTAGAGTGAGGACCTCCACAATACTCACAACAGTAAAACTGATGTGGCTGTGAGTCATATGTGTTGTAGTCATAATTGTTATCAGGAACCTGCTCATAGACAAGCGTGTTTCCCGATTGACAATCAGAACTGTAGTGTGAACCACCACAGTACTCACAACAGTAAAACTGCTGAGTCTCACAGTGTGGTAGCTGATGGAATGAATCAATTGTGTTATGGTAGGAATAGGGATCCTGGTTATAGACAGACCCGTTTCCTGATTCCACCATGCTACAACTGGGGCAATTGCCACCATTATAAGGACCACCACACCATTGACATCCAAGAGGGTGAGGATAAGACATAGAAAGAATCAAAGGTTTACAGAGGGGTAGGAATGAAGAATCAAAGATGTGAGAGGGTAAAGATGGATCTTTTTGGATTTTTGAATAAACATTTTGCAAAAATAAAAAAAAGAAAATCTTTTTGGGTTTTTGGTTTTATAGATGATATAAACAAGGAATGATGTCAAATCACTAATCTGCTAAACGTAAGACTATTAGCACTGCTCCCCGGCAGCGGCGCCAAAAATTTGATGCGTGCCAAACAGTCAAGCTAAATCACTCAAGCCTGCCACTTGTGAATGGCAGACCGCAATCAGCTTAAAACTGCTCAAGCATGAATGCAATGAAGATCTGGGGAGTATAGTGTTTCCCCGGGTCGTTATGTCCCAACGAGCCGTGCGAGAATAGTCAAACGTTTAGTGATCGAGAAGATTTGAACGGGAAAGGATTGTGGTTGATCTATACCTAAAGAGAAAGCCCATAAACTACAGGGGCTTAAATGCAAATTAAATGAAATTAAAAAGATAAAAACTATTAAATAAACGCTATCACTATATTTAAAATGATGTTTTTGTTTTTATGTTTTTATAAAACCGAAATTAAAAACTACGTAGCGTACAAAAGAAAATGTGAAACTGAAGCAATATAAACCCTAAAAATATGAAAATGACATTTTTACAAACCTAATGATAAAAGAAAATATTTAGAAAAAGAAAATTATTTTTATAACTATTTATCTAATTATTATTAATTAAAAACTATTTTTAACTATTGAATAATAACCTAAAATACAAGAAAATAGGAAATGAAGCTAGAAAAATAAAATTAAGACTTAGAAAAATCTAAAACATCAAAATAGAATTTTCAAAACTATTTTTGTATTTTTCTGATTATTTTTCTATTTTTTATAAATATTAAACTATTAAAAACTAATTAAATTACTAAAAATTACAAAATAAACTATGAAAAATCTGGAAAATTACTTTTTTTACTTTTTATATTTATCTAAACCTAAGAAAAATGAAAACTTATTTTTTTGAACCTTTTCTTAATTTTTTTGTATTAAAAGCTATTTAGAAATGCTTAAAAACTAAATAAAATGCAGAAAAATAGCAAACAAGCTTGGAAAAATCTGAAAATTTCAGGAAAACTCTAAAATTATATTAGGAAGCTAGGAAAAATGGAAAATCATGGGGTTATGTGGAGGAATTAGGAACTGATGTACAAGTGCTTATTGAAATAAGCACTTGAATAAGCAAATGGGCACCAAGGACCACCCACTGATCACAGAAGCTTGGATAAGCTAAAATGACCAAAATGCAATGAATTACAACTGCTTTATATTTCTGGATTTTAAGCTACCAAGGTTTGGTTGGATTGAGACCAAGTGCTAAAATCAGTTTAGAGGCCAACTTTGGGCTTAAGCATAAGCTACATAATAAGCTAAAAAGGGAAAACAGAAGTGGGAACCTAAAGGAGACCTGGGTGGCTATCTATAAGCCAAAGGCTAGACCATGACAAGCTCTATTGAGCTTTTCCCAAGCCTGGCAAAACCCCTGTGCAGACTCAGCTTTCACTGAGTCAATGCACAGGGCAAACAGGCCTATGTTTAAGCAGTTGCATAAGCTAATCTAGGAAGCTGAAGTGAAAAACAGATATGTGGTTTTCAAGACCACCCAGCAAACTACAAATGGACCAAAAATGAAACCCTAACTAGCTGTCTTGGACTCTGTGCAAGGTCTGCACTTTTTGCAAAAACAGGTTCAGACAAGGTTTTGACTACTAAGAACAGTTAAGCAGATTTGACTTTGGTGAGATTTGTGATCAAATTTAGGACTGATGATGATATAATATGATGAATTGAAAACAAAGCAAGCTCACTTAACAAGTTATCCACCCATATGTAAGATTATACCAACTGATGTCCACAGATTTGAGGTCAAGATCAGATTTAAACTAATGTTGACTTTTGATTAAGTCAAGCACAAAACAAGGACAGATATTGATGCAAATAACTATAACAAGCATAAAGCAACTGATCTACCCCATCATTTAAACCTTTAACACAGTTTTACACCCTGATCCAAACACTCCTTTACACTACTATTGTGAAAGTTAAATGAGCTAACTGATGCACCAACATGTTTTAATGATCATTCTAAGTTCAAATAACCTAAATACTAGTATTTAAACAGGTTTTAACTACTGGTAATTACAAAAACTGATTATGCCATGAAACTAGAAAATAACTTACACATGGGTCCAAATTGTTTGCAGGCCAAAACCAGACCCCAACCTATGCTAACTTAATCTAATCCAACCCATATCAAGCATCTGCAACAACCATATCCAATTCCATTGCAATTTGAACTCATAGTTGACTTTTGTTGACCCTGAGTGAAAGAGCTTTAAACTGCTTCCCAAGCTTATCAAAAGCTTTAATAAGCTTGAATAAACATGTTTTAGTTAAAATAAAACTGCTTGAGAGCTTTAATACAGTGGTTTGAAATTAAAATTTTTAACAGTGTATATAAAGCTTGAAACTGATATGAAACTTGGAATTAGGACTGAAACTTGATTCAAAACACTTAATTAGCTTAACTTCAATATATAGAAACTAAGAAATTACATTTTAAGATTAAAACTAAGAAGTTGTTATAAAAACGACATACATTGAAAACTAAAAAAAACTAACTACTCTCTTTTTCTTCCTTTTCTTCCTCTTTTATACTTCAAAAATCTTTCCACCTGTCCTCTGATCACTTCCCACCACACCTGAGAGCCAATGGGAGAGTTTTGTGGACTCTAGGCCCTTTTATCATTTTGGCGGGAAAGTTGTAATTTGACTTCTGTTGACCTTTAGACTGCAACTAGGGGGGGGGGGGTGAGAGGTGTGATGATGAGGAGGGATGAGAGGTGTTGGGATAAGGTGATGGGATGGTGTTGGGAGAAGGTATGCAGAGGAGCAGGCAAGTGGGGGAAGGAAACCAGTGTGGGAGGGAAAGAGTAGTTTGACTGGTTTTGTTGACCAAGGGTCCAAAAGGAAAGGGGGGTCAAAATGGTTTAAAGGCAGGGGGTCAAAAGGTAATTTGACAAGGTAAGGTTTGTATAAATGACAAGGACTTGTATTGCAAATCTGATTTCTTGAAGGACCATTTCTGTAATTTCTCCAAAGATGTTACAAGGACCAAAACTAACAAGTTCCAATAGTACAAGGACTAGTTTTGACATTTTCAATTTTCCAAGGACCAAACTTGACAATTTCAAAAGTTCGGGGACCTTTTCTGCCATTTAACAAAAGATTTATTCAAGGACCATTTTTGACAAATTAGAATATTTCAGGGACCTTGAATAACATTTTTCTTTATTTAGATTTACCAGGGACTGTTTTTGACAACTTTTGAAACTTGGGGGACTAAAACTGCCAATTATGCAAACTTTATACGTTTTTCACCAGATTTTGATATTTTTGCATTTAAAACATATAAAACACTTATTTGTGATATTTTTATCATTTTGATGCATTTCTGAGTGTTTTCAGATGTTTTTGCAGTTTAAATGGTACAAAAATGATGAGTATTTAGACACTCATCACTCACCCACTTCAAATGTTACATATGGACTTATTTGGTCCTACATTTGTCAGCAGCTTGAATCTCAAGAAATACTGTCTTGTAGTGACTGATGATTTTAGCAGGTTTACATGGGTTTTCTTTCTTAATACAAAGGATGAAACAACTGGCATCCTTAAGATCTTTATCACAGAAGTAGAAAACCAATATAATTTAAAAGTGAAAATCATCAGGTGTGACAATGGGACATAATTTAAAAATAGAGTTATGGATGATTTTTGCAGAGATAAAGGTATTAAAAGAGAATTTAGTGTTGCTAGAACTCCTCAACAAATTGGTGTTGCTGAGAGGAGAAACATGACACTTATTGAGGCTGCTAGAACCATGTTGGCAGATTCAAAATTGCCAATCACTTTTTGGGCTGAAGCAGTTAACACTGCATGTTATGTGTGTCAGGTCACTAGTTTTACAACACAAGCATCAATGAAAGAAATAGAGAGGCGGTTGAACACGTTAAACACACACACACGTATAAAGCTAGACCGGTTATGCGTAAAGGTGTAAAGGAGTGAATAAAATGAACAACCAACCCTCAAGTGAGGGTTATACAAGAGTATTTATAGGAGGGAAGCTAGGGCAACACTTCCTAGTCCCTTCCTTTCTCCTATGGGCTTGGGCCTAAGCTCATGGGCCTTCTACATAAGCTTAAGGCTAATAACAAACATAAAGGCCATAATCAAGCTAACTATTACATATGAATCACTAACACTTGATTTAGGTTTAGGAGTGATTCCAACAATCTCCCCCTAAGTGTTGGTGACGAATAAATATGAACGGTGAAGGCTTTGATGTAATAGTAGCTTTGACGTCTTCTGACATTCTTCTTTCTTGTGAGAAGAATTGCCTTGATTTGAACAATCTCACCAGTTTAGAGAAATTGTTTTCTTTAAACAGTTTTGCTTTGACGTCTTCTTTAACTTTGTTCTTTGATCATTGTTTTTTGTGATGGTAGTGATAGTATGTTGTTGTTTTCTGCATCAAGTCTGCCTCAGGTCTGCTTCGCTGCTACAGTGTATCCACGTCATTCTTCAACATGCTCACACGCTCTTTAACGTTGGATAATAGTACTGATGAAGTTCTTTAAGCCTTTAACTTTGTAGATTCTTTGGATTGAAGAAGAATCATTCTGACTTTTGTGTTGCTTTTGGATAGAACTTCCATTAGTGATGATGTTGGCATGAGCATGTGAAGAATCTGCACGATCATTCCGCTCTAGAGCTTCCATAAGAAGAAAACATAAAAACGGTTAGTAATAAGCGGTTTCCGGCACTTACAAGTTTGAACTTCGAGAGTGTTAACGCGATGTACCGAAGTACATCTACAATTCAGATGAGTCGCTGAGGTACAACGAAGCATCACCTCACGACTGTAGACCGTTTGAGACACACTAAGCGTAATCCACGGGGAGTTACCGAAGTGACCTGCTGTCAGGGCTGTTTGATGTTGACCCTGGCAGGAGTTTCCATTCAATCACTGAGGATCACAGTTGTGAACCTCTCTTAAATGTTCTCGACAAATTGCTAAGATCTGTGAAGGACTCGATAACGTACCACTGATGTTCTTATTGTTGAAGATCAAGTGATGAAATGTCAAGTGTTCCTAAGAGATCTTTTGATGAATCTCGTGGCTCTAGACTCAATAGTGCGTTTTGGTTTTCCTGAGCGGAGACTAGGGAGAGGGTCTCCTTCTTCAATACCAGCGATCTCTAAGAGAAAGCCAATAGTTTAAGTAGGGTTCCCTGTGAGAATGAAACAAGCTTCTGTTGAGAGAAACTTGAGTGGCTAAGAAGGTTTAGTGCATGCGTCACTGGGTCCATGACGACTTTTAATCTTCAATACCGGTGTCACTACGTGACAACCAGTAGCATATGAATTGAACCCGGTGTCTGCCCTAAGTTGAATAATTTGGAGGGCTATTTCTTTTCACCCTTTTCTTTGCATTTCTTTTTAATTCTTCAACTCCTTCTTTCTCCGATTCTCATTTTCTCCTTTTTATAATCGTACCTAAGGACTTCTAAGTACTAACTATTTGTGATGTCCTTGGGTAGATCCCTCCGGCTCTGGCGGATCATAGGACGGTTATTCCTAACCTTAGTCACCTTATAACTCCATGACTAACCTATGTTGCCATAAAACCAATTTTCAAGAAAATCTCTCAAAGTGTTTGTGAATGAAAAACATGTTTGAACACTTCAAGAGTTTTAGATTTTCAGAAATACTCCCCCTCCACATATGCTTAAGAGTTTTTACGGAAATCTGCACAGTGAGGAAAGAGCGCGCACTTTATGAATTGATCAACTCAAGATAGACAATTCCCCGAGGGACACGATTACGTTGCATAGTTAAAGAGATACATTGTCAGCTTTTAGGTGACAACTAGCTCTAATAACTACCTTGAAGGTGTTGACAATCCTCGAAAGGGTGTCAAACCCGTCAGAGTTCATGTCTACCAAGAGTTTCTCGAACGGTAGATTCTATTCGGACAAGTCCTTTGCGAGACACGTTTACATCACTAGCGAACTAGCTTGAAATTATTACCCGTCCCGGACAAGTCTTTTCGAGTTACTAACAGTTAAGTATCATCAATTCGTTGGTTAAGTCTATAGCACAAAGATTCATTTGCAGTTACACAACATATTTCTTATCACATAATTTTCTCCCCCTCAAAAATGGCATATAAAATGTTATTTTTGAAAAGTTGAGAATAAATATGACCATTTCGAGTGTTGCGGGAAGATGACCACTGTAACACCCCAAACCGATACGGATCAGAATGCCACATTATGGTGTCATACAAAGCATACAGTAACGCAAGCGGAAGTCTTATCATACAAATAAAATAAAGTCATGAACATCATAACTCCGAAATGATAAAAACAACCACAAATCCAAAATAGAAATACTAAAAGAAATACAAATCTGAAACATAAATCCATAATTAAGTGAAACATCAAAATAGGGTAGGTCTTCTAAGTTCCAACTCTCACTTTTGCCCATAGCCCTGCTAGTACCTGCCGCATGGAAAAGAAATGCGGCTGAGCTTACAAAGCTCAGTGAACAGATATGACAGAAACAAAAACTAAATATAACAAAGGTACGAAACGAATCAAAATATAATAACGAAATCGTAACGAATGAACGGGAAGGAATGAGTCAATGAGAAACCTGCAGAAAACATCATAACGTATATCCACCAAGAACATAATCAAATAAACGCCATAGCAAAAAGCACATCCACGAATACATACAAGCACATACAAATATTCAAGCATTCAAAGAATCACATAAAGGATGAGAGGCAGCATCATAATTAAACATGTACCCAAATATTGTGAGAGCATGTCAAGCAGCGGAATGACTAACAACATGTTATGGCAAAACAAGCAAGGCGACAAATCAAATACATATAACTAAACTACACTCTATAAGCAGACAGGAAACCACATAATATAGCTCAAGTATGGCAATTACACCAGGCAGATAAATAATAACGACAAGTTGTACAGTCATCACACCATGTAGCATCATCAGTAGTAATACTATGCAAGATTATAACATGGCAAGTAAACAGTTCAATAGGTACACATATAAGTCAAATCAATTTCTGTCAGCAAGGAATCATGTGCGTAAATATAATCATAACTAATCAATAATTATCATATAGTACCTTAAATGATAATTATAACTTAAGAAGTAATTATATAAGGACATCAATAAAAGCAGCTAAGTCACAGATTTACATACAAGCATGGCATCTAGACAATTCACATAAGCACATCTTAACATGGTAACCGGATAATTTCATACTAGCATGGCAACATGTAATTCAGGTAATCACGTATCAGCATGGAGAGTAGGCAAATCACGTTGTCATACATCAACATAGTAAACAAGAGAATCACATACTCATGTCATTTATAAACATATGAAGTAAAATTCTGATAACATAAGTTTGGTATACACAATGTATGGAATGAAAGCATCATAAAATCAACTAACAATAACACCACATAATTGTTGGATGGACTAGATCAGAATTCTGGGTGAACGAAAGGTCAAACAAGTAACTGAATGGCATACGTATCAAATGGGCAAAAGATAACAAACCAACGTGAACGAGAGATCATAAACAATAAAGGATCACGTCATGAAGAGAACATAATGAAGTACCAAAGCAAAAGGTGTTCAACATGCCACATGAAGAACAGAACGAACATACAAATACATAATCCGATGAAGTATAATGAATCACAAATGAAAGATGCCCACGAGCAAATAATCCTATGCGTCCAGCATGCCACATGAAGGACACTACTTACAAAAGGGTCCAAGGAGGGGAGGCCTCACAAGTACCAAAGTGCGAGAGGGGGTGCAAGGCACGCACAGCCCAAACGCCAAATCCATACAAATCATATCGTATCAAATCATATCAAATCATAAGCCTAGGATGCATCCATACGCCCCCCGTACATAAGGCAATATGTACCCCGTTAGCTAGACAGGTATACATATGCAAATAAGGCGCCACAAATCACAAATCATATCATATCAAATCATAATGGGGACGCCGGGGACTAATCACACCGCCCCAGATAGTGTCATGCCATTGGTGCCATCAATGACATGGCCATGGTACCTCCATGGCTAGTTGGCTCGTAACAAAAGGGGCAGAATGTACAAATCATAATCATATCCAAAACATACCGAATCATAAGCGTACAAATCATAGCAACTGAATCATATCATAACACATCATACCGAAGTCAAAATGGAACGAATCATATCGAAGAATCATAGCATACGAATCAATTCAGAAAGCAAACAACGGATTATCATAGGGGAATCATAGCAAAGGATCATATCAAAGGATCAGAACGTACAAAAGTATCCCTACTGAAAAGGGAAAGAATATCTGTACTAATATTTACGAATAAAGATTGTTTTAAAAGGAGAGACTGAATATCCGTACCTTAGCAAATGAAAGTAAATGGAAATGTGAGCACGAAGAAATAATATCACGTCTTCTTCAACGAATCTACACGGATTAATAATTATACATATTATTTTTAATTCCACAAATGTCGAAACGGTCTTTTAAATATTCGGGTTACATACTTAACATATTTTAGTGTTATGTTATAAAATAATAACGTACTTTTTAGACGATATTCGAATAATGTTGTGACCAATGACGGGCGCGGACCACTTTCGAAAATTATATAATGCACACTACACTCTATCATGCATGCTCTTTATTAATTATTAGCACCCTTTTATATTTACTGTAACAACAAAATATAAATGTAACTTAATCCCTTTCATGCATGCTCTATTATGACTACTCTTAGTATTATATTCATGTACAAACCTAACCACAATAACACATCAAATATAAGACTCAGTATCATGCCTACACTTTTAGTATTAAACATGTACATATACACACGCTTGAGGAGCAAACCAAAGCAACATATAGTCCCATTCAGGATTCATTTCAAACGCATTAGATGCTTCTTTCATGCATGCACGTTCATTTTTTTTTATAAATATATCAACAAAGTAAAAATGGTGTACACTCTAACACATGCTTACCCTTTCTTCATCTTTTCGTTTCACTTTCAGGTTCGAGTATAATAAATTGGCTTATGGATTCCCTGACTTATATAAAGAAAACGTTCAGAAGCTTACACGTCGATCTATGTATATAACTTAGATTCATGATTTTATGTGATACGAAATATGTGTTATTCGTATACGGTTTTAACGAAATAGGTGTTTAGTTCATACGTTATTAATATATATCCATACGCATGTTATACGACTGTCGCGAGACTGGAACAAGGAGATCAAAATAAATATGCATGATTCAAATTTGAATAGCCAAAAGGACTCAAGTCGACTTAGTGCTATATTATTTCATTCGAATTCTTCTATGCCGATTTATAAGTTATTAACGTTACAGTTTGTATGTATATACGCGTGCAGGTCTAAGGAAACAAAGACGAGGGAAGAAAAAAAAAATACCTTCTGATCGACAGAAAGAAGGACAAATAACCACAACCCCAAACCGATTTCGAACCAACCAAACCCTCTTCG
Organism: Chrysanthemum seticuspe; assembly: GCA_019973895.1. NCBI lineage: Eukaryota > Viridiplantae > Streptophyta > Magnoliopsida > Asterales > Asteraceae > Chrysanthemum > Chrysanthemum seticuspe. The sequence continues at coordinate 162,004,959 of BPTQ01000004.1, forward strand.
AACCAGGGTTTAACCACGATCACACACCACCCTCTTGTTACCTTCTCACCACCTTTGCACCGCTCGGATAATAAAAAGAACACTGTTTCATTTTGTATTAGTAATGTAGGGTTTTTGTGTGTGATGTCAAAATGGTATACGCTTGATATAAATGAGAAGTGGATGAGAGTGAATTGCCGAATCTTATGGGAGTGGAGGAAGACTAGATCAGTCCTGATTCAAATAAGATTTAGTCATATCCAAAGTGATATAGTGAGGTGATGTTTAAAATATAAAACCGGACCCCATTATGAATTGTATTAGCATGTGATGTTAAAAGAAAAAAAATAAATAATTACTTCCTAGGCCTTAAATATTTTGTGTACACCCACATTTAAATAAATTTCAGTTCATTGATAGCATTGTTTTATGTTCTAAGTAAAAAAAAAATATGAATCGACTTAGGTTATAGATTCGTGTTTCATGACTTATATTCGTAACCTTATAGTTTAAATAGTATCTCATATAATATATAGTCGAAAGGCGCCTCGAATGTTCAGGTTATTATAACCACTATGAACAATTTGTGAACAAAGTTTTAATTCAAATACTCCCTCAACAAGTGATATAAACGGTTGAGGTTTTGAAAAATCATACGGGGAAGTACTTGTTCTTTTGAGCAAAACCTTGAAAAATGAAAGGTTTGATAGGTTTTACTCAAAAGTAAGAAGCTTTCGCTCCTTTTATAAGGATTGTGGCACTGAAGCGTACCACAGGGTCCTTTCTTGACAAGAGCGGGTTGTACACTGATATGTGTGCACAAGCCATAGACATATATAGTCACACATCCAAAGTAATAATGAAAGAAGCGGTTCAAGGGGTACCAGGAAGTCCAGTGATGTTGCCAGGAGTGCGAACAGGGCGTTGATAGCCGGTGATGTTAATCCTGGGTCGACCACCAACAAAGCTTTCCAATGTTCTGAACTGATCCCGTCGAAACAACCTTTCATCAATCATTCTGATGATCCTCCTCACATCCCTTCGATCCTGAGAATTCCATCGCTTAGGAGACCTAATCTTTTGATGTATATCCTTCAACCTATAAGCCAATCCGTCCCTAACCATCTTCAAAGTGTGATCCCCAAACTTGTGAAGATCGCTACACGCCATTAAGCAATTTCATTGAAGTTCACTGCGATAAACTACGCCGAATGGTTTGCTGATGAGTGTATATTGTGAGAGCTGGTTGATGTCGGGAAGATCAAGCTGAGGTGGAGTGAAGTTGAGACGGGTCTGATATGATTCAACTGCAAGCTGGAGATCTTCTACACGTTCTTTGATGACTATGCGTCTGATGAAGATGAGCAATGACTTGATGAATTCACGTTGTACTTCAGTTGAAAATTGTCTCATGCGACCCTGTACTTTGGCAAGGTACATGTCTTCAATGTCGTTGATAGACAAATTCTCAAAGTCAGCTTCAGAGAATGCATAATCCCTTTCGTCTTGCCTTTTGGCCACAATATTCTTGAGAAAAGTGTAGTCCCATTTGGACGAAAGATCAACGTGTTTGATGGCAACGATACTCTTAGTACTGAACACTGCATGTTGAGACTTCTGAACCTGGCAGCTTCTGTAGTAGATTCTTCGGCGTTCCGGCCAATGGTGAATTCCATACATTGCATCACGGTCATACTCTGCCACATTGTTGGAGAACATGTGGTTAGCTCTTTCCTTGATGGCTATGCAGTTAGAGTATATGGCTGCCGGGAATCGAAGTGTCAGAGATGTAGCGTATTTCCTTGAACCATCGCCACCATGTAGAAGAAATTCCAAGTCTTTGTTGAAGAAATATCGGAATGGAATCCTAGGCTCATCTGGTTGGCCAATTGTTGGTAGAGGTTTAGACCAGTCGGTGTAATATAGAGGGTTGTCCCGTTTGGTGAAGTCAATGTTTGCTTCTGGGTTGAGCCAATCCATGTTGTTAGACATAGCTCGAGCAATGTTTTCAAGGTGATATTCGACCTCGATGGCACTTTCCGAGCTATCTTTTAACAGTTGAAAAGCTTCATTCTTGATTCGCCTCAACTCAGATTTCGTCATCTTCTTTACTCGGAATTTTTCTTGCAGTATCTTAGCGTGCTCCAATGTATTACCGTCTACCAGATCTTGACCTTCAGCTGGATAGGGGGTGGAGTTAACAAGTGTAGAAAACCATTCAAATTCTTCAGTGTTATCTTCATCTAGCCATGATACGACGTCAGCCTTGGGCGCCTTCTTCTTCTTTTTCTTAGACCTAGATGAGGATTCTGGTTTCTGTACTTTGTCGGGAGAGGCGGGTTGTTGTTGGGGCTCATGGAATTCCTCATCGTCACTACCCGTATACTCAAAGTGATCACCTGTTTTCTGAGTCAGGGGTGGTAACTCAGAAGAATCCTGAAGTTTTTCAGTAGAAGAACGAGGAGGAGACCTTTGTTGTGCTGGAGTCCGTTTGGGTGGAGGTTGCATAGAAGATGATTCACCAGACTTCTTCGAGCGTTTATGCTCGTCATTCTTATCCTGATCCTTATCTTCATCATCGCGTGGACGTTTCGTCCTTTCAGCTTCTTCTCGGCATGCTGATTTGAGTTGATATTCCAGCAATGCTTCAAGCAATTTACCTTCGTGAGAGGCAAGTGTTGCAGATCGTTTGGACATTTGAGCTACCAGCCGGTCAACTAACTCAGCATCGGAGAAGATTATGGGATCAACTGGATTGATGCTTACGTGCATTGGTGTTGATTTCATAGTCTGCTTGGCCAGATGAAGTAGATTCGGATAGAGTTGTTTGGTGAATAACTCCTTTGTAACTTTAGGAACAAAGTCAAGAAGGTAATTGTGAGTGTAACCTTTGATCATTTCGTCCATTTTCCCTTGAAGATCATCTTTCATGAGCTTCTGAGCATACTCCCTTTCAACTTTCATCTCGTCATTCTCGTCATGAAGATACTGTATCTGATCAGCGTAGAAATTCATCTTCCTGTATAGCATGTCTTTCTTTCTGACTTGTTTGACAGTATTCACAATTCTTTTATGAGTATGAGAAATCCAAGATCGAGTTGGCTTCTTCACTGATTTGGATGTTGATTTGGTTGATCTTTTAGATGGTGGTGGTGAAGAATGAGATGATGAATCTGATGATGAGGAGACATGGGGAGGCTCAGGGTCCTTTGGAGGTGCAGAAGTATCCTCCTTGGAACGAATTGGACTGTTGAGAAGATAATCATCATAATTCCCTTCGTTATCTTGTCCAGATTTAGCTTTTACTTCCGTCTGAGCCTGGGCTTCTTCATCAGTCTTTTCTTTCTCAGACTTATCCTTTTCTGGTTCCTCAATGTTATAATCAATAGAGTCTTCCACAAGCTTTTGCTGTTGCACAAGAGTGGTGGCACCAGTTCCCTTATCGGGTTGATTAACCGCATCAGGAATTGGTGAAGAGTGGACACCACCACTCGACCCTCCGGGGCCACGCATTTGATCTTGTTCAAATTCTTTAGCTTTTTGCAGGTGTCTAACGATTTTAAACTTCTTCTTGTAGGATGTATCCAGTTGCTCTTCATCTGAGCTTGAGCATTCATCATATGGTACAAGTACTGGAGTCTTCCCTTTTCCTTGAATAGCTGGAGGACTGGGAGGTTTGACTACTGAAGGAGGTGCGTCGGTTGCAGATTCAGAGTAGAAGACCTCTTCGTCTGATTGTGTATCTTCAGAGCTTTCGTCTACTAGCTTTCTTTGTGGTTCAAGCTTTGGAATGGAAATAGGACCAGCTTCCTTAAAAGGAACAGTCTTTTTACGAGGAGGATTCCTCTTGGGAAACTTCCTCTGACTCTCAGTGCTTATAGCACTTCCTGCACTGCCTCTTCTGGTTTTACGTGTAGGTGTTCCAGAAGACTTCTCATCGAGATGACCAACTTTGCCTTCTTTTACTGCTACCAGATACCTTTTGTATGTGTAGAGCTTTTTGATTTCGTCAGACAGAAGGTGATCAGGTAACACAGCACCCTGTTTCTTTGTTGACGATTCCTTGATTCTGACAGTTAAAATAGGCTCAGTCAACATGTCATGATTGTCGGGGTCATTGAGCCTTTTGGGAATATCAGGATGAAGTCCAAGTGCTCTCTGGATCAACAATTTAGTGTATCTGACATAGGGAATCTTTGAGCCAAGCTTTTTGAGAAATGACATCATGTCATCCCATATCAGAGCTTCAAGCTCAATTTAGTTATATGAGCTTGGGATGCTCATAGCCGCTATCAGGACCAGAGACAGATTTGGTAATGATGATGTAGAGAGTTCTCCACGGTTAAGGAATGTTCTTAAGCTCCACATGAGAGTGCTTAGTGATAATTCCTGAAGCTTCATCATAGCCAATATCAATCAAGAATTGCAAAACTGTCTCTTCAGCAGGTGTGGCATAGAATTCGGTTGGCTCGATGTCAGGGATGAGAAGAACAACCCGTAAGTCTGCATGTGTGATGGTGACTTGTTTGTGATTGAGCGTCACAGTCATTGCACTTTGACCTTTGATCCTCTGCATTGAATTCCAGAACTGTTGCATGTAGATCTCCGGTACTGTAGCAGAATGTGAGAGCATGTTCTGGTAGGGATGATTCTTGAGAATATCCATAGCAATCAAACAGGAAGATTCTGAGCAGGTGAGGGTTTCAAAGTCAACCATGAGGTTGTTCTTTCCAATCTTCCTTGGATAGCCATTAGGGAAGATATCAGCAATTGTGAGAACATCTGGTGCATCCACATTCATTTGAGCTGCCATATCTTGATCTGAAATAACATTAGCCAAAAGAACCAACATATCGAAAGACATTATGTTAGTCAACAGAAGGTTTTATTGTCTAATTATTGAATGTACAAAGTTAATGATTGTTACGAGTCCAAAGTCACTTGTTTGTTCAATAGTCCAATGACGTCGTGATAAGTTTCGTGAGTTAGTTAACTTTAAGTTTTAAAGTTTATGTTATCACTTATTTAACACAACATATTAAACGTTTAAGTTTATTAGTGACATTATTGGTTTCGTGACGTTATGATTTGTTTATTTACAAGTTTGCACGCGTAACAATTCATAATTAAGGTCAATCAAGGCTTAGGCGTAAAAAGTGGAAACGTTATGCGTAAACAGGAGTGTTATACGCGTAGACGAAAGCTTATGCGTAGGATCCTGACTTACGCGTAAGAAATATTACGCGTAGGAACAGGGGACCTTATGCGTAGAGCTTACGCGTAGGCGTATAAAAACCTTATGCGTAAGGCTTACTCGTAAGAGTAGGCCTTATGCGTAGAGGTCACTGTTTACGCATATCCTTCACAGGATACGCGTAGTCCCATTGTAGAACCTTATGCGTAGACGCTACGCGTAAGATTACTCTTACGCATAACATGCTACGCGTAAGGTGATCCTTATGCGCAGTTTGCTTAGAACCTTGATTCTGAATTCTCACTTGTAACAAACCTGAACTAAATTCATCATATCATCAATATTAACCCATACATTCATCTTATAACAGATCATGGCATGAAAACTTGTTAAACAGTTTAAGCGTAGAAAATCTTACGCGTAGAACTTAAACCCTAATTTCAAGAATTACGCTTAAGAAATCTAGCCATGGAAATGTCACCAAATCATTTCTGGGAAGTCTTAGAAGCCTATTGAGTTGTTTTGTTCAAGTTTTAACATCAAACACCATGTGAATCAAAAATACCCAATTCGTATGAACTAGAACCCTAAATTACAATTCTTTCACTTTTGTTGTTTCTGGGCAAGTTCTAAGCATGGATATAGTTAATTCATCACTTAAACAACACATTATAAGCAACCAATTAGCCAGAGACGTTCACACATGAAAACACCCAATTTTACGCATAAACCCTAGTTTTTCAAAATCAATCAATTCGTGTTTCTGGGTAAGTTTTGAGGATAAACATAGTATCATTGATGTTATTGAAACGTTTTGACACAATTGTTTTAACCACAAACACACACCAATGATTGTGTGTTCATACACTTATGCGCAGAACACATAATCACACATATCTCACGTTTTAGCCGTTGGATTTGCATAAAAATCAAAACCCTTGCTTGTAATTACGTTTAGATTATGAAAACACTTACAATACGATAATCAAAAGCACGGATTTCTTGAACGATTTTAAAGCGTAGGATTTGTTAGGTTATGAGTAATAAATGTGAAGTGAAAGCCTTTTAACTTCCATTTTGGTTACCATTTTCATCCAAAGCCTTTTAACTTCCATTTTGGTTACCAAATGATAGATTTTAAGAAAGAAACTTGACGACACTCCCCCTCGACTTAAGAAATAATGAAAGGTTATAAATTTTAGTCCGAGGAGTGTCATTGAACCAGAAAATGTGACCACCATTTTAAAGAAACAACCAGGATAGGATAACATGCAAGTACACGGATGTTTTGAAATAGTTAAGTATTTATTTTCTCCCCCTCAACACTTGATCGAAAAAATACTGAATTTTGAAAGATTTGAGTGTTGACGGAAGAAATGTACTTGCCATGTTTGAAGAAATATGGATAGAAGAATATTTTTGTTGTTTTATCTGATTTTATATTTTTGTATTTTGTTTTTGAAAAATTATTTACAAGAGAGATTTTGGTGTTTGACAGGTTTTTAAGACTGTTTTAGGAGGTCATCCAATTCCTCTTGAGTCAAACACCTCATACCAATCCGGTGGACCAACTCATTAAACCTAGCGGGAGGCAAGGCTTTGGTGAGTAGATCTGCCAATTGGTATTCTGTACCCACGCAGTATAATTCAACTGTACCCTGTTCCACGTGGTCCTTGATGAAATGATAGCGAAGATCGATGTGCTTTGATTTCGAATGCTGAACTGAGTTGCATGAGATCGCAATGGCACTCCGATTATCGCAGTACATCGGGATTCTGTCAAATACGTAACCATAGTCTTTGAGTTGTGTTCTCATCCAAATGACTTGAGCACAACATGCCGACATGGCTACATATTCTGCTTCGGTTGATGACAGCGATGTACAATCCTGCTTCTTCGATTGCCAGGACACCAGTTTATCACCAAGAAATTGTAGTGCTCCTGAAGTACTTTTTCGTGAATCTAAGCATCCTGCGTGGTCAGCGTCTGAAAAGGCGATTAGTTTATAACCAGAATCCTTTGGATACCAGATCCCCAAGTTAATGGTTCCCTTGATGTATCAGAGGATTCTTTTAGCCTCAGAGAGGTGGGTTTCAGTTGGTCGCGACTGATAATGGGAGCATAGATAAACGGCAAATACAATATCAGGTCTGCTAGCTGTTAGATACATGAGAGACCCAATAATACTTCGGTATTTGGTAGGGTCCACTAATTTCTCATGTAAATCAGCGTCTAGCTTCTTAGTATGAGTCATTGGTGTGGCATAAGTGTCACAGGTTTTCATTCCAAATTTGTTTAACAATTCAAGGGCATATTTGGACTGACTCAAGAAAATACCACAAGGTGATTGATGAACTTGCAGTCCTAGAAAGAACGTAAGTTCACCCATCATGGACATTTCAAAAATTTTCTTCATTAGTTTTGCAAAAGCAATTGAGTACTTTTTATGTGTAGACCCAAAAATGATGTCATCCACGTAAATTTGAACAATTAAGATATGTGCCCCGTGATATTGTATAAAAAGAGTAGGGTCAACCGAACCTTTGTTGAAATTATTGGCAATGAGGAAAGATGATAGCTTATCGTACCATGCCCGAGGAGCTTGTTTGAGACTGATATGTGTCTAAAAACACATATATTTTATATCGTTTAAACCCACAAAGACATCTGAAAACACTCAGAAATGCATCAAAATGATGAAAATATCACAAATAAGTGTTTTATGTGTTTTAAATGCAAAAATACCAAAATATGGTGAAAAACGTATCAAGTTTGCATAATTGGCAGTTTTAGTCCCCCAAGTTACAAAGTTGTCAAATATAGTCCCTGGTTATTCCAAAACTTATATAAAGTCATAAAAGGTCCTTGGGATTCACAAGTTGTAAGAAATTGTCCTTTGAAGTTTAAAAATCACAATTTACAACTTTGGTCCCTCAACTTTACAAAAGTGTCAAAATCAGTCCCTGGGTGTTTAAAACTGAAAATTATTCAAACTAAACCCTTGTACTATTCAAATGTTGCATATTTGGTCCTTATATGATAAGTTTTGAGAAAATTACAAGTTTGGTCCCTGGAGTTTTAAAATTGTCAAAAATAGTCCTTGGTTTATAAAAATGGAATTTTATGCAATATTGGCCCTTGTACTATTCACATGTTACAATTTAAGCCCTTGTGATAACTTTGGAAAGTTGACAGTTTCAGTCCTTCATTTTCAAAAATTACAAACTTGGTCCTTGTGATTAAGCCTTAACCAAACGGATTCCTTTATATTATTTATCCAAATCCAACCCAATACCAAGCCCAATATAAAACCCGGCCCATGTTTTAAAATTATAAAAACCGCCGTCTACTGTTCATCTATCTCTCTCACAGCTGCAATCCAAAACCAGGTGGTTTCACCACCTCACCACCACTTTCCACCTCACCTAGCTATCTCCCCAGCTGTTTACCCACTCCCCTCCACCTCCACAATCTCCCAAGAAGCATTAAATGCTAAAAACCTGCTTTAAGACTTTTCCCGCCAAAATTGACAAATGGACGATTATGATGATTTTCAAGTATCCAATGGCTGGATTGAAGTGGGAAATATTCAGAGGTCGACAAGGAGTCAAATGGATCCTTATAAAGAAAGAAATGAGCAGTGTGGAAGAGTAGTAGAGTAGTTTAGCTTTTTACATGTCGTATGTAGTGTAACTTAAATTCCAGTGTATTTTTCAGCCTCCTAGTTGTATTGTTAAAGTTTTTAATGTAATCTAATCATATTCCAAGTATTAATTTCAGTTAAAAAGTTTGATTTCATTTTTGGCAATTTTGAGTGAATTTGACAAATCCACTTAATACTGTCAATTGTTGTAGTTTCATGTTTCTTCAAGCTCGTATTAGCTTATTACTAAGTTTTTATAAGCTCAGTATCATTAAAAACTAGTTTTAGTCAATAATCAAAAAAAAATCACAAAAAAATCTTGAAAATACTTGAAAAATAAAAATATGTCTAAATCAGTTTCAAAGCTTCAGTAAGCTTTATTTCCTGTTTGATTAAGCTTACATAAGCTCAATATAGCTTATTATGGGTTTAGTTTGGTTACATACTCAGTTCTACTCTAAAACCAATTCCAGTCAACAAAAGTCAACTGTAGAAGCTGTTGTGTTTTTGATCATGGATATGGTTGATGCAGTGCTGATTTAGGTTGGAATTAGATTAGTATAGTGGTAGATTAGGTTCTGTGTTAAGCTCCATTAAGCTGGACTTCATGTGAGTTTGATTTTCATTCCTCTTTAAAACTGTCACATATGCTTATTGATCTCAGGTTGTGTTAAACCATGTTAGTGCTTGAATTGGCTTTATTTCAGCTTTAGGATTAAGGTTAGATTGCTGATTTAGTATTGCATTAAGTAGGGTTTAGGTTAGATAAAGTAAGTTGCATATCAGTTAGCAAAGTAGTGTTTGGATCAGGCATGCTAGACTGAGATTGAGGTTAGCTCAGTGGTTAACACTAGTTGCTATAGTCTTACCTAGGTATAATAGAGTTACTTTAGTCATTTGATTGCACCTAGGATTAGTAAAAGTCAAAACTCCATTCAAACTGCCCTTATGATCATTTCAGTTTGAATCAATAGCTAAAAGTTTGCATATAGGTTTAAAACTTATTAGTATAGCTTGCATTAGGTCCATTTTATCATTAAACATCATAATCAGTTCAATAGTTAAGCTCAAATTTCATTTTGGTCAAAATCTAATTTCTGTCAACAAAAGTCAAAAATAGAAAAACCAGTTTTTGCCCAAACTTTGTGGATGTTTCATGAACTCAGTTTTGAGTTAAAATAATTGAATCTTTGGGATATTCTAGTTCAACTGGTCTTTAATTGAAATCTGGTTTTTTTAGATTTTTAGTAATTTTCTATAAGCTTCAAATCAGCTGTTGAATAAGCACTTATGTGCCCTGTGTCACACATCATGTTTTTCAGCCATCTTGTCAATCTCTTCACAAGCTCATAAGAGCTTGTGAGGAGCTGAAACTTGGTCTAAGTGTAGTCTGGTTAGTGAACTAAAGATCTCCATTTCTGGTTTCCATTTTGATTCTCTCTAGAAGCTTGTGCTTAAGCTTAAACATAGGGGATTAAGGCCTGTTTGGCTCAAGTGGATAATTAGCTTAGATCTTATAAGGCTGCTTATCTGAAGTTAGGAATAGTTGAAATTAGTTGCTTTTAGCTTAATCTAGCTTCTGTATTGATTTGGTACCCTCTAGTAATCTTTAGCTTATTTTATCTAGCTTATTTATAAGTCAAGTACACTACAGCTTCTATTTTTCACACATAATCCCTAGTTTTTATATTTTTAATAAACTTAGAATAATATTTTAGAATTTTCCTGAGTTTTTCATAATTTTTATAGGTACTGTTTGCTATTTTTCTTATTTTAAATAAGTTTTTAAGACTTTTTAATTAGCTTTTATTACAAATAAATCAGAAAAAGTTTAAAAAAATATGTTTTCAATTTTCCTAGATTAAGATAAATATAAAAAGCCAAAAAAATATTTTTCCATAATTTTCTTAGTTTAAATAGTATTTTATAGCATTTTAATTAGTTTTAAATAGTATTAAATTCATAATAAATAGATAAAAAGTGTAATAAATATATTTTCAGTTTTAAAATAAGTTTTATAATAATTTAGATTTTTCTAAGTCATAATTTCACTTTTCTAGCTTTATTTCATATTTTCTTGTATTTTAGGGTATTATTAAATAGTTAAAAATAGTTTTTAATTAATAATAATTAAATAAATAGTTTTAAAAATAATTTTCTTTTTCCAATAATTTTCTAGTATAATTAGGATTGTAAAAATATATTTTTCATGTCCATAGGTATTTTCCTTCTTTATTTTCACGTTTTATTTCGTACGTTACGTAGTTTTTAATTTAAACGTAAGTTTTAGATTATAAACGTTAAACGATTTTAAAAGTAGTGATAGCGTTTATTTAATATAATCTAGCTTTTAATTTTCTTTAATTTGCATTTAAGCCCCTGTAATTTACAAACTTTTTCTTTAGGTATAATTATTCCAAATTCACAAACTTTTTCCCATCCAATATCACCCGATCACAAATTCGTTGTATTACAGTTTACACACCTCGTTGGGACTTAACGACCCGAGGAAACACTAAACTCCTCTGGACTTAATTGCATTGGTTTTAGACTGTTGGACTTTTATTACGGTTGACCATTCACAAGTGGTTTACTTGTGTAATAAACCTGACTGTTTGGAACCCAATCAAAATTTTGACGCCGCTGCCGGGGAGGTGTGCTGCGTTACTACGAATTTGAAGCATCAGTGTTGTTGAATATACACCCATTGTATATTTACCATCTTTGTCCATATTTCCTTGTTTTCATATAAAACCAAAATTATCGTGAAGTTAATTCGTTTGACGGATCGATTACCAAAAACATTTTTTATTCAAGTTTTCAACAAACACAAAAACCCGAAAAGATTTTCTTTCTTATTTTTACAAAATATTATCCAAAAATCCAAAAATATCCATCTTTACCCTCTCACATTTTTGATTCTTCATCCCAACCCCTCTGTAAACCTTTGATTCTTTCTATGTCTTATCCTCACCTTCTTGGTTGTCAATGGTGTGGTGGTCCTTATAATGGTGGCAATTGCCCCAGTTGTAGCATGGTGGAATCAGGAAACGGGTCTGTCTATAACCAGGATCCCTATTCCTACCATAACACAACTGATTTATTCCATCAGCTACCACACTGTGAGACTCAGCAGTTTTACTGTTGTGATTACTGTGGTGGTTCACACTCCAGTTCTGATTGTCAATCGGGAAACACGCTTGTCTATGAGCAGGTTCCTGATAACAATTATGACTACCACACATACAACTCACAGCCACATCAGTTTTACTGTTGTGAGTGTTGTGGAGGTCCTCACTGTAGCTCTGATTGTCAAACAAGGAATCCATTTCCTTGTAACAATTACGACTCTTCGTATCATGACCAACCTCTACAGTACCAAGTGAATCAGGCACCACCTCAGCCTGACCCACTTCCTCAAAATCTTATCCTTGATCTTTTGGATTTAGTAAAAGATTTGAAGGAATGTAAACACTCCCAAGATAATCCAAATGAGAAATCCATGGAAGAATTGTTAGCCGAAGAGCGGGCTACTAAATTAAATTCCCAAATTGCCTTTGAAAAATCTATTAGGGAATCAATTGCAAAAGAAAAAGCAGCCAAATCTAGCTCTCGATTTCGTTTCATTCCTGATGACGATGATGATGAAGTTACCCTTGATATTCGTCAATTTTGTACAGGTTCATCAAGTTCATCAGTTGAAATTCCTTCCATGAAAAATCAGGGAGAAAAGACTATGATGGAATTACTAGCAGAAGAACAAATGGAAAGTATAAAACATATGTATGCTAGTCCTTCTCAACTCCCTCAGTCTGTTGTTATCACACCCGATATTCCCACTCACTCTCTAAATATGGGGGATGAGCATCTTGACACTGTTCCTGAAAAGGAATCGGACGAATTCATAAAGTCTAGTGTTGAGAACCTTGTCCCAATCCCGAGAGAGTCACAGGGAACTTCTGAGCATATGTGTGATTCTCCTTTCCCTCTTGAGTGTTCAAAAGATCATTTTGAGACTTTCTCCGATTTTAGCGATGATTGTAAATCTTATGGAGACATCGAGTATGTTGAGGCATCACTCCCACAGTCTGATCCTCTTCTTGAGGAGTTCACCGATGAACTCACTCACATCAGTCCACTTTCATCGGAAAGTGACGATGATCTCTTTGATTTCGAAGCTGATCTTGGAGAAATTCAAAGTCTCCTATATAATGATCATTCACTCATTTCTTGTCCCATTTCCGACTCTTCCATTCCTTCTCTCACTCCAGATGAGGAAGATGACAACTTTTGGAAGGAGGTCGATGCTTTTCTTAGTGATGAGTCAATTCCAACAGGGATTGACAATACTTACTTTGATTCGGAGGGAGACATCCTCTTTCTTGAAAATCTGTTGATTGAAGAACCGTTTCCAGCTCTCCCTCCCGGAAATTTTGTTGCCAATCACCATACAAACTTCAAGTCTAAACTTAAAAATCTAACAAATGGTGATTTGCTCCTCACTAATGAAGAATGGGATTGCATTGTGATGCACATCTTTATTCCATTTTTCACAAATGGTGTGGTTTCTCGTTCCCTTTTCTCCTTCGGGAATGAGGACACTATTTTTGATCCCGGCATTTTCATTTATCATTTTTGAGCCGGTTCTATGTATATCTCACCGGTGTGGAACTTTCACATACTTTAATGTTTATACAAACATCTTGAATGAAAGTCCGATGGAGATTGTCTCTTCCACTTACTTCCCCATGAACAAATTAATTCGGGGTCGAGTCAAGCTAGCGACTCGGTAATCAAAAACAGTAGTTAAACATGGGTTTTCACCCGTGTGTCCCACCTAAGTGTGGGGGAGATGCCCCACATGTTGTATATAGATCTTAAAAATGAATGAAAATTGTAAATATTAAAAAAGAGAATAATTGTTGTGTTTCTACACTTGGCTAGTAATGTTATCTTTTTACGTTCAAGGATTCGGCATAATAGCCGGGACTTTGAATATTGAGGACAATATTCATTTCTAAGTGTGGGGGGGGGGAATTCTGGCGAATTTGATCATAAATGTACCCTTTTAGTCCCTTTTTCCCCAAAATGGCAAAATTTAAATTTTTTTTTAGTGGAAGTACTATGTACTAAACACAACAAATGGTAATCAGTCCGCCATGTCTAACCCACATAAGGATTGGCTAATCCAGGAGCAAACGGCTCTTGGTAAAGATATCTCAAATCCGTTTATGGCTTGCAATTTGCCCAAAATTGTATGGTGTTCAGCTCACCATATCTTTAATTAGTGAAAAGTTGGCTAGCCTGCAAGTTTATGGCTTGTGGTAAAGGCAGTTGGAAAACCATAATTGGTAATCGACTCACCAAAGATATTTTACCTAAGAGTTGGCTAGTCCAGAAGCAAACGGCTTCTGGTAAAGACAAATCAAAACCGTTTACAGCTGGTGATTTGCTCAAAACCATTTGGTTATCATTGTACCAAGGTTCTTATTTGAACTGAAACAATTGGCTACTCCAGAAGTAATGGCTTTTGGTAAAGAGATGAAATCCATTAAGTTTTCTCAAAAGATTGCTAGGGACTAGCAATAGTTTAGTGTGGGGGATTTGATATGTGTCTAAAAACACATATATTTTATATCGTTTAAACCCACAAAGACATCTGAAAACACTCAGAAATGCATCAAAATGATGAAAATATCACAAATAAGTGTTTTATGTGTTTTAAATGCAAAAATACCAAAATCTGGTGAAAAACGTATCAAGTTTGCATAATTGGCAGTTTTAGTCCCCCAAGTTACAAAAGTTGCCAAATATAGTCCCTGGTCATTCCAAAACTTATATAAAGTCATAAAAGGTCCTTGGGATTCACAAGTTGTAAGAAATTGTCCTTTGAAGTTTAAAAATCACAATTTACAACTTTGGTCCCTCAACTTTACAAAAGTGTCAAAATCAGTCCCTGGGTGTTTAAAAATGAAAATTATTCAAACTACACCCTTGTACTATTCAAATGTGGCATATTTGGTCCTTATATGACAAGTTTTGAGAAAATTACAAGTTTGGTCCCTGGAGTTTGAAAATTGTCAAAAATAGTCCTTGGTTTATAAAAATGGAATTTTATGCAATATTGGCCCTTGTACTATTCACATGTTACAATTTAAGCCCTTGTGATAACTTTGGAAAGTTGACAGTTTCAGTCCTTCATTTTCAAAATTACAAACTTGGTCCTTGTGATTAAGCCTTAACCAAACGGATTCCTTTATATTATTTATCCAAATCCAACCCAATACCAAGCCCAATATAAAACCCGGCCCATGTTTTAAAATTATAAAAACCGCCGTCTACTGTTCATCTATCTCTCTCACAGCTGCAATCCAAAACCAGGTGGTTTCACCACCTCACCACCACTTTCCACCTCACCTAGCTATCTCCCCAGCTGTTTACCCACTCCCCTCCACCTCCACAATCTCCCAAGAAGCATTAAATGCTAAAAACCTGCTTTAAGACTTTTCCTGCCAAAATTGACAAATGAACGATTATGATGATTTTCAAGTATCCAATGGCTGGATTGAAGTGGGAAATGTTCAGAGGTCGACAAGGAGTCAAATGGATCCTTATAAAGAAAGAAATGAGCAGTGTGGAAGAGTAGTAGAGTAGTTTAGCTTTTTACATGTCGTATGTAGTGTAACTTAAATTCCAGTGTATTTTTCAGCCTCCTAGTTGTATTGTTAAAGTTTTTAATGTAATCTAATCATATTCCAAGTATTAATTTCAGTTAAAAAGTTTGATTTCATTTTTGGCAATTTTGAGTGAATTTGACAAATCCACTTAATACTGTCAATTGTTGTAGTTTCATGTTTCTTCAAGCTCATATTAGCTTATTACTAAGTTTTTATAAGCTCAGTATCATTAAAAACTAGTTTTAGTCAATAATCAAAAAAAAAATCACAAAAAAATCTTGAAAATACTTGAAAAATAAAAATATGTCTAAATCAGTTTCAAAGCTTCAGTAAGCTTTATTTCCTGTTTGATTAAGCTTACATAAGCTCAATATAGCTTATTATGGGTTTAGTTTGGTTACATACTCAGTTCTACTCTAAAACCAATTCCAGTCAACAAAAGTCAACTGTAGAAGCTGTTGTGTTTTTGATCATGGATATGGTTGATGCAGTGCTGATTTGGGTTGGAATTAGATTAGTATAGTGGTAGATTGGGTTCTGTGTTAAGCTCCATTAAGCTGGACTTCATGTGAGTTTGATTTTCATTCCTCTTTAAAACTGTCACATATGCTTATTGATCTCAGGTTGTGTTAAACCATGTTAGTGCTTGAATTGGCTTTATTTCAGCTTTAGGATTAAGGTTAGATTGCTGATTTAGTATTGCATTAAGTAGGGTTTAGGTTAGATAAAGTAAGTTGCATATCAGTTAGCAAAGTAGTGTTTGGATCAGGCATGCTAGACTAAGATTGAGGTTAGCTCAGTGGTTAACACTAGTTGCTATAGTCTTACCTAGGTATAATAGAGTTACTTTAGTCATTTGATTGCACCTAGGATTAGTAAAAGTCAAAACTCCATTCAATTTGCCCTTATGATCATTTCAGTTTGAATCAATAGCTAAAAGTTTGCATATAGGTTTAAAACTAGTTAGTATAGCTTGCATTAGGTCCATTTTATCATTAAACATCATAATCAGTTCAATAGTTAAGCTCAAATTTCATTTTGGTCAAAATCTAATTTCTGTCAACAAAAGTCAAAAATAGAAAAACCAGTTTTTGCCCAAACTTTGTGGATGTTTCATGAACTCAGTTTTGAGTTAAATAATTGAATCTTTGGGATATTCTAGTTCAACTGGTCTTTAATTGAAATCTGATTTTTTTATATTTTTAGTAATTTTCTATAAGCTTCAAATCAGCTGTTGAATAAGCTCTTATGTGCCCTGTGTCACACATCATGTTTTTCAGCCATCTTGTCAATCTCTTCACAAGCTCATAAGAGCTTGTGAGGAGCTGAAACTTGGTCTAAGTGTAGTCTGGTTAGTGAACTAAAGATCTCCATTTCTGGTTTCCATTTTGATTCTCTCTAGAAGCTTGTGCTTAAGCTTAAACATAGGGGATTAAGGCCTGTTTGGCTCAAGTGGATAATTAGCTTAGATCTTATAAGGCTGCTTATCTGAAGTTAGGAATAGTTGAAATTAGTTGCTTTTAGCTTAATCTAGCTTCTGTATTGATTTGGTACCCTCTAGTAATCTTTAGCTTATTTTATCTAGCTTATTTATAAGTCAAGTACACTACAGCTTCTATTTTTCACACATAATCCCTAGTTTTTATATTTTTAATAAACTTAGAATAATATTTTAGAATTTTCCTGAGTTTTTCATAATTTTCTGGTACTGTTTGCTATTTTTCTTATTTTAAATAAGTTTTTAAGACTTTTTATTTAGCTTTTATTACAAATAAATCAGAAAAAGTTTAAAAAAATATGTTTTCAATTTTCCTAGATTAAGATAAATATAAAAAGCCAAAAAAATATTTTTCCATAATTTTCTTAGTTTAAATAGTATTTTATAGCATTTTAATTAGTTTTAAATAGTATTAAATTCATAATAAATAGATAAAAAGTGTAATAAATATATTTTCAGTTTTAAAATAAGTTTTATAATAATTTAGATTTTTCTAAGTCATAATTTCACTTTTCTAGCTTTATTTCATATTTTCTTGTATTTTAGGGTATTATTAAATAGTTAAAAATAGTTTTTAATTAATAATAATTAAATAAATAGTTTTAAAAATAATTTTATTTTTCCAATAATTTTCTAGTATAATTAGGATTGTAAATATATATTTTTCATATCCATAGGTATTTTCCTTCTTTATTTTCACGTTTTATTTCGTACGTTACGTAGTTTTTAATTTAAACGTAAGTTTTAGATTATAAACGTTAAACGATTTTAAAAGTAGTGATAGCGTTTATTTAATATAATCTAGCTTTTAATTTTCTTTAATTTGCATTTAAGCCCCTGTAATTTACAAACTTTTTCTTTAGGTATAATTATTCCAAATTCACAAACTTTTTCCCATCCAATATCACCCGATCACAAATTCGTTGTATTACAGTTTACACACCTCGTTGGGACTTAACGACCCGGGGAAACACTAAACTCCTCTGGACTTAATTGCATTGGTTTTAGACTGTTGGACTTTTATTACGGTTGACCATTCACAAGTGGTTGACTTGTGTAATAAACCTGACTGTTTGGAACCCAATCAGAGACCATAAAGAGCTTTGTTCAGTTTGTAGACATAGTTCGGGAACTCAGGATCAACGAATCCTTCTGGTTGGCTGACATAAACCATTTCTTTCAGTTGTCCGTTGAGAAACGCAGTTTTGACATCCATCTGAAAGACCGTCATATTCATATGAGCCGCGAACGCGAGAAATATCCGAACAGCCTCAAGACGAGCAACCGAAGCAAAAGATTCTTCAAAGTCTATTCCCTCTTCCTGACGATAACCCTTAGCAACTAGACGTGATTTGTTTCGGATTACGTTCCCTTCAGCATCCAATTTGTTTTTCCAAATCCATTTGAGACCAATTACGTAGACCCCTGTTGGTCTTTCAACCAGTTCCCATACTTCAAGACGTTTGAATTGGTTGAGTTCTTCTTGCATGGATTCAATCCAGTTGTCTTTTGTCATTGCTTCTTTAATGTCTTTAGGCTCAGATTGGCAGACAGTGAGTGCATAAATGCAATGTTCACCATCTGTGTGAAGACGTTGTCTCGTAACGACTGGTTGATTCGGGTTGCCAATAATATTTGCCAGAGGATGGTCTTTTGTCCATCGATGTGTAGAGGGTTGATGTTGGTATACATTGTGCAGATTCTGAGGATTCAAATGGTTTGTTGATGATTCCGCGACATCAGGTGCAGCAGTCTCATTAGCAAACGGGTTAAAGAACGCATTTGGATCAAAATCTGTAGGTGGGGGTACTTCATTAAGAATATCATCAGCTGGTTCATCATTGTTGGAAGCGGTTTGTTCAACTTTTGTGGTGGAGTCAACTAGTGGTGCTTCTTCAACATTAGTTGTTGTAGCAGGTGTATCAGGTATAAGAGTAGTATCAGGTTGAGCAGCGGAAACAGCGGATACACCTGGAGCACGTTCATCAATATCGTCACTGAACAGCGGAGCAAATAACCTTTCCATTTGTTGACGAGTGAGCTGGGGGCTTTGTGCAGCTGATGATGGGGTTTGGGGAAAGTTTAAGCGGTTGTGACCGGGTTCCAAGCTGTTATACTCAGAAGCCATTTCCGTAAGTTCATCAAAATGAGCATGAATCGTTTCCATAACCTATTTTGTACGACGATTCCAGATCCGGTAACCTTTAGAATTCTCACAATATCCAATAAAGACTCAATGTCAGCTTTGGCTTTGAGCTTTCCAAAATCATCACGATCATTATTCGGATAGCAAAGGGATCCAAATACATGAAAGTGTTTGAGATTCGGTTTATGGTTATGGAGAAGCTCAAAAGGTGTTTGTTGTGGCGTTTAGTAATCATCGAACGGTTTTGAGTATAGCATGCAGTAGATACAGCTTCTGCCCATAAGTAATCTGGAAGTTTAGCATTGATTAACATTGTTCTTGTAACGCCCCGACCCGACAAGGGTAAAGGAATCACAAGTAATGGTGTCAAATCAAAGCAAACATAAATATCCAAAAGAAATCTCAACATAAATATTGAAATAATCCAAGTCAAAATGACTTCAATACATAGGTCCCAGCGGAAAATAAACTCCAAAAGAAACGTCTAAAATATAAAGTCTAAAATGGCATCATAAGATCAAAGCTAAAATCTCTAAGGTAAGTCCACTCAGCACTCATCCCAAAGCAATACCCAGCTCCAATGCTTAGATACCTGCCGCGAAAGAAAAGAAATGCGGCTGAGCTTCAAAAGCCCAGTGAACAGATATACAAGCAAAACGAATACGAAACGAGAACGAATACGAAATAAAGTGAAAGAAAGATAGTGAAATCATAATCTTTTCAAAAGATAAATCAGGATATAAGAATAAGTTTTATAGCTAACTACCTCGAGCCCATACACATATGCCATATCATAAACATATCATAATCACATAAGGCAACATTTTGTAGGGGAGACCTACCAGAGTTATGAAGGACGTGCATGCACGCAGCATCAATCATCAAACACATATAGCATATAACATATAATATATAACATATAACAGATCTAGGATGCACCCATACGCCCCACAAACATACATTGATAATATAATATAACATGAGCTCATAACAATAACAGATAAGGGACGTGGCAGAACTTCACTCTACTGCCCTAGAGTCATGTCAGAAGTGCATTACTGACACGGACATGGAACCCCCATGACTAGTTAATAATTGGCTCGGGTGTCAAACTATCTTAGGTCAAATAAGAATGTCATAACTGACATAGATCATATTTTATCAAATGTTTAATCATGTTTTCAAAATCAAAGGTTTTATGATTCAAAAATCAAAGTTCAGATAAGAAACAACTCAAATAGACACATTAGGGTTCATAGCAAAGGCTTAGGAAATCCTAATATGAAAATTAACGAAAAGTAAACGTTATAAGAAACCTTTACTGAAAAGGTCAGAATATATGTACCTTATTCCAAAGCAAATGATCGAAAAGAAGACACAGGGAAAGCAAAGAATTACTCCTTCTTCACAGAACCTATACACATTAATGGTCGTATATATTATTAATGATTCCATAATCGTCGAAATGATCTTTTAATATTTTAGGGTTTTATAATTAAATGAGACTTAAATGTTTTATAATTAATATCGTAGATTAGGGTTCATATGTCATTTATTAAAGTTTAGGGTTAAATGTGAAAATAGTTATAGGTCGTAACTCACACATAAAATAACGAATTAATATACTTAGTTTCAAAACCCTAATCAATTCTCATTTATGTTCTAGGGTTTCTTATCTTTAATATCTCATTAATATACTTTTACTTACATGTTACGTCTTTTAATGACTCGTTACTTAACCTAACACGTCATAAAAATAATCTTTCCTTTTATGTTTTACCATGCACATTATGTTTTTATGTGACATACAAGTTACTTATTACTCGTATTAATTCACAAACCATTAGGGTTTCCTTATTCGATTAACATATCAAACTAGGGTTTACTTTTACATGACCTTTACTTAATTAATACACTTTCAAAACTTATACATGGTTCGGTTCAATCTAGGGTTTTCGGCTATTAGGTTTTACGCAAGTCCTAGCTCATTTACATACTTAACTCATTCAAGTTATTAAGTTTTATACCTTATTCGAAAGTCATGCATGGTTCGGTCCTTATTCATATGGTTCGGCCCTTATTAACTCGACACAACCATGACCTGATTCAATATTACATATTACATACGTAACTCTTTAATACTTGTAAAGTTTAATCATTAGGGTTTTCTTTGTTTTGGTTTCATTAGGCTCGGTCACAAAAAGAAAAACGCAACTCGACTAGAACAAAACAAAACACAACATATTAACGTAAGGTACATCAAAGGAATACGAGAATAGGTTATACCTTGACTTGGTTGAGCAAAAATCTCGACACCTATGGGTACAAGTATTCGGCCGAGCAAGAGAGCAAAAGAAAAAGAGGCAACACAAAACTAGGGTTTCACTTTTGAGATTATGTGTTGTATATATAGTAGTTGTATTTGATTTAGGCTTAGAAGGGAATTGGGTTTTCGGTTTGGCCCAACCGAACACAACCCAAACGCACACCATTGGGCTTCGGCCTTGATCCATTCGAAACGAAAGAAACACGACCCAAGTTATTTACGAAACGTCCAATCTTCGTCGTACCAAATTCGATTACGTAATATATTTTAGTTAGGTTTTAATTATTCACAAGTTAATTTTCAATCTCGTTAATTGTTATAAATGTATTTTACGTATTTTACAAATTTCGATTCCAAGGGTATTTTAGTCTTTAATCAGATTTTAGATTTTCAGGTTTTACAATTCTTCCCCTCTAAAGAAAAATTTTCGTCCTCGAAAATTGAAATGAAACGAAACGAAAACAAAAATGAAAACTAAATGAGAACATACCAAACTATTCAAAGAAATGAGGATAACTAGCTCGCATCGACTCCTCGGTTTCCCAAGTAGCCTCACGTTCAGGATGATTCTTCCAAAGAATCTTAACGAATGGAATGACTTTATTCCTCATAACTCTTTCTTGTCTTTCCAGAATAGCTTCCGGTTCTTCAGATAAAGACATATCGGATTGAATTTGATCAAACGGATAAGAAGCAAAGTGTAACGGATGATAGTTGTATCCCCTTAGGAGTGATACATGGAAAACGTCATGAACATGCGATAACTGAGGCGGAAGTGCTAAACGATACGAAACTTCTCCTATCCGTTCTAGAATCTCAAACGGTCCAATAAATCGAGGACTGAGCTTGCCCTTGATTCCAAAACGTTTCACACCTCTAAATGGCGAAACTTTAAAAAATACACGATCTCCAACCCGAAACTCTAAATCACGACGATGCTTGTCAGCATAACTTTTCTGACGAGACCTAGCTTCCTTCAACTTTTCTCTAGCCACAGCTACTTTCTCATTAGTGATCTCAATCATTTCCGGACCTTCAATCAAGCGCTCACCTACTTCATCCCAGCAAATAGGTGCTCTACATTTCCTTCCATAAAGAAGTTCAAACGGTGCCGCCTTAATGCTAGCATGCCAACTGTTGTTGTATGCAAACTCTACTAAACATAAATATTCATCCCAACTGCCAGTCCATTCTAAAGCACAAGCCCTTAGCATATCCTCTAAGGTCTGTATAGTCCTCTCTGACTGGCCATCTGTTTGAGGATGAAATGCCGTACTAAAGTTAAGTCGAGTACCCCAAGCTTTCTGCAAACCTTTCCAGAAACGAGAAGTAAAACGTGGATCTCTGTCGGACACAATAGATGCCGGAGTACCATGAAGTCTAACGATCTCTTGCTGAAAAATCTCCGCCAATTTACCAATACCATAATCCTTTCTGATTGGCAAGAAATGAGCAGATTTGGTTAGTCGATCAACAACTACCCAAATCGCATCATGCTTCTTCCGAGTAAGAGGTAGTCCAGTCACAAAATCCATAGATATCTTATCCCACTTCCATGTTGGAATATCCAATGGCTGTAACAGTCCACTAGCCCTTTGATGTTCAATCTTAACCTGCTGACAAATCATACACTTCGACACAAACGTCGCCACATCTTGCTTCATTCCATTCCACCAAAAGTACTGTTTCAAATCCCTATACATCTTGGTAGAACCAAGATGAATAGTGAAAGGAGAACTATGAGCTTCAGTCATAACTTTCTCACGAAGAACCTGATCATTGGGAACACAAAGCCTATCTCCATACCATACAATACCGTCATTATCAACCTTAAACTCCGTCTGCTTACCTTCTTCAACATTTTGCGCCACGGCCCACAACTCGCCGTCATCTTTCTGAGCCTCTTTAATTTGCAGTATAAGGTTCGACTCCACCTTCATACTAGCCCAGTATCCATCAAAACCTCGTACACACAACTCAACATCCAAACTCTCTAAGTCACGAATAATCCTAGGCTCAATCTTGATACTCGCAAGAATGCCTGATTTCCGGCTAAGTGCGTCAGCAACAACATTAGCCTTACCTGGATGGTACTGAATGTTGGTATCATAATCCTTAAGAAGTTCTAACCATCTTCTTTGTCTCATGTTAAGTTCCTTCTGAGTGAAAATATACTTGAGACTCTTATGATCAGTGAATATATCACACGCCTCTCCATACAAGTAATGTCTCCAGATCTTCAATGCAAACACCACTGCAACTAACTCAAGATCATGAGTTGGGTAATTCTCCTCATCAGGTTTTAGCTGCCTCGAAGCATAAGCTATTACCTTTCCATGTTGCATCAAAACACAGCCTAATCCTTTCTTAGATGCATCACTGTAAATTTGAAATCCTCCAGAACCAGTTGGAAGAGTCAAAATAGGAGCTGGCACCAATCTCCGCTTCAACTCTTCAAAACTCTTCTCTCGTTCATCCGTCCATACAAACTTTTCACCTTTCCTCATCAGTTGGGTTAGGGGTAGAGCTAAGCGAGAGAAACCTTCAACAAAACGTCTGTAGTAACCAGCAAGTCCAAGAAAACTCCTGACCTCAGTCACTGTCGTAGGTCTTGGCCATTTAGTGATAGCCTCAACTTTAGACGGGTCCATGGTGATACCATCAGCTGATACAATATGACCAAGGAAAGCAACTTGTCTTAACCAAAATTCGCACTTCGAAAATTTGGCGTACAACTTCTTTTTCCTCAAAATCTCCAAAACTATCCGGAGATGTTCTTCGTGCTCTTCTTCAGACTTGGAGTAAACTAAAATGTCGTCGATGAAAACAATAACGAACTTGTCGAGAAACTCATGGAAAACACGATTCATCAGGTCCATAAATACAGCAGGCGCATTGGTCAAACCAAAAGGCATAACGAGGAATTCGTAATGACCATATCTGGTACGAAATGCGGTCTTAGGAACATCTTGCTCCTTCACACGTAACTGATGGTAACCAGACCTCAGGTCAATCTTCGAAAAGAACTTAGCTCCTTGCAGTTGATCAAATAAATCATCAATACGCGGCAGAGGATAACGGTTACGAATGGTAATACGATTGAGTTCACGGTAGTCGATACATAAGCGCATGCTTCCATCCTTCTTCTTCACAAACAAGACAGGTGCACCCCATGGAGAAACACTGGGGCGAATGAATCCATTTTCTATCATCTCTTGCAGCTGTTCCTTCAACTCCTTCAGTTCTACAGGTGCCATACGATACGGGGCCTTCGAAATCGGTTCAGCACCAGGAATTAACTCAATGCTAAACTCAACTTCTCTAGCTGGGGGAAGTCCAGGGAGTTCATCGGGAAAAACGTCAGTAAATTCGCAAACAACCAAAAGATTTTCAATGTTAGGACTCTCCAAAGATATGTCCTTAACAGATGCTAGAAAACCTTGGCACCCATGAGCAATCATGATCCGTGCCTTCATAGCGGAAATGAGCTTAACAGATTTAAGAGGTTGAGAACCATGATAAACGAATTCAGGATGTTTTACGTCTCCAAAGATCACCGTTCTAGCATAGCAGTCAATTGAAGCTCTATGGTAAGCCAACCAATCCATGCCTAGAATGATGTCAAAGTCGACCATATCGAGAGGATACAGATTTGCAAAGCGAATACGATCATCAAAACGAAGAGGACACTTAACGTATTTATGATCAATGATCACGTGATTTTTCATAGGCGTAGAAATCGATAAGTGATTTGTTAACGGTTTGGGCTTCATATTAAGTTTCTTAGCAAATGTGATAGATATGATGGAGTGTGTGGCACTGGTATCAAATAAAACGAAGACAGCATAATCATCAATGAAAAGAGTGCCCGTAATGGTACCTGAAGTGCGCTCCGCCTGGTTACGAGTAGTAGCATAAACACGTCCAGTAGTAGTCGGCGGCTTGATGTAGTTTCCAGGAATCGCCGAGTTCTTCTTAGGGCAATCTTTAATCTTGTGAGCAGTGGAACCACAAGCAAAACAACCACCAGTGGCCTTGTAACACTGCCCCGGATGAGCCTTTCCACAAGTAGTGCAAATAGGTGGGGGTGGCAAAACCTCAGCTGTCCTCTGCTGACTAGAAGATCCTGAAGTACGACCCTGATTTGTTCCTCGAGCTGGCTGATCATTGTTGTAACGCTGGTTATTGTTACCTTGGTTCTGACGATCACTTCCATTCTTACCAGCATTTCTATTATCTTGACCCCTCGTCTCAGGGCGTCCAGTGTCAACATTCCTTCCTGACTGACCCCTCTGATCATAACTTCTATCCACTTGATTCCTCGAATCATAACTCCTACCAGAATTTCCCTTATAGTCATTGCCTTGAGTCCTACCTTGAATCCGATCACCATCGCGATTACGCTTGTTGGAACCCGAAACCTCATGAAAGATCTCAATGTTACGAGCTGCGTCATTGCAGGCCGACACATTCTCATACTCAATATTAAGCAATCGGTCCAACACCCACTTCTTCAGTCCCCACTTGAAGTGCTTAGCTTGACGCCTACCATCTCCAGCAATCGCTCCCACAAAACTCACCAACCTCATAAACCTACTTATGTACTCATTAGAGTTCTCATGATCAAACTGGTAGATTGCCTGATAATCCCTCTCATACCTTTGCTGCTCAGCATCAGGGAAGTAACGGTTATAGAAGATAGTCCGAAACTCATTCCAGGTACAAGTCACAGCAAAAGCGTCTCCTCCTCTTGCTTGTTTGAGCGCCTTCCACCAATTTAAAGCATCACCTTCCAATTTGAATGCAGCCAAACGAGTCTTAAACTCGTCTCCACAACCCAGTACTTCAAACAGCTTCTCAATATGAGTGATCCAGTCTTCGGCCTCAGTAGGAGTAGCAGCAGTGCTAAACGAAAGAGGCTTGAGTTTACCGAAACGCTCGAGCCAAGTATGAATACCGACGGGTTGATTTCCTCCACCACTACCCGAAGCACCATTCTGATTACGAATGTTGTTGATCACCTACTCCATCATCTCAGGTGTAGTAAGACCAGGGAAAAGAGAGTTGAGAGCATTCGCAATCGCAGTATCCATGTTAGTAGCATCATCGTCTCCATCCGCGCCACCAGTAGTACGAGTTCGAACCATCTGAACGATTAGCAAAATGAACAAAGGTGAGATACGAAATGGAAGTACGCAGAAGGAATCCTAAAGTCTACCCAAATCCTCACAGGTCAAATCCTAAGCTCTAAGGTCTCAAAACCTAGGCTCCATATGTCACAGGTCCTGACTACAAGTCGTAAACCTGGGCTCTGATGCCATAAATTGTAACGCCCCGACCCGACAAGGGTAAAGGAATCACAAGTAATGGTGTCAAATCAAAGCAAACATAAATATCCAAAAGAAATCTCAACATAAATATTGAAATAATCCAAGTCAAAATGACTTCAATACATAGGTCCCAGCGGAAAATAAACTCCAAAAGAAACGTCTAAAATATAAAGTCTAAAATGGCATCATAAGATCAAAGCTAAAATCTCTAAGGTAAGTCCACTCAGCACTCATCCCAAAGCAATACCCAGCTCCAATGCTTAGATACCTGTCGCGAAAGAAAAGAAATGCGGCTGAGCTTCAAAAGCCCAGTGAACAGATATACAAGCAAAACGAATACGAAACGAGAACGAATACGAAATAAAGTGAAAGAAAGATAGTGAAATCATAATCTTTTCAAAAGATAAATCAGGATATAAGAATAAGTTTTATAGCTAACTACCTCGAGCCCATATACATATGCCATATCATAAACATATCATAATCACATAAGGCAACATTTTGTAGGGGAGACCTACCAGAGTTATGAAGGACGTGCATGCACGCAGCATCAATCATCAAACACATATAGCATATAACATATAATATATAACATATAACAGATCTACGATGCACCCATACGCCCCACAAACATACATTGATAATATAATATAACATGAGCTCATAACAATAACAGATAAGGGACGTGGCAGAACTTCACTCTACTGCCCTAGAGTCATGTCAGAAGTGCATTACTGACACGGACATGGAACCCCCATGACTAGTTAATAATTGGCTCGGGTGTCAAACTATCTTAGGTCAAATAAGAATGTCACAACTGACATAGATCACATTTTATCAAATGTTTAATCATGTTTTCAAAATCAAAGGTTTTATGATTCAAAAATCAAAGTTCAGATAAGCAACAGCTCAAATAGACACATTAGGGTTCATAGCAAAGGCTTAGGAAATCCTAATATGAAAATTAACGAAAAGTAAACGTTATAAGAAACCTTTACTGAAAAGGTCAGAATATCTGTACCTTATTCCAAAGCAAATGATCGAAAAGAAGACACAGGGAAAGCAAAGAATTACTCCTTCTTCACAGAACCTATACACATTAATGGTCGTATATATTATTAATGATTCCATAATCGTCGAAATGATCTTTTAATATTTTAGGGTTTTATAATTAAATGAGACTTAAATATTTTATAATTAATATCGTAGATTAGGGTTCATATGTCATTTATTAAAGTTTAGGGTTAAATGTGAAAATAGTTATAGGTCGTAACTCACACATAAAATAACGAATTACTATACTTAGTTTCAAAACCCTAATCAATTCTCATTTATGTTCTAGGGTTTCTTATCTTTAATATCTCATTAATATACTTTTACTTACATGTTACGTCTTTTAATGACTCGTTACTTAACCTAACACGTCATAAAAATAATCTTTCCTTTTATGTTTTACCATGCACGTTATGTTTTTATGTGACATACAAGTTACTTATTACTCGTATTAATTCACAAACCATTAGGGTTTCCTTATTCGATTAACATATCAAACTAGGGTTTACTTTTACATGACCTTTACTTAATTAATACACTTTCAAAACTTATACATGGTTCGGTTCAATCTAGGGTTTTCGGCTATTAGGTTTTACGCAAGTCCTAGCTCATTTACATACTTAACTCATTCAAGTTATTAAGTTTTATACCTTATTCGAAAGTCATGCATGGTTCGGTCCTTATTCATATGGTTCGGCCCTTATTAACTCGACACACAATGACCTGATTCAATATTACATATTACATACGTAACTCTTTAATACTTGTAAAGTTTAATCATTAGGGTTTTCTTTGTTTTGGTTTCATTAGGCTCGGTCACAAAAAGAAAAACGCAACTCGACTAGAACAAAACAAAACACAACATATTAACGTAAGGTACATCAAAGGAATACTAGAATAGGTTATACCTTGACTTGGTTGAGCAAAAATCTCGACACCTATGGGTACAAGTATTCGGCCGAGCAAGAGAGCAAAAGAAAAAGAGGCAACACAAAACTAGGGTTTCACTTTTGAGATTATGTGTTGTATATATAGTAGTTGTATTTGATTTAGGCTTAGAAGGGAATTGGGTTTTCGGTTTGGCCCAACCGAACACAACCCAAACGCACACCATTGGGCTTCGGCCTTGATCCATTCGAAACAAAAGAAACACGACCCAAGTTATTTACGAAACGTCCAATCTTCGTCGTACCAAATTCGATTACGTAATATATTTTAGTTAGGTTTTAATTATTCACAAGTTAATTTTCAATCTCGTTAATTGTTATAAATGTATTTTACGTATTTTACAAATTTTGATTCCAAGGGTATTTTAGTCTTTAATCGGATTTTAGATTTTCAGGTTTTACAGTTCTTGCAGCTTCCACTAACGTTCGGTTTCGTCTTTCAACCACTCCGTTTTGTTCTGGTGTACGTGCAATAGATGTCTGATGCTGAATTCCCACTTTCTCATAAAATTCACGAAGGGTTTGGTTAAAAAATTCAGTTCCTTTGTCTGTTCTGATTTGGCGGACGGTGTTCCGGAGCTGAACTTGAATTTTCATGAGAAAGGTGATGATCATTTGTGGAGCTTGGTCTTTGCTTCGAAGAAAGTAGACCCAAGTCCATCGTGAATAGTCATCAACAATTACTAAGATGTAGCGTTTGCCATTGATCGTTTGCACGCGCATCGGGCCACACAAATCCATGTAAAGAAGATGAAGCACATGCTAAGAGCTGTGTTCCACCTTTGAAGGAAAATGAGCACGAGTGCTTTTCCCTTGTTCACAAGCTGAGCAAAGGTGATCTTTAGAATACCGAAATCGTGGGAGACCTTCAACTAGTTTGTGTCGAGCAAGATTGGTTATAGTTTGAAAGTTTAAATGTGAGAGACGACGGTGCCATAGCCAGGATTTTGTTGATGTTGCCTTTGAAAGTAAGCAGATGGGAGATGAAGCAACCATGTCTTGCATAGAGATAGTGTAAAGACTTGAGTTACGCGAGCCAGACATAAGGTCGTTTCCTTGTAGATAACGAATGAAACAAGATTTCTCCCTGAAAGCAACCTCCAAATCTCCATCACAGAACTGACCTACTGAAAACAGATTGTGACCGAGGCCTTCCACATAATAAACCCTGCTAATTTCGATGTTCCCATTGATATAGTCTCCGTAGCCCATGATAGCTGCGAAGTGATCATTCCCGAATCTGACAGTGCCAATGAACTTTGCAATAAAGTTTGATAACAGTTTATGGTTGCCTGTCATGTGTCGGGAACATCCGCTATCAACAATCTAGAGAATGTTCTGTATCACCTGCATTACACACAGACGACACAGATGGAATAGAAGTAGATGTGGAACCCGAAATGTTAGAGGGTTCCGGAGCAGTTATAGTAGACATACACACATCAATAAATTTAGGCATCCATTTAAATCCTAGTGTGTTATATATCCATTTCTGTCATCTCCAACTAGTATTTGCTTTAGTCTTAGTGAATGCACTAGGTGGTACTACATTCTTAGGAGGTGAAACTGGAGCTACAGGGACAACAATGGTTGCCTTAGAATCTAAAGAAGGTGGTCTACCAAGCACAGACTTAGAATGATTAGTGGGCCTAGAGGTATTCCGATTCTTAGGATTCCGTAAACGAGAGATTATAGCTTTAGCAACACATTTGTCATGACAATCAGAATTCATACTTTTATGACAAATAACACAAGGTGCATCACACTGAATATCAAAAGTACTTAAAGGTTTAGCATTCGTTACATCACTATTTCTATTACATTTGCCAGACGCAATATCTATAGTGGAAGCAACGTGAGTCTTATTCATAGTCCTAGGGTGTTCTTCTACTTTAGCATTCCTTATTGATCTTTTCTTAGGTCGCAACTTCCTATTCTTCGATGTAGTGCTCCTAGGCTGTGAAGTGCGGGCGTTTGGAAAAGATGCAACTATTCATGTTTCAGTAGAAGGAAGCACGTTAACAAGTGGCAGTAGGGATTCTAGGTTCACGATTACTAAGTGTTACTGGTTCTATTCTCTTAATCACGGTAGGCGGAAGTAGTTCATACTTTCCTAACATTTCTCTTAACTTAAAGATAGTGTGAATCAAGTCTTGATTTTCAGAACGAATATTACCAGCAAAATTCATTACTTCTCTAGTGTGTGCAAGATAATGATCAAGTTCGTTTGATGCATCATCACGAGTCTTTTTAAGTAAATCATATATGACACCATATTCCTGTTTAACTTTTACAAGTTCTTGTTCATATTTTAAGATTTTACATTTTAAATACACGTTTTGATCATCCAGTTGCTCAATTTTAGGATCAGAAGATTTTGCACGCAACTGAGCGATTTTGTTTTGAAAAACAAGTTGTTGATTGTGAATATCTTTTTGACACCAATTAAGACGACGTTTTGCATTGGAAAGTTCGTTAAGCAATCGTTCATTTTCAGCTTTTAAAGACTCGATCTGAAGCACATTATCAGTATTCTCAACAGTTACCACAGAGTCAACATTATCAGCAGAGATATAATCAGATGCATAGGACACAGAATTCAATAACACAACATTATGGATATCAGCACAGATAACATCATTCAAGAGTCGATCAACATCTTTTCTCAACATTTTCTTTTTACGTTTAGTATTAGAAATAGATGTTTCTGTTTTCTCGAAAACGACCTTCATCACTCCAAGTTCCTTATGAAAGTCCCGTTCCCAAGACAATGCACAATTTTTCAAATTTTTAACATTTGGTAAAAGATTTTTCTGAAAAATGTCTCTTTGTTCTCGCGCCAGAGGCGATTAAAAATGTTGAACTTTGATTTCAGAATGATATTCTATCTCATGTTGTAAAGTTTTGAGGTCAGCCATGAAAATGTCAAAATATCTAAGAATTTTGCGATTTTCAGGTTTTGAGTTTACTTCACTAATGGAAGGTAAAGGACCATAAATTTGTGCATAATCTGGTTGGGGATTAACATTAGAAGACTCAGACGTTTGTATGATAACCCTTGGTGTGTTAGAAGAATCCGTTGGTGTGACGAAAGTGACCGGTTTAGAATAATTAAAAGGTTTGTTGTAAACAACAGTTTCTAATTTTGATCGACTCTCGTCTTCTGCATCTAATTCCTCTTGACGATGATATTCAACAACACTCATAACATAATTATCAATTTTATATTCTGCACTGGAAACTTCAGGATTTGGTTTGAATGTTTTGGTTGAGAGCTTAGGTTTGTAATCAGCAAGGTTTGGTCCATATCCATTTGGATTGGGTTTCAAAGTAAATTTTTCAACGGCAGTTACTGACTCACCATGTTTGTAAACAACAGTTTTAAACTCTTTAAGTTTGCGTTGCAAGCCGATAATTTCTTCAAGATGATCATCTATTCGTTTCGTTGAATGCTTTTTGTATGCAGAGAACTGTTTTTGACAAGTTAACAACTCAGCCTTAGCTTTTTGATTTTCCAAGGTGAGAGCGTTAATTTGCTTTTTATGTTCATGTTTCAGTTGTTCTATTTCAGACAACAAAGCATTCTTCGAAGCGGCTAGATCACGCATCTGTCTCTCTAAATATTTTTCGTTTTGATGAGATTTAGCAAAAGCGGCTTCAAAACCTTTTTCACGGTTTTCTTGAGTTTCGAAAAAGTTGAGTTGCAATTTTAAACATTCAAAATCCTTGGTTAAAGTGCATTTTTACTTTTTAAGTCCTGATTTAATGCACAACATTCTTCAATTTGGGATTGCTGGTCTTTAAGTAAAAGAGCAAGATCTGGATGAGGCAAAAGTTCGGCTTGTTCAACGAGAGTCACAACATGATCATTATTTAGATCCTCAAGTATAACCACGGAGTCAATTTGATTATCAAAGGAAACCATAAGGTCATCTTGATCATCAAATGTAACTACGGGGTCTAATTAAAAATCGTCGGAATGAGATGTTGATGACTCATTTTGAACATTCTGAGCCTTGCCAGATTCAGATGTTGGCGGAGATATTAGATCAGAGATAAATATGGTTTGTTCGGGTACCTGAGACAAGCCATCAGTGTCATACACTGTGCCTGTGTCACTCATGTGTAACTCATGCATATTAGCCATCAACATAACAGCTGCATTGGCCTGCAAGTCCTCCATATCATCATCTGAGTCTGCATCTGCCATAAAACTCTGTTCTTTGTCTGTGAGAGTTCCACCAGCTTCATCCTTAAGAGCCAAAAGAAGAGCCTCTTTGTGATAAGCACTGCCCCTAGTCCTCGGCTTTGGGCATGCATTAGCCAGGTGTCCCTTCTCATTGCAGTTGTAGCATTGAAGACCATTCAACCCATTCTGAGCATTTCCCTGTTCCACCACTTGAGCTCGGTTGTTATTCCTACCCACAGCATTAAACCCTTGACCACCGCCCATCTGACGACCATAACTACGATTCTGAACTTCAACTCGTCCATTGTTCACAACAGCTTGATTCCGTGTGTTAGATGAGGAACGAATACGATTGTTGGATTTATTGGTATAATGGCTAAAAGCATTAGCAATCATAACAAATCCTTGTTGCAATGCTTCGAACGGATCAGATTCCTCATTAGCTTCACTGACAAGTGCTTGAGCATTGTTGTTGTTGTATGGAGCCAATTGATTTTGTTGAGATTGTTGCTGTGAAGGATCATATGGTGTGATTGTAGCAGTTGGTTGAGTTGCTGGTTGAGGAGAATAACTGTTTTGAGCATACAAGGCAAGTTGTTGATTTTCCGGAGTTGTTGTTGAAGCAATTTGAGCACGGAGAATCCTTTCCCTATCAACTTCCTTTTCATGAGGCTTCAAGTAATCATACAATAATCCGTATGTAGAATGATGCATGTTCTTCGCTTGACGGAGAAAAATGACATACTTCTCCCATTCAGGACCAAGACTACTCAGGAACTTAGTATTAACTGCAATTCTTGGCATGATGATGTTGTGTTTATCCAAATCATTGATGATGTCTGAGAATCGATGATGATAAAACTCTAGTGTCTCTCCAGGTTCAATCAAGAAGTGTTCATAAGCCAAGTAAATTTTGGATTCCATATCCTCCTGATTGAGTGCAGATCCTTCCATATTGCCTTTGCAGTCTTTTGAGCATCAACACTGCGAAGAATTGGGTTTGGTAATCCTAAAATGATATATTGCATTGCAAGCTCATCAACTTCATAGTGTAGAAGTTCTTCTGGATTCAGGTCTGCAACAGTAGCAATGTTTGATTGTTCATCCCTTGGTAGATTAGCATTTGGATCTCCGGGTACAATGACAGTAGGCATCTGAAATGGACCTTCCAAGATAACCTTCTTTAAGAACTTTCCATGTGGCTTCTTCAGATCACAAAACCTAAAGAACCTAATTACCCATTGATCGTAGTTTCTTGGAGTGAGCATTGGAGGTCTATCAAGTGATCCAGCCTCATGAATTGATTGTTGGCTGCTTAAAGCTTCACACATCTTTGCAAACCAAGTGGGTTCCTTCATAGT
The DNA here is from genome assembly GCA_019973895.1 of Chrysanthemum seticuspe. Taxonomy (NCBI): domain Eukaryota; kingdom Viridiplantae; phylum Streptophyta; class Magnoliopsida; order Asterales; family Asteraceae; genus Chrysanthemum; species Chrysanthemum seticuspe. Next base: position 162,039,303 of record BPTQ01000004.1, read on the forward strand.
GTTCCTTGACGGATGTTGATTGAAATCATTTGTGTAGGGTTGAACTTGAAGACTTGGTGGTGTTTGAACCATTTGTGGTGGAGGAATTGCTCCAAGTTGTGGAGTATGTTGTTGATTAAATTGTTGTTGATAAATTGCTTGTTGTTGATTCCATTGTTGATGTTGTGGACTTAGTTGTTGTTGTCGTTGAGAATAAGTGTAAGGGAAATAGTTAGAGTATGGTGGTTGTGACATGTTGAAAACTTGTGTTGGTAAAAATGGATCTTTGTAGTCAAATGAACCTTTGTTGATGAAGTATCCTTAGGCATAGAAATCACAATAGCCAAGTAGCACTTATGCGTAAAAACACCAAAGTTACGCGTAACAATCAAGAGTTACGCGTAGGTTTAGCTTACGCGTAAGTAGGGAAAAGACACTAAAGTTATGCGTAGACACAAAGTTAGGCTTAGAAACTTAGGCGTAGGATTACCTTATGCGTAAGACTAGGCTTAGGCGTAAGATGAATCTTATGCGTAGGATTTTCTACGCGTAAGCTTTATGCTTATGCGTAAGTTTAGGGTTTTATCCCAAGTGATCTTTTACACTATCACAGTGCAAAAGATATCCAAAGTCGACGTATTTTTAGGCTTATCCAAGCAAGAAAATACGGAGTAAACCACGAAACTGAAGATCAAACCAAGGATAAAGTTACGCGTAAAACTAGGGTTTTGATACGCGTAGCTTTACTCGTAAAAATGATTTTGCCCAAAGATGTTTCTAAACCAGATTTTTGTGATGAGATTTTAATATCACCAAAATAACACAAAAGTGTGAAACTTGATGATCCAAAACTTCTAAAACCGTTACGCGTAGGATGAAACCCTCGTACAAGAACTAGCTTAAAAACGTAGATCCACGCGTAAAGTTTGAAACTTTTTGCCAAAAACAAGTATTTTTACACCTTAAAACATTGAAAGTACACGAATCTTGGAGTAAAAAGTGTAAAAAACGAGTTTTTAAGCAAACCAAAGTATCAAGGCCGAAGCGTATGTTCTACGCGTAGACCAAACAAACGTTCACCCAACTATTAGGCGATTGATACCACTGTCAGGTCACTAGTTTTACAACACAAGAATCAATGAAAGAAATAGAGAGGCGGTTGAACACGTTAAACACACACACGTATAAAGCTAGACCGGTTATGCGTAAAGGTATAAAGGAGTAAATAAAATGAACAACCAACCCTCAAGTGAGGGTTATACAAGAGTATTTATAGGAGGGAAGCTAGGGCAACACTTCCTAGTCCCTTCCTTTCTCCTATGGGCTTGGGCCTAAGCTCATGGGCCTTCTACATAAGCTTAAGGCTAATAACAAACATAAAGGCCATAATCAAGCTAACTATTACATATGAATCACTAACACTTGATTAAGGTTTAGGAGTGATTCCAACAATGTGCAAAACAGGGTTTTGGTGGTAAAAACAAAGAACAAGACACCTTATGAGCTGTTTAGAGGAAGACCTCTTATTTTAGACTTCATGAAACCATTTGGATGTCATGTTACAATTCTCAATACCATTGATTATCTGGGCAAATTTGATGAAAAAGCTGATGAAGGGTATTTTGTTGGGTATTCCATGTCAGTAAAGCTTTCAGAGTATTCAACTTAAGAACCCAAAAGATTGAAGAGAATCTGCATGTTGAGTTCCTGGAAAACAAAGTGAATGTCAAAGGAACTGGTCCAGAAAGGCTGTTTGATCTTGATTCTCTAACCAATACTATGAACTATGTGCCTATCTCTACATGTACATCCTCTTATGATTTTGCAGGTTCAGAAGAGTTTCTTGATGATGATGAACCCAACAAGGATCAAGTAGATGATCAAGATGAATTCAGTTTGCCTCTTTGGGACTATGCAGATAATGGAGATATTTCAAAGACTGGAGATGCTCATCCTTCTAATGATTCTGGAAAGGAAGGAGGTAGCAACATAAACACTGAAGATCCTAAAAGCAGTGAAAATTCTGATTCCACTGCTAGTCCAGAAGTTTCCACTGCAACACCAGAAGTGGAAAATACAACACCAGTTACAGAGGAAGCTCAAGCCAATGATGTTGAAATCTCAAATATGCCAAGTGAGATTGCAGTTCCTCAGACTCCCCATACTACAATTCATAAATCAATTTTCCTCTTGAAAATGTGATTGGGGCTGTCTATTCACCTGTGAAGACTAGGAGACAAACGAAGCTGTCTGATATCCATGGATTCATTAGTAAAATATATGAATCTAAGACTCATGAAGGCAAGAATGAATGTCTCTTTATGTGTTTTCTGTCACAAATGGAGCCAAAGAATGTTTACAAGGCAATTGAAGATGAAAGTTGGGTGAAAGCAATGCAAGAAGAGTTGCTCCAATTCAAGCTTCAAAAGGTTTGGGTGCTTTGTGATTTACCTTCTGGTAAGAAGGTAATAGGTACTAAATGGGTGTTCAAAAACAAGAAAGATGAAAGAGGAATTGTTTATCAGAAACAAAGCTAGGCTTGTGGCTCAAGGATACACTCAGGAGGAGGGTATTGACTATGAAGAAGTGTTTGCCCCAGTTGCACGAATTGAGGCAATTAGGCTGTTCTTAGCCTATGCATCCTTTATGGGCTTTAAAGTTTATCAAATGGATGTAAATAGTGCCTTTCTTTATGGGCAGATTGATGAGGAGGTTTATGTTTCACAACCTCCAGGCTTTGAAGACCCTGACTATCCTAACAAAGTGTACAGGGTAGTTAAAGCTTTGTATGGCTTGCATCAAGCACCAAGGAAATGGTATGAAACCTTAACTACGTATCTTCTTGATAATGGGTTTCATAGAGGCAGAGTGGATCAAACTTTGTTCATCAAGAAAGACAAGAATGATATCTTGTTAGTTCAAGTATATGTTGATGATATCATTTTTGGATCTACAAAGACAGAGATGTGCAAAGAATTTGAGAAGCTAATGAAGGAAGAATTCAAGATGAGTTCTATGGGTGAACTCACATTCTTTTTGGGACTTCAAGTTCTACAAAGGCCAGATGGTATTTTCATCAATCAAGATTAATATGTGGCTGAGATACTAAGGAAGTTCAAGTTCACTGATGCAAAGTCATCCAGCATCCCTGCAGACAAGACTACACATCAACTCTTGAAGGAAAATAGTGGTGAAGCAGTTGATGTGCACATGTACAGGTCTATGATTGGTTCTTTGATGTATCTTACATCATCTAGACCAGATATTATGTTTGCAGTGTGTGCATGTGCAAGGTTTCAAGTCACTCCCAAGTTTTCTCACTTGACTGTTGTGAAGAAGATTTTCAGATATCTTAAAGCATTTCCCACTCTGGGATTATGGTACCCTAGAGAATCTGCTCTAGATTTGGTTACTTACTCAGATAGTGACTATGCTGGAGCTAGTTTGGATAGAAAATCTACAACAGGTGGATGCCAATTTCTTGACAATAGATTAGTGTCATGGCAGTGCAAGAAACAAACAATGGTGGCTAATTCATCAACTGAAGCAGAGTATGTGGCTGCTGCAAGTTGCTGTGCTCAAGTTCTATGGCTTCCGAATCAACTTTTGGACTATGGGTACAATTTCATGAATACCATCATCCATATTGACAATAGCAGTACCATTTGCATTATTAAGAATCCTGTTCAACACACAAAGACCAAACATATTGAAATTAGACATCATTTCATTAGAGATTGCTATGAAAAGGGACTAATTCAAGTTGTCAAAATCCATACTGATGACAACTATGCTGATTTATTAACAAAAGGACTTGATGTGGGAAGATTTCAGTACTTGGTAACAAGTATTGGAATGCTAAATCCATAAACTGTTTGTCTAATGTTCTCTAGTGTTGAGGGGCGGCTGTTGGGTACTGAAATTGTTGTATGAGTTTGTATATGTTTGCTTGTATTCCTGTTTAAGTTTTTATGAAGCATAGATGGGAGTTGATCTTAAAAGGTGTATAACTGAGATACACAACAAATGGTTATTGATTTACCATGTCTAATCCACATAAGAATCAACTAGTCCAGAGCAAACGGCTACTGGTAAAGACTTGACAAATCCGTTTATGGTTGATAGTTGACCAAAAACTATATGGTTATCAACTCACCATATTCTTTATGATTAAGAGTTGGCTAGTCCATAGCAAACGGCTCATGGTAAAGACATATCAAATCCGTTGATAGCTGGTAGTTTGCTAAAAACTATGATAAGAGGAGTCTAGTTTTTATATGATTTTCTTTACCACTGCTCTTTGAAATTTTTGTGAAAAATTACCACTGCTAGTTCACAGTTTCCACTGACAGTGTTATTTTACCACTGTTGTTCTAGCCGTTACAATTGATTATGCCAGTAACTTATTTTTTACTAGCCGTTGAAAGTAACCACTGATTTCCATATATATAGGGTTAAAATTTTAAGGAGATTATCTACTTTCCATATTGTTATTTATCCGCTTAAGATAAATACTTTCTAAATATAGTTTTTCTTGCGCAATAATCTTAAACCCTAACCCTATATATCTTTCTCTCTCAATTGGCTAGTTATTCCTTCAATTATTACTGACATAATATCGTTTTTCATTAAAAGTTTCTATGGCACCATTAAAGTTTGCAGATGAGCACAACCAAGTGGCCTACCTACAAAAGTCAAACGAGAAGAGTGACCCTGTTTTTCATCAGATTGTGGACTTTCTCAATACTACTCATATAAGGTATGCTTTGCATTTAAAACCCACAATCTATATCTCTCAAATCAAACAGTTTTGGACATCTGCTCAGTCCATAACACTTGAGAATGGAGATACACATGAAATAGTGGATGCTCTAAGAGCCACTGTGGATGGGGTAACTATTGATGTTACTGAGGCATCCTAGAGGAGAGTTCTCCAATTGGGTGATCTCAATGGTATCATCACATTACCTATGTCAGAAATACATGATACTTTATCATCCATGGGGTATGATACCACTGATAAAAAGGCTACTTTCAAAAAGAGTGGTTTATGTCCCCAATGGATATTTTTGATACATACTCTTTTACATTGTCTCAGTCCAAAGAAAACATCTTATGAGCAATTTAGTTCAACCATGGATTACCCTTTGGTTTGTCTAGCCACTGATAAGATTTTTAACTGGTCAAAATATATTTTTACAAGTATGACTGTCAATGTAAAGAGTTCAACAAAAAATTTAATGTATTCAAGGTTTGTGCAAGCAGTGCTTAATGAGTTTCAACTGCAACCCCATACAACTGTTTATAAAATCAGTTGCCTTAAGCCTAAAGTTTTTCAAATCATGAACAAAGATGGCAACATGATTTTTACACCAAAACTGATAAGGTTTTAAAATGTACCTTTTTTAGGGGTCATTTAAACCCTTATTTGATCACTTTTGTATCCGTTATTACTTAATATCGTTCCTTTTCACTTTTTAGGTATCTTGAAGGCAAAATGCTGGAATGACACTTATTCGGACGAAAAGGCGCGAATATACGAAGAAAATGGCCAAAGTCAAGAATCGAGACACTCAGGCTGCTGGAACTGAAGGGGACGGCGTCAGGTGTTATCTGCAACGCCCTCGCATCACTTTTGTGACGGCTCAGTAGCCAAATTGCTTATTTACAAGTGACGGTGTCAGGTTTTAAAAGAATAGGTCGTCGCAACTCAGACGGCCTAGATTTGATCCAGACGACGTCAGAGACTGAAGGGGACGGCGTCACAAGCATAAGGTGACGCCGTCGCAATACTAACGTGGCCAAGATGAAACCCTAATGACGGCGACCCGACGGCGTCACAAATCAGAGGGTGACACCGTCGCATATGTAATCTTATATATAGAATCCGAATTTTTTAGTTTTTAGTGTGTAGTCTTTTGGAGTAAAAACCTAAACCGAACCAAGGCTGTCTTGTACAGTATTTTAGGGTTCCAAACCCTATCTTACATCAAGATAAGTGTTTTACTTCATTAATTTAATTATGTCTTCAATTACTTGTGTGTATGCTTGCATGTTCCCCATGTCCGGCTAATTTACTTGTGTGTTTGCTTAGGGAATATGAAACTTAATTATTGAATATTGATTGGTTGTCTCTTATCTTAATTGTTAATGATCTAGTAATGCGATAGGTCATCCGTTGTGTAGTTAATGCTTGATTAATCTTTGTGAACCTTATTTTATAATACCTAGAGTTGTTGTAGGCTAAACCATCCGAAGAGTACCTTAGAGTTAAAGTTTATAAATCCTAGAGACTTTGTAGGTGATAACCTTTGGTAGTTTCAAAGAGTTAGGGATAAACGCATACCCTACGACCTTAGACACACAACGCAATTAAGAATAAGGACGTGACAATTCAACCATCAATAGGAGATAATTAAGGAGTAATAAAACCTAAGTAAACACATCTTTAAACAATCATACGAGCACACAATAATTAGACATAGACTACCCTCACCTTAGTTAATTAGATAATTAGATAAGTTGAGTAATCGGTAGAAATACCAACCCCACAAATCCAAACCCCGAGATTCGTACCTTTCCATTTCCTAAAAAACATAAAAAGATAAAAAAAATAATCTTCCTCAGCCCCAACCTTAGCGTAGTAATTTCTCACTAGCATTCCTATTCCTCTAGAGAACGATATCAATTCCCGTGGCTTACCCTAATACTACACTACAACGATTAGGTTCACTGCCTAGGGTGTTGAAAAACTTGCTCCACGAAAAGGAAGTTCCTTTGACCCCGAACGATGCGTGTAGCGTTATCAAGTTTTTGGCGCCGCTGCCGGGGAATAGAATAGCTAGTTAGGAGTCCACCTCGTTTAGGTTTCTTTGCTTGATTCCTATCAAGTAAATGTTTTCTCATATTTTAGCTTCCTCGTAGTCTATCCCCCTTCTTCGTGACCTTTGTTCGTAACCTCATCACTTTTCATCATGGAAGGTGATAACCAACCACCAAACCTGCCATTTCCCCCAACCAACTCCCTTAGACAACTTAGAACCCGCAGTTCCACCAAAACCCTTCATGAACCGTTTGCAGAACCCGAAAGAGAGCTCAATAGGCGAAGAAAAGCTCTCCATAACTCGGAACCTCAAGGCACTACCATCAACTTTGATGAAGCCACAACTGATGAAGAGTCCGCTCATTCCCCCCAATTCCCTGAAACCATCAACATTGACAATCTGAGCCAACATAGCAAGGAAATTCCCGCTACTCTGGTCAATGGACCCGTTAATCCACCTGAAGCAAAGTCCCTCGGGGAATACTCTTCCCCCTCTGCATCTGGATTTACCAACGCCATTGTCTACCCTTCGGAGCACGTCAATGCGGTGTTGCATGCCTCTGACATTTAGCTTATTCAGAATGCATGTCAATTCCATGGATCCAACACTGAAAACCCTATTCATCACATCAAACAATTTTTAAAAATTATTGATGCTATCTATGCCGACGGAGCATCCAAGGAGACATCTAGACTCCGGTTTTTCCCATTCTCTCTTCAAGGACAGGCCAAGGAGTGACTCGATAAGCTGCCTCCAAAGTCCATTTTCACGTGGGAACAACTCACGACCAAGTTCACCAAGAAGTTCTTTCCCCCTAGAAGAACTGCATTAATCAGGAGCAAAATTTTTCATTTCCATCAAACAGATGGAGAGTCTATCGTTAACTCCTGGACTCGTTACAAAGATCTCATCCAACAAGCCCCACACCATGGTATCAACCTTTGGTTGCTTGTTCAAATCTTTTACGACAATGTCTCTCGAAAGGATAAAAAAAGGATTGACTTCTCAATTGGCCAAAGAATTTCTAATCTCACTGCGGAAGAAGGGTGGGACCGCATTGAGGAATATGTTCAATACCAAGACAACCCTTGGAACGAGCCAATAACTGCAATGAGTACCTCTTCTTTCTCAAGTAAAACCTTATCATCTCTCGATGATCGGATTAAGAAAGCACAAGAGAAGCTTGCATACCTCACAAAATCGCCAGAACCCAAAAGGTTATTTAACCCGTACCTTATATGCGACATTTGTGGAGGGTCACACGAGAGTGATGAGTGTGATGACACACGCCAAGAGAGCGTCTTCCTTTCCAGTCATGATATTTATAATGACCCTTCACTTATTACATTCTATCAAAACGATGAATGCAATCCTTGGGGTAATCTGAAATGGAAGATTGAAGGACATGAGGGGTCTGAATACACCATCCGTGATGCCTTTGAAAAAGAACTCGGGAAATTTACCATAAAAGGGGCCACACTCTTAAAAGGTCTTGAAGGATTCATTCAAGAGCAGCAAGCTGAATTAGAGAGTCAATTCGCCAAGCTCCACAAAAGAATGAGCGAACCTGGCCTAACCCGTCATGATCCAACTTGTGCCATCACTACTCGGTTAGGAATTACTACCAAAGATCCCCCACACCCTAACCAGAATCCCACCACCAGGGAGCCAGCGTCAAGAAACGAAGCAATTCCTGAACCCCCTCACGATCCCCCTCCACAAACACCAGCACCAGCCCAGCGAACAACTCTCGCACGGATTCCTTATCCCTCGCGTCTAAGGAATCAAAAGGCTGAAGAAGACAATGAGAGAATATTGTCTTACTTAAAACGGGCTTCCGTCAACATACCACTTCTTGGTGTATTCTATCATATCCCTAAACATATCAAATAATTCAAGAGGATAATATCTAATCGAAAGAAACTTGAAGGGTTGATATCATTAAGGGAAGAGTGATCGGCTGTCATCCAGAAAGGCCTGCCCAAGAAGAAAGAAGATCCAGGCAGTTTCACCATTCCTTTCTCTATAGGGGCGCTTTCTATGAAGAACGCCTTGGTGGATCTTGGGGCAAGCATTAACCTGATGCCTCATTCCTTGTTCCTTAAACTCGGATATTCAGGGCTGAAACCAACTAGAATGAGTATTCAGTTAGCTGATCGATCAATCAAATATCCCATTGGAGTTTGTGAAAATGTTCTTGTAAGGGTAGGAGAATTTAAGTTTCCAGTTGATTTCATGATTTTAGAAATGGAGGAAGATAACTCAGTCCCAATAATCCTTGGAAGACCTTTCTTGGCTACAGCTCATGCCATTATCGATGTTCATGATGGTAAACTCACTTTACGAGTGGGTCCGAGAGCTTAACCTTCGACATCAAGGATTCTATGAGTCATTCCTCCTCCTACGATCACCCTGTTTATTTTGTTGAGGAAGTTGATGAATTTGTTGATGACATAGATGGTTGCATTGACGAGTATCTATTAAACGAATTCATGAATGATGATAACAACACAATATACAATGACGAAGGAATTGAGATGGTTGGAGCAATTTCCTTTTATCCACGTAGGGAAGAAATTGAACCCATTGAACTTCAAAAGCCAGAAAACAAGCTAAAACCATCAATCAAGGAACCCCCTACCTTAGAACTGAAAGATCTCCCGAGTCACCTGGAATAAGCCTTCTTTCAAGGAGAGGACCAACTCCCTGTCATCATAAGCTCTTCGCTGACCATTGGTCAGAAAGAGAAGCTCTTGGAAGTTTTAAAAGAGTACAAAAGGGTGATCGCATGGAGTGTTGCTGACATTAAGGGTATTGATTCTACATTCTGTACTCATAAAATCCTCATGGAAGAAGATTACAAACCAACCGTTCAGCCGCAAAGGAGGGTTAACCCTAATATCAAGGAGGTAGTAAAGAAGGAGGTCGTCAAACTCCTCAATGCCGGTCTCATCTACCCCATTTCAGATAGCCCATGGGTCAGCCCAGTCCAAGTGGTTCCAAAAAAGTGAGGAATGACGGTTGTAAAGAATGAAAAGGGTGATTTAGTGCCATAGAGAACGGTTACTGGTTGGCGTGTTTGTATCGACTACAGAAAGTTAAATGATGCCACCCGGAAGGATCATTTTCCTCTGACATTCATTGACCAAATGCTCGAAAGGTTAGCCGGGCATGATTACTACTGTTTCCTTGATGGCTTCTCAGGATACTTCCAAATCCCCATTGCCCCTGAAGATCAAGAAAAGACTACGTTTACATGCCCATACAGGACTTTTGCTTACAAGCGAATACCTTTCGGGTTATGCAACGCCCCCGCCACCTTTCAGCTATGTATGATGGCCATATTCCATGAACTAATTGAAGACAGCACGAAAGTCTTCATGGATGATTTCTCGGTATTTGGGAATTCCTTCGACCTTTGTCTATCCAACCTTACGAAGATGTTGACACGGTGTGAAGAAACTAATTTGGTCCTGAATTGGGAAAAATGTCACTTCATGGTAAGAGAAGGGATTGCCTTGGGGCATAAAGTCTCCGGAAATGGAATCGAGGTCGATAGAGAAAAAATCGAAGCGATATCCAAACTACCCTATCCTACTACCGTTAAGGCCATTCGAAGCTTTCTAGGACATGCGGGCTTTTATAGAAGATTTATTAAGGACTTCTCGAAAATTGGCCGCCCGATCGCATCTTTTTGTCAAGGATGCCCCTTTTGATTTTTCGGAAGAATGCAAAGAAGCATTCAATCGTCTAAAGAAAGATCTCCCTCAGGCTCCAATAATGGTCACCCCTGATTGGTCTCAGCCATTTGAAATCATGTGCGATGCTAGCGATTATGCTGTAGGCGTCGTGCTTGGCCAAAGAAAAGAAAAGCATTTTCAACCAATTTACTATGCTAGCAAAACCATGAATGTAGTGCAAGAAAATTACACGACCACCGAGAAAGAGCTTCTAGCTGTGGTTTTTGCCTTCGACAAGTTCAGGCAATATCTCGTCCTATCTAAGACTGTCGTCTTCACTGATCACTCTGCCTTACGCTACTTGTTTTCAAAGCAAGATGCAAAACCCCGACTCATTAGGTGGATTCTATTACTTCAATAATTCGACATTGAAATTCGAGATAAAAAGGGGGCTGAAAATCTTGCTGCTGATCATCTGTCACGTTTGGAAAACCCTGATCTTGAGAAGTTAGACCATACAGAGATTCGCGACTCTTTTCCCGAGGAGCGACTAATGGCCATTAAGGAAATTGAGCCGTGGTATGCGGATTACGCTAACTATCTGTCCAGTAGGGTTTTGCCAAATTACATGACCAAGCAAGATAAGAGAAAATTCTTCACCACACTTAAACATTACTTCTGGGATGAACCCTTCCTATTCCGCATATGCCCCGATCCAATCATTCGGCGTTGCGTGGCCGGAAGGGAGATTGATCGAGTTCTGAAAGAATGCCATGCGGGACCTTCTGGGGGACATCACAGTGTAAATGTCACGGCACGGAAGGTTTTCGATGCCGGGTTCTACTGGCCTACTATTTTTCGAGATGTTAAAAGATTGGTTCAAACGTGTGATGCATGCCAACGATCGGGAAACATCTCTCGAAGGGATGAATCATCTCAGAATTATATCCAGGTCTGCGAAATATTCGATGTTTGGGGTATAGACTTCATGGGACCTTTTCCATCATCCGGAGGAAATGAATACATTCTCGTAGCTATTGACTATGTATCCAAATGGTTGGAGGCCCAAGCCCTTAGAACTAATGATGCGAGAGTAGTCATTCATTTTCTTAAAAAGCTCTTCGTACGATTCGGGATTCCCAAGGCATTGATCAGTGATAGAGGAACCCACTTCTGCAATGCTCAAATGGAGAAGGTAATGAAGAAGTATGGCGTTCCGCATAGATTTTCTACTGCATATCACCCTCAGACGTATGGACAAGTAGAAAACACAAATAGGGCATTAAAGCGGTTACTTGAAAAAATGGTCCACCAGAATAGAAAAGATTGGGCATTCAAACTGGATGAGGCACTCTGGGCATTCAGAACTGCTTACAAAACGCCTATCGGAACAACCCCTTTTCGCTTGGTATACGGGAAAGCATGCCACCTCCCTATTGAACTTGAGCAAAAAGCGTACTGGGCACTTAAGGCCTGTAATATGGATTATTCTGAAGCAGGGTCAAATAGGTTCTTACAGCTTCAAGAACTAGATGAACTAAGACTGGAAGCTTATGAATCGTCGATCACATACAAAGAAAGGGCAAAAAAATGGCATGATCAATGAATAAAGAATCCTAAAGAGTTTTTGGAAGGAGATAAGGTGCTCCTGTATAATTCAAGACTGAGATTATTTTCGAGAAAACTCAAATCGAGATGGTATGGACCAGTAAAGAAGCAGATGAGCAATGGAGCTGTGGTGCTACTGGACCACGATGGAAGGGAATTTACCGTAAATGGGCAACGTGTGAAACATTATCAGTTGGATAATAATGAAATGGTCAACGATGAAGATATTGTTTTAGAAGAAGGTGACGGTAATGAAGTCACGTAAGGGCACGACTAAGAGTTTAGCTACAAGACTCATAAATAAAGAAAAGCGCTTCGTGGGAGGCAACCCATGCTTAATTGTTTGCTTGTTTGTGTCATATATCTTTTATTGATTGTTTATTCTCATGTTTAAATTTGTAAAAATGTTTATTTTGTTTTTAACCGCGTCTTAATTACATATAAAGGTATTTTACATAAAGGATAAGTGTAGGGAGGATTACAAACGTTTTCAAAAGAAACGTAAACATGAGAATTTCAATTAATTAAAAGATATGCATGTGTGTTTGTTCGAGTCAAATGCTTGTATCGAGTCATAATGGGTGTTTTGCAGGAAATTTTTCCAGATTCTAAAGATGTAAATTTTCCAGAAAATCGCAGACCAGTTTTTGTCAGGATAACCTGACGGCGTCAGGAAGGAGCAAAAAAACAACTGATTACTTTTTCTCGTTTTCTGAGCTACTTATAAATTTTTGGAATTTTCCAGGTCTTAATTTTCCAGAAATTCTGTAAACATCCATTCCACAAGCATTATATCCTAGTTTAGTAGAGTCCTATATATATTATTACCGCCGATTTTATGCGAAGGTTTCGTTTGTTTTCTTCAAGTGTGCAGGTTTAATTTATCAAGAAGGAGATACATAAGATGAGAAGGAGCTTTTCACGCAAACGTTCTTCTTGAAGAAAAATGTAACCACCACTTTACACGGATCCTACTGAGCTAATCAGGGGAGTATTAGTTTCTTTCATCTTTTATTACCTTCCATTATCATAACTTTGATACTTTCGGGGAACATTGGGGACAATGTTCAGTTTAAGTGTAGGGAGGGAAAATAAAACGGGAACTTTGAAACTATGCTTATCCTTGATTATTTGCTTTGTCCAATTGCATTTGCGTAATAAACCATGAGAAAATGTCGGTTAGGGTAATTTTGGCACCAAATTTAAAATTGTTCATGACATATAGGAGTGGGCCATTAGTCTTAATAAAGCGTCTCACGGATAGGATGTTATATGACTAGCACAAAAACCCTTTACCACTTAAATTCCACCCAAAATTTGAGGATCGCCCTTAGATTAGTAGGAATTAAAGTATTCATCTTTAATGCTTAGTGTGTGAACCGGTAGTATAATAGATTCTAGAACTTGTTTTGTAATGCATTCCGAGATCGCTAGTAAGACTACACTTGTGTAGTTAGGAATAACTAAATGATAAGAGACATTAGGATAACCCTTGTTTGATACCCGTAATATAATTACTTCTTCCACATCGGTTGAGTAATTCCCCCACACCTTTGCGTTGTACTCATCTTTAGTACACGATACCCCTAGTTAACCCCTCAGAGCCTATCCTTTTCGCGGTTCTCGTGATGTTTTGATTTTCCGGAATACCAATGAAGAGCATTGTTTACACCCCACCCCCAAATGTACACCCAAATCGCCTTAGCCTACCTTGTATGCACTCACTTTTAGTGCGTTATTGTTATCACCCTAAAACCCTTAGTTCAATTATCTAGTTGCTTGCATAAGTTGCTAAGTCAAGTCATATCCTTTGTACACAGTTTTGGGACGATTGGGACTCATGGGAAAATTTAAAGTTTATGAAATGACGGGAAGGAAACGTTAAATTCAAATTCTCTTTATTTGCGTAATAATGTACTCCAAGTGTTTTGATCTTTTCAATTCGGGTCAAATTAGTGTTAGAGTAATAAAAACTCAAGTGTAGTGATGTGCCTATAAATCCATATCATTTTGATGTTACCGTAGAGGATGGTAGAGTAAAAGTGTATTAAAAAAAAATTGAAAAAAAAATAGAAAAGGAGAAAAAGAAAAAAATAGAGTGTTGAAAAAAAAACATACGGGCTACCATCCTACATCTATATTTAATTTATGTTTGTTTGTTTCAGTTATCTAGAGTCTAGAGTGTCGAGTCTTGGCTTAGCAACGACATTCTTCTCATGTTTGTAACATAAAGATTTTTGACTTGCCACCACTAAATAGCCTATCCCACCAAACCCTTTGTTTCCCTACCGTAAGCCTAACATTACAACCCTTTAAAAGACCTCTTTGATAGTCTTTCCTAGGTGCTTACGCTAAAGCGATGGAGGTTTGATCTAGTCTCAAGCCTATGGTAATCTATGTACTAGGACCGGTTAATGAGTGTTTATCTTCCATTTCCAACTTGTTATATTTCATATACACCCGAGAGATGTGAGTATCCAAACACCCTATGTGAGGTGCTAGTATGTAATTTACGTGCTTGTTATGACTTTTGCGAGGCTTATATGTGTTGTGGATTGTTCTAAACCAATGCTTCATGACCCCTAACTTATAAATTAATTGGATAAAAGCACATTTGCTTGAGGACAAGCATGTTGGAATCGCTCCTAACACGGAAATGGATCGACATTTACAGGATTACATAATCTATCTTATTTAGCCAAACACATGGACTAGTTATGTCATAGTGTAATAGTTATGTATGTGGTAGGCTATATATACCCCTCCATACTTCCATGGAGGGGTGAGATTTCTTAGTGTAATTTTCCCTTTCATTAATAAAACACACATAGTTCTCTCCTTTCTCTCTTGTTTCTCTCTCTAACTTGAAGATGGTGTTCTTCCATCTTCCAAGACCTCCCGATTCACCAAATCATCCATACATACGATCCTAACATTGGTATCAAGAGCCCGGTCGGATTTTATCATTGGTTGATTTTTGGTGTTTTCATCTTGTCAAAAAAACTTGTTTCTAAATCTGTGTTTTAACAAAGTTTCAACCTTTTTTTTATATATTTTTGTGTTTAAACAGATTTTTTACAAGCTTCTTTTGTATCCAATGGTCAAAAGTCTAATGGTCTAATTACTTGTTTTAGAATACCTGTCTTGGTTTTGTGTCAATAACTGGTCCAAACAGATTAATCTTTAGACTATATTTCTTTTGTACCAAAAAAATCGTGGAAGTCATGTGGTCAAACTGGTCATATTATTTTGGTCAAAAATGGGTCAAAAGGAGTAATATTTTTACCATCTTTTTCTGGGTTTGTGAATCTGGACCGAAAAATGGTCGGAATACCTCGCCGGAAAAAGTCAAACTGGGTCAAAACCCTAGTTTTACGCCTAAGGAGCCATCTTCAGAGATATTTACGCATAACTGTGAAGTTATGCGTAAGGACTGTTACGCGTAAGGTTTTTTACGCATAAGCCTTGCTTACGCGTAGCCAGGTTTACGTATAACCTTTTGGTTACCCCTAAGAACCCTACGCATAATACCCTATGCGTAAGAAATGGGTTACACATAAGGGTTGGTTTACGCTTAAGACCCTTCAATGTTTACGCGTAACTATCTTGACAGAATAATAATAATAAAAACGAGATGAAGAAACAAGACCTTGACCAGACCCAAACAACAATACCAACGACTCTTTTATGTGGACTTCAGTTTATCCCATCACAAGTCCGAAACAAAATGAAAATCAATAAACACGACTGATGTTTAACGAAGGTTACCACAGCCACAACCTCAATCATATCCAAAGCTATCCTATCACCCATCACAACTTCGTCTACAACAACTTCTCATCATACCTCTCAATCAGCTCGTACTAAAGGAAAATAATATGAATCTCAGATTTTTTTCGTGTGTTTCCAAAGCATATCAGACCCTTGAAGGCCATACAAACACGAAAAAATTAATCTTCACTGATTTTATTTGAAGACTCACTTCATTTTGATTATCCGAACACCAAAGAATTAGAGTAATAACAAGATTGTTATTCCCTTTTTTACTTGGTTCGTTAACATCAAACACAAAACAACAATAAAAAAAAAATCAAAAATAAAAATAAAAAAAAAATTAAAAGTTAACATAAACCTACCCGAGACCCCCATTGGATCTTGAAGCCCTTCAATTGATTTCTTGAGTTGGAAGCAGAAATCGAATACATCTAGTATGGGTGTGGTTGTGGACTATGTGTTTGATTCGGACTGAGTTGATGAATTTGAGATTGAGATGTATGTTAATCGGTTTGATGGAGAGGAGATGCGTATTTTTTCTCAGATTCTTGAAGAGAAAAAGTTTGGTGGTAGGCGGATTTACAAATGTTGTGTCTTAGGGTTAATGTCTAAATGATAAAAGTGTAATTAGGGTATTCTTATATATCCGGTTACAACATTGATGAACTGGATCTCTTTTTTGTGTGCCTGGATCGTGAATTGGGTTCAACAGTCACACGATTGGATTGGGCTGCTACACATATTGCCTCACAAATTTATCTTTGGGCCTAAACTTATTTTTCTTGTCGGGCTTTAAGGATAATATTTGCGTATGAAATGGGTGATCAGTTGATTGTTAATGAAAATTTTATCCGAAATTTTTTATACAAAAATT
Source organism: Chrysanthemum seticuspe (assembly GCA_019973895.1). NCBI lineage: Eukaryota > Viridiplantae > Streptophyta > Magnoliopsida > Asterales > Asteraceae > Chrysanthemum > Chrysanthemum seticuspe. The sequence continues at coordinate 162,056,042 of BPTQ01000004.1, forward strand.
TTGGATACAATTTTTTTTAATATTGATACTCAAGTGGTATTTTTGGTATGATAAAATTTCACGAGGATACAATTTTTTTTGACAAGGTCGGGAAACCATTATTAAGTTCATTTAAACCGTTAACGAAGGCTAGTTTTTGAGTGTTTAACCGCAAGATGTGACTACGGCGTGAATTCACTATTATGTATTTGAGGTTGAAGTGGGATATCACGGATACGTGTACTTAGTATCTGAAGATATCGGGGCTGGTTGGATGCATAACTCTTCGAGATCCTTGTTCGAGCTTTAACCGTTTCGAATGACAAAGACTTGAGTTATCTAGTTGAACCTGATGTAAAGAGTTACGTTGTTGTGCTCACAGCTTATAACTATCACTTTTAAGGAGTTACGTTATTGTGCTCAAGTATCACACTAAGGTGTGGATAATTTGAGAAACTTTAAGTTTACCTTTTTTCGATGGAGTTAAGAAAAAGGGTTCTTCGTCTAACAATAGTGCAAGTTTAAGTCACAAGTTTAGGTTATACTACTTCAGTCTCAAGTTCGTCATATTAGGTTTTCTCCATCAGTAGTCACTACAAAAAGCCGTCAAAATGATAATGGGGTCGATAAAGAGTTAGCTGAGAAGAGTATACACGAGTAGAGAAGTTTTATCAGCTGTTGATTATCACGAGATATTTATGGTACTTCACACTTGTTCGATTAATTGAACATACATGGTTTCGATGTCTCCAATTCATCATCAACATACGTGGTGTATGATTCTGATTCATTGAAAACATCGGGGGGAAGAGAGTATAGGTGGTGTTTGCTTCCTTTGATGTTTTTTGGATTTTTTTTTCAAAAACCCTCTCCTTTCATGAATTTCTTCAATCAGGGGGAAGAAATGAGACGATCAGTGGCTAAAATTTCTCAAGTTGGTGTTATCGTCTCACTTTCACAGAGTTATCATGCGTGAAGTTACCTAAATATGATGTTGTGATGCCTCACACACGGTCATTTTATCATGTAATTGCATATTCACAAGTAACTATTATTCCGATAGACCGCAACATTCAGGGGGAAGTCGTTTCATTTCGTCTTTCGTGGTTTGTTTGGTGTGAAGCATCTACATACGTAAGAAGATCTTGTTGATTTCTTGCATGTTACCCCCGAACGGATTTTCCGTAAACAAGTCAGATTTACCTTGTGTGGTTTACTGCTCATCTACAAATTCCGCTGCGTACTGAAAACTTTAAAATTAGACGAAATGTTTACTACATCAAAGTTTCGAATCTGCTGAAGACGGTTGTCAGTTTGGGGGGAAGCTGATTCAGAAACTTCGCCAAAAAGGAGTGTACGGAGAAGCTGCTAAAGACATGCAACATGAATTGGGGGGAAGTTAATCCAATTTATGCATATTACATCATTTGCCTACAAGTGAAGAAAACAGTTCTCAAGTCGAGGTACAAAAAGAAGACAAAGAGCGTAAACTGTCATCATTCTCAGCATTTGAAGAGCTTATGAAGACTTTTCTTTATTTGTTTTATTACTTGTAGGAAATGTTGTAAGTAATCCCTTATGTCGTCCCATTGGAGGAAGATTGTTGGAATCGCTCCTAACACGGAAATGGAACGACATTTACAGGATTACATAATCTATCTTATTTAGCCAAACACATGGACTAGTTATGTCATAGTGTAATAGTTATGTATGTGGTAGGCTATATATACCCCTCCATACTTCCATGGAGGGGTGAGATTTCTTAGTGTAATTTTCCCTTTCATTAATAAAACACATATAGTTCTCTCCCTTCTCTCTTGTTTCTCTCTCTAACTTGAAGATGGTGTTCTTCCATCTTCCAAGACCTCCCGATTCACCAAATCATCCATACATACGATCCTAACAAAGAAAATACCAAGTGTAGGGATATTTGATAAGGTTTTAAAATGTACCTTTTTGAGGGGTCATTTAAGCCCTTATTTGATCACTTTTGTATCCGTTATTACTTAATATCGTTCCTTTTCACTTTTTAGGTATCTTGAAGGCAAAATGCTGGAATGACACTTATTCGGACGAAAAGGCGTGAATATACGAAGAAAATGGCCAAAGTCAAGAATCGAGACACTCAGGCTGCTGGAACTGAAGGGGACGGCGTCAGGTGTTATCTGCAACGCCGTTGCATCACTTTTGTGACGGCTCAGTAGCCAAATTGCTTATTTACAAGTGACGGTGTCAGGTTTTAAAAGAGTAGGTCGTCGCAAATCAGACGGCCTAGATTTGATCCAGACGACGTCAGAGACTGAAGGGGACAGCGTCACAAGCATAAGGTGACGTCGTCGCAAGACTAACGTGGCCAAGACAAAACCCTAATGACGGCGACCCGACGGCGTCACAAATCAAAGGGTGACGCCGTCACATATGTAATCTTATATATAGAATCCGATTTTTTTAGTTTTTAGTGTGTAGTCTTTTGGAGTAAAAACCTAAACCGAACCAAGGCTGTCTTGTACAGTATTTTAGGGTTCTAAACCCTATCTTACATCAAGATAAGTGTTTTACTTCGTTAATTTAATTATGTCTTCAATTACTTGTGTGTATGCTTGCATGTTCCCCATGTCCGGCTAATTTACTTGTGTGTTTGCTTAGGGAATATGAAACTTAATTATTGAATATTGATTGGTTGTCTCTTATCTTAATTGTTAATGATCTAGTAATGCGATAGGTCATCCATTGTGTAGTTAATGCTTGATTAATATTTGTGAACCTTAGTTTATAATACCTAGAGTTGTTGTAGGCTAAACCATCCGAAGAGTACCTTAGAGTTAAAGTTTATAAATCCTAGAGACTTTGTAGGCGATAACATTTGGTAGTTTCAAAGAGTTAGGGATAAACGCATACCCTACGACCTTAGACACACAACGCAGTTAAGAATAAGGACGTGACAATTCAACCATCGATAAGAGATAATTAAGGAGTAATAAAACCTAAGTAAACACATCTTTAAACCATCATACGAGCACACAATAATTAGACATAGACTACCCTCACCTTAGTTAATTAGATAATTAGATAAGTAGAGTAACCGGTAGAAATACCAACCCCACAAATCCAAACCCCGAGATTCGTACCTTTCCATTTCCTAAAAAACATAAAAAGATAAAAAAAAATAATCTTCCTCAGCCCCAACCTTAGCGTAGTAACTTCTCACTAGCATTCCTATTCCCCTAGAGAACGATATCAATTCCCGTGGCTTACCCTAATACTACACTACAACGATTAGGTTCACTGCCTAGGGTGTTGAAAAACTTGCTCGATGAAAAGGAAGTTCCTTTGACCCCAAACGACGCGTGTAGCGTTATCAAAAACTAAAGGTGACGTGTTGCCACCTGTTACAAGTTCAACCACTGGACCCACAGGGTCATCATCTTCAGTGAGGGTTCAAGCCACGGTATACAAAGAGTAAGTGGTAACTAGAATGAGAAGGGAGATTAGTGAATAACAAGTGAAGGTAGAGGTTGCCATGGGAAAGCTGTGATCAAGTATAGAAGGTGAATGATTTTTGTTTTAAGCGGTTATTATGGACTGAGATGTTTCTGAATGGGGAAAGATGTGTGTATCTTTACTGAAAGATTAAGGATGCAAAAAATGGTGTGGTTGATAACATGAAGTAGGTGTCATAATAAGAGTTACTATACTAAACTTGTGCCATTACATTCTAAACAACTACTAAAAGGTGACCTTCACAGATAATAAAAGCCTAAAACCACTCTGATCCTTTTGCCCATGCCAACTATAAAAACATCGCTAAAATGGACGGGGACTCAATTCGTTCAAAATATAACGAGAGCTTCAATGGCATGAGGTACGACACTATTAAGTTATCAGTTCCATTCTTGAATGATTGCACAAGTTATCAGTTACATTCCAAACATAATACATCAGATGGTTGTTGTTGTTTATCATGCTAATATTACTTGGTTAGCTGCTGATCCTATATATCTCTATCTCTATCCTAATATGTTTGAGAAGGATTTTTTGGAATCTCTTTTGTATTACCGTTCAGTTTTGAGGATTTCTTAGGGGAACCAAAGACGACAATTCATAAATATGAATTATCCAAAAAGGGATCATCACATAAGGTGCTTTCATGTTTCGTTATAACTGAACATTAGATTTTTATTTTTTATTGAACCATTGTGTTAAATGCAGGGAAGTTATAGAATACATTAATATCGAGTGCTATTTTAGGTGAACTCGACCAAAATTACTTATAAGGGTGTTTGGATTAATATTCAGTTAGCCTATATTTGGGGCTTATTGATTAGTGAAAATGTTTGGTTTTAATCATATTGGTATTAGAAGAAAAAAAGTAGACTAATGGCGACATAATACTATTTTTTGCATTGTGTTAGTTACCTAAGGCATGGCTACTTTATATTGAATTAATTTATAGGAAGTCTTTTGTATTTTCATGTATAGCTCTTTTTTATAATATTTTAATTATTTAGAGAATACATTATAAAAAGAAATCATTTTACCACAAATTCTTTTGTAGTTTTCTCTCATCAGCTATTTGCTATGTTATCACTTGTCATAATTTAAACAAACACGGTGTAAGGCTCTGATTGTTGTTACCTAGACTCATTAATGATGTATTAACGTCTGTCTGATCCTTCACATAGTCCTCCTGTTTCATCACTTTCTTAGCATCCATACCTTTCATCTTCAAAGGTTTTACAGATTGAGTAGGGAACTTAATGTGAAAGACTTGAGAATATATTATGACAGTTCTATTTGACATTCTTCAAATATTTAGGTGCAAATAAAAGATATATAATACATTTATTGGGTACATAAGACATCATTTTTATCTAAAATGATGATGTTAGACGTTTTGTTTTTGCAATTTTGAGTTCTTTGAATTCTCGTGGCAAGACCTATATCAGCCTAATATGTAAAGAGTGATCATCGGTTACTACAACCTGAATAAAGAAAAGCTTGAAAGTTAAATGCATACACATATGTGGTTTTTTTAGCTAGGTATGAGCGTTCCTTGTGTGCATAGGACTGCATATTCACAACACAAAAGAAGAAGCTCAAACATATGCGCAAGTCAAGATCTGGGTAAGCGTATTTTTATACAAATTCTATTAGAGTTTATTTACAAAATGTGGCAATTTTGACCCATTTATAAGTGGGTGGATTCGGGTTTTACATGATTTCTACCAAGTAATGGGAGTTTTTTTTAGCTTAAGCGGGAATGGGTCACATGGGTTAAAAGTTTCCCGAATTGTGTTTATCGCCTATAACATCACAAAACATTTAAAATTTAGATATTTTTAATCTTCCTTTGGCAATCTATAATCATATTAGACTTGGCTCCATCCATAACACTTGTAGTTTTAGGTGTTTGTTTACATATTTTGATTGAAAGTATTTATCTTTTTTCATATGGTGGATCGTTTTTACAGGTTCTCTGGTCTAGCTGATAGTTTTTATGAAGATATAAAATCCTTACCTCTAGAGGACGGTGTTGATGGCCCAGAAATACCTTTCTTGGATTCAGACGGCGGAGATAGGAAGTTCAAGAGACACAAGGTATCTACACTTCTGTACCAGTAGTATGTAAAGGAGGGATATCCCCCCTTCTAATGATTCTGTTGGTATTTAGATACAAAATGGGTCCATTTAAAGCTTTTAATGTGTTAACAGAGAAGGCATTAGGAATAAATACAATTTAATTGATTAGCTAATTTTTTCAGTTTAGAGACTGATAATTACCACCCGTACTTCTCATTCTCCGATATTTACATATACATATGTTCGGGTGCGTATTCTTTACAGGCTTCACAAAGACCACAACTATTACCGAATGGAGAAGTGTGTTACATTCGTTGTTCTCGATAAGAACCTAATTAGAAGGTCTCTTTTGGCATGTCCTCAACTATACGGGGAATCCCAGCTTTTTTCAAGTTGCGGGTAAGTTTCTTCCTTCAGAAGCACGTTTCTTTTTGAAACAATCATATTATGCCACCCGATAGAAATTGTGATAAAAAGAATATTCTATGTCATAAAGATGCCAATATATTAAAATAACCAGAATCATAGAGCCTTATGTTGCAAGTTATTTCCTGTAGGCTTTGAAGAATGGTTATGGTAACATTAATTATACTTATTAACCGTTTAACTTAACTTTCAATAACTTTTAACTATATATTTGTTCTACTAAATCATTTTTAGTATATATTTGATCCAGAAAATCATAAAAATAAAAACCACAAGTCATACCCGTCTATCGGACGGGTTTTGACACTAGTATGTATATATATATATATGTATATATATATATATATATATATATATATATATATATATATATGTATATATATATATGTATATATATATATGTATATATATATATATATATATATATATATATACATATATATATATACATATATATATATATATATATATATATATATAGGGGATAGCTTGGCTACAATTTTTGTAGCCAATTAGCTACAATTCCTCATATAAAATACACAACTAATGAATCAGGGCCTCACAGAAAATAATCAGGACCCACAAAAAGAATCAAGGACCCACATTTATACACACAAAATTGTAGCCAATTGGCTACAAAAAATTGTAGCTAATATATTCCCATATATATAATTATAAAAGTATAATTATATAAAAACCGTAATCCGAAAATAATGCACTTGGAATATAAACGAAGTAAAACACTCAATAACATCATTATTTCCACAAGATCACAACGGGGAACATTTCACTTATGCGTAAGTGAAGAATTTTGATAAATATCAACCTAAGTCGATGTAGCACGCAAATTAAAATTAAAACATTAAGCACGCACAACACCCTATTGAATTGGATAATTCAATGATCTATTGAATAAGTATATTCAATGCTCTATTATTTAGGTCGCGAACCAAAGGTTTATCATATTTTGAGACTTGCCATCTCATTTTTAGGTTTCGGTTTGGAACCTCCACTACATCGTGCTTGACCTTATTGTGCTTGTTCATTTTCATCAAGGTGAGTTCATAGCCTCGCTTTTTGCAAACCCCGCGAGGGAGATACATGCTCTTAACTAGAACACAAGGTTTTTCATAAATGTTCGCTACTTGATTATTGGAATTGCCTAAGTATTTAGCCATAAGTCCCCTGTATCATGAACCATTAGTCACCGCGAGTGAACGCAGATATCGTGAATAGTACTATGGGGAGTAACGATCCTATCTTGGTTATAGGAAATAATCGGGGTGCACCATATTTGAATTTCATTAGGTAAGTGGCTATTACCTCCTTTGGGGAAAACTTTACGTACACTGGTAATTCGGTGTATGCAGTTGAGTCTTGGGTGCATGAGCTTAGCGCATAATAATCTGTGATTTTCTTTATGATATATGGTTTACAATTATCATGTTCATATTCTTGTTTTCAACTTTAATTTAAACTTATGGATTTCACTCAACATTTTTGTTGACCTTTTTAAGAATGTTATCCCAGGTAATCAATGAAGATTATGTTCAAGGAGCGGAGTGGGCATACCAAGACCTTTTCTCGTGGTGTAAACATAAAGTTATCATTTTTTTCAAACTCATGCTCAGTATTTTGGGGAAATATTTATAACAATCTGGAAGATTTTGTAACAACAATGAGTTTTTGATGAATGATAACTATTTTTCTTAAAACGTCTCTTTCGAGTCGTTTTCTATGATTATTGACTGTGATCCCCATCCAAGTAACACCCCGATTAGTCTTCCGCTGTCATTATGATCACGGGGGGTGTTACAGCTTGGCATCAGAGCCAGGGTTATAGAGAACCAAAGAGTTTTTCTAAAACATTTGGACTATAACCACACTTTTAAAACGGGGCTATTTTACGCCACTACCTTATGCCCTCCGTGGCTGCTCTATGCATTAGGATTAATGCATCACTAGATCATAATTAAATTGCATTCATTTTAGTTAGGCATGGAGATTTGCTTGGCAGATGTGCACAACTAACTAAAATCTTGTTGATCATATTATTGTGGCATTTTACTTACATTACTATTTTATGGGTTGTTACAGTACCATGTCTGCATCCCACCATGTTGTTATGTCCTCGGATTCCGAGATGGAAGACACTATGTCCTCTACAACTGTCACTATGCCTGTTCACCCCAGCCCAGTTCTACCAGCTACTGCATCGGATGAGACCGAACCTTCTGAAGAAAGAGAGGTTTCCTGAACCCCTGTCATTCCAGTTATGCATGATCGCTCTCTAGAGCACACTGCTTTTGCTCCCATGACACTAGATCAGTACTATGAGTCACAGCAATGGCTACCCGCAACAGATGTTGCGGTGGATGATGGAGCATCCAAGTCTTCGAAAAGTACTGCTTCTTCCACATCGGACACTCCTACATCATCATCTTTACCGATCCGTCGTCGCCGACATAGAGTTCGAGTCCTTAAGCCATATGAGCCCGAGCCATTCAGAGTACCCTACAGATTGCATCCTAAGGTACCATCTTCAAGCATACGGACAGAAAGCGTGTGCGAGCTATTACCATGCCTCCTGTACCACCATTAGATGTCCCTTCACCACCAACTCAGTCACCACCAGTTCCACTTACCACCTCACCTACTGCTACTTCACCATTTCCGCCACCCACTATGTTTTATCACCAGACCACTACAGTTCCTACTTCATCACCACCTTTAACATCACCACCATTGGACACTTACAGTGAGCCCCCTATGCCACTCAGCGTGAGAGAGTGTTTTCTTCCAGACTCATCAGATCCATACGTGCAGACCGTGCCTATTGACATCCAGCCTGGACCTAGGAAGAAGGCCGGCGCCAGACGATGGTCATTTCTGTTACCCCTATTTCGTCGTTGGAGAGCCGAGGAAGGAACACCGAGTACCTTTAAGCTTAGGGAAAGCTCGATGACTGCACTAGCTACAGTTCTACCAATGACCGGAGAGCCAATACACCATTCCATTCCTCTCTTAGCAGCTAGACTCGTCAGGCACGAGGATCAGCTGAACGAGCTCATGGTACACTATGATGAGATACCATTGGTCAGGATCGAGAGCTTGGAGGAAGAGGTTGAAAACCTCGTGGTTGGTCGATACTCTTTTGAGATAGTGTTTGACATGATGAGCGCCCAGATAGTGGAGGCGAGAGAGGCTGTGGCCGATTTGACTCAGAGGCTTGAGACCGCCATTCAGGATGCCAGCATTTTGAGAGATAGTGCTTTAGGTCGAGAGAGAGTTCTGCACCACGAGCTTGCATCTGCTCGCGCACACACCGCCATACTGGAGCAGAGGTTAGACGACCTCGAGGCTAGAGATCGAGCACGTGAGCAGCAGTTTCGAGATTTATCAGCTATGGTCGAGGAGATTCGCCGCCGTCATGAGGACGCATCAGGCGACGCATAGGTCGTAGTCATCTTTATTGTAGCTTGTATCATAAAGCCGCCATGTGAGGCATTAAGGCTTGTATCCTTTTGATTTGTAACTGTGGAACAAGAATACTGTTGTAACTTTTGGTTGTGAACTATTGCTATGTATCGATGTTATCTATGTTATCATGGTTGTATTTCTATATTCTGTGTTGTGATTTCGTCGGTTGTATATACCGAGCTGATTATTATGTCTTTATATATGTTATGATTTTGTTGTGACAAATCATGATTCACTTATTCATGTTTATAACGATATCATTTCATTGATTTAAAGTGGTGATCTCAACTATTATGATATTTATAATATGTAATCACTTTTATTATCGTCGATGATTCTTAATTCTGGTGTTTATCTCACGACGGCACATATAAAAAATTAAAACTTTTAAAAGAAGACACATAAAAATAATCTATACTACATCTATATCTACACTTCTTTATTATCTTATAAAAGATTTAGAACTTGCTTATAAAGGATTTAAGAATTGTTAAATAAAGAATGCTTAAAATTTTCATCCAACACATTTGCTTAATATAGAAATATGTTACTTTTGATATGAATTTAAACCACTTGTCAAGGATATATTACTTATTGCAATCATAACTATCAATAATGATTATTAAAAATGTGTTAGCATTGCTAAAGTCTTCTACGATATCTTCATGCTAATGCTTCTACACACAACAATATTATATTTTTTTCACTCATTTTCTTTTTGCATTCAAACCGTCAGTTCTAACACTTTTCAGGATCCTATGAGTAAAGGGATTATTAGGTACATCAAGTAAAATGATTTATCATTTTCTAAAATATATAATCACATCCACTATATAACTTCAAACAAACCATTTTATATCTCTCATCCACACATTTAGAATATTTACTCACATTTAGCTATCTCTAAAATCTTACACATACACCATCATCTATAACTTTCGTCATATGCAAAGCTATTATCACAAAAAAAATTCTATAGTAAAAAAACATTACGCATCGGGAATAGTAATGTAGTAATAAATCAAAATGACAATCAGTAACAAATATGATTCTATATTTCTATACTTGGACGCATGCATAATAAATCAAACAAGTATTATACATTGCAGATCATGCTTTTGTAAAGAGAAAATATAAGTCTAAAACATATGAAAGTAAGTTTCATACGAATGTTTGAAAAAACTATGTCCGCCATGTAAAAAGTGTAGGGAATTCATATTGATTAAATCATCAATACCACGAGTATGCAGCGGATGGATTTATATTTAATGTTACGAATTAAAACACATAATAATACTAACCTCGAATCTATTGAAAAATAGATAACCACCAAGTTTTGATCTTGATCACGAACACTAATGGATCTCGTACAACCACGAAACCCTAATCAACTATAGTGAGTTGATCTCTAACGTAAACATACACTACACGTGTTGGTTTTATGGACAATAAATTAATAGACGTATGTTAGGATCGAACTCGAGACCACGGGATTGCACACTTTACGTATGAGAATTAAAGTTAATAATTAAATATAATAGTTATATTTATTTATTAATTAAATGAAATAATTATAACGGACGTTAAGTAATTAGTTGTAATGGACTAACGGTCATTAAATGTAATTGGAAATGACTAAAATGCAAATCAATATTTGGAAGGTTTTGGAATACCTTGTGGGATACTCCATCCGATCGGCCATAAGGAAACCCAACTCATATCCAACTCAACTTGTTCTCCAAGTTTTAGTTGAGTATATATACAAGGCTAGGGGTCTTGTGTTTTGCATCTCTTGTACTCATAACCTAAAACCAAAAGGTGTTTGTGTGTTTTTGTGTTTGAAACCGATCGTACAACCCTTATGGGTGTCGATCATCATCTTTTCCAAAACATAATTATTTTGTTTAATTAAAACTAGCATTACTTTAATTTGTTTTAGTACGTGTATACATGAACGTGGTAATAACATACTTTTGTTATTATTCTTGGATTGAATTACAAACCGGTAAGGGGTAATTCTTATAATCCTATAAACCCTAATTAGGGTTCATCCTAATTGCTCGTTTGTGGATTTGATTCTTGTTCGGCTAGAATCAAGTAAGGTACGCATACTTTATTCTTTAGTTAATTAATTATTCATTATATGTTCCTATACGCTTCCGCACTTACTTTGATGTTTATTGTTTATATTTATGATTAGTCATGTTATATAATTCCAACAGTGGCATCACGAGTCATTGGTTTTTAATGAGTAATTAATTACATAAACGCGTAATAAAACAAATAATTGTATGTTGTTTGATATGGTTAATCTAGGGTTTATGTTTTAATTTTTTTTGGGTCGATTTTATTTTAATTGGGGCGTACCCCATTATTTTTTTTAAGTCGACACATAAATTTTTTTTAGGGTTTGAAAATTGTTTGCTAACCTTATCGAACCCTAGAATTAATATATAAGTTACGTGATTAATTCATGAATAATTGTTATGTGACATGGGATTATTGATATGCGATCTTGTGACTATTTGAATAATTGTTATGACATATCCATGATAATACATGCATGTTTGTCATGGATAGTTGCTTGAATTATTGTTTAATTGTTAAGATATCTTTATCACATGTTTATTTATGATAAATCTTGAATTGGGAAAGACTCCAATTATATATATTAATGAATCAATTATGTGCAATTTGGTATATTATTAATTATGGGTTTACGCAATCGATTCTTCGATGTATGTGGCTCACTCTCAATTGAGAGAGTGAAAGCCCTAATTAATATATACATTAATTTAACCTAGATACTGATTATTAATAGGTTTTATCGAATAAGTTGCATGTGGCTACTTGTTTACACGTATAAATTGTTTATTATGTGCGCATTGTTTTTTAGTTGTTTATTTTTTTATTTATTACTTGTTTGTTTATTATGTTAGACAGTTTTAAGCAAAGGGTAATTTTGAATAGAAAAATAATACGGACTAAACAATGGTGAAATTTGATTTGTTTTGGAAGAGTTAAGTTTTCAATAGTTTAATTGATTGATGATTTTGGTACTATGGTTGAACGGCTCACCCATTAGAACGAACTATAAAGAGGTTAATAAAGAAGTGCGCACAGTCACACTGAAAGGAAGTCTAAGGTTATGCTTTTGCGCTTACCTGGTCCTCTGCCCCCTGTAAGTTCGAATGGAGCTACTTAGTAAGCCATAAAATGTGCAAACTCATCTTAAGGGCGAATTAGTTTTAATTCCATGCGCCACTTCGGTGGTAATTACCCGAAACACTAAGTGTTTACACTTATGCAAAAGTACGGTATAATGGATGATAATTAACACTAAATTCCTTGATTGGTGAACCCAATACCTCAGTCAAGACTTTGATAATTTGATCTTTATGAATTGGTAATAAAAAGTTTTTTTTATTAAATTTATGCTACAAGATGAATGCATGGCATCTTTGTACATATTTGATTTGACCACATAAAATCAAAACTACTACCCTTTTAAATTAAGTTATATGCTATCTAATTAAAAGGAACACTTGAAGTTGCAATTTATGTCATGAGAGTACTTGGCTAGATTGTGATGGAGAGGTAAATCTCTATGTAAAGTGAGACCTTACATGGACATATTTGCAGTTCTTTAAGTTAGACACTTAAGTTGAGTAGGAAGTGAGACTTGGACTCAATGGCATAAGATGGGATGAAACATGTTTATATTTGCAATAGCGTTGGAAAATATAAATCCCATAATGATCTAGGAATTGGAAATTGTTTGCCAATTATTGTTCGACAGATTACCGTATTATGTGCTTTCGTTACTAGCAGATCAACTGATTTAATGGAACTACGATAATTTGGATCCTAGTTTTCGAGAAAATTATATGGTTATATGTTTATATTACCGTTGGATATATTTTATTTTCTTGAAAAGTTTAATTATCGAAAATACTAAAATTGAATTTTGCCAATTCTTTAAATGTATTAATGCAACATTAAACCGTAAACGAAGGTTATTCCTGTATTGGTAAATTGATCTACACCTGTAAGGGTTTTTGGTAGAGTTAACTTTGCTAAAAGAATAAACCTAGTCCTCTTTTCATAAGAAAGAGTGAGATTCAATCCTATTCCTTTTCATGAATGAAGAAAGGTAAGATAGGACAATTAGAATTGTCTAATTTCTAAATACGTAACTCGTAAGCAAATTTTAATAGTTAAGAAAATTGAATATTTTCTGAGTTATTAAATTAGAAGCTAGACTAATTACTGTATAATTGGTAAAAGACAAACTAGCATGTTTTATCTAGTTGTTTTATTTTGACCGTTTAAAAGTACTACTTACAATTGTTGGAATAGTAGAACTATTAAGAAACAAATTGTATGCCCAATTTTTTCAAGTTAATAGCATTGATGGATAGTTCATCATCTACATAGTAGAATGCACTCTTTAAGTACATAAGTAATTGTTATGTATGGACTTTTTCAAAGGTGTAGGGAAGTAAATATAATGATCTTTAATTCAGTGGGAGTTACAAGCTTTGTCATATTGGTAGTAACCCAGATTATCTCTAGAATGTCTTAAGATAACTATTTTCCACATGTAGACACTTATGTTTTCAAGGATGGTCATGTACGTTTCCTTATTAGACAATGAAGTGGTTCTACATCTACTAGTTATGCTAATATCAATGACACAATCATATAAGTCACATAAACAAATATATGTCGTGTTGTTTATCTGCTACATGATGTTGTTCCATGCACAAGTGGGAGAAATCTATATTGTGTGCAAGGTACAACATATAAGTATATGATTTCACGGATTCTCTTGACTGAAAGGTAAGAGACTAACGTTCTAATATAACTTGAACATATCTAATTCAAGAAACACTTGGTGTTGCAATTTACGTCATGTGAGAACTTGGCGAGATTGCAAACAACAAAGTAAATCTCTATGTGAAGTCAGACCTTGCATGGACATATTTGCAGTTTCTAAATTAGACAAGTATTTAGAACATGTGTCAAAATGATATATAAGACTACTTCAAATTAGATATTTATGAATTATTAGAATGACATAAATAAAGTAATCTAATACTTCTTCAATTTGTTTATTTATGTATTTTGGAATGACATAAATGAAAGATAATGTAGTCCTATATTATTGTGAAGTAAACAAATTAACTTGAAATTACTATTGAAACCAAGAGTTGTGTTCATAATTACTTTAGTTAAACATGTTTATGATTCATTGTAAAGACGTAAACATAAAGTCTTTTAAGACTTATAATAAAGTAAGACGTTAACTTGTTATGTTTTTTAATTAAGACATATACAAGAAGTCATTGAGTTGATCAATGATTTATAACGTATAATGGGATTATAACAATTTATGTTTTCTTGATGAGACATGGATATGAAGTGACTTGGTTAAAAGTACTTGTGTTATAAAGCATGCAATTGGCTTGAAAAGTCTATTATATCATTAAGTTGATTTAGTTGGTAAATAGGTAAGCCAAAAGGAATATGTTTATCTTATATATTGTTAGATTGTCTTACAATATTAATTCTAATGAATACCACAAGTTGATGGTATGATCAGTTCAAACTCTTTTTGATTTGTTTGATTCAAGATAACCATAACTTCTTTCTTAAAAAGTAACAAGGTTAGAAAATTGAGTATGGATTGAATATACTCAATATGACTCCAACCTAGAAGATTGTTAAAACACCATTTCATTATGGAATGTGATAAATCACATTAAGTTTTAAAATTGAAGATTGTGAATTTGTTAAACTAGTTATGAATAGGTTATTAACAAACTTAAGTCAGGAATTACCAATGTGTACTTGTAATGTCCCAAAAAGAGAACAATGTAGTTTTGCTCTAGTTGCTAAGTGTATATAGATAGTCTATACATTACAAAAACCAAGTGGGAGTTTTTGTTTTGAAAGATAAAATTACAAGATACATAATCTTCTAAAACACACTAGTGAATATCATGATGAGGCTAGATATGAAATGATAGACCTCATGATGATGGAATTTTCATTCATAGATCTGCAAGGATATCTCAGATATTTGACTTATATGCTGAGAAATATGAGTTACAGGATTATAGTAAGCCTGATAATCATTATGATGGATTACCAAATATTGAATTGGGTAAATTACTCATACTATGAATGTTAAAGATGATGTTCATAAAGATAATCAATTTTGGAAATTTGGTTTATCTTAATAGTTAGACTAGAGAATAGAAATGAGTTTCTTCAAAGAGATGGAAAACCCTAGTGGTTTGAATTTCTATGTAGAAATCATATGGACAATATTGTACACATATTTACTGCATGTCTTATGACAAGATTATTAATCATACTTAAGCAATTAATTGTGATTGAATATTCTTTTATAGACACATTAAATATATAAAGATGATAATGGTCATACTTATTTTCATTAATATGAAATATGACAATGGAATATCAAAACTCTTTCTTGAGAAATTACTTGAGCGAGGACGGTAAGTAACTGAAAGGTTTTTTGAATTCATATAATCCTTGATAGTGTACAAAGTGCAATAATTCATGAATGGATAAATGCATGCATCTATGAAATTATTCTTATATTTAATTATTAAATTCTAGTTTTGATTTATAATTGAAATAAGATAAATTTTAAGTATTCCTAAAAGCTAGTGGGAGTATTATGTTAAGGTTTTAAATCTTATATGTTGTATAACATATAGGAAGTAACATTCCTTGTAAGCTAAATGTTAAGTCTTAGACTGGAATGAAACTTCATTTGTAAGATTTAAGAATTAAAACATACAACCTTGGAATATATGTTTATTATTAATAAACATGTGCAGTAAAATAAATGATTCTAATAAAACATGATATATCATTTGGGAAATGGATAAATATCTTTTGACAAGATAGAACGTAAATAAAATCTAAGTTTGACCTGTAGATTCATCATGTACATCATGTAGTGTATTAAAATTGTTGTATCATTCTTGAATGATAGATGATTTGAAAACATTGATATCTAATTAAAAGTTATTAGATAACTTGTGTAATGAATATTCTAAAAGAATTACATCCTCAGCCTAGAATTGCTCCTAGATTCTATGGATGAACAATATGTCAAATGTTGTGCAAATTGTCATCAGCTTCAAACTTGAAAGTTTGGAAGACATCAAACATTACACAATAAAATATTAAAGTTTACGGAGTTTTTATAAGCATATTGTTGTTTGTATACAATGATGCTGGTTTAATTGAGATGACACTCAATACTAGTCATGGTAGGATTTCATCCTTGTTAATAGCCATGTGAACTAGTTATGCTAATAAAAGCACAGTTGCATTATACATTAAAAGAATAAGAATACTTTAAACTTTAAAATGTTTGAAAGTTTAAATTGTCATAAATTGGTGATAAAGGATGTCACACACTTTATGAATTATTATGTGGATTGTTGAATGCACACATACAAGGACTTCATTAACTGAATTCTTGAAATAAGTATTCTCTAAATTATGATAGATCAAGTTGGTTGATTTATGCCTTGTCAACAAGTATGATTGTCATTACTTGAGGCATAATTCATCAATTGGAATTTTCATGCATTGATCTATTTAGTATTTGGATAAAGGGATGTTAAACAAATTGTTATAATAAATCAAATACTTGGTATGTTTGATTTTATAATATATTGTATCCTATATTTACATGTTTAATCCGTGAATAAATTTATTTATTCTAAATCGTCCGTTGTCAATTAATGATATGGGAGTATCATTAAACTAAGACAAATCTGAGAGATATGGTAGAATGTACTTGAAAGTATATTGACGAGAATGCATACCAATTTCAGATGATATTCAATGAATTGAATATAGGACTTATCCCAACTACATAATTTACTTTATGGATATTGTTGTTAAGTAAATTATGAATAGTTATCCTCAGACTTGAGATACCAGATAAGTGTCATGAATGTAGTGCATTTCTGTGGGGCAACTTAACGCTATACGTAACTGGTAGTCATAAGGGTTGTTTCCTGAAGTGTTGCAAAGTTCATGGGTTATTCTCGTAGTCAAAATAGAATTTGTTCCTTCAAATTTATTTTGGAGTTTAATACTGCTGGGCCCCTCGTAGGGTTGACAAGATGTTTGCATGGCCATGCCCAAAGTTCTCCCCAGAATATGTTCAGAAGATTTGGTAATCTTGCTCAATCACTAATAACGAGAAACAGAATGGTTGAATAAAGAATGACTTAATTCCATGTCTTTATTTAACATGGTATTAGAAACAAAAGGATAATAATAATGAGAAATCATTAAAAGGTTTTCCAGGAGCCTTGCTCGAGTTGTACTAGAGGCATCGAAGTGTTGCTAGACGCTAACCAATGTGATCACTCTATTAAGATATGTCCAAGTGGGAGTTGTTGGTTTTAGGGACAATAAATTAATAGACGTGTGTTAGGATCGAACTAGAGACCACGGGATTGCACACTTTACGTATGAGAATTAAAGTTAATAATTAAATATAATAGTTATATTTATTTATTAATTAAATGAAAAAATTATAACGGACGTTAAGTAATTAGTTGTAATGGACTAACGGTCATTAAATGTAATTGGAAAGGACTAGAATGCAAATCAATATTTGGAAGGTTTCGGAATACCTTGTGGGATACTCCATCCGATCGACCACACGGAAACCCAACTCATATCCAACTCAACTTGTTCTCCAAGTTTTAGTTGAGTATATATACAAGGCTAGGGGTCTTGTGTTTTGCATCACTTGTACTCATAACCTAAAACCAAAAGGTGTTTGTGTGTTTTTGTGTTTGAAACCGATCGTACAACCCTTATGGGTGTCGATCATCATCTTTTCCAAAACATAATTATTTTGTTTAATTAAAACTAGCATTACTTTAATTTGTTTTAGTACGTGTGTACAAGAACGTGGTAATAACATACTTTTGTTATTATTCTTGGATTGAATTACAAAACGGTAAGGGGTAATTCTTATAATCCTATAAACCCTAATTAGGGTTCATCCTAATTGCTAGTTTGTGGATTTGATTCTTGTTCGGCTAGAATCAAGTAAGGTACGCATACTTTATTCTTTAGTTAATTAATTATTCATTATATGTTCCTATACGCTTCCGCACTTACTTTGATGTTTATTGTTTATATTTATGATTAGTCATGTTATATAATTCCAACAACACGTCCAACGAGAGCGTTAGGATGCTAGTGCTTAACCCACGAGCTTACGAACTAAACACGAATGCTAGTCGTAGATGAGAAACGAAATCAACTCCCTTTTTGGGGTGTTGGTCGATCATAGAGAGCAAGAGAGGAGATCAAAGAATGCTTTGATTGAAGGTGTGAATAAATGAAGACCTAGTGGCCTCCTTTTATACTAATAGGGTAGCTTAGGGAAAAAGCTACTCCCATTCTTGTCCTAGTCCATATGGCCGGCCATCATGGAGTTCCATGGGCCCCCATTTTACTTTTGTTCCTTGTGAAATTAACATTGTACAATACAAGCTAATTTTGGACATAACGACCGTTAACTATTACACTAACGAACTAACGACCGTTATGTATATTTCGTGGATTATATTAATTATAATTAATAGCATACATTAAATATATTAATTATATTTAATAAATGCTCTCTAAATGTATACCTGTTTGCCCCGATAGGCTCACGTAATTCCCGGTCGTATAACTATTGATTTACAAGCGCATAACCAACAGCTCCCACTTGCGATCGTAACAATCAATAATGTATACTAACAATGCTAAGTGTCTAGCAACACCGCATTGCTCCCAGAAATACCTGAGTGTGGTTTCATAAAACAACTAGGTAAATGGTTTACAATTTTAAATTATCCTTTTGTTTCAGATATTTGTTGAACTATGGATATGGATCAAAGTCATTCCATATTGTTCAATTATTATGTTTCTCATTTTATAAATTAATCAAGATTGCCAAACGTAAAACAAGTATCTTCTTGATTTACACTTTGGGCACGACCATTCAAACATCTGATTAATTCAGCGAGGAGCCCAGTAGTATCATACTCCAGCAGACAAGTGGAGGAACAAATTCTATTTTGACTACAGGTGTCATTCATGCGCTTCAACCAACTTCTGAGAATAACCTTTATAACCACCTTGTTCAGGATAGCGTTTGACTATAGTCAAGAAGAAAGATCCACACATGCAAGACCTGCTTGCATCTCAAGTCAGAGGATAAATAAAATAACCATTTGCGAGATATCCCTTAATGACGCCGATCCATAAAGTGATGACTCGTAGGTTTGGGGAAATCCAACATCCGTAGCAAGTGGATAACATGTGAGTTTGGCGGACACATCCTTAGTATTCATAGAATATAACCAATCACTTACATTTGCCTTAATTCAACGATACTCCCATATCATTGATCGACAATGGACAATTTAAAGTAATAAATTACTTAAGGATTAAACATGCAAATATAGGACACAATTAATATATGAATGAATAACTCAAGTACCACGTATATTAATCATCAAAATAATAAATGTTTTACATACCCCATTATCCAAATACTAAAATCAAAACAGATTTACATGAGACTGCTAACTGAACGAAGTCCAATAACATTAGCATGCTCAACATGCTTGTTCATAGGAAACGCCTTAGTAAACAGATTAGCTAAGTTGTCATCTGTGTGAACTTTGTTAAGTACTACTTCATTATCTGCGATAACCTCACGGAGATAGTGAACCTTCCTTTTGTAATGCTTGGCGCCTTTCTGAGCTCCAGGCTCGTTGGCAATGGTTAATGCTCCAGTGTTTTCACATAGCATTTCCATAGGTTCTTTATTGGTGGGGAATACTCCAAGCTCATCAATAAACTTCTTTATCCAAATTGCTTCCATTGCAGCTTCTGAAGCAACAGTGTATTCACCCTCTGTAGAAGACATCGCAGCGATGCTTTGCTTGGCACTCTTCCAGACTACAGCGCCTCTGTTTAGAACGAAAACGTATCCGGTTTGCAACTTGGTGGCATCCTTGTCGGTCTGCCACCCAGCATCAGTATAACAGGTAACTTTGAGCTCTCTGTTTGGGTCTCCACCGTAAACAAGAAACATATCTTTAGTATATCTGAGATACTTCAGTATGTTCTTCACAGCAGACCACTGACACTCACCTGGATCTACTTGAAATCAACTTGTTAAATTCTGAGAGAACGCAACATCAGGTCTAGTGCACCTCACCGCATACATGATGGGTCTTACAACTGAGGCATAAGGAATCCTCTTCATGCGTTCCACCTCTGCAGGTGTTGAGGTGTTGAGGGTCCTTGAGATTTTCTCAACTCAAATTTTACTTGCATTGGGGTAGTTCCACGCTTGAAATTCGCCATATTAAATCTTTTCAAGATTTTCTCAATGTATGCACTTTGACAAAGTCCAATCAACCGCTTAGATCTATCTCTGTAGATCTTGATTCCTAGAATATATGCAGCTTCACCTAAATCCTTTATAGAAAAACAATTTCCAAGATAGGCTTTAATAGCTTGTAACATTGGAATGTTGTTTCCCATGATCAATATGTCATCAACATATAAGATTAGGAATGCTACATTACTCCCACTAGCCTTACGGTATACACATGGCTCATCAAGGTTTTGACTGAAACCATACTTCTTGATCTCCTCATCAAACCTTTTATTCCATTGCCTAGATGCTTGCTTTAATCCATAAATGGATCGTTGTAGCTTGCATACATGGTTAGGATATCGTGGATTGACAAATCCTTCGGGTTGGTCCATGTAAACCTCTTCGGTTAAGTGACCATTTAAGAAGGCAGTTTTGACATCCATTTTCCAAATCTCATAGTCATAGTACACTGCTATGGCTAGAAGAATCCTAATTGCTTTTATGTCTGCGACAGGCGAGAAGGTTTCCTCATAATCTACACCGTAGGTTTGAGTATAACCTTTTGCCATAGGATAGGCTTTAATAGCTTGTAACATTGGAATGTTGTTTCCCATGATCAATATGTCATCAACATATAAGATTAGGAATGCTACATTACTCCCACTAGCCTTACGGTATACACATGGCTCATCAAGGTTTTGACTGAAACCATACTTCTTGATCTCCTCATCAAACCTTTTATTCCATTGCCTAGATGCTTGCTTTAATCCATAAATGGATCGTTGTAGCTTGCATACATGGTTAGGATATCGTGGATTGACAAATCCTTCGGGTTGGTCCATGTAAACCTCTTCGGTTAAGTGACCATTTAAGAAGGCAGTTTTGACATCCATTTTCCAAATCTCATAGTCATAGTACACTGCTATGGCTAGAAGAATCCTAATTGCTTTTATGTCTGCGACAGGCGAGAAGGTTTCCTCATAATCTACACCGTAGGTTTGAGTATAACCTTTTGCCATAAGACGAGCTTTATAGGTATGTACCTTTCCATCCATGTCAGTTTTCTTCTTGAAGTGCCACTTGCTACCAACGGTTTTAGTGTTAGGAGGGAGGTAAACTTCAATCCAGACTTCATTGTCTCTCATGGATTTCATTTCCTCATTCATAGCCTTAAGCCATTTTTCAGATTCACAATCTGCTAATGCAGCTTTATAGTTAGCAGGCTCATTAAGATCCCCTAACTTATGCTCCTCTGAATCGACGTATAAACACATTCGATCAGGTGCACGTATTGTCCTTGAGGACCTACGAACATGAATGACTTCACTTTCTGGCTCAACACTTTCATGTTCAACCATCTCAGGAAGTTGGCTAGTATTTCCAGAAGGGTGAGTATCTTCTTGAATTTCATCAAGTTCTACGATCCTCCCACTTACCACTTGTGAGATGAGACAATTCTCAAAAAACTCAGCAAACCTAGCAACAAATACCTTTTGCTCAAGTGGATAGTAGAAGTAATAACCCATTGTTTCCTTTAGGTATCCTACAAAGACACACTTAATAGATCTTGGTTCAAGTTTTTCAGGCGTATCACGTTTCACGAATGCCTCACAACCCCAGACCTTTAAGTAAGACAGATTAGGGACTTTCCCATGCCATAGTTCATATGGTGTCTTTTCAACCTTCTTAGATGGAACCATATTGAGAATGCGTGCAGCAGACTTAAGAGCATAATCCCAAAAGGACATTGGTAGAGTTGTTTGACTCTTCATAGATCTTACCATGTCAAGCATGGTTCGATTCCTTCTCTCAGATACACCATTATGTTGTGGTGTACATGGAGAAGAGAGTTGTGAGACAATCCCACACATCTTAAGATGATCAATAAACTCTTGACTCGTATATTCGCCTCCACGGTCAGACCGTAAAGCCTTTATGGTCTTTCTAAGTTGATTCTCAACTTCACTTTGAAATACTTTGAAAGTTTCAAAGACTTCATGTTTATGTTTAAGCAGGTAAACATAACCATATCGACTAAAGTCGTAAGTGAAAGTTAAGAAATAGCTGTATCCTTGTTTTGACACAGTTCTAAAAGGGCCACACACATCAGTATGTATGAGTCCAAGCAGATCTGTAGCTTTCTCTGTTTTATGCGGAAAAGGCTTTTTCGCCATCTTCCCAAACACATAAGATTCACACTTATCAAAAGACTCAAGGTCAGTTGATTTAAGAAGCCCATCGTGTTGCAGCTTCTCAATGCGTTTCTTGTTAATGTGCCCAAGTCGGCAATGCCACAAGAATGTAGAGTCCAAGTTATGCTTGGATCTTTTACTATTTACAGAATACATAGAACTATCATTTGAAACAGAATCATGCATATCAATTTCAAAAATACCATTCCTAGAAACAGCATTAAAATAAAACAAGTTATTCATTGAAACTGAAATACCAATATCCGTAAAACAATGAGATGAGTAAAACCCTTGTCTTTCAAAAGTGAAACTGAAACAATACCCCTAGTAATACTAGGAGCATAATGACAATTGTCTAAACAAATTATTAAACCACTAGGAAGTGACAAATCAAAAGTTCCTATAGCTTCAACGGCTGCACGGTTTCCATTCCCCATGTACAGGCTTAAAGTTCTGGGCTTCAGTTTCTTACTTCCCCTGAGACCCTGAGTAGTATTACATATGTGAGTACCACTACCAGTGTCGTATAACCAATATTTATGAGGAAAAGTATAAAGTTCTATGACGAAGATACCTGATGTG
Organism: Chrysanthemum seticuspe; assembly: GCA_019973895.1. Lineage (NCBI taxonomy): Eukaryota > Viridiplantae > Streptophyta > Magnoliopsida > Asterales > Asteraceae > Chrysanthemum > Chrysanthemum seticuspe. The sequence goes on from BPTQ01000004.1 coordinate 162,079,742, forward strand.
CTAGCATTGCTACCCACATTACACTTCTTCTGCATCAACTCGGCTAAATAGGTAGGATAATTCCTCCTCCAGTGTCCAATCTGATGACAAGGATGACACTCAGTGTCCTTAGCAGGATGTTCCTTTTTAGGTGGAGGAGGAATCTTGGCCTTGGGGGCATAAGCAAGCTTAGCCTTGCCATTACCACGATTCTTGCCCTGAGCACCATTATGCGGCTTCTTGTTCTTATTGTTCTTCTGGATCTTTCCTGCTCTTATATCAAGTACAGCAGGAGTAGCATCTCTTTTAGAAAGCCCTTGTTCGTGCATCTTAAGCATTTCATGCACTTCATTCACTGTCTTCCCCATGCATTGCATATTATAATTCTGTCTGAATCCACCAAAGTCCTTGTTCAGAGAGGTAAGAATCATGCTCACTGCAAGGCCCGATGACATGGGGTGACCAAGTCGTTTGAGTTTATCTGGATAGCCCTTCATTTTTAGAACATAAGTGCTAACAGATTGACCTTCCTCATGCTTACATGCATGAAAGGCCTGCACAGTCTCAAGGAGTTCCTGTTCTGCTTTCTGAGCAAACATGGTCTTCAATTCCTTAAGCATGTTATATGCATCAAAGTGCTATAGATTCTTTTGAAGTTCTGGAGTCATGCTTGTTAATACAAATAAGCCGTAAAAACGTTTATTTATGTTTTACGATCTTCTATTGTTTTGTCGATAACAAACGTAAAATCATTTTAATGAAACAAATAGAATACGTAATTGGTTTGAGCAAATAGTTTACTAACACAATTACATTTTCATATAAACCACTAAACAAGTAATAGTGCTTCCATGATTGAGTAATGCATATGTACAACAACTAGTGTTTACATATTGGGTAGATATATACATACTTAGTATGTATTATAATGAGTAATAGAATGGGTAGAAGTTTAAGTATTTAACCAATGACATAATGCATTGAATATAGTTGGGTAAAACCTAAAGTCCATGATCTATACCCATGGAGCATAATCCATAACCCATAACCCATTGCATGACATCATGCATAAGTCATAATGGGTATTATCCATGACCCATGAAGCTAACCCATAACCCATGGACTAGATGCATTGCATCTTGTAGATACATTGTATCTACTTGGATACCCATGGTCCAAAGTCTAGGACCCATGACCCATAACCCATGACCCATGACCCATAACCCATGGGCAAAGAGGAGCGTCCCACGGTTCCCCCAGTTTACACTGGACGAATCCCTCAAGTAAGGGATCCGTGGGACAGTAGCATATTTTGTCTATAAATAGTGAGTCATTTCTTCATTGTAACTCATTCTTTCACACATATTTTCTCTTAGAGTTGTAAACTCTCTAACCTCAGATCTAAGTGATCTTTCTATGTAGTTTTGTGTTTGTGTAATTATCTAGGTTTCTCTTAAAGGCGAGATCACCACCTATTGAAGTCGAGCAAGCTCAAGTCCATGGGTTGCCTAGCTTCGTCATCATCAAGACTATTAATGGTATCTTGTTGATAGTTCTTTTCTTTCTCATTAGAAGTGTAGTGTCGAAGACATAGGTGAAAGATGTCTAAAGGGTCAAGATGAAGACATTTGTGAAAAAGTTTCGAAGAGTCATATTGAAGGCATTAGTGAAGGGTGCCTAGAAGTCAAGTCAAAAGGCATTAGTGAAGGGTGCCTAGAAGTCGAGTCAAAGGCATTAGTGAAAGGTGCGTAAGGTGTACATTCGATATGGTGTGTTGATGTACAAGATAGATTTGTATTGGGTCAAAGGATATTGATATCCTTGTTGATGTTGTCATAAGGAGTAGATCTCCTTTGAGATAGGATTTGTGTAGTGTTGGGTAGTACTTCCTCCTTTGTAATGGAACTCGGTATCTAGCCTTGTACCGGATAAAGTGTAGGGGACGTTGTGATAGGTTTGGTTCTACCTCGTGGAAGAACCCGGTGTCTAGCCTTGTACCGGATAAAGAGTAGGCGACGTTGTGAAGGCTTCTCCGCCACAAGGAGTTTGTGTTGTGTAGTGATTACGAACTCTCGAGTACGTGACTCGGGGAGTGGAGTAGGGCAAGGAAGGTGTCCTTGTAGCCGAACCACTTTAAATACTCGCGTTGTGGTTTTGTGCTTCTTACTCTTTATCTTAGTCTTATTTATTCATATGTTTATCTATCAACATCCAACACACACGTTTCAATAGATTGACATAAGTCGATCTAAATAGTTTAAAACCAAGTTTTAATTGGCAAAACTGTTCAACCCTCTTCTAGTTTTCCATAATTGGTACCAGAGCTTCGTTACCAATATTTTAAAATATATTGTACCTTAAAAACTTGACACGATCCGTGTATAATTGAAAACTACAAAGAAGGTCTATTACAAAAATAAAACATCATGTCTTAAAAACACTTTTGTAGGATGTTGATTAGATGACAACATTATACTTTTTATTTCTTATTTTATCTTACTAAAATGCACTAACATTTCTTGTCATTTTGCTTAGTTCATGTTTGTCAAGCCATAGGAATTCCTTGATAACAAGATTACCTTTCCTAAGGAGGTATCTTAATTATCATCTAGATCACAAAGGAACCGGAGTTGTCTATTGACATTCTTTTGTCAAAAGTAGAAGACACTCATAATTACATTAGAGGTATGACTTTCTAATCCTTTTTAAATAACATTAGCTTATAATAATTATGCTTGCATAGGAACTTATATGATTATATTTTCACATACTCATGTATTACACGTAGCTTCGTTAGGAAACTTTTCTTGCATACGTGTTACTTTCTAGGTTTATAAACATGTGTTTTTATTTTTTCTTAATCCAAAAATCAGATCTTTCTAATAATAAAACAAAACACAAATCTCAAAAATTCCTCCTTCCCCATAAAACCTTCCTCCACTCGTCAACTCCACCAAACCCTCATTTTTTAAATCTTCGACTTTCAAAAATTACCTCTCATTCAAACTTCATCTTCCTTCTCATCTCATCTCATCTCAAATCAAAACCAAGGAAGAACTTCATCATCATGGTTTACATCGCCTTCGTGATCATCGCCTTGACACTCATCGCTCTCGTGTACCCCATGATCTAGTTTTCTCATGGAGACATGTACTTTGTGTTGTTAATCTACATTGGGGTTATATATCCAATCCTTTGTATCGTTCTTAGCATTGAAATGAAATATTACTAATGTTTTAGTTTATCTAGTTTACTTTTCATAATGTGTTTGTCATTTCTTTTATTTTTTGTCTTTCGTTCATTTGGTCTTGAGATACCTTAGAAACCTACAATGCATGCTTAACTTAGTAAATATTAGCTAAAATAAACTTCTTTTATAAACCTAAAAGATGAAAAAATCTAGTTTTCATCAAGATCATTTTTCTGTCACTACAGATCCACGGATCCCTATAATTTAACTAGCCGGATCCCTCTTGGAAGGGAACCGTGAGAATCGTGGAACTGAGAAACAAATTCTCATGCAACATAAAAACCTTTTCATCATAAATAGAAAAATCCCACTAGAATGTTAAGTACTAAGTAAGTTAATTATCATTGTTAATAGAAATCTAGTAAAAACATTGGGTGATCATCTTTTTGCTTTAATGCATCTCATCATATTAACTTTTTACTTCCATAGGTCTCGTCATGTCTCATGAGTATGAATTTGACTTTCAACTCTCTCATGTCTACATTCCTAATATCTCTCTTGAGCCCAACACACCTGGCAATCATGTCAATGGGTTCAATAATCTCGAAACTCGTCACTTCCATGAAGGACGTATTGTCGACACACCTCTACTATAAGAAGAAGGTATCAATACCTCCTTCCGAACCATAGGACTAGAAGGCCTTCTCGGAATTAACGAGAAAATTTGTCCATGGTTTGTATTGGAATTCTTCCATCAAGTTGAACTCGTTTGTAACGAGGATCGATCTCTATCTCTTTGGTTTTGGATCAAAAACCAAAAGTTTGTCTTAACCCTTGGGAAATTTGCTCACATTCTCCGAATTCCAAATCACGGACAATATGCCTTCACTGAAGATTGGTCTCTTGATTCTCTTTTCAACCATCGTAAAGAAAATAGTCCATATTGTTCCCACGTACCTTCCCCTCAAGAATTAACTCGCATGTTATGCAAACCTCGACCCTATCACTCTGATCCAAACATAATCTATACACGTGATATCCGAGATGAGTTTAAACCTCTGCAATCATCCTATGTGAAAATGTTTGGAGTCTTAGGGGAAATCGAGAAATCCTTCCCGCTTGTTGTGCTCACATAATGTATTGTTTGCTAACTCAACAACCATAAAATCTCGCCTATTTCTTCGCAAGACGAATTGTAAACCTTCAAGGCAACAAGAACAAACTAATCCCTTATGGAATGTTCCTGCATGCCTTTATCATCATATCATGTACTTCGACCCTTAATTTCAAAGTCTGTTGTACGTACTCGTGAATAAGATGATGGAACCTCTAAACATATCTCACATCAAGTCTTTCTTCATCCCTGAATCGGCAAATACTCATCATCCATTTGACGATCCATCTAGCGAAAACGCTCAAGAAACTTAGTTTCCTTTCCAAATAAGCTCAATCCTTGGATTTCATCTTTTGTAATGTGATCTTTCCCATGAAATAAAACTTTTAAACGTTTGATGTCTCGCTTATATAGTTGTTCAAATTCCTTAGAAAACACTGGCTTTGAAATACGAAACCTTATGCAAATTTTGCATACCTTATGTGAAGGTACTGTTTAGCAGGAGACAGATCCCTCTCTTTGCACTAGACGGATCCCTCCACTTAAGGAACCATGGGATCCGAGCAAGCAGAAATGCAATGCAGACCTCCACACATCAAACCAGCCCACTAGACCACTTCACACTAGCTAAACATAATGCCTTAGGACCACTTAAGTCTTTCTCAAGCTCAGTAAGTTTCACACTCACTCATAGCTCATCTAGGATCACAATCAAGGCACTTTTTGATTTTTCATTTCACCAAAACTCATCATCCTTCCGCTCTAATACTCATACATCGTTGCTCACATGTTAACTCATATAGTCTTATCATTCTATCAATTTTATCAAATTGATATTAATCATCCTTACCCCAAAATGGGTCAAATACTAGTTTTTCATTTGTTACAACTCTTAAGGTATTTTCCAAAATTATCTTAAGTTACTATCTGGTCTCTAGGATCATTTAGCACCACTTGACACTCTCAAATTTTCTAGTGTCACCTTTGGTTATTCATTGGTACTCATAAAGTCCCATTTTCTTTCATAAAAGGCAATCATTAGCTACCATCACTCATTACCCTTGATCATTTAAGTACCCTTTCATTTAAGACACTTAGGAAGACTGAAACAATCAAGAGGTATAGGTATTAGACCTTAAAAACATCACTTTGCTCCTTTCTTAGCTACTGAGAGCCGGATCCCTAGGATTAGCCTAGACGAATCCCTCATTGGAGGGAACCGTGGGATCCGGGTGACAGATTCAGCTAAACTCTAGCTAAAACAATCATTTCAAGCTCTCCTTGCTAACTTGAATACTCCATCTTGTCTTAATTAAACTCCCAGATCAGTGCAACTCTGAAGTTAACTCTTGTGCATGCTAATCAACACATTCCAAAGGATCTTAGTGGCTTAAGTCTTGAATGCACTTGCCAAATCCTTCTCTTTATAAACCATCTTGTTAAGACTCCTAAAGTCATCATCTACATCCCCATTCTCAGCATTTAGAAACCTTTACAAAACTATATTTTTAATCATCTCATCATGAGGAAAGCTCCGAGTGGTAACTCATCCACCAAAGGACCACCAAAGAAACTTGCTCGTGTTATTCACGAAATTTCTTCAACCGAATCATCTCCTGTTAAATCCAAAAATGCTAGGATCTCCCCTCCACCTATCAAACCAATCCCCAAAAGGATTGTTCCCACAAAACTACCAATGCCAAACACCAACATACCCCCTAAACCAAACAATCCTATTTCCACTAAACCATCACCCTTAGTTCCTAGAGCCATATCATTCACCACTCCACTCTCATCACCACACCTCTACAATCTAGAGGACTTGCCTCCTAGGCCATCTCATCCTCCACCATTGCCAACATTCTCCTCAATGGAAAGAATAGCGCAACAAAATCAAACTGTTGAATCAACACTAGCCCCCGCATCTTTTTCTTCGTCACCCACAAATAGTCCCTTTTAGATTATGAGGAATCATCAAAGCCAACCACCCAATCACATGGAGGTAGATACCTCTCTACCACAATCCTCATCACATATTTCACCACCACCACCTTTGGTTGAATGCCCTCCAAATATACCTCCACAAATTCCTCCTTCTTTTGTGGAATCTCAACCAAACCTTCCAACTTAAGCCATTCCTTTTCTACCACCACCATTTCCGAGCCATGACAAAGATTGTTATCATTGTCAACATGTTGAAAGCTTGATACATGAAGTACGTGAAGATCAACGTTTCATGTTTTATCATCTCCTCAAACGTTTCGACGAGATCAACAAATCTAAACAACCTTGAGCTTAAGGATTCAAGTGATGTCCTAGTCTTAAACTTAACTTAGATAGTTTAAGAATCATATTTCATGTTTAAATCATTCTCTTATTTTTAGAGATATGTAGATCATTTCCTGTATTTTTATTGAATGAAATTACATGTTATATGTCATATTGTCTTGAGAATATGTTTGGTGACTTAATACATATATCATTTTTATGTTAACATCAATTTTTACATCACCATTACTGTCTGCTTACAGACAGACGGATCCCTTAGTTTAGCTTAGACGGATCCCTCAAAAGAGGGAACCGTGGGATCCGTGCAACAGAAGACTTGTTTATCACTAACTTAAGTCTTATTTTCAGGAAATTATGTATTATATACTTGTTTTCTAACCTTTGTTTTGTAGATTTTCAATATACACATGAAGACTTTGACACCCTTAGCTAGGGGAAGTTTCTTGTCAAAGCAAAACATTTCAAAAATCATTGCAAAATCATTCACATAGGATTACATCAAATGACCTCTTCCTTGCAAAGTTGCAATCATCAAGGGGGAGCATATTCGTCACAAAGACGAAACCATTTGCAAACATAGTTGCAAGGCACTAGTTTAGTATTTCTTCTTACTTGACGCCCTCACAAAGGGATGGACTCGTCAAGGGGGAGCTAAGTCGAGAATATTTCTCCTCGCTTACTCTCTATTTTTCATTTTTTTCTTTCACATGTTTTTCTTAAAACAATGTGTTAGTTTCTTTTCGACACTCTTTTTGTTTCGACAAAAAGGGGGAGAAGAGAGTAAAAAACTCTAATTCAAAATTTTACGAATTTTAGTTTTCCTTAAAATAATCTTATGTTTTATCATCAACAAAAAGAGGAAGATTGTTAATACAAATAAGCCGTAAAAACGTTTATTTATATTTTACGATCTTCTATTTTTTTGTCGATAACAAACGTAAAATTATTTTAAACGAAACAAATAAAATACGTAATTGGTTTGAGCAAATAGTTTACAAACACAATTACATTTTCATGTAAAACACTAAACAAGTAATAGTACTTTCATGATTTAGTAATGCATATGTACAACAACTAGTGTTTACATATTGGGTAGATATATACATACTTAGTATGTATTATAATGGGTAATAGAATGGGTAGAAGTTTAAGTATTTAACCCATTGACTTAATGTATTGAATATAGTTGGGTAAAACCCAAAGTCCATGACCCATACCCATGGAGCATAATCCATAACCCATAACCCATTGCATGACATCATGCATAAGTCATAATGGGTATTATCCATGACCTATGGAGCTAACCCATAACCCATGGACTAGATGCATTTCATCTTGTAGATAAATTGTATCTACTTGGATACCCATGGTCCAAAGTCTAGGACCCAAGACCCATAACCCATGGGCAAAGAGGAGCGTCCCACGGTTACCCCAGTTTACACAGGACGGATCCCTCAAGTAAGGGATCCGTGGGATAGTAGCATATTTTGTCTATAAATAGTGAGCCATTTCTTCATTGTAACACACTCTTTCACACATATTTTCTCTTAGAGTTGTAAACTCTCTAACCTCAGATCCAAGTGATCTTTCTATGGAGTTTTGTGTTTGTGTGATTCTCTAGGTTCCTCTTAAAGGCGAGATCACCACCTCTTGAATTCGAGCAAGCTCAAGTCCATGGGTTGCCTAGCTTCGTCATCATTAAGACTACTAATGATATCTTGTTGATAGTTCTTTTCTTTCTCATTAGAAGTGTAGTGTCGAAGACATAGGTGAAAGATGTCAAAAGGGTCAAGACGAAGACATTAGTGAAAAAATGTCGAACAGTCATATTGAAGGCATTAGTGAAGGTGCCTAGAAGTCAAGTCAAAAGGCATTAGTGAAGGGTGCCTAGTAGTCAAGTCAAAAGGCATTAGTGAAGTGTGCCTAGAATTCGAGTCAAAGGCATTAGTGAAAGGTGCCTAAGGTGTACATTCGATATGGTGTGTTGATGTACAAGATAGATTTGTATTAGGTCAAAGGATATTGATATCCTTGTTGATGTTGTCATAAAGAGTAGATCTCCTTTGAGATAGGATTTGTGTAGTGTTGGGTAGTAGTTCCTCTTTTGTAATGGAAATCGGTATCTAGCCTTGTACCGAATAAAGTGTAGGCGACGTTGTGATAGGTTTGGTTCTACCTCGTGGAAGAACACGGTGTCTAGCCTTGTACCGGATAAAGAGTAGGCGACGTTGTGAAGGCTTCTCCGCCACAAGGAGTTTGTGTTGTGTAGTGATTACGAACTCTCGAGTAGGTGACTCTGGGAGTGGAGTAGGGCAAGGAAGGTGTCTTGTAGCCGAACCACTACAAATACTCGCGTTGTGGTTTTGTGCTTCTTACTCTTTATCTTAGTCTTATTTATTCATATGCTTATCTATCAACATCCAACACACACGTTTCAATAGATTGACATAAGTCGATCTAAATAGTTTAAAACCAAGTTTTAATTGGCAAAACTATTCAACCCCCTTCTAGTTTTCCACAATTCTTATGAGCATAAGACAGCCTATGTCCTTGGATGCTTTAACCCATTAGGCGTGAGCAGCAAGGACATCAGCAGGAATCTGCTGATCAGGAGTTGGAGGAACAGGAGTCGTAGGTATGGGATGCTCCACATAGGTTAACTTATCCTCGGATGTGAGGACGATCCTCAAATTTCGATACCAGTCGAGAAAGTTAGATCCAGTAAGTTTTTCCTTTTCAAGGAAAGACCTGAAGATCGAATTGTTGACGGTTTGATTTGCTGCCATCTACAATAAAACAAAGTTCAAGATTTTAGTATCTTCGATAATTAATTCTTTTACAAACTAACTACCCATGTTTTAATAAATAAAACAATTAATTTACTAAAAGACTAAGATCCTCTTGAACTCCCACTCATCACGCTAGTGCTTACTACTCTGGTAAGTCTTGTGGGTACAAGAAGTAGGCGCCGTGCGACAATTACGTTACAAGTGAAATTCTTAGATTTATGAGACTTATGGCACTAGAGTACAAGCTACTAGTGTCATGCATGTTTTGTCTCATCCTATGCCTCGGGATCAAGGATCTCACCCGCTTGACTCGATTAAGTCGTCCAGTTAGAGAACATGTGTAAATAACTCTAGGTCCCACGCCAGAGAATAAACACCTTGGGTTGCAATTCACTCACGTCCCACGAAAAGCAAAAGGCAAGTGCAAGTGTTCTCAAGCTTGGATGGCATAGACTTAAATTTCAAATAGGGTATCACATAATTTTTGACAAAAACATGTATAAAAAATTGTGTACAAAGAAGCATGCAAACATCTTTGTAGCACAAGTTTGCAAAAAATAATTTTTCAACTTATTTAGGTGTACTAACATCACAGGAAAAGAATGGTCAAGAACCCTATATTGTACTCTACATGAGTCAAAAGACCCAAGTTCTTCCAATAATTCCCACAAATGCTGAAACAAGTTGTGGGGCGGGAAAAGGCCATGCAAAACCCTAGATCTTGGTGTTAACCAAAAGATCATTAATAAGAGCACAAAACTTTAGGTATCTTATAGTTAAAGTTTATTAAATCAAACGATATCCATCATGCTATATCCTGGTAGCTTCGAGTAATGATCCACACCCTCAATAGCATGATCGAACCAATGATTTAATCAAATAAAATTTTGATAGTTTATAGTCCGTTTAGGTGTAAAAAAAAGTTTTACACATAACACATAACTGGTCACAAGGAATTAAGTGTGTATATTAACAGACAATAATTAAATCTGACGATATCCAGCAAGCTATATCATGGTAGCTTCGAGTAATGATCCACACCCTCAATAGCTTGATGGAACCCGCGATTTAATTAAAACAAGTTTCGATATAAGTAATTAGTCTGTTTTTATTTCCAAAATCAAAAGCATATGTGTAAACAAGTCACAAGAAATAAAACATGTAAGTACTTAAAACAGACAGAAGAAGGGGTAGAGTTGAAGACAGACTCCAATTGGAGAATCTAAGGCTCCCACAAGGCTAGGTACTAAGTGGACCACATACATCATAGATCATGATCGCGTAAGCCTTAAGATCGGAAAAAGAAAAAGAAGAATCCATATTACAACATCCTTTTAATTTTTCCTAACCTCTTTTATTAACCAGTAATATTAAACAAGATCAAGGTTTAATTAAATGACAATAATGCATGTTATTATCATAACAATTAATATGTATGTTTAATTAGTGTAGCAAGCGACTCTATGTGTAACCCATAACACCAAACGAGATGGCTCGTGATGCCACTGCAAGGAATTCATATTGATTAAACCATCAATACCACGAGTACGCAGCGGATGGATCTATATTTAATGTTATGAATTAAAACACATAATAATACTAACCTCGAATCTATTGAAAAATAGATAACCACCAAGTCTTGATCTTGATCACGAACACTTTAATGGATCTCGTATAACCACGGAACCCTAATCAACTATAGTGAGTTGATCTCTAACGTAAACACACACTACACGTCCAACGAGAGCGTTAGGATGCTAGTGCTTAACCCACGAGCTTACGAACTAAACACGAATGCTAGTCGTAGATGAGAAACGAAATAAACTCCCTTCTTAGGGTGTTGGTCGATTGTAGAGAGCAATAGAGGAGATCAAAGAATGCTTTGATTGAAGGTGTGAATAAATGAAGACCTAGAGGCCTCCTTTTATACTAATAGGGTAGCTTAGGGAAAAAGCTACTCCTATTCTTGCCCTAGTCCATATGGCCGGCCATCATGGAGTTCCATGGCCCCCATTTTACTTTTGGTCCTTGTGAAATTAACATTGTACAATACAAGCTAATTTTGGACTTAACGACCGTTAACTATTACACTAACGGACTAACGACCGTTATGTATATTTCGTGGATTATATTAATTATAATTAATAACATACATTAAATTAAACATATTAATTATATTTAATAAACGCTCTCTAAATGTATACGTGTGTGTCCCGATAGGCTCACGTAATTCCCGGCCATATAACTATTGATTTACGAGCGCACAACCAACAAAAAGTGATTCAAATAAAGATGCAAATGATTCACGGTAGCAAATATTTAAAATGTTGAATTAGGCGGATGAAAGAAACTTAGGTTGATCATGTGCCTGAACGAGGTACATGATAACCTAAGCTTCTTTCTTAATTGTAGGAGGAGGCGTGAACTTCAACGTTATTAACATCCATCAACATGCTATCTTTGTAGTTAAGTGTAATTCGAAATGGCATCATTTGTGGTTTTAGCATTAGCATGAGAACCTCCACTTGTCCTCGTTTCACATTCAAGCGGATTTTCAAATTTGTCTTTTATATCTTGTTTCGCAAGAGGGTTAACAATGACATTATGACGATGACGTGCATGTGCTTAATAGTCTAGTATTGATCTAAGCTTCTTTATCGCTAGAAATAGCCTTGGTTTAATGAAACAAATTTTTATTCTATTAATATCTCAAGGTGTACACAATGAAGAATATTAATTAGACATCAAAACGAATAGGTAGAAGAACATAATATATAGCTCCTGCCTTTTCCTTTCTAAATTCAACTCGAACAGAAAATGTTTAAAAATACGATCGACATCACTAGGTTTTTCTCTTTAACACAAGATGTGCATCAAAGAGCTCAGAACCAAAAACACAGCCACGAAAACAAATGATCCTGCAAAACTCGTCGCCCCTGAAGTAGAAGTGGAAGTCGGTGTAGCATTTGAAGATGATGGCGATGATGATGATGAGGAGCTTGAAGAAGAAGCCGAGACCGTAGTGATCTTTACTTTCATACCTTGACCACAATGTCCCATTGTCCCACATGCAAAGTATCTAGTACCCTCCTTAGTTAACTTCACCACACTATTGCCATCGCTCATAGAATTAGTAGCCGATCCCACGTCACATTTTTTGTACTCGTCCTCACTGCCAAGCTCAGCAACGCTATGCATAGGACTGTACTTGAACACTATTCAAAGACCAACCAAAGTCCCGTTAAAAACAGCCACAAAAACAACATATCAAAGACACCATAATGCTATAAAACATACTAAGACAAAACTCGATTAGGTAAAGTTTAGCTTACCAAGGGTATCGCCGACCTTGAATGTCTGACCCGAAGCCCAAGTGTCAAAATCTGTCGACTCGTCCCATCCTTGTTTCCCTCCAACGACATGTTGCTCGGCCGAGCATTGTGTTGATAACATTAGAAACATTCCAACACAGCCCACTAGCACTAACATGTTGAATGCACTCTTCTCCATATTTGTTTGATCGGTATGATTGGTGTATGGAACTAAACATGTGTAATGTATATATACTACAACGTTGTACCAAATGCATATGTAGATCTTACCCTTCTTTTACAAATTTGTCCTTAGGATTGGGTTGTTGGGTTGGTGGTTTGTGCTGTCATTAATGGTATGATTGTCATTTCAGATATTAGTTTATCTTTTGTGGTAGGTTTATGTAAAATCAATATAGACAGATGGATAAATTGTGTATTAAGCAAAATATAGGGTTGTTAAGTTTCTTGCCTTTGAAGCTTGTCATAAACAAATATGTTTTGGTGTTGCTTTTGGTAGCTTCATCATCAAGAAAATGAACTATATATGTATAAATATATTATAAAAGTATATCTGCCTTTCAATATATGTTGTTGGTGCATGTATGAATAATTTTGATTGTACCAAATAATATTTTTATGCACAAATTACCTGTGAAGTTGTGTATATTGTTTGTGATTATGATATGGATGCTAAAAATTTAATTACTGATTGCATTTAGATGGCAAAAAAGACACCATTACATTTCATCTCGATATCTCTATTGGTTTCGTTGAAAAAACGAGAGAACTTTGTCATAAACAATATCCTTAGCCGTTATACCCATGATAAAGTCGGCATGAGCAAAGTCCTTGATATATTGGACACTGAGCTTCCCTTCATCGTGCAACTTGAGATCATCGAGTAAAGTAGCCACATCTTTAGGGTCTGAGAGAGCGTCTTGGCCTCCATAGCTAAGAAACAAAGGGAAGTCATTTGGGATGTTGGAGAGGTTATAAATTGGAGGCTTCCCTACGCCATAGTGTTCCATATTAAAGGCAGGATTTCCATAGTCGTATTTTGCCAAAACTCCATCTCTAACAGCTGCAACATTAAGTTTTACAGGTCCATTTTAAACATGTTTAAGTTGACCTTTGTTCATGGACATATATGAGTGTACTTACTTTGAGCCAAATGAACCAAGTTCTTAGTTGAGGTCGACTGAGGCTCATTTCTTAAAAAGTCATCCACCGTTGAGGCATTGAGGCAGCAGTTTTTACCTTCGCACGAGAATAACTTGAGATGTTATAAAGGGTGATAAGTTATAGTATGCAAACTTCGTGATGTTTTCTAAAAGGATTTACCTGTAAGGGAATTCATCAAGTTATAACAATCAACCTTTGGATCTGCACATAGGCCTTTGAGAAAACGGCTCACATCTTCACTGTAAATTCAGTAAAAGAAATTGAACACTTGGTTCATTAACTTGTTATGAGTATATTATGATTAAAAACAAAAAAGAAGTTACAAAGATAAACGTGAAACCGAATTTTTGTACCCCTTTGGATTGAACTCAGCAAGACCAAACACTATAGTAACCTGTTGAGGAATTTAAACTTTGTTTAGCCTAATGTGAATTGCATGTGACTTTGACAATATGTTAATTAATGATCACATACCTCGCCAACGAAGATTTTGGCAGCTAGGATACCAAGGGCGGTGGTCATATGGCTCAAGTATGCAATCGGGCTTAACAAGGCAGCCGATTTCATCTTGTCTATTTGCTTCCCTTCTGAGAAAGATGCCAATGCAATCAAAGTTCCCTACATTGGTAGCACAATATTATAAAGTTGTGTACTTGCTCTTTATGTGGAGTACTGTGTACTTCAGTACAAAAGGTAGTACGAAAACGACCCCCATTAGTTAGTCCTAATTATTGTCACTAGGGAAATTGTTTTACCAAAGAATGCCCAACGTAGTGGATCTTTTGGTTAGTTTGTTGGAAGATATAAGCGATAACAGCAGGCAAGTCACGAGACGCGATTTCATCCCATGTCCAATCCCAGTATTCCTATTGGATGTGACCATTAATATTCGTAAATTGTAATTATGGAACTAAGATTAAAGGAAAACGTAATATTATATAGTACATACGTGCATGCTTGGATCAAGAGAGACGTGCCGTCGACTATATGAGGTTCCTCTAGTGTTGGCTATCCACACATCGTAACCATTATCGGCCAAGATCAAGGCTAGAGATTGCTCAGGAGAATTTACAAGCCATGTCAATCCATCCTGCATCCATAGCATTCAATTTCTCCATTGTTAGATACTTAGATAAATCAAGTATCTTATAGAGGAAAGTAAATAAATTTAAATTTAGTGGTTAACTATGGAGGTGCACAAAAAACGGTTCTTGAAACGAACACGAAAAAAAAATGAAAACCGGTTTTCCCATAAACCGGTTTTGAAAGAACCGGTTTCAATATAACTGGCGGTTTGAAAACCAGTTTGCATGTTTTGACGTCAACTGATTTGAGAACTGGTTTAAACCGATTTCAAACCGAACCGGTTTGAGTCAAAACCGGTTTTTGACCGTTGACTTGAACCGAAACCGGTTTTAAAACCAGTTCAGTTTCGGAAAATAACCATGTGCACCTCTAGTTAACTATAAACCAATTGTTAATAGTTGAGGGTGTGAAATGTCAGACTTTATCCTTAAAATCCATCACGGGTCTTTGGATTTTTTGGGCCAAGGACAATGAATGGAGCCCATAAAAAAACCTTAGTGGTCAAAATCCAAAGTTGCTTTTTGGTTTGTTTGAACAAAAAACGTCATAAAGTTCATTTTATTTTATTTTCATAAACCATCTTAACATTAAAAGGGCTTTTGCCCAGCTACGTACATAATTTCATTTATAGTAATTCCCACAAGTGTCATCTGAAAATATGGTTCCTTTTCAAATACAACTTTTTAATAAGCGAAAATTATCAATGTGATCAGTTTTGGCCCCTATCTTTAAACCAACCGTCATTTTTTGAAAGAAAACTCAAAATAGTTTTAACTCGGTCCACTGTAAACTTTTAAAGGTGTTACGAGTGCTACAAGCCTACAGTGAAGTCTAATGGGCCTTTTCTGAGTATTTTCAGAAATAAAACTTTTACTTAAAGAAAATGATCAAACACTATCATTTTGGTAATTTTCTCTACAACATGTCGACATCTAAATTCTAATCACATATCTAATCGATAATACCTTGACAACATGATTGATGCATACACCACCATAAATCTGGTAGTATACTTTTTTTAATTTTTTACCGACTAAAGATTCGATTTCCCTCGATAGAGTTTGACAATGTTATGACTCCGACCACTAAGGATAGTTTTAGCTAACAGAATTGAGTTTGTAGTATCTGTTGGAATTAGATATCAAGACATTCAAATAAATAATCACCAAAACATCAAAGTAATATTGCGGAAGCGTATAAGGATGTATTAACGAATAATTAATTAACATAAAGAATATGCGTACCTTTGTTGATTCTAGCCGAACAAGAATCAAATCCACAAACTAGCAACGGATGAACCCTAATTTGATTTAGTTAGGATTATGTGAATTACCCCTTACCTTTTTGTAATTCAATCAAAGATAATAACAAAAGTATGTTATTACTAAGTTCTTGTACACACGTACTAAACCGAATTAAAGTACCGCTAGTTTTTATCAAACAAATAACTTGTTATTGTGGAAAAGCTTTGGATCGAACCTAATGAAGGTGTCGACCGGTTTTGGAGACAAAAACACACACAAAACAATTTTAGGGTTTAGCTTATGAGCACAAGAGATGGAAAAACAAGACCCCTAGCCTTGTATATATACCCAAGTAAACTTGGTGAACAAGTTGGTCCTTGTTTCCTTTTCTTGATGGCCGATCGGTTCTAGGTATCCCTTAGGGATTCCGGAACCTTCCCAACTTTTGCAATTTGATCCTTTTCCATAAACATTTAACGACCGTTAGTCCATTACATTAATTACTTAACGTCCGTTAGTTATTTCATTTAATAAATAAATAAATATAACATTTATATTTAATTATTAACTTTAAATTCTCATACGTAAAGTGTGCAATCCCAAAGTCTCGAGTTCGATCCTAACTCACGTCTACTAATTTATATCCATAAAACTAACAGCTCCCACTTGGATATATCTTAATAGAGTGATCACATTCGGTTAGCGTCTAGCAACACTTCGATGCCTCTAGTACAACTCGAGCAAGGCTCCTGGAAAACCTTTTAATGATTTCTCATTATTATTATCCTTTTGTTTCTAATACCACGTTAAATAAAGATATGGAATTAAGTCATTCTTTATATAACTATTCTGTTTCTCGTTTGTAAGTGATTGACCAAGATTACCGAATCATCTAAACATATTTAGGGGAGATTTGGGTGCGGCCGCACAAACATCTTGTCAACCCTACGAGGGGCCCAGCAGTATTAAACTCCAAATAAATTTGAAGGAACAAATTCTATTTTGACTACAAGAATAACCCACAAACTTTGTAACATTTCTGAAAACAACCCTTATGACTACCAGTTACGTATAGCGTTAAGTTGCTTCACAGAAATGTACTACATTCATGACACTTATCTGGTATCTCAAGTCTGAGGATAACTATTCATAATTTACTTATAACAATATCCACAAAGTAAATTATGTAGTTGGGATAAGTCCTATATTCAATTCATTGAATATCATCTGAAATTGGTATGCATTCTCATCAATATACTTTCAAGTATATTCTACCACATCTCTCAGATTTGTCTTAGTTTAATGATACTCCCATATCATTAATCGACAACGGACATTTAAAATAACTAAGTTATTTACGGATTAAACATGCAAATATAGGACAACAATATTATAAATGAAAATAAACATAATCCAAACTTTATTTCATTGAAAATAATAAATGTTTTACAATATCCTTTATCCAAATACTAATCACAGTTATGCATGAAACTTTTAGCTAAACGAAGTCCAATTCCATTGGCAAGTCCTACAAGCTTGTCTTTAGCTAAAGCCTTAGTGAACGGGTCAGCTAAGTTATCATCTGTGTGAACTTTCAGTAGATTTATTTCACCTTCCTGGACTTGTTGTCACACCCCCAAATTACCTGTTTTGCAGCGGAATGGAATTCCTGGGGATTGACTGTCATAGCATCACAATCACAGTCATATTGAACGACCTAAAGTGTCGTTTGGAAAATACATCGTTTGATTTAATAAAATAATCAGAGTTTACAAAGTAGGTCCCAAATGTAAATCAACTTGTTCGGAAATAAGTTTGTTACAATTCAAACGATGTTTTAAAGTACGCAAAACCCAAGTGAGACGCGTCGTCATCGCGACTCCATGATGTGTCCAAATGCATGCCATGATGTGAATGCCTTAGATACCTGAGATGAAACATGCTAAAAGTGTCAACACAAAGGTTGAGTGAGTTCATAGAGTTTGTATTGAAATGTAAAACCTTTCAAATCGTTTATGCCGCAAAGGCATTGTAAATCGTTGAAATGCAAAGACTTTCAAAATCGTTTATGTAGCAAAGGCATTGTAAATCCACTCAGTTCCAAGTCCCGCCCATACAAAACTTGCAACCTGTGTGTTCACAACCCACTGCCAATGTGTGTAAAGTTTATGTTCCAAACATATGATGTCAAATGAATTCACAATAGCACTTAATCAATAGGACCCTAGCACATAATCAATAGCACCTAACTCAATGTATATCAGTAGTCAACTGATTTAGAACGTTATACGACGAAGTACCGTAGCACGCAAACAAGAACAATTTATATAGTATAACCTTTGATTTCGAAACAATGGTAATCATGATAGATTTTAGCCTTAAAAATCTAAAGTACTTGTGAAAAATAATTAAGCATGCATCTCCCCCAAAACAGTTATGAAAACAAGTAAAAGCAGGGGCTACGAAACTCACTTGGTAAACTGACGAGATGACAAGAGTGAGTACACTGAGTGAGTACACTGAGGTATAATGAGATGCGTTATCCGCGACCTATGACGAATGATATGATATGTCATGAGTTGCAATGTAATGCTATGCATGCACTTCGTATGTTATTTATACCATTTACGGGTTTTTGAAAATATTACTCGTCGTCGAAAAATACTCTTTTGACGTCTCGACCAATCAAAAATGACTTTACATGTTTTTACGTCAAAATGTCATCCTACAATGGTTTTATAATGATTTTTGGTGAAATTACCACTTTTCGTCGCAAAACAATGTCGTCGGAAAAATCATTAAATCAACAAAAATAGCTCCGGAAAAGTAGTCGTAAAACGGTGTACGTCGATCGTTAGAGAACGAACTCGACGGTTTTGGAAAGTTTGTATCGATATTTAAAAGTTTCAGTTCAGGAGTTTTCGTTCAAAAGGTCTCGATCATAAAGATATCCAAGGCTCAAGATGGTGGTTTTTGTGAGTTGTGTGCAGAAAATGAGTTTCGGCCAATGTTTGAACATCCGTAAATAAATAACCATAACTCCGCTTGACAAACGGCTTTTTGTTTTGAAAAATATGGCCGGTGAACTTGATTTTACTAGAAGACACTTCGTTATGAAAAGTTTTGCATCACGGTTAAAAACTGCCGCAAACATGGACGATATAGCTAATGAAATACTTGTTACGTCAAAAATAATATAATTTTCAGAAAATAATACTTACGGCAACTTTATGAAAACGGCCATATATTTGTCGTTTTAAATCCGTTTTCTACGTAAAATATGTCCTTAGCTTCGTATCGAAGTAAACTAATATATTCTTGACTAGTCGAAATAATTTGTGAAGCTTAAGGCTCGTTTTTGACCCGAAATATACAAAAACTGCATGCTGTCAATTTCAGAAAATATTACTTTTCGTCGTAAAACTTTAAAAATTCACCACGGCTTCGTTATAACTCCGTTTTTATCCGTTCAAGCGGCCACGGATTCGTTTTAAAGTATATTTTCTAAAAATCAAGGCCAAAGGGTCGTACCATCAGTGGGTTTTTCCAGAATTTCATTTTAAGGACAGAACGTAAAATATAGTTTACGAAAATAGTTTTTCTCGGACAAAACCTATTCTAATCCCTTCAAATCAACTCCAAAGCTAATCTAATCCTACCATACACCTTCTTAGGGTGTCATGGGTTCCTAATCACCATCAAGACCAAAGAATAACTTGGGAATAATTATAGGATGACTAATAAGTATATAATAAACCTTAAAATCAAGAAATAAATGGTATAAATCACAATACATGCATATAAGCTCCAAAAATGACAAGAAGCATATAAAAATGATAAGGAAACATAAGGATGATAAAAACATGCTTACTAGTGATAATGAAGAGGTGTAGGTAACAAAGGTTTTTCTTAAATATCCTTGGTTTTTATTTCAAAACCATGAAAAGGATATGTTCTAGGTTGATTAAACACTTGAAGTTGCAAAAATTTTGTGATCCCTTGGATTTCTTTGTTGTGACCGGTTCTATGAAGCCAAAAGGAGAAGAGAGCTTTTCAACACTTGTGTAATAATTGAGATATGAATGAGTGAAGTGAAAATATGAAGATTGTGTGTACATATATACATAATAGACTTTTGTTACAAGATTTTAGATACATCCCCCCCCATAGGCCGGTTATGGGGGGATTGTGTCTCATATTTTATATTTTTTTTTTTCTTTAAACATTTACTTGCATATAAACTTGTATAAATTGTAAAGAAAGTGTAAGAGATTTGTAGCAATTTGTAACTTGTAGGATAAATGGAAATTTGGTACAAGTAAGTTTTAATAGATCAAAATAGATTGTATTGAGGTGATAAAAATTGTAAAAATACTTTCCTTGTGAAGATTGAGTGCTAAAATAATTATCGTACAATTTTTAAGAAAACGACGTAATAATTAAACTTTAACGATTAATGTACGAAATAAATTTGAAACACTAGGAAAACTAAAAATATAGTTTTTATAAACCAAATGTAAGTTTAAAAATACCTCGGGATCATTTTTGAAAGTAACGGATTAATATTCAGAATAAAAACTCACGCGATAAAAATTATTAAATATAAAAATTACGCGTTGAAGGGTGAAATGAAATGTCGTGCATGTACTAATGAGATGCACATGATGTCAATGAAATGTAGACTAATCATAGTCCATATGAAATGTACGTGATGTCATGATCATGAATTCGCCGCTAAACCTCCAAGGTTACGCGAATTTGAAACAAGTAAACCAAGTTTACTAAAATGTTGAAATAATGAAACATGAACGGTGTCGAGAAATGACCTGAAAGTACGGGTTGTCACATTCGCCCATCCAAAAAGGAATTTAGTCCCTGAATTCAATCGTTGTTAGGTCTAACAGGTTTAGGGTTTAATGTAGCAAACTTTCCCATTCCCGAGCAAAACCCTCAAAGGACTTTTTGGTAACCGATTTTTACTTAATCTCACAACTCATCAAACAAGAACTGTCATGAGATTAGGCTAAATCGGTTTAAGTAACAACTTGTTTCTAGCTCGATCTTTGCAACTCATCAAACAAGAACTGTCACGCGGATCAAACTGGAAACAAGTGGTTTTGAAGAAAATCTTTTGAAAATTTGGCTCGATTACGGAATTGCTTACTCATATAAGACTACTACTCCCTTCATTGCATGATTCTTCCTGAATTAGACATAGGTGATCAGGCTATGTATAATTTAGGAGTAACTATGCAATGCTTGGACTAATCGACTCATATGTTTGTTTGGTGTTGGGTCAACTGTTGTTAAAATTGTGATGAACATCGAGGAGAAGACATGGAGAAGTGTCGTTAAAATGATAGTTAAAGTAAAAAGAATTAAAATTCTCGTAAATGATATCGAATCGAAAGGAAATAAAGTACGATAGATGAGAATATTTTACAACGAGTAGTTTAGCAAAAGTAATACATCGTTAAGTTATAAAGTTTCGAATACGATGAAAGACATAAAATTAGTACAACGTAATACAATAGAAGAACTAAGACTGCTAGTTTCCGAACTTCTTCAGTCTTCCGCGTCGTTGATACCTTGACGAGCTCCTTCTAACATATATACATTCCCATGAGCACCTTCGACTTGTTGACCTTGGTTTTGAGGACATTGATTCCGATAGTGTCCTTGTTCCCCACATCCGAAGCACGTAACTATGATCTTGCCCTTACAGTCCTTAGCAAGGTGTCCTACTTTGTGACAGCTAAAACATACACCACATGGACCATTATGATGTAGCGTGCATTGGTGGCATCGCGGTAAGTTTCCTGCATAAGCTCTTCCCCTGGTTGGTGCAGCAACATAGACCCTGGCGACTTCTTGTCTTCTATTATGTTGTTGGTGATGGTTAGTGTTATGGTTTTGGTTGTCGTTATCATAACCTTCCTGGTCATTTTCCCATTTTCTTTTGTTGTTGTTGATTTGGTTATCGTCGTTGTTGTTGTTGTTTTGGTCATTGTTGTAGTTGGTGCGGTTGTTGGGGTTGTTGTTGTTTCGGTTGGTGTTGGTGTACTTACCTCGCTTCACCACTTGTGCCATCAGCTTCTGAGTAACTCGAATAGCTTCCTCGATTGTTTGTGGATCAAAAGATGTCACATCTCCTTGAATGACCTCGGGAAGTCCTCCAATAAAAGCCTCTAGCAACTTTTCATTATCAGAAACCATCGACGGGCATAACGCGGCTAATTCCTGGAATCTCCGAATGTATGTGTCAATGTCGTACCCAATCGTGACCAATTCATAGAACTCCGTCTCCAACTTTTTGATTTCTGTTCGAGGACAAAACTTCTTAGTCACCAAGCCTTTAAATTCCTCCCACGTAAGCTTAAAAGCATTCTCCATACCAATCGGTTGAGCGTAAGAATTCCACCATGACAACGCTCCATCGAGTAAAGTACTCGTAGCATACTTAACCTTACTGTCATCCGGACAGTTACAAATCAAGAATACCGATTCCAACTTTTCAAACCATCTAACCATTGCTGTTGCTCCCTCGGTACCTCGGAACTTAGTAGGTTCAGCACTTTTGAAATCTTTGTACGAGCATTTCTTAACCCCAGATCCTCCGGCATTACCAGTAGTAGCTAAACTAGCGGCTACAGCAGCAGTCGCGGCCTCGGCAGCAGCAGCAGCCACCGTTTCCCTTACAGTTCTTAAAGCATCGGCTATGCTATCATTTACCAACTTTTGAATAGCCGCTTGGGTCATTTCAGCTGTGGCTTTCTTCGGTGCCATATCTTTTTCAAAACAAGAGGAAATGTGAGACGTAGCAAAATCCGATGTTAGTAATAAGCGCTTCAAAGAAATGTGATAAGAAACGATAAGTTTGAAGTTATTTTTCAAAATGATCGACGGTTTTCGAAAAGATAGGTTATGAGGTGTTGTAAGTGCTTCAAATGTATGGTGGTTTAGAGACTTAATGTGTGAATAAAGTGTAACTCGACATGTTAGTGGTGAAACAAAGGAGTGAGAGTGACTTCGCCCTATTTAAAGGTTTATCTCGGTATTCGACGTTATCGGTGATGAGTCAATTGATATAAAAATTGTGATAGGGAATGACAAGGAATTCTCCACGTTAGAGTATGAGGAAAAGATAATGGGATGGGTATTTAAGGGCATCCATGTGACAATCGATGTGAAATGAAAGTAAATAACTCGAAAAATGTACGTAAAAACCGCATGTAAAGTGAACATTCACTTATGATGAAATGATGAGATGCTATGATAATGTAGTTATAGTCTAGGGTCAATGATGCAACCTAGTTCTCTATAACCTGGCTCTGATACCAATCTAATCTGTCACACCCCCAAATTACCTGTTTTGCAGCGGAATGGAATTCCTGGGGATTGACTGTCATAGCATCACAATCACAGTCATATTGAACGACCTAAAGTGTCGTTTGGAAAATACATCGTTTGATTTAATAAAATAATCAGAGTTTACAAAGTAGGTCCCAAATGTAAATCAACTTGTTCGGAAATAAGTTTGTTACAATTCAAACGATGTTTTAAAGTACGCAAAACCCAAGTGAGACGCGTCGTCATCGCGACTCCATGATGTGTCCAAATGCATGCCATGATGTGAATGCCTTAGATACCTGAGATGAAACATGCTAAAAGTGTCAACACAAAGGTTGAGTGAGTTCATAGAGTTTGTATTGAAATGTAAAACCTTTCAAATCGTTTATGCCGCAAAGGCATTGTAAATCGTTGAAATGCAAAGACTTTCAAAATCGTTTATGTAGCAAAGGCATTGTAAATCCACTCAGTTCCAAGTCCCGCCCATACAAAACTTGCAACCTGTGTGTTCACAACCCACTGCCAATGTGTGTAAAGTTTATGTTCCAAACATATGATGTCAAATGAATTCACAATAGCACTTAATCAATAGGACCCTAGCACATAATCAATAGCACCTAACTCAATGTATATCAGTAGTCAACTGATTTAGAACGTTATACGACGAAGTACCGTAGCACGCAAACAAGAACAATTTATATAGTATAACCTTTGATTTCGAAACAATGGTAATCATGATAGATTTTAGCCTTAAAAATCTAAAGTACTTGTGAAAAATAATTAAGCATGCATCTCCCCCAAAACAGTTATGAAAACAAGTAAAAGCAGGGGCTACGAAACTCACTTGGTAAACTGACGAGATGACAAGAGTGAGTACACTGAGTGAGTACACTGAGGTATAATGAGATGCGTTATCCGCGACCTATGACGAATGATATGATATGTCATGAGTTGCAATGTAATGCTATGCATGCACTTCGTATGTTATTTATACCATTTACGGGTTTTTGAAAATATTACTCGTCGTCGAAAAATACTCTTTTGACGTCTCGACCAATCAAAAATGACTTTACATGTTTTTACGTCAAAATGTCATCCTACAATGGTTTTATAATGATTTTTGGTGAAATTACCACTTTTCGTCGCAAAACAATGTCGTCGGAAAAATCATTAAATCAACAAAAATAGCTCCGGAAAAGTAGTCGTAAAACGGTGTACGTCGATCGTTAGAGAACGAACTCGACGGTTTTGGAAAGTTTGTATCGATATTTAAAAGTTTCAGTTCAGGAGTTTTCGTTCAAAAGGTCTCGATCATAAAGATATCCAAGGCTCAAGATGGTGGTTTTTGTGAGTTGTGTGCAGAAAATGAGTTTCGGCCAATGTTTGAACATCCGTAAATAAATAACCATAACTCCGCTTGACAAACGGCTTTTTGTTTTGAAAAATATGGCCGGTGAACTTGATTTTACTAGAAGACACTTCGTTATGAAAAGTTTTGCATCACGGTTAAAAACTGCCGCAAACATGGACGATATAGCTAATGAAATACTTGTTACGTCAAAAATAATATAATTTTCAGAAAATAATACTTACGGCAACTTTATGAAAACGGCCATATATTTGTCGTTTTAAATCCGTTTTCTACGTAAAATATGTCCTTAGCTTCGTATCGAAGTAAACTAATATATTCTTGACTAGTCGAAATAATTTGTGAAGCTTAAGGCTCGTTTTTGACCCGAAATATACAAAAACTGCATGCTGTCAATTTCAGAAAATATTACTTTTCGTCGTAAAACTTTAAAAATTCACCACGGCTTCGTTATAACTCCGTTTTTATCCGTTCAAGCGGCCACGGATTCGTTTTAAAGTATATTTTCTAAAAATCAAGGCCAAAGGGTCGTACCATCAGTGGGTTTTTCCAGAATTTCATTTTAAGGACAGAACGTAAAATATAGTTTACGAAAATAGTTTTTCTCGGACAAAACCTATTCTAATCCCTTCAAATCAACTCCAAAGCTAATCTAATCCTACCATACACCTTCTTAGGGTGTCATGGGTTCCTAATCACCATCAAGACCAAAGAATAACTTGGGAATAATTATAGGATGACTAATAAGTATATAATAAACCTTAAAATCAAGAAATAAATGGTATAAATCACAATACATGCATATAAGCTCCAAAAATGACAAGAAGCATATAAAAATGATAAGGAAACATAAGGATGATAAAAACATGCTTACTAGTGATAATGAAGAGGTGTAGGTAACAAAGGTTTTTCTTAAATATCCTTGGTTTTTATTTCAAAACCATGAAAAGGATATGTTCTAGGTTGATTAAACACTTGAAGTTGCAAAAATTTTGTGATCCCTTGGATTTCTTTGTTGTGACCGGTTCTATGAAGCCAAAAGGAGAAGAGAGCTTTTCAACACTTGTGTAATAATTGAGATATGAATGAGTGAAGTGAAAATATGAAGATTGTGTGTACATATATACATAATAGACTTTTGTTACAAGATTTTAGATACATCCCCCCCCATAGGCCGGTTATGGGGGGATTGTGTCTCATATTTTATATTTTTTTTTTTCTTTAAACATTTACTTGCATATAAACTTGTATAAATTGTAAAGAAAGTGTAAGAGATTTGTAGCAATTTGTAACTTGTAGGATAAATGGAAATTTGGTACAAGTAAGTTTTAATAGATCAAAATAGATTGTATTGAGGTGATAAAAATTGTAAAAATA
Source organism: Chrysanthemum seticuspe (assembly GCA_019973895.1). Taxonomy (NCBI): domain Eukaryota; kingdom Viridiplantae; phylum Streptophyta; class Magnoliopsida; order Asterales; family Asteraceae; genus Chrysanthemum; species Chrysanthemum seticuspe. Next base: position 162,106,025 of record BPTQ01000004.1, read on the forward strand.
CTTTCCTTGTGAAGATTGAGTGCTAAAATAATTATCGTACAATTTTTAAGAAAACGACGTAATAATTAAACTTTAACGATTAATGTACGAAATAAATTTGAAACACTAGGAAAACTAAAAATATAGTTTTTATAAACCAAATGTAAGTTTAAAAATACCTCGGGATCATTTTTGAAAGTAACGGATTAATATTCAGAATAAAAACTCACGCGATAAAAATTATTAAATATAAAAATTACGCGTTGAAGGGTGAAATGAAATGTCGTGCATGTACTAATGAGATGCACATGATGTCAATGAAATGTAGACTAATCATAGTCCATATGAAATGTACGTGATGTCATGATCATGAATTCGCCGCTAAACCTCCAAGGTTACGCGAATTTGAAACAAGTAAACCAAGTTTACTAAAATGTTGAAATAATGAAACATGAACGGTGTCGAGAAATGACCTGAAAGTACGGGTTGTCACACTTGTTCCCGAACATAGTGATACTTCCGTAGAAAATGTCTGGTGCCCTTCATGACTCCAGGTTCATTGGCAAATATGATTGCAGCAGAATTGTCACAATACATATCAATAGGTGATTCAATTGAAGGCATAACACCAAGCCCTGAAATGAATTTCCTAATCCAAACAGCCTCCATTGCAGCTTCCGAAGCAGCTATGTATTCGGCTTCTGTCGCAAACATCGCAATCGTACTCTGCTTCTTGCTCTTCCAGTCAACTGCTCCTCCATTGATGACAAAGACATAACCCGTCTGAGACTTCGTATCATCTTTATCACATTGCCAGGACGCATCACAGTAACCTGTAACACCAAGCTCTGTGTCTGGATTTCCACCATACACTAAAAACATATCTTTAGTATTTCTGAGATACTTCAGAATATGCTTAACAGCAATCCAGTGAAGATTACCCGGATTCTGTTGATATCGACTGGTCATGTTTTGAGCGAACGCCACATCTGGCCTTGTGCATCTCACAGCATACATAATGGATCCTACAGCCGAAGCATAAGGAACGTTCTGCATGCGTGCCACCTCAGCAGGTGTTGAAGCACACATATCGCTACATAAGCCATGCTTTACTTCCATCGGCAAATATCCTTTCTTGGAATTTTGCATACTGAATCTCTTCAATATTTTATCAATGTAAGCGCTTTGACTTAAACCAATTAACCGCTTTGACCTATCTCGGTAGATCTTAATTCCCAGAATGTATGCAGCTTCTCCTAAATCCTTCATGGAAAAACACTTCCCAAGATATGCCTTAACATTTTGCATGCTTGGAATGTCTTTTCCCATAATTAATATGTCATCGACATAAAGAATTAGGAAAATTACATCACTCCCACTAACTTTGTGATATACACATGGCTCATCAAGATTTTGAACAAATCCATACCTTTTGATTTCTTCATCAAATCTTTTATTCCATTGCCTTGATGCTTGCTTCAATCCATAAATGGACCTTTGAAGTTTGCATACACGGTTTGGAAATTGTGGATTCACGAACCCCTCAGGTTGCTTCATATAGATGTCTTCATCTAAGCGACCATTTAAGAAGGCGGTTTTGACATCCATTTGCCATATCTCATAGTCATAGTATGCTGCTATAGCTATGAGAATTCTAATAGCTCTAATGTCCGCTACAGGAGAAAAGGTCTCCTCATAATCAATGCCATAAGTTTGAGTAAAACCTTGCGCAACTAGACGAGCTTTATAGACGTGTACATTGCCATCCATGTCAGTCTTAATCTTATAGAGCCACTTACTTCCAACCACCGAGGCGTTTGGAGGTAAGTCAACCTCTACCCAGACTTCATTTTCTCTCATGGATTGCATTTCCCCATTCATTGCAACCTGCCATTTCGCCTTGTCAGGACTTGCCATGGCAGCTTTATAACTAGTAGGCTCTCCAAGATCTCCTAACATAGTTTCCTCAACCTCTACGTTAAGACATAGACGTTCAGGTGCACGTATATTCCTTACGGATCTACGAACGGGAATCACTTCAACTTCTGGTGGAGGACCCAAACTATTAGGTTCTACCGGAAGTACGTTAGTGTTTTCAGAAGGTAATGCATCTTCTTGATCATCTTCCAGATCATAAACTCTCCCACTGAATTCTTGAGATACGAGATCTCTTTCAAGAAAATCTCCATACCTAGCAACAATTACTTTATTATCAGTTGGATAGTAAAAGTAGTAACCCATAGTTTCCTTAGGGTATCCTACGAAGATACACTTTACAGATCTTTGTTGGAGTTTATCTGCTGAGTCACGTCTAACATACGCCTCGCAACCCCAGACCTTTAAATAAGACAGGTTAGGAGCTTTACCATGCCATATTTCATATGGTGTCTTATCAACCTTCTTTGTGGGAACCATATTTAGAATACGAACAGCAGATTCTAAAGCATAATCCCAAAAGGATAAAGGTAGAGTGGTAAGATTAAACATAGATCGTATCATGTCCAACAATGTACGATTTCTTCTCTCAGATACACCATTTTGTTGTGGAGTATATGGAGAAGTGAGTTTCTGGACAATTCCATTCTCAGCTAAGTAATCTTTAAACTCTTGGCTTAGATACTCGCCTCCTCTATCAGATCGAAGAGCTTTAATCTTCTTTCCCAATTGCAGTTCTACTTCAGCTTTGAAAACTTTAAATGTTTCAAACACCTCATGTTTATGCTTAAGTAAATAAACATAACCATAACGGCTGAAATCATCAGTAAAGGTTAAGAAGTAGCTAGCACCTCTCTTTGACACATGTCTAAGTGGTCCACACACATCAGTATGAATAAGACCAAGTAGATCAGAAGCCCTCTCCATATTGCTATGAAAAGGTTTCTTAGTCATCTTCCCAGATATGCATGACTCACATTTATCAAATGATTCATCATTGATATTTTGCAAAAGCCCTTCTTGTTGTAGCTTATGCATGCGAGCCTTGCCTATATGAGCAAGTCGACAATGCCAAAGATAAGAAGAATTCAAGTCTAACTTTATCTTCTTGTTAATGCTAAACATCGAATTATTATTATTGTTAGATACATTTCCAATCATATCAATTTCAAACACACCATTTACAGTAATTGCTTTAAAATAAAATACACCATTTAAAGAAACATCAATTCCATTATGTGAAATAGTATGAGTAAAACCATCATCCAACAAAACTGAAAAGGAAACAACACCTCTAATTATAGAAGGTGCGTAATGACAATTGTTCAATAACAGTACTAAGCCCGAAGGCAATACTAAACTAAACGTTCCTATGGCTTCAACAGCTGCATGTGCGCCATTTCCCACGTGCAGATATTGCTCCCCATAGGCAAGCTTCCTTTCCACTCTAAACCCCTGCAGTGTATTACAAATGTGAATACCACAGCCCGTATCATATACCCAGGAATTATTATGATTTAGAGTAAATAATTCAATGACAAATAAATTACCTGAAGAACCGGCGCCCGAGGACCCAGCATTCATCTTATTTGTCCGCAATTCATCAAGATAGAGAGCACAGTTTCTCTTCCAATGCCCAACTGTCTTGCAATGGTGGCATGCTTGATCCTTTTTAGGATTATCCTTCCTAGGAGTAGGGTTCTTCTTGGGTTGAGGTTGATAGGCCATCACCTGTTTGCCTTTGTCAACCTTTCCCTTCCCCTTCTTGTTGTTCGCACGCTGCGGTTTTGGCTTATTAATTCTTCCACCCTGAATAGCAAGTACCTGGGCGGTAGGAACCTTTTGAGGCAACCCTTTCTCATAATCAATGAGCAATGCGTGTAGGTCAGTAACTGTCTTCCCCACGCAGTGCATATTGAAATTTCTGACAAAACCATTAAAATCCTTGTTAAGGGATCGATTAATCAGATTCACAGCCATGTCATCCTCATAAGTTTTGCCAAGTGCTTTTAGCTGGTCCATGTAACCTTTCATTTCCAGCACATGAGCACTTACGGGTTTACCCTCTCCCTGCCTACAGCTGTGTAACGCGTCGGTCAAGTCATAAATCTCGACGGCAGCTGGTTTCTCAAACATAGTTCGAAGTTCATTGAGCATATTATATGGGAAATAATGTTCGAACTGCTTTTGAAGAGCAGATTCCATTGTTCCCAACATAAGACAAGCCACATCATTATGACGCTTATACTCCAGTTTCCACTCGTCCTTTTGAGCTTGAGTAGCTTCAGGACCAGTTGGTTCAGCAGGGCAAGGTTCATAAAGATATTTCATACGATCAGCAACTCTACAGACAATTCTCAAAGATCGGTGCCAATCATTGAAATTCTTAGAGCCAGTCAACTTTTCTCGATCAAAAAAGCTTTTGAACGCAGAATTTAGAGCAGTGTTAGTGTTATCGGTGTTTTGAGCCATTTCTATAGAAAAAAGTTCAAGTATTAGTATTTTCGATAATACACTTTTCAAGAAAATAAATATACCCAACGGTAATATATAACCATATAATTTTCTCGAAAACTAAGATCCAAATTATCATAGGTTCATCACATCAGTTGATCTGCTAGCAACGAACGCATATAATAAGGTAATCTGTCGAACATTAATTGGCAAACAATTTCCAACTCCTAGATCATTATGGGATTTATATTTTCCAACGCTATTGCAAATATAAACATGTTTCATCCCATCTTATGCCATTGAGTCCATGTCTCACTTCCTACTCAACTTAAGTGTCTAACTTAAAGAACTGCAAATATGTCCATGTAAGGTCTGACTTTACATAGAGATTTACCTCTCCATCACAATCTCGCCAAGTACTGTCATGACGTAAATTGCAACTTCAAGTGTTCCTTTTAATTAGATGGCATATTCTTAATTTTAAAAGGGTACTGGTTTTGATTTTATGTGGTCAAATCAAATATGTACAAAGATGTCATGCATTCATCTTGTAGCATAATTTTAATAAAAACATTTTATTACCAATTCATAAAGATCAAATTATCAAAGTTTTGATTGAGGTATTGGGTTCACCAATCAAGGAATTTAGTATTAATTATCATCCATTATACCGTACTTTTGCATAAGTGTAAACACTTAGTGTTTCGGATAATTACCACCGAAGTGGCGCATGGAATTAAAACTAATTCGCCCTTAAGATGAGCTTGCACATTTATATGACTTACTAAGTAGCTCCACTCGAACTTACAGGGGGCAGAGGACCAGGTACGCGCTAAAGCACAACCTAAGACATCCATTCAGTGTGACTATGCGCACTTCTTTAAACCCCTTTTATTAGTTCATTCGAATGGGTGAGCCGTTCAGTCATTGTACCAAAGTCACCAATCAAGTAAACTATTTGACAACTTAACTCTTCCAAAACAATTAAATTTCGCCATTGTTTAGTCCGTATTATTTTTCTATTCAAAATTACCATTTGCTTAAAACTGTCTAACATAATAAACAAACAAGTAACAAATAAAAAATAAACTACTAAAAAAACAATGCGCACATAATAAACAATTTATACGTGTAAACAAGTAGCCACATGCAACTTATTCGATAAAATCCTATTAATAATCAATATCTAGGTTAAATTAATGTATGGATTAATTTAGGGTTTTCACTCCAGCAATAGAAAGTGAGCCACATACATCGATGAATCGATTGCGTAAACCCTTAATTAATTTATACCAAATTGCACATAATTGATTCATTAATATATTAATTGGAGTCTTCCCCAATTCAAGATTTATCATAAATAAATATGTCTCAACAATTAAACAATATATCAAAGCAACTTATCCATGACTAACATGCATGTATAATCATGGATATCATAACAATTATACAAGTAAGTCACAAGATCGCATATAAAAAATTCCATGACACATAACAAATTATTCATGAATTAATCACGTAATCAATATTAATTCTAGGTTTTAATAAGGTTAGCAAACAATTTTTAAAACCCTAAAAAATTTTATGTATATGTCGATTTTAAAAAAAATGGTACGCCCCAATTAATAAAAAAAAATCGACCAAAACATAAAAAAAACATAAACCCTAGATTAACATAGCAAACAACATACAAGTATTTGTTTTATTACGCGTTTATGTAATTAATTACTCATTAAAAACCAATGACTCGTGATGCCACTGTTGGAATTAGATATCAAGACATTCAAATAAATAATCACCAAAACATCAAAGTAATATTGCGGAAGCGTATAAGGATGTATTAACGAATAATTAATTAACATAAAGAATATGCGTACCTTTGTTGATTCTAGCCGAACAAGAATCAAATCCACAAACTAGCAACGGATGAACCCTAATTTGATTTAGTTAGGATTATGTGAATTACCCCTTACCTTTTTGTAATTCAATCAAAGATAATAACAAAAGTATGTTATTACTAAGTTCTTGTACACACGTACTAAACCGAATTAAAGTACCGCTAGTTTTTATCAAACAAATAACTTGTTATTGTGGAAAAGCTTTGGATCGAACCTAATGAAGGTGTCGACCGGTTTTGGAGACAAAAACACACACAAAACAATTTTAGGGTTTAGCTTATGAGCACAAGAGATGGAAAAACAAGACCCCTAGCCTTGTATATATACCCAAGTAAACTTGTTGAACAAGTTGGTCCTTGTTTCCTTTTCTTGATGGCCGATCGGTTCTAGGTATCCCTTAGGGATTCCGGAACCTTCCCAACTTTTGCAATTTGATCCTTTTCCATAAACATTTAACGACCGTTAGTCCATTACATTAATTACTTAACGTCCGTTAGTTATTTCATTTAATAAATAAATAAATATAACATTTATATTTAATTATTAACTTTAAATTCTCATACGTAAAGTGTGCAATCCCAAAGTCTCGAGTTCGATCCTAACTCACGTCTACTAATTTATATCCATAAAACTAACAGTATCGACAAAATAATTAAACGAGACAAAATTCAAGGTAATGAGGTGGCAACATGCATGTGTTCCATTTTCTTTGCTTTATCCTAAAATCCTAAAACTATAAATAAATGAAAGCCACGAAGTAAAACGCAGGATCCCATTCCATTTCCTGCTTCATCACGCAAATATATGCATCTTGTTTCACACTCTTCGTTTTTTGTTTCTTCAGCTCTTTAACCATATAAAATCAAGTAAAGAGAGACACTTTTCAACGATCCTATAGGCTATAGCTTTACCAGACTTTCTCCAACCGTTCAATTACTAATGACAAATTATCCGAGACCCAAGCAACATATTTATTTTGCTAAACAATGATTGTCATTGAAATTGCCATTTAAAATAGGGGTGAGTTATCCACACCCTCTCATAGGGAGGGTATCCAATTATTGCATGCATCGGAAGCTTGTACGGTGTGTATTGCGGTTTGTATATTTTGACCAAAAACCTATATTGTCACATCATTAGGAGGGTATGTATAGGGTATCTCTTAAAATATTATCATTCAGACGGTGACAAAATAGTCTCCTAAAATGCGAAACATAAACTCGTGATTAGTTAGAGAAAATTATCATGAGAAAATTAAGAGTTTTTTTCTCTAACTAAACGCACAGTTTTTTATTTTCATATTTGTAAAAAAAATAAATAATAAAAGAGATCAAGTTTTCACAAAATATAAAATACGCGTTCAGATGATATCGTTTTTATTATTAAAATGACAAGGGGTTACAAGAAAAACAAAGAAAATATGTTTTGTAGTTTTTCTTGCTAAGTTGAAAAATGCATATTTTGTGTTTTGAAAAGCATTTGACATGAAATATTTGATTTAAACGCAATCTTTATTTTCTTTATTTATACAAAATATTTTATAAAAAACAAAAGTATATTCTTCTAACTAAACACAACCTAAAACTCTTTCTTTTTTATTTTTCTTTTGCAAATGTAAGGATCGAATATCAAAGACAATTTTCTCCAATTAAACGTAAATTAAAGAGTTACGGAGTATAATTTATTGAACTTTATGATATTATCATTTCTTACCCATATATGTAATTTTTACCTATGTAAAGGAACACACTGCTTACTTTTTCTTTGACCCCTTCATGACAAATTTGTTTCCATACTCCACAATATTTTTACTCTACTATGTAATGCAACCTATAATTCGGTGATTATACCTAACAAAAGAGTTTTCTTATACACGTATCAAAAGTAATTTGTATGTGATACAATGCAGTTTCATGTTATGTATCCACTTTATCAAGGAGTAAATAACAAGAAAAATAAAGCTTTTAAAGCATGAGGTTTTAAGTGTAATTAAAAGGTAGAGACAAAACATTGTTTTAACGTTTAATGAGAAGAGCACGGAATACTTTACACATGGGAGGTGATACTTACACCATATTTTTTGATTAATGCACCACAAATTGTGCATTACAGTATTGTACGGTACAAACTGTAATGCATAGCTTATGGTGCATTAATCAAAAAGTGTGGTGTGAGTATCAATTCCCTTTACACATAGGTAAAGTAGACATGTAAGCAATCATGATAGGAATAATGTTACTGTGCTTGTGACTAACTAACAGTCTAAGAATATATAATACTAATAAAATTACCACTAGAACTCCATGTTGCAACAACACCGGTGGTCTCTTACTCCCACCGCCACTGCCGCCACCTCGCCCCTCCGGTATTCGTTGCACGCTCAATATGTAACCATCTTCTGTGGTCACCTGATAAATCAAATAGTTGTAGGTTCAAGTAACACACATATTCAAGGGGGAAAAAATGCAAGTAATAAGTGCACGAGTTTTGCTGCTAAAAATACAGCAAAACCGCGCCCACCAAATAAATTACAGTAAGTTGGTATGTACGTACATCGATTTCTTGACACTTGTAACCATGTTTGGTGACTGCGGACTTGCATATGCCCATCGGGGGAGGGTTCATGATAATACCACCATCGGATTCGGATTCTAGTTTTCGTGATCCGAGAGATGTGTATGGTTTAATCAACAATAGTGCAATGACCCATAACAAATCCAGACATTTAAGGAAACGACCCATAATGAAATAGAGTAAGTTGTTACTCTATTATACAAAAGGAGGTGGTATTTATAGAAATATGATAGGAGTAATTGATAATGTCAGTGTGTGAACTAAATATTGAATTTTTGAGTGTTTCTTTTGCGAGCTCTTAACTGAAAAGGGGAAAAGGAGAACCTTTTTTTTTCAGTGACAGAAAGGGAGGATGGTCAATTGTTCATATTTAGTTTTAAGACCCTCTTTAAAACTTTTTTTTTTTTCCTATTTCGAGTAATCATTCAGTGTTTTCGTCTTTTTAAAGCGACTAATTTACGAAATTGCTTATATTAACAATATTTACTTTTAAGAAAATGATTAAATTGTTCAATTGATTTTGGTTGTGTAGTTAAAATAAAATTCTTATTTGAACACAAGTATGTTATTTTAAATTTGTATGTATTTGTGAGCTCTGTCAATAAATGTGAGTTCATCTCTGATGTGTTGCAACAAATTTATACATCAGATTCACATGTTATGCTTTTTTCAACTAATTAATCTAAATTAATGCATTATAATAAAAGTTTGTTTCATACAAATTCGATAAGTGGGTTATGAAATTTGGAGAAATATTTTGTTATATAAACGGTCAATATGTAGTAATACACTCAACTTGTTTAAGTGGAACTTTTAGTTTCTTGAATCTTTACATGTGCAAAATGCTATTATGAACTTAGGGATGAAATTCTATTATCTTATACCTACTTAATAGTTAATAGTTAAAGAACGTTACAAATTTTAGCAGAGGTTATTTTCAAAAAATTACAATATTTATAGTATAACTATCAAATAAAATGAGAAATGTAGAAACAAGCCGGCTTGAGCTCGAACTTGGCTCATTTACAATCATAAGTCTCGAGCTCAAACTCATTTCGAGCCTTATTCTTTTTAGCTCGAGTTCAACTCGTATCATATTTAACAAGCTAGTTTATTGAGTATATTAGGTTGAGCTAGTTTATTATGCGTGTTTATATATAAATATACATATGCAATTATACTTGATAAACACATGTATAAAGCCAATGCCAGAACACGTTTATTAAATGAGTCCCAAACAAGGATTGTGCTCGGGCTCTAGCTCGAGCTCATTTAAACTTGGATCATTTCAAGCTTTTATAAGCTTTGCTCATTACGAGTCAAACTCGAGCTAAAAGAATAAGGCTTAAAACGAGCTCGATCTCGAGACTTATGATCGTCGACAAGTCTACTGAGCTCAAGCTTTGGCAAGCTCGACCTCGACTCTGCTTGTTCCTACCTTTATTCGATAGTTATTCTATGACTATTTTAGTTTGAGGGTAAGGTTCGTTAAATTCCTAGCAGTTAAGTGAGTATAGAGTAGTAGAAATTCCACTTCAAGTTTATGGTATCATTCAACACCTTTAAAAGTTGGGGTATTATAAAATTTACTTAACCATATTTGAAGGTACTAAACTAAATGTTGGCTATATACACTTTGGTGTAAAATAGTCAAGTAAATAGTATTTTATCAACTTTTTATATCATTTCATCAAAGTTTACATCATTTTACCTTTAAAACTGGTCTTAGCACGAACTGATTATGATCGATATCTTGAGCATGTGGTTTGTTTTGTTGAGTATCTCACGTAATTGTCAATTTGTCCTTGCAAATCATGTTTTAGCTATATATAGTTTCTCTTTCTCGGCGTCTTTTTCCTCTTGTTAAAAAAACGATAGAACTTAAAAAAGGAGATGTTAAATGTCATTTTAGCGATTGATCTTGTATTCCGATACCAAGTAGATATTCACGTTGCCAACAATAGGCTTGCTGCTTTATTTAGGTTTACACATTTGTAGGCATGCCCGTCGATATAAGAACCTAAGAGCCATCATTTCATCGATCTTATGCGTAGGCCAAACTTTATATGCATTTTCACTTCTTTCTTTCTTAGCAAAGCGATTTTCGTTGATTAACTAGCAAGTAGCTAAAAATAATAATGAGATATAAAACTGATACTAAAACGCCAAACTTAAAACGCAAGCACCTAGATAAACTCTACTCGCGATAAATAACACCAAAAAATTGTTTACTTTGATAAACAAGAAATTAATCACTATTAAGTTGATCACGTAGGGTGCATCATGAGACTTTATAATAATTAAAGGTTATCGTCAATCAAGTAATTAGTTAGATAATGCGCAAAATATAAAGATGTTGTATTAGAATGCTATTTTCTCTTTAAAAAGTAGCAAATTCATCATTTAAAAACGCGTATGTTGTAACGAAATAAATATTGCTTTTTTACCTTTCTTGCTTGGAAACATGTTCATTACAGATCCATTGTTGCTCATCATTCTAGTTCATTTACTTTTTGACCAATTTCTCCAATTCCACTTTTTATAAAAACATGATATGAAGTGTACCTCCATTCAAACATGTCAAGTTCAAGATTCTACTATGGATTGTTTTTGTTTTTGCTAGATGAGAATCATAAGATTGAATCAAAATCGAAAGATCCTATTTAAATGTTCAAATATTTTATATGTCTAGTACGTGATTCATATTTTACTTCGTCAACAGCAAAAAAGCTCCCAGCCATGAATTTTCTCATCACTCAATGTAAGTCTTTTACTCAATAATTTTCATTGCAATTCAAAACCCACTTTACATTCATCTTCAATTACAAAAACCTTTAACCAATTTAAACACCGATAAAAACCCTAAACGCCGCCACCACCATACTCCACCATCACCACCGCATCTAAACACCATCTTCTTCTAATTTTAAATAAATTTTATTGATCTCCCTTCAATCCAAACAATCATGGGAGAAAATGAATGGACCGAGGTAAGAAGAAAGAATGGATCGAAGTCAGTGAATAATATGGGTAAGTTTCGATCGAAGGAGGATGATGTAGCTAGGATATCCACGTCCGTTTATATAGCTAATCTTCCTGATTCTGTTTTGGCTAAGGATTTATTCAAGGCGTGTAGTCAATATGGCCATGTGGTAGACTCCTTCATTCCGTTTAAAAGAGACAAGAACGGTAATCGATTTGGATTTGTTCGGTTTATTAATGTGTTTAACCCGGAGAGATTGGTGAATAATTTGTGTACCGTTTGGATTGATCGATATAAGATTCAAGCAAATATTGCGCGTTTTCAGAGAACCCCGCGTAACGTGGTTAAGAATGTGTCTAGGTTTGAACGACCTATAAATCAACCTTCGTATGTAAAACGTTCGTATGGACCTGTCCATAAGGCTCCTTCGTTTGTCTCGGCAGTGAAAGGTGATTCACCTTCTATATCTGCTCCCACAACCATTTCTACAGCACCTGCTCTTGTCATAGATGATGCCTTCGTGGTTCAACGTGATTTAGAAATTTTTGTTTTGAGAGAGGTTAAGCAACTATCGTCTATTGTTAACATTCGTTCACTTTTAATACTTTTGGTATTTTGTTAGACTTACATCCCCGACTTCCTCCGACGGGACCTGACGATGAATAATCTTTCTGCATATCCTATAGGTTTATATTATGAGTACTTCATACACGGAGGCCTTATAGTTCCCTTTTCTTCATTTCTTTTAGATGTTGTTAGGTACTACAAGGTACATATTTCACAAATGGTCCCCTTAGGGTTGAACCGGACCACTCTTTTTGAAGTTTACTGTCGAAGCTTACAAATTACCCCTACCACTCCTCTTTTCTGGGCATCCTATAAGTTAAGCAAACAAGGTCACTGGTTTTCTTTTGAAAAAAGAGGTGGGAAAGATAAGACGATGTGTTTCAAAGAGACATTAACTGGGTTGAAGGGCTGGAAGCATAAAATTTTCTTGATCGACCAGAGGCAATACTGTTTGTCATGCCATGGAGGCATCATGATTCGAATATTTCGGATCCAGCACCCCAGGGTGAGTACAATACGGCAAATGCGGCTAAGTTAGAAGCTAACATCATTCCTCTTATCAAAGTTCTTAGTGAGGTTTTATATGTTGTTGGTTTAACCAACAAATGGAAGTATCCTGGATTTAGAGCTTCTTTACAGGATGTCAAAGGGAATGGTATAACAAAAGGTTCATGTGTTTATGTATTTTTTATATATGTTCTTTCCTTTTTGTGTTGAAAAGAAAATATATTTTGATCTTTGTAGCACCCGCCATGTCAAAGTCTTTGGTTCATCCGAAGTACAAAGGGGCGACCATGGTCAAGGAATCCTTACTGAGAAGGGCAGTCGCATCCCTTACATGTCACGGTTCCGGTTGATCCTAATGAAACCATTCCAGACAAGACCGAAGAGATGAAAATTTTGAGGTCACCAACGAGAAGGTTTTATCTGATTAGGAGAAGAAGAGAAAACAATCTGAAGCGAAAGCTGCTACAAAATATAGTTTGAAGATTATGGTTCAAGTTAAACGCCCCGCTGGAGATAAGAGTTCTTCCCGACCAAGTAAAAGGAAGAAACAACTGGAGAAAGCTTCGGAAGCACATCCTGAATCTTCGGAGCATGTTTCTCAACCATCTCCTTTGAATACTATATTTCTGACTCACATACATAAGGAGGTAAACAAAGAAAATACTGAGGATAGGGGATCAATCATTTTGATGGTCATAATGATGGTGGTGTTGAAGGTGTTCATGAAGCGGGAAAGAAAGTTGAGGCTGGCGGTTCAAATGCAGGGATGGGTGACCAAGAGGATGATGGGTCTCGTCCTGTCGTCGATCGAATCTCTAAAGAGTGAGACGGCAAATCCTCCCCTCATGGAGAAACCTCCAAAACTATAGAGATTTAAAGTGAGTATCTTAAAGTCTTTGTTTATATAGTGTTAATACAAATAAACCGTAAAAACGTTTATTAATATTTTGCGATCTCTTTGTGTTTTGTTGATAACAAATATAATGTTATCTTAAGTATAATTATAAGGATACATGTTATTTTTGTAAAGCATTTACATATAGCCATTTAAATACAAAAATGTAGTAATTAAGCATTTGTTGTAATAGTTTATTAGGATGGGTAAAAACCATAACCCATGGATCTTAACTCATACCCAAGTTGGCTAGATACAATGTATACTTAGATACATTGAATCTAAAGAAAACCCATGGACCAACCCATAACCATAACACCCGTGGGCAAAGAGGAGCGTCCCACGGATCCCTAGGATTACACTAGACGGATCCCAAGTGGGAGGGATCCGTGGGATCCGGGGAACAGTGGAAGATTTTGCCTATAAATAGAGAGCCATTTCTTCATTCTAACTCATCCCTCTTCTTACTAAATCTCTCAAACACTCTCATTCTCTTCTAACATATAGATCACTTGATCTAGAGAGTTGTTCTTCTTTCTTTCTATTGTGATCCTCATATAGGTCCTTCTCTAAGGAGAGATCACGAGCATTCTACAAGTCATCCAAGCAAGGGGTCCTTGATTGATTTGTCACTCCGTAAGATTTCTGTAGCGAAGATCTTGTATTTGATATTTCACATATTTGTTGTGTAATAGTCGTGTTGGTTTGGTCCGCCGTGCTACGGACTCGGTATCTAGCTTTGTACCGGAAAAAGTGTAAGCAACGTTGTGAAGGCTTCTCCGCCAAGTGAAGGAGTTTGTTGACATAGTGCTTGAACTCTCGAGTAGGTGACTCGGGGAGTGGAGTAGGGCAAGGAAGGTGTCCTTGTAGCCGAACCACTATACATCGGTTGTGTCTTTTCTTTCCCTTCGCTTTACTTTATTTACTTGCTTTATCATTAGATCTATACTTTCTCTACATCCATAAGATCTCACATATTAACGAATCTAAAGTTTTTGAAACTAACTTAAAATCGGCAAAACTATTCAACCCCCCCCCCCTTCTAGTTTTCCACATATAGGTTGTTTGATCTTTAAGTTAAAAATTTTCTTCTGCTGTCTCTGCAGGGGACCCCCTCCTCCGCGGTTTCCGGTGGAGATGAAGGGAAAGGAGTTCAAGAGGAGGCCTGTGATGATATCCCGGTGGAGTACTATGCTCCCCGGTGTGCTGTGAAGAAGAATGAAGATTGAACACTTATCTCATTTGTCGTGACGTGATGATGCACCTTTCCACTCCTACCGAGGATCGGTATTTAGGAGTTCTAACTAAGGAAGATATTGTTCAAAGGGCATGGTTAGATTTGGGAAAGAGTGCTACTGCTCAGGCAGATATATTTTATTTTTGAAACTCTCAGTTGTAACACCCTCAAATATCGAATCGGAATATTGTGTCACTGGGGTTTTACTTCTTCGTTCAAGGCACAAGTTATAGAAGATGAACTCTCAATGAGACGTTTTAGAAAATTACCATTCGATAAATAATATGAGAATTATAACAAGAGGTCTCAAAGTATAGTATTACACAGATGTTTTACAAAAATAATATCGAATGGTAAAGTATAATGCATCCACTTCTTCAAATCATTTCATGCGACTCTAATGCTCCAAGCCAATGCCAATGCCTTACGAAATGATTAAAGTGTAAACACAAAGGTTGAGTGAATTTATAGGTTTAAGTACGTAAAAGTAGTGATCACAAGATTTTGGTGTTTAATATATCGTTGTTTACGTTCTTATACACCCATAATTCGAAAATAGTTTTATAATTTCAAATACATAATCCCAAGTACATAATTTTAAGTATCAATAATAATATTGATATAGCACATAATTTCAAGTACACATTTTCAAATATCAATAAAGATAGATATAGCACATAGTTTCAAGCACATAATTCTAAGTACGTAATTCCAAGTATCAATAAAAATTGATATAGCACATAATTCCAAGTATCAATAATAATATTGATATAGTACAGTATACAGTTTTCAAGCAATTGTGATCATAAAAAAAAGTAACATGTATCTCACCTCAAGTAGTTTATAAAACAGTTAAAATGGGTAAAAGTGGGGCTATGAAGTCACCATAAGTAAATGATGTCAAGTTTTTAACGAAAACGATGGATATACCGAGAAAAACCTCTACGAGCAACCTAAAATATTATGTCGACTCTTAGGTTCTAAAATAACATTTGTATTTATACTAACATGCTTTATATAGTTATTACAATAATTATGCTTGGGTACATATCATTTTTAAAGTAAAACAAGTATATAAGTTTAGTTATTACACTTTAAAAACTAGTTACGTTTTCTAATTTACAAGTTATTCGGTAATTAAGTTTTATTTCATTTTTATGTGTCCATATGTCCGAATTTGCCATCTCGTAGTTTGGTTAGGGAGCTCAAATCTAGTCGGTGTGCTTCATATTTGTTGCCATCATTGCGGCAGTAGTTATTCCTGCATTGATGATCATTTCTTGGTGCTACATAGGGGGAGTATTGATATCGCGGCTTGTAATCATTGCGACGGTCATGTCTGCGGTGATCTCTGCCATATTGTGCTCTTGGAGGTCTATCGTTACGAGAGCTGGGGTGGTGTCCTCTCTGGTAAGTTTCTGCCATTTCGCCTTGTGGAAGCGTTCTGGTGTTATATGCTTCTTCTAAACGGACAAAGTCAATCATTTTTGTCAATGTCCGTGGAACCCTATAGGAGAATCGTTTAGCCAATTCGGGAAACTTGCTGCCATTTATAAAATATGATATTTGCATAACTTCCGGGACATCTGCAATGTAATTGGCTTCGTCTGTCCAACGCTCTTTGAAAGCGGGCAGCGTTTCATTTGCTTTCCGAATGATTTTAGTAATCTTCATTGGGTCTTTTAGACATTTCCTTCGGAGGCAAACCTTGTTAAGAAATGCTCTCGAAGAGTGTCTCAATCATTAATGTTGATGTTAGGCAGTCGGTCGAACCATCCTCTGGCAGAACCATCTAATGTTTGCGGGAACATCCTGCACCATACTGGCATCTGCCATTTTCCTTGGTTGGCTGCTCTGGAAAATCTGGTGATATGGTCATCCGGATCCATGGATCTATCATAGAGTTTTATGTATGTCGGCATGACATGCTTCGGTCTTGAAAACTCTCTGATTGTCCTACTGAATGGCCATCTCAACGCTTCTCTGTATGGTTTTTGCAAATCGTCTTCGGGTTCTTTTCAAGCATCTTCATTCTTGGGTTCCTTATCTGCTTAGTCTATCCGTATTGGCTTGAGTGGGCTTCCGCCTTTTGTGTTATGTTCATTTATTAAAGCTTTCAGTGAGGTTATGTAACTTAAGCTTTGTTCTTCTATGTTGGGTGGGTTGTTATTGTTGTTATCGTCTTTTCCACTCCCTTCGGCTTGGTCTCGCGAAGTTTCAAAGGAAGGAACTGTCATTCTCTACTTCTGATAGATTGAATAACAGGTCCCCACAGATGCGTCAATTTTTTGAAGTAAAAATATGTACCTTACTCCAAACAAGATAGAGACTCTTCCGGACAATATGGTGTCTAGTCCTTTGGATACCTACACAAGAAAAATATGCGTTAGCCTCGCCTTGGGTTTTACCCCACACGAGAATAAGTTTATAGGAAGAGAAAGTGTATGTGAGTTTAGTGAAAGAAAATCTTACTATGAGAATAGTAAATGTTCCTTCTTTTATAGGTGGACTTTCTTGTCCATATCTGGTAGTCACATGTAGTGACTACGATATTTTTGGGCAGCAACCTGTAATATTGCTTTCTGGGATATGCCTAAGTCAGTCTAACATCCCTATGTGTTATTCCTTACTCTTTTGGTCTGGACCTCGGGGCTTGTTCCGAACTTGGTATGTTTACACGGTGCAGCTTATTATATGCACGCTATAGGGCCATTTCAATCCTAACGCTGATATATTGCACTATGAGGTGCGTTATATGTATGTCGTTATGGCTATAACAATCGTTTTCGTGTGTGCTTTGCTTTTTTTATTATTCAAATGCAACGGCTATAAAGCAGCTAAAATAATTAAATACTCCATTTTTTTCAGCCAAAAACACTTCACTTTTCCCGACTCCATATACTTTCACATATACACTTTCGATATGAGTTATTCTAATGAAGAACCCACCGACAAATTGTTAAGGTTGTACAATTACCATGAACATCATTATCTTTTGATGACGACGAAACGACTAGTTCAAACACTCGGCAGAGTGTACCTCAGAGTTATAAAGGTGTCGAGCAATGTTTTTTGATATACTATTTTGGTGATAACCCAAAATACTCTAAAAGGAATTTTAGGCGATGATTCTGAATGAGCTCAATACTATTTTTAGAAAAAATTGAAGGTATAACTAACTATTATGTTGAACCTACTCCTGAGCACTTTCTATTTTTTAGGTCACAGCATAATTCGCTCCTTAGAATAAGTATTAATCATATAATGAAATGCGTGTCCGTCATATGCCAATATGCTTACGGGATAACCTCCGATGCTTTGATGAATATTTACAAATTGAGGAACATTGTAGTCGTGATAGTTTGAACAATTTTACTAAATATATGTGAGATTTATACTCGGAGGAGTATTTAAGAAACTATCTCCTAATGACATTTTGAGTATATATGAAGAAAAAAACGAAAACTATCATGGATTCTCGGGTATGCTTTGTAGTATAGATTGTATGTATTGGGAATGGAGGAATTTCTCGAACAATTACAAAAGGTAATTCAAAAGAGGGGGGAGATTACAAATACCCAACAATAATGCTTGAAGTTGTTACATCACAAGATTTGTGGATTTGACATGCTTTTTTGGTATATTGAGGGCAGATAATGACCTTAATATTCTATATTGTTCAGACTTTTTTGATGGTCTCATTAACAATGTTGCTCCCGAGGTTCCATACAAATTGAACGGTAAATCATACACCAACAAGTGTGTACCTAGATGACGGTACTTATTTCACTTGGGCTACTTTTGTTAAAACATATACGGTTGTACGAGACCAACCTGGTTTGAATTTTAAGAGGGCTCCAAAATCCCTTTTTGACTCTGGACCATTCATTCTACTATTGTTAGTGAGCAATAATGGAATAATTCTATCATAGAGATAAGGGACATAATTCACATGGATATAGTAAGTCTCGCTCTCTCCTAAATTGGATCCTAAATTGATGGGTTAGAAGAAAGTGCAAGAAAAAGATGTGGAACGAGCTTTTGCAGTTGAGGAATTAAGCACAATCGACATGTGCTTACCAAGTGAACAAGATACGTATAATTACTTATTGTTGCATCATATTGCATAACATGATACCAAGAGATTAAAATTTCAAATAAATGAATTTAACGAGGTATATGTTAGTCCCGCAGCTAATATGCAGCGTACATGGGTCGAGAGATACAAAATACATCGAAGGAAACAAAATGAATTACGTGACAAAGATGTGCATAACGACCTTTGACGTGACTTTGTGGATCATATTAGACAACGATATCTGAAGCACAACGGAATGTAGTTTGATTTATGTGTTATAATTTAATCATTCACGAAATGTAGTTTTTTATGAATTGTAATTTGAATTTTAGTGTAATGAAATGTGTTTGTTTTAAAGATAATGAAAGAAGTAAATAGAATTGTGACTCACGTATACCTATAACTTGAGTTATATTGAAAGGAAGTTTTTCAGGTTTTGTGTTATAAAAATGTTATAAGATAAAAAGTGAAGTGACGGATAACCGCACTAAACACGCACACTGACAATTGAGGGGGCTAAATGTCAGATTATGGGCCGACGTCATAAATCATATCCATATGTTGCCATCAGGCTCAAATTTAGAATTTGCTTTGCATTTTCAGCAATAGAACAACCCAACAAGGAATCTCACTAAATCAAAATTAATCATATATTAGTCAAAGTGTAAACCAAGAAGGGCTTAATAGGTTTTCAATTACTATTGAAATTGGTTTGTGTTTGAGGAAGCATAAAAGCAATGACGGCCTAGTAAAGACACAATGCAAATACAAATTTCACTAACAAAAAAGTAGCATTAACGGTATCGTGCTTTATAGACAGTGGTTCGGGCAAGTAGGTTCGAACACCATGCTCGATCCTGTATTGCTATCGACGCAGCTATTAACTTTCTTCTATAGAGTAAGAGGATACAATTAACTTTTTTTTGTTATACATACAATAATTTTCTGCATTATTCATTCCAACCAATATTGAGACCAGGTACAACGACCCATAATACTCTCAGATCTTTACACACACCCATATCCAAGAAGATAATGATATGATTTTCCTACTACAAAAACAAAGCAGCATTCATGCTCTGATACTAGTATCAGTGTGTGAACCTCTTCAATTTTTTGTCTCTGTTCATTGATCTCTACTGATGTAATGCTTGTCCATACATCTAAAATATCAGAGTTGACTTTCTTGACCATTTTATTTTTCTATTAAAATACGCCTTAAAAAGTTAGTGAAATTAAGAAATATTCATCTAGTATAAATAAGACTGTTATTTAACACAATACGTATGCCGCAAATAACCAAAAGTTAGGAAACGGGCAAGCGAGGTAAGGTTCCAACCAAAAATCTTGAAATACATACTCTCTAGAAAGACATATACTTGAGGTATATCTTCAATAATCGACCCCAAGACAAGTTACTTGGCTTTACATATTTCATACTATACATTAGACACCTGATGGCCCTTTGGTACATGGAAAGCTCACGTTCATCATGCCACAACAGGGCTGGGCCTCGGGCTCAGGCCAGGACTCATCATCTTCCTTCCATTTGTTGATGAGCTACGGCTGGAAATCAGACTTGGAAAACAATTCTGCACAGTCCTCCCGAACCTCTCCCTTTTAGTCTTTAAACCATGCATACCGTTTGCTGCCACTCCACCACCATTAACAAGAGGGCTTGCCACCTTTGAGTTCACCCCATTTTTGTTGGCTGGTACACCATCGTCTTCAGATTCAGAATTGTAGTTGCCTCTTTGGCTATCATTGAAAAGGTCAGAAAGTCTCATTTTCTTTTCTGTGCCAGTTGGAGATGGTTGGTATGGGGAAACAGGAGGTTTGTTGTTGCCTGCAGAGAAGTTATGGTGGACCGGAGTATTGCCTCTTGATGGGGTAAATTCTGCATCAATATTAATAGTTAAGAGACAAGTTTGACCCACTAACTTATAAATGGGTTGATTTTGGTTGTGTTTTACACTTTTACTTCAAATAGGTCAATCAAAAAGTTCATAAGACGGAACTAGTCAACTGGTTTTACTGCATACATCTTAAAATCATTGTATCCAAAGATTTCAATTACTATTGTAACAATGTTGTTTTTATAGAAGATTTCAATTAACACATCAACTATTATTAGTATTTATAAGATAAGTGAGCAACAATGTATTTGCGGGTCAAAGCCAACGCAACCCAACCTGTCCAAATTTTCAAAATTGTACCCATTTCCAACGTTTTGATCCGTTAACCAACCTGCCCAACCCACCCATTGTGCCACCTCTATGAAATATGTATCTTACCACCATTAACACTCATGAAATCATCATCACAATCCGAATCCAACCATGCTTGTGAATCAAAAAACGTCTCCTCTTTACTACCTGCAATTTGAAATAACACATGTATATCAAGATTCCAAATAACACATAAAAGAAAAAAGTAAACGAAATTCTTCTATCAAATTACTCGTGTCATCTTTATCTATCTTATAAAAACATCATAAGCAACAAAATAAAGCGGATTAAGGAAACCATCATTTCATTGGTGGTTACTAAATGTACATCAAGCTAGAAGAATTAGTATATCTAAGATTAAGTGCATTAGTATTGTTACTATCGCTCTTATAATAATTCGTTGCAAACTAACCATAGTATTTGATAAATGATAACATAGAAAATATAAAATAAATCTTTGCTAATATACATTGATGCACCCAAGATTATGCTATAAATTCCTATAATTATATACAAGTATATTCTTCCATTGTAAAGGTTAAAAAAGATGGCCAAAGATAACTTGTAACAAGCAATCATTGTTGACGGCAACATGTTCTGTGGGACATTCTTCCCATATTCCACCAATCTATATTCTAGTTTTTGTTTTCTAGTCAATTATTTAACACAACCGAAACAAACCAGCAAAGCATAATAGATGTACTAATGATATACTGATATGATATATACCAAATAAGAAAAACAGCATTTGAGAATGGAACAGTTAATGTCGAAACTACAAAGTTCTATTCAGACAATGAGTTGAACCAGACCCTACCACGTACCATTTGGGGCATTGTTAAACTTTTTAGAGTACAATATGTTTAATCGTAAGAATGAGGATATAAAAGAAGCACTCAATTAATCAATAATATAATCGTGTATCCACAACTTGTACATATCTTCGGAGGAACTCAAAGTAAGACTAGAGAACACTTCTTTTTGCCCTTTACAAAGACAAGTAAAGAACATAAATATTCTACATAGAATTGGCAAAACTATCAAATCATAGCATACTAAATAAAAGTAATCGGATCCTCAAATTTGAACTGCAATATATCAACTAACTTAATCACTAAATTCCCTAGATTATACAATAACTCAGGCTATCGAGTACCCACAAATCAAACTAAGCTACAAATGAAAGAATGTATAAACCAAAAATAAGCAATCCCACATATTAAAGAAAGTTCACAATGATCAGGTAACACAAATAACCAAAACTCACATAATAAGCATGACCAGTAGGAGTGGTGGTTGGGCATGTTCTTCTTATGAAAACTATACTTTGATTATTTATTTTAAACCAAAAAAATCAGCACAAATATTGTTTATTATAAAACTGATTATCAAACCAAAGAATATATATATTTGTTTATATAAAAATTTGTCAGATAATTATTACCATCAAAAGTGACTCCAGTTCTTGTTATTTAACTAAATTACACACCCAAACATCCCTAAGCAAATCAACCAAAAAGTCAAGCAGCCAAAAACTGAAGTCAAAAATATAAATTATTAACCTTTACTCACATTAGTATAAAAAAGAAAATCTAAAAAAACAAACATAACCCATGAAAAAACAAGATCATAGTACCCAAAAAAACATACCAAAATCTTGAAAAGAAGGTACAGATGTTTTAGCAGCAGAAACATCACCACCATTAATGACATGAGTTTGTTTAACATCATTAGACCCATAAAACATGTCCACCTTCATTGCAGGAGCAGAAGACTGTTTCTGATGGGATGAAACACAACTACCCATGTGATCCAAATAACTGGAAGAAAAAAAACACAACTACTTCTTGTTTCTTGGTTTTTTGTTTTGTTTTTTTTTTTTTTTTTCAAAGTACAAGTGAGAGTAAAGTATAGGAAATAAAAATGAATGGGTGCGATTTAGCGTTACGCTTAAGATAAGATTAAAGAAAAAAACAGTTGTGAAAAAATGACAAAATCAAGAGGGATGTGAAATTATGATATGATGATGACTGATATAAAAGGAAGTTATTTGTAATAAAACAAGGGGCATTGGGGGACCTTTACATTCATGTGAGTTTTAAAGTTTTCTATTTTTGTTTCTTAGTCTTTGATTTTGACTTTTTTATACACAAAAGATTTTTCTAGTGACAATAACTATTGCTTTGATGGCTTTTTTCAAGGAAAAGAAAAGTAAAATTTGGTCTTCATTTTTACCTTTATGTAAAAGTAAGGAAATATACACGATGAAAATATGAGAACCAGGATTTTTTTTTTTTTTTTTTTTTTTGGTTCGTGGTATTTTAGACTATATTTATCAACAATTTATCACACCCGAATCATTTAAAAATATTATTTTCTTATTTTTTTTACTTATACAACAGATGCATACAACCAATCTCAACTTTTTTTACTATTTATCAACAACCCATCTTAATATATAATATTTTTTTTATCACCGATTAGATATTTACATTACTTCTTTCTGATTTTTTGGTAGCAAATCTGACAGGTTTTTTTCATATGTGACTATAGATGTGACACTATTTATTTATGTCGATGATATTATTTTGATAGGATTGTCTCAATTGTGTTATTTTCGTCTCTTTTATGAGTTTTCATGACATGTGTTGAGAATATATCTTATTAGAATGGCGTTGTTGCTACTTTCTCGTCGCTCGGTCTATTTTTTCTTCGGTTGTCATGTGCAATCACTGCACCACTCCGTTAAAAGCCCAAAATATCTTTTTTTAATATCTCACTTGTATGTGATCAAATTCATTACAGAAAATGTTTTGCAATATCTTATATTTACGCGCCTTGACATTCCTTAAGCGGTTCAAAAGTATGCCCTTTAGGCATGACCGGCTTAAACCTCATAGACTTGCATTAAAACGTAATTTGAACCATTTCCAATAGACTTTGTCTTTGAGCCTTTTCGTTCGTCCATTCTTGATGAATCGTTTGGTCCCTTGTATTGATGTTGGCTAGGCAAGATATCCATAGACAAGGAGATCTAAGTCTGAGATATGTTTTTTTAGTTGATAAACTTGTATCTTATTCTTCTCGAAAACAATATGTTGTGTTCTAACATTGAAGCTAGAGATAGGGGTGTTGCTAACGTTGTCATAAGGTATGTAAATCGGTTTAGAGATGGGATGTGAATGGTTTTGTTGTTTGGTTTCCCGTGTTGAACGGTAAGGAGCCGATGAGATTGATGTAGATCAAGAAGCTCGCGTAACACTTAAACAAGAACAATGTTGCACTGATGTGAGGCAGTATTTGCCCAAGTGTGTGAAAACTTATTTGATTGTGAGAGGCTTGTAGGGTTTAGAGATAAACCCTTTGCGGATGATCAACGGTTGCTAGAGAGTCAGATGTTGATCATCCGGGAGCATACAAGGTAGACAAATGACATTCATCCTTTAGCTCGTATGTAGTGGTGCTTGTCGTGCGTCCTCACTGTGCGGTGTCAGATGATACATCTTAACCGCTAGTGACAATTGGGGAGCAGTAGCTAGGGGTGTTCACGGATTGGGTAATATCCACAGTAACCGAAAACCGAAACCGAACCGAACCGAAAATAACTGAACCGAATTTTTGACCGAACCGAATTGGTCAAAACCGAACCGAACCGAATTAAATATTTGGTTATCGGGTTGGATATGGTTTTGGCAATGAAAACCGAAAACCGAACCGAAAATCGAATTCATATAAAATATATATTTTTTCTATGTATATATATGAAAAAATTCACTAAAACTCTTTTTTAGTATAAATATAACATGATTTAAGCTTGAAAAAAATATTTTGTGCTAAAAATATATGTAATTAAATAAAAATAATAATTAAAATTATGTAATTCGGGTTATTCGGTTCAGTTTTCGGTTATAGGGGTTCGGTTTTCGGTTATTCGGTTCGGTTTTCGGTTCGATTGAATCAAATTTAATTTCGGTTCGGTTCGGTTCGGTTTTCGGTTATACCCAGAAAAAAAAATTAACCGAACTAACCGAACCGAATAAACCGAATAACCCGATAACCGAACCGATGAACACCTCTAGCAGTAGCATTTGTCTTTGCTCAGTCAGGCCTGAGAGCTCTTTCTAGCCTCTACGTGGCCTAGAACTTAAATCGGGCTTTTATCAAGTGTTGATGGACCTTGGTAATGGGCTTGATTCGAACGTGTAATTAATGAACTTGGGTCATTAATATTGATACGCTATCAGTTGCCAAAGCAATTTGGTATCGTTTACTTTTGCTTGATCTATCTTGTCCTCTTACCCTTGCCACGATTGTATTTTGTGATAATGCTACGTTGTGTATTTAGTATATAATATTGTACAACTAATGTACTAAATATGTAGAAAAGGTTTACATATTGCTACAAAATGTAGTACTCAGGGACACATGTGTGTTATATGTTCCACTTCAGTCTTCATTGAAATTTTTAGTTTGTTGCATTACGTGTAGTTAGCATTGTAGTTGAGTTAAGAATCTCTGGTTACGTATTTGTAATTTGCACTTCAAACATTGTTGGAATTTCATATTATCTATACAAATTATGTTTGCCAAAAAAGAGAAGAAAAAAAACATCAACTTGTAAATATTAATACTAAAAACTTACCTTTTTTAGTTATATCTCGATTTAAGTAGAGCATGATCATTCATATCTTCTCCTTGGACTCCCCTTGTGTTAAAAAGACTTAAGATTTTTAGAAATTAATTTCCTTACATTGGTGCATGGTTTATGGCCCTTTATGTAATGTTGTAATGTAATGCTTGATATGTTTCAATGAGAAGCCATGTCACGCCAATAGTTCTTCAGTTTACTTTGTAACAAAGACAAATGTTTCTTTAATTAACTTAATTTTTATATAAATCATGAATAATTTTTGTAGACATCATAAATTTAAAAAAGGGAATTGATATGTACACATAGGATTTTACTTTGCACACATAAAATTACATGGGGTATTGTTTGTTTTATTCATTAATTGTATGTGTGCAAAGTAAAATTCAATGTGTACATATCATTACCCTTTAAAAAATCACTAATATCAACGAAGATAAAAATATGATAATTTGAGTCCATTAACGCCTTTTAACCTCAACCACCGTGACACAAGTTAGAAATTCCTAATATTATTAATATTTTTATAGAGGGAATTTATGCTGGTGCAATGAAGGTGGATATAAATTATTAATCTTCTGCTGGTGCAATGAAGGTGGATATGTTTTATGGGTCTAATGATGTTAAACAAACTCATGTTGGTAATGGTGATGCTGCTAAAACATCTCTACCTTCTTTCCAAGATTTTGGTATGTTTTTTTTAGTACTATGATCTTGTTTTTTCATGGGTTATTTTTTGTTTTTTTTCTTGTTTTCTTTTTTATAGTAAGAGAAATGATACATAGGCCTATAGGCGGACTTAAAAACACTTGGCGGCAAGATCTTGACGGGTTATAAAATAAGGAGGACGATAATGCTCTTAATAATATAATTGTGATACATGAATTTTACTGATTTTCTCTATCTTCAAATAGTCCGATAATGCTTTTGACATATACTTTTAGAAGGTAATTAGAAATGTATTTAAAAGGCTATAGTGCCACTTTTTCTAAAGATATAGTAATGGTATTTGAAAACGCTAAGGGTGTGTTTGGTACCGGGAATTGAGGCAAGAGAATTGGAAATGGTTCCATTTCTCTTGTTTGGTACCGAGAATTGAAAAAGCGGAGAAATTCGGTAGAGAAATGGAGAGACTTGGGTAGTGTAATTTGGCTAGCTCCATTTCCCTTATTTTGGTGGAGAAATTGGAGAAATGGATTATTATTATTTCGAAAAAATGTTTTTTTTTTTTTTTTTTTTTTTTTTTTACAACAATAATTTTGTTAAATAAATACATTTTTAAAAAATAATTTAAAAAAAAATATTTTT
The DNA here is from genome assembly GCA_019973895.1 of Chrysanthemum seticuspe. Classification (NCBI taxonomy): domain Eukaryota; kingdom Viridiplantae; phylum Streptophyta; class Magnoliopsida; order Asterales; family Asteraceae; genus Chrysanthemum; species Chrysanthemum seticuspe. Next base: position 162,133,316 of record BPTQ01000004.1, read on the forward strand.
TTAAAAAAATAAGGTTTTTTTTAAATAAATACATTTTCAAAAAATAGTTTTTAAAAAAAACAAGTTTTCTTTTTTAAATACATTTTTAAAAATATTTTTTTTTTAAATATTTTTAAAAATATTTTTTTTTTAAATATTTTTAAAAATATATATTTTTTTTAATATTTTTTTTAAAAAATGTTTTTTTAATATTTTTAAATAAGTTTTTTTAAATAAATACATTTTTAAAAAATATTTTTTTTAAATAATTTTTTTAAAGAAAGTACGTAAATTTTTAAAAAATAAATTTTAAAAAAAAGATATATTTTTTTTTAAAATAATTTTTTTTTAATATTTTTTAAGAATTTTTATTTAGACAAAATATTATTTAAATAAAAAAAAATTCATTTATCGGGTCAGGTCTCTGTTGTTACCAAACATAAGAATTGAACAAAATTCTCTACTGATTTCTATTCTCTGAGATTCTATTCTCTACTTCATTTCTTTTCTCTGAATTTCTCTCTACCAAACGCACCCTAAATGTAACCCTAAAGGTTACATTTAATTTGTTAAAACATGCATAATTTATTGTACCATACAAAGCAATTGTTCAGCCTTACTAATAACTACCCCAACCAACTAAATATACAACTAGGCTAGCCCCAATGAGGGGATTCAATCCCTCTCTTTTTTCTTGCCACGTCAGCTTTCTTTCTCCGGCGACCTTCAGGCGATTAGGTGCCCCAGTAAGGGCGACCAAGTTCAATTTTTTTTTTTAAAAAAAAAAAAAAAAAAAAAAAAAACATTTTTAACACAAAATAAAATTTCATTAATAATTAAAACGTTACATAATAATTCAAATAAAATTAAAACATTACGAAACTTATTAAAACATTACAACACTTATTCAAAATTTAGATTGTGGCGTGCCTTGATCGCCTCTTTGAGTGCACATCCGAGTCGGTTGAAGTCCTTGCTTTTTTGCGACCCTCATCTTGGCTTAAAAAAGCCGGCATCTCATTATCCTTCCAAGCAGAATGGTCCCTCAAAATCTGCTAACAATGCTCCAAAACAAACGGATGACCACACACTACTTGGTATTCATCACACGCTCATGTATAAACGGTGAGGTCATTCTCACCACTTCTGTAATTCCTGACAGCATTGTTGTAAATGGCACAAAAATGACCAACTCTAGGACGAATCCTATTTTTCCACTTTGTAATGATAGAGTTGTACGTTCTTTCTCCAGCAACCTCCTTCTGAAAGTATGCAATGACTTTCTGCCAAAATCCTTTAGCATTTTGGTTGTTTCCGATTACACTATTCTCGGATACATCACACCAACCGTTGCATAATGCGATCTCTTCTTCTTTGGTCCAAGGCAACGAATCATTCTTGCCTTCTTTCTCGACAACCTTCTTCTTTGCCTTTGTAGCTCGTTTCTTTGGTTTGACCGGTGACGTCTCTTCTCGACATTCTTCTTCTTCTACGTCATCAAGGTTGACCGAATCGTGATACGATCCATGAGCCGAACCGGTACCCGAACCGTGATACTCTTGAGCCGGATAACCCGATCCGGTTCCAACATAAAAATTAGGATTGTTGTACAATTGGTCGTCGAAATCAAAACCCTCAAGATTGATACGGTTAACCGGAGAATATTCTTGATAATTTGAATATGAAGACGTTGATGAATCCATTGTTGGACGGTACACAGATTCGTGTGACCCATACAAAGATTGGTTGCTTCGACGGGAGTAGCTTTGTTGTTGTTGTTGGTAGTGGATGTTTTGTTGCGGTGGAACAAATGGACGATTCATACTAAATGGATTGTTAGGGTGTTGTTGTGGAGCTTGTTGGGATTGATATTCGAAAACAGGGGGTTGGAAATTGATTATTGGTGAGACACCGGTTAACCGGAAATTCGGATCCGGTGTTAAAATATGCGGGACGTTTTGTGACAAACGGGATTTTCGGGCTTTGGTCGGTGGTGTTTTCTTAGACATTTTTGATAAAGAGGATTGTGAGATTTTTGATAGAGAGGATTGTGAGATTTTTGAGTTTTAGTGTGTAAATATGTTGTGAGATTTGTGATGAGATTTTAGTTGTATTTATAGGGTAATGTTTTTTTTTTTGTTTTGGATTGCAACGTACACAAGATTTAAACGTTAGAAGAGTCGATCGGCTACACGATTTGATTGGGCAAAGATGGAGGCGATCGATTGTTTTCACATTGACACGATCGACACCCAATCGATCGTCCATGTGCCTCGATCGATGGGGATTCACCCTCATTGGGGCTAGCCTAATGTATGTTTTTCTCTTAACTTTTTCTTTTAGGGCTACGGATAGCAAATCTCATCCTATTTTTAGAACTTTTAAAATCCTAACGTTGTTAGTAGTATAGTATAGCGGATTATAGATTCCTTTCATCAGGAGTTTGCTATGTTTGATTTGGGACCGCCTTAACTATTTTTTGAGTATTTATATTGCTCGTTGTGCTTCTGGGATGTTCTTTCTTAGAAGATTTATGCTTTTGAGGTCCTGGAACGTGCTGATATGCTTGACTGTAATCCATGTCGGACTCCAATTTGCACAAATCTTAACTTAGTGGCTGATGGTAATCCGGTTTCTGACCCTACTGTGTATCGTAGTCTTGCTGGGTCTCTTCAGTACCTTACATTTACTATACCTGATATCTCCTATGTAGTTCAGCAATAATGTCTTTTCATGCATGATCCACGTGAGCCGCAGTTTTCCGCTCTCAAGCAGATTTTATGCTATATTCAGGCATTTTAAATTACGAGCTTCAATTATTCTCAAGCGGATTTTTCGATCTTAAGATGATTGGGTTGGTTGCCCTGTTACTTGTCGGTCTATTTCTGGTTACAGTGTATTTATTGGCAACAATCTTCTATCATGGTCCTCTAAGCATCAGGCTACTCTTTCACGGTCCAGTGTGGATACATAATTATGAGATATGCAAGATACACAATTAACAAATGTAACTTCCTTATGGATCGGGGAGACATGTGTTGAGGCCTTACGGTGCCATATGAACACAATTAATTCTAAGAATTTGACTCTTACTTGATTTTGATTAAAGTTTGATTAGACATGAGTTTGGCATTGCCTAGCTATTTTTTTCCAAAAAATTAGGTTAAAAAAAAAAAAAAAAAAAAAAAAAAAACGTTTCTCCAACGATGGATGGTGTTGTTAATATTATATGTTCAAGATTTGTCGATATCGAACACGGTTTAGTCGCTGAACATGGTTGCTCTTTCTTTTTTTTAAATGGTTAAAAGATATTTCGTAAATGTAAAAAAAAAAATAAGGGTAAGAGTATAATCGTCATTTTATATATCAATTATATTAGACATTTTTTTTTCTATTAAATATGTTTAAAATTATCATTTGGGTATATTTGACAATTTTAAGGTTTTGAAAAGATATATATGCAATTATGAGTTTTTATTTGATATAAATGCAATTATGAGACTTTGGAGAAATATATATATGCAACTCCCCCAATGACCAAATTGCCCTCGTGTAAACACCAGGGACGGATCTAGCATGTAAGGAGGGGGGGGGGGGCAGGCGCCCCCCATGGCTAGCCGAAAAAGTTGATATTTTAATGTAATTTTTATTTAATTTTGATCTTTTTTCGAAAGTGACCCCACCAAAAAGTCAAATTGCCCCCACTCACAAACTAATATTCAATAATTAACTCTTTAAAGTCTTATAAATCTTTCATGTCTAAGTAAAAATACTCGATTTATCACTATGTTTATAGATTTTTCTCTCGCATTTTGTTGCTATCGTAAAAAAAAATAATAAAAAAATAAAAAAAAAAAAAAAAAAAAAAAAAAAAAAAAAAAAAAAAATTGCCCCCACATCCTATTTTTCTGGGTCCGTCACTGGTAAACACCTCAACCAAATTATAAATATATCTGAATATCTATGTATGTAGAAAAATTATATATATATTAAGTGGTAATTAACTTTACATGAACCAATAACAAGTCGTTATATTATAAGAGCCCTCCCAACGGTAACGCCATAACGGCGTTATAGGCTTTTTAACGCCATAACGCGCGTTAAACCCGTTGGAGGCTTGGAATGTTAACGCCGTTATAGGGCACCCGTTGGATACATAACGCCCGTTAAGGGCAGGAAAAAAAATTGAAAAATTTACACAACTAGTCCCTCAACGTCTAGTATCCGTTAGAAATTCAAAAAAATTTACAAAAAACCCCCTTAACGGCTAGTTTTTAAAAAAAAAATCAAAAACATTTTTTTACCACTATAAATACCCAACTAAAACTCTATTTTTTTCACACTTCCATTCAAACTTTATATACTTCCTCTTTACACTTTCATATTTCAAAAATCAAATTCGTTCACAATGGATCCAAATCAAGCTGGTGATATTCCCCTGTCTTGGTCAGACGTTGATGACCAAGAGGACTTCCAATTTATGGCGGCCGCGTACGAGTATCACCTTCAGTTGGAACAACAAGAAGGTATTGAATCTCAACATCCTAGTCGTTCTCGTACCCATGTATATCGTGAACGTGAGCTTGCAGAAGAACGTCTGCGCAACGATTATTTCGTAGAAGGTTGTAAGTATTCAAACCGGAATTTTCGTAGAAGATTTCGTATGAGCCGGAAACTATTCCTGCAAATAGTTGAAGGTATTGAATCTTATACTTCCGATAATATTCCAGATCATTTTACCTATTTTAGGCAAACACCCGATTGTACGGGTCGAATGAGTATAAGTGCTCTAATGAAGTGTACGTCTGCCATACGCCAATTGGCGTACGGCACCACACCCGATGCATTTGATGAATACTTGCAAATGGGTGCAAGTACTTCAAAAGTATGTCTTGATAATTTTAACAAATGCATTATTGATTTGTTTATGCCGGAGTATTTAAGAAAACCAACATGGGCCGACATTCAAAAAATTTATCAACATCATGAAGAAAAACATGGTTTTCCGGGAATGCTTGGTAGCATTGACTGTATGCACTGGGAATGGAAAAATTGTCCAGTGGCTTGGCAAGGCCATTTTGCTAGGGGTGATAAAAAATACCCAACAATTATGCTTGAAGTTGTTGCTTCTCAAGATTTATGGATCTGGCATACATTTTTTGGGATGGCGGGGGCAAATAACGATGTCAATGTTTTAGATAACTCTCCGTTATTCGACGACCTTCTTGCTGACAATGCCCCAAAAGCACCTTATATGGTTAACGGAACTAGGTATGAACAGGGGTATTACTTGGCTGATGGAATTTATCCACAGTGGGCAACTTTCGTCAAATCCTTCACGGCAACAACTGATGAAAAACATACGTACTTTAAAAGGAGACAAGAAAGTGCCCGAAAGGATGTTGAACGTGCTTTCGGTGTTCTTCAAGGCCGTTGGGGTATACTACAACAACCGGCACGTCAATATGAAATTGCCACGATACGTAGAATCATGTATTCTTGCATTATTATGCATAACATGATTATAAAAGATCAAAAATTTGCTTTACGTGACTTTAACGAACTGTGGGTGGATCCGTCAGTAAATTTGAGGCAACGAAGATGGGTTGAAAGATGTGATACGCACAGTCGTAAGGCAAAAGAAATACACGACCGACAAACGCATACCCAACTCCAACAGGACCTTATGGAGCATGTTTGGCAGAAGAATCTTGAACGACATGGACAACAACAAGAGAGCGACGAGGATGAATAAGTATTTGCTATGTTTTTTTTTAATTGCAGTGTTTTTTTTTTTTTTTTTTTTTAAATTTCGTTGTATTTTTTTTTTTTTTTTTATTTCGTTGTATTTTTTTTATTTCTTTTTTAATCTCGTATTGTAATATGTTTTTAGTTTTAATGAAATGTTTGTTTTAGTTTAATAAATGAAGTGTTTGTTTTATTTTAGAGTTGAAATTGAAAATATGAAATATTATTGGTGTTATTGGGATGTTATGGTTGTGAGTGTTTTTTGGGGATGTTAATGTTAAATGTTAAAGCTGATGTGGCGCTGACGTAGACGGTGTTATTGGTGTTATGGTGTTACGATTGTAACTGCTCTAACAAATTTACAAGTTTAATATGGTAGAATGATAATTAAACTGGCTGGTTTACTAACTCGAAAATTGAGAAAAGTAAGTTAAGTAAATGGAATTAACTCTCTTACTTACTAACAGTATTCGATTTTTTTGTAAAATCAGAGATTGAATTCTCTCCTAACTTTGTTCAAAAAAAAAATATAATAATAAAATAAAAAATCCCTGCACTTGTTTTTATTTTATGCTAAAAGTATAATAAGTGACATGGTGATGATTGATGAGCAAGGTTATAAATAACGTGAGACTGATGAGCAAGTTATAAATAACGTGAGACGTGGCGTTGTTGCATGATCAAACTTCACGTTTTAGGGGTCAAAACGAAGTTTTTGCGTTTATAAAACGTGATATAAGGCGACATAAAATATGAAAATATTTATATATTTCAATTATATTTTATATATAATGAATTTACAAAAAAAACGTGACATAAAACAGCATAACACGTAACGTGACAGCATGATTAAGTCTCACGCTTTTGCAAAGCTTTTACGAACATTTTAAAACTACGCTGATGAGTGATAATTTTGTAGCATTTGACAATGACAAAAAAGATCATGGAGTTTTAACATATTAAAATCTAAATTTATGTTAGTGGACGGTCAATCTCAATGTTAATAATAGTGGGTCACGGCGAATTAATATATTCTAGAGAGTTGTAATGTTGAGGCATGTGATATAAGTGAACCTAGCCAATTGCCATGTGAGGGCCGCGTCTTAGCCGGGTCTAAACCGTGGACACATGCTCTAATTCCCCAATTTATATATTCTAAATCAAACTTACCATTTGCCATGGAAAACATCTTTTTTGTATTTTTTTTTAACGGCAAATTATTAAAAAAAAAAAAAAAAAACTAGCAAGGAGCTAGATTACAAAGAAATAAGATAAGGATTTTTGAGCCAATCATTCCAAGCAAATGATACTTTACATCTAAACTTACACCAGTAAAAAGAACTAGATATAACATTGTCAAAAATAACCGCCTTCGTGGGAATCCTATCATTAAAGAGAAGCCTATTACGATAATTCCACACATACCACCATAACGAGTACCAAATACCCTCGAACATATGTTTGAGCTTAGAATCCATGCGACAAGACACAATCCACCTTTTCCATTCATCATACGAGTTCACCTCTTCAAAGATAATGTTCCACCATCGGGCAATCTTTTTGCCTATCTCTCGAACCATATTACATTTAAAAAACAAATGATCCGAAGTCTCAGCACCGTGATCACATATGGGGCAAGAAATTGATTGAATATCAATACCTCTTCGAGAGATGTATAAAGTTTTCAGCTTCCACTTAGAAAGTCGACTTTATCTATCGGAGAGATGTTGAAGTCTGAAAATTGACATATGGAAAATAGGTATAGACCCTAATACAGACTTCAACAACGTTAAACGGCCTCCGATAGATAAAGTTTTCAGCTTCCACTTAGAAAGTCGACTTTTTACTTTATCAACTATCACCTTCCATTCTTCAACACGCGACATAGCTCCTCCCACTTTAGTACCAAGATAAAGAAAAGGACTATTAAGCACTAGGCATCCCAGCTTAGATGCCGCTTGGTGCGCAATCGTGTCATCCACATACAGCCCCATGATCTTACTTTTGCTCATATTGATCTTAAGACCTGAAACATAATGAAAACAATCCACCACATGCATCAAAATATTAATATTTCCATCACTCCATTATTTAGTTCATTTGGTTATTAATTTTTCTCTTTTTCGGTTCTTTTGTTTTTCTTAACAAATAGTACTCAATTATTTAGTTCACCAACAAAATTTAAGCTTGGAGTTCTATTCAAGAATGGTAATAATAAAGTGCATTTCAAAGTTCAAAACAGGGACCGATTCACCGAACTTAATGAGATCAGAAGGGGCTGTGCTTTCCAAAAGAAATTTAGCCACAAGTACTGTTTTAACTTTTACATTTTGTTAAAATAGTAAACTGCAAAATACATCCGTGGTTTGCACTTTCTAAGACCTTACATCCCTGTCAGAAACTATTGGCACCTTACATCCTTCGTTAGTCAAACGTTTACCAACATACATCCCTAAGGACGAACGACGCAAAATTTTCTTCGTTAACTGCTAACGGGAGATAGAGGAGGGCTGTTTTGGTCTTTTTACTCATACGAGGGATGTATTTTGCAGTTTACTCTTTTACATATATGAGGGATGCATTTTGCAATTTACTTTTATACTTTATTTTTTTATTTTTTTTAATTCTTATTATTATTATTATTATTAGAGTTAACTATTTATATAAAAAAACATTTTGTTGAAAATATTATAAAAAATTTCAAAAAATTTATAAAAATTCTGAAAAATTTATAAAAAATTCCAAAAAATTTATAAAAATTTTATAAAAAATTCCGAAATTTTTTCTAAAAATTTTCGACAAATATATATATATTTTTTGAATACTTTTGGGCAAAATTTTATAAAAAATTCCGACAAAAAGTATTCAAAAAAGAAAAAATAAATTTTTTTGTCGAATTTTTTTTATAAAAAAATTCCGTCTCAAAAAAGAAAAAAGATATTTTTTTGTCGAAATTTTTTTATATAAAATTCCGTAAAAAAGAAAAAAGTTTAAAAAACAAATTTTTAACAGAATTTAAAAACAAAAAGTTTTAAAAGAATTTTTTTTATGGAATTTGCTTTTTATAAAAATTTTATCGGAATATTTTATAAAATTTTCGGAATTATTAATAAAAAAATTTATAAATTTTTTGGAATTTTTTATAAAATTTTCGGAAAATTTTATAATATTCTTTATAAAATTTGTATAAATTTTTTGGAATTTTTAATAAATTTTTTATAAAATTTTCAGAATTTTTATAAATTTTTTATAAAATTTTTTGAATTTTTTATAATATTTTCGACAAAATGTTTTTTTATATAAATAGTTAACTCTAATAATAATAATAATAATAATAATAATAATAATAATAATAATAATAATAATAATAATAAAGTGATGTTTTATATAAAAAAAAAATAATAATAATAATAATAATAAGAATTAAAAAAAAAAAGTAAAGTATAAAGTAAATTGCAAAATACATCCCTCTTATATGTAAAAGAGTAAACTGCAAAATACATCCCTCGTATGAGTAAAAAGACCAAAACAACCCTCCTCTATACTCCCGTTAGCAGTTAACGAAGAAAATTTTGCGTCGTTCGTCCTTAGGGATGTATGTTGGTAAACGTTTGACTAACGAAGGATGTAAGGTGCCAATAGTTTCTGACAGGGATGTAAGGTCTCAGAAAGTGCAAACCACAGGGATGTATTTTGCAGTTTACTCTTGTTAAAATGAAAATATAAGTTAACCCTCCTAAAACAAAAACATTACAGTTTGGCCTCTCCGATTAAACTTGTAACGTTTCGTCTATGGTTCAAACTCATACACATTTCCAATACCAAAGCAAGATTATACGTGGGAACGAGTCATAAGCATCTAACATGGTTTTAACATAGTAGTTGCAATCAGCAATAGAAGGAACATGCGATATAAATGAGCAAGATGGTATATTGCAATCAGCAATAGAAAAAAAAAAAAATTATTTATGATCATCTTATATATTACTGTAGAACTTCATACATCTACATAGTTCTTTGCTAGAACCCAAAACAAATTCCCCACCTCTTCTAATTTCTTTAATAAACATGATACCCAGTAAAAAGCAAGATGTAAATGGTAATTTAAATATGTGTTTTGCTAACAACAACCTTTATAGCGGTTGTCAACAATAGATTTTCGACATGTAAGCTTACTAAATATATTGTCCAAACAAAATCATAAATAAAGACCAACAATTTTCTTGATTATCTCAAACACAAATACAATATACTCTATCTCTTGATTTTCTTAGCGAAAAATATGAAGTCGGTTGGTATCCCTTGTCTAAATATTTGCAATTTGTATGAACAATGCATATTGTCTAAACTTAAATGTCAGAAATCACTTGTTAACAATGAGTTGTTGTCGGTAAAACTCTCTAAATAATTGTCTCGCTCAGAAATTTAAAGTTATATTGAAGTTACAAATTCTACGTTTACAAATGGGTAAAAGGGATTTTTTGTTGGAAAATTTAGTGCACTTGTGGGATGGTTTACACCTTGTAATGGGTTAGGAGGTACGGAGTGTACACCCATAAGGTCCATGAACACCCTGACTCTAATAGTAGTATGTATTGGTAGTGCTTGGTGAAAGTGTTGTTGTGGTTAACACTGATTATCAGTGTTTCCACTGAAGCAGTACTTCAGCAGGATCAGTGTTTCCACTGAAGTGGTATCTCACTGAAGTTGTGTTTACACTGAAGCAGTGGCGTTTCCACTGAAGCAGTGTAACCACTGAAAGCACTATGAAAGTACTGAAATAAGTACTGATAAATGACAGTTACAACTGCATCATTATGACCACGTTTAATTGGTCATGTAACCATTAACGGCTATAATGGGGATGATTATGAGGCTATTAATTGGCCGATTAATACTCATAATTCCATTGGAAGGGTCAAGAGTAACCTCCTATAAATAGGAGATCTGAACATGCATGAAAAACACACATAAAACGTAAACACTTACTAGCGAAAGGGTTATAGAATTGTGCCTAATTCTCTAACTGCATTTGGTCTTATCCCAAGTAGATATTCGTGATACCCAGGCATTAGGGTCGAATAGTTTACTTTGGAAAGTGATCACACGATTCCAAGTGATATCCGGTAACCACCAAGTGGTATCTGTTACTACTAACAGTTTGTTTGTTTCTGCTGAAGAGTTGCACATTTCTGCTGAATTGATTATCTTCACCCTGCTTTGGGACGAATACACACCAACAATCAAAGTAAACTATTTTGTGATAATCAATGGCAACTGCTGCAATGAAACACATGGCTTCAAACTTTGCTAAGCTGGACAAGTTTGAAGGGGTGGACTTTAGGAGGTGGCAGAAGAAGATGCACTTCTTACTGTCAAGCATGAGTGTGGTCTATGTGCTGACTACTCCAATTCCTGATGATGGTGATGATGCTACTGTGGAGCAGATCAGGAGGAGGAGCAAGTGGGAGAATGATGACTACATATGCAGAGGTCTTATTCTGAATGCTTTTGTGACCACATATGATCAGACTGATTCTAACCTTTGGCATGCTAGACTTGGTCATGTTCACTATAAAAGAATGCAAGATATGTCTAGGGATGGTTTAATCCCTGCTTTTGACATGGACACTGAAAAGTGTAAAACTTGCATGTTGACCAAGATAACCAAGAAACCCTTTCAGGGTGTTAGTCGTGAGACTAAGATCTTGGAGCTTATTCACAGTGACCTGTGTGATTTGCATGCCACTCCTTCTTTGGGGAATAAGAAGTACTTTGTGACATTTATTGATGATGCTTCTAGATTTTGTTATGTCTATCTGTTACATACCAAGGATGAAGCATTAGATAAATTCAAAGTGTTTAAAACTGAAGTTGAATTACAACTTGGGTCTTTAATCAAAAGATTAAGGACTGATAGGGGAGGTGAGTACATGGATATTCAGTACTTTCAGTCTGTTGGAATAATCCATGAAACAACTGCCCCTTATACTCCTCAGCAAAATGGTATTTCTGAAAGGAAAAACAGGGTGCTGAAGGAGATGGTTAATTCCATGTTGTCCTATTCAGGACTGAGTCAAGGGTTCTGGGGTGAAGCTATGTTAACAGCTTGCTATTTATTAAATAGGGTTCCAAACAAAAGGAACAAGGTTACCCCTTATGAACTCTGGACTAAAAAGAAACCCAACCTGAATTATCTCAAGGTTTGGGGTTGTAGGGCTGTTGTAAGACACCCTGATCCAAAGCAAAAGACTTTGGGTGAAAGAGGCATTGACTGCATCTTTGTTGGATATGCTGAGCATTCCAAGGCTTTTAGGTTCTATGTTATTGAACCTAATGAACATGTTTCAGTTAACTCAATAATTGAATCAAGGGATGCAGACTTTGATGAGAATAGATTCTCATCAGTCCCTAGACCAAGTCAGAGGATTCCTAATGGAACTCATGACACTGGTGTATCAGAGGTCCCTGATGATGAACCATCAGTGGTCCCTGATGAGGTTGTGGTTCAGCAACCTGAACCTGTGCTCAGGAAGAGCAAAAGGGTCAGGACTCCAAAGTCATTTGGACCTGAGTTTCAACTATACTTAGTTGAAGGTACTAGGGATGAGGTCTCAGACCAATACTCCTATTGCTTCATTGTTGAGGATGACCCCAAAACATTTGAAGAAGCAATGAAGTCCCAGGACATTGCTTTATGGAAAGAAGCAATCAATGATGAGATGGATTCCATCATGGGCAACAACACTTGGGTGTTGGTTGATCTACCTCCTGGTTGCAAACCTCTGGGTTGCAAATGGATTTTCAAAAGGAAAATGAAGGTAGATGGAACTATTGAAAAGTTCAAGGCTAGACTAGTCATTCAGGGCTTTAAACAAAAGTCAGGAATAGACTATTTTGATACTTATGCCCATGTGGCTCGTATCAGTACCATAAGACTGCTGATTGCTATGGCATCTATTCACAATCTGGTTATTCATCAGATGGATGTGAAAACAGCTTTCTTGAATGGTGAATTGGAAGAGGAGGTTTATATGAACCAACCTCAGGGCTTCATCATGCCAGGCAATGAAAACAAGGTGTGTAAACTGATTAAGTCTCTTTATGGACTTAAACAGGCACCTAAGCAATGGCATCAAAAGTTTGATGAAGTGGTTTTGTCTAGTGGTTATGTTCTTAACCAAGCTGACAAATGTGTATATAGCAAATTTGATGAATCTGGTAAAGGAGTCATCATTTGTCTATATGTTGATGACATGTTGATCTTTGGCACTGACCAAAATCAGGTTGACCTGACAAAGGAATTTTTGTCATCAAGGTTCTCCATGAAAGACATGGGGGAGGCTGATGTTATCCTTGGTATAAGGATTAAACATGAAAGTAATAGAATTTCTATCTCTCAGTCTCATTATATTGAGAAGGTACTGAGGAAATTCAATTACTTTGATTGTACTCCAGTGAATACACCTATGGATACTTGTGAGAACCTGATGCCTAATCATGGCAAGGCTGTATCTCAACTTGAGTATTCTAGGGTAATTGGCTGCCTGATGTATGCCATGACTTGTACAAGACCTGATATTGGTTTTGCAGTGGGAAAATTGAGCAGGTATACTAGTAATCCTAGTGCTCATCACTGGCAAGCAGTTCAAAGGGTACTGAAGTATTTGAAGAGAACTATGGATTATAGTCTCTCATATACTGGTTACCCATCAGTGTTGGAAGGTTACACTGATGCAAGTTGGATCAGTAACACTGAAGACAATTCGTCTACCAGTGGCTGGGTATTCCTACTTGGTGGAGGTGCAATTTCTTGGGCATCCAAGAAGCAAACTTGCATCACCAGTTCAACAATGGAATCTGAATTTGTGGCTCTAGCAGCTGCTGGTAAAGAAGCTGAATGGTTGAAAAACTTGCTTCTTGAGATTCCATTGTGGCCTAAACCTATAGCACCTATTTCTATCCGGTGTGATAGTGCAGCTACATTGGCTAAGGCTTATAGCCAGATGTACAATGGTAAGTCTAGACACTTAGGTGTCAGGCATAGCATGATTCGTGAGCTTATCATGAATGGGGTGGTATCTATAGAGTTTGTGAGATCTCAACAGAACTTAGCTGATCACTTGACGAAGGGTCTGGCTAGAGACTTGGTTATAAAGTCTGCTAAAGGGATGGGTTTAAGTCCAACTTAATCACTGAATGCTAGGACACCCAACTCCCTCCTGAGGAAACTTAGGAGCTGAGTTCAATGTGGAAAGCTGAACATTCAGTGGACTGGAGCACATGTTTTATTTACATCCCAAGGTTGTGCTCAGAACCTACTGAAAGGAGGATGAAGTCTTTACTTCTTAATGGTTAAATTTCTTTGAAAAAGTGCTTGTCAGGAGCATGACTAAAGAGGAACCACCTATGTAAATGTTGAAGTTTTGCCGCTTCAGGAAGCTTTGGACTTTTAGCTTTTACAACATTTATGAATTTGGATATGGACACATGGCTTGTATAGTGTCAGGAGCAGATAAGTGTTTGAAAACTTGTGTGTATTTTATCTTCAGGTATTCAAATGGGTTGAAGGGTTCAATTCTTAGAACACCCTGATTCTCGAATATTTGAACGTGTAATTTACTAAGATGGAAATTCAATCCTCAGGACATTTTCGTTTATGCACATGTTTTGCTTGATGTTTATTTTACATGCAAAGGGAGTGAACTAAATTTGGGGAGGATTGTTGGAAAATTTAGTGCACTTGTGGGATGGTTCACACCTTGTAATGGGTTAGGAGGTACGGAGTGTACACCCATAAGGTCCATGAACACCCTGACTCTAATAGTAGTATGTATTGGTAGTGCTTGGTGAAAGTGCTGTTGTGGTTAACACTGATTATCAGTGTTTCCACTGAAGCAGTACTTCAGCAGGATCAGTGTTTCCACTGAAGTGGTATCTCACTGAAGTTGTGTTTACACTGAAGCAGTGGCGTTTCCACTGAAGCAGTGTAACCACTGAAAGCACTATGAAAGTACTGAAATAAGTACTGATAAATGACAGTTACAACTGCATCATTATGACCACGTTTAATTGGTCATGTAACCACTAACAGCTATAATGGGGATGATTATGAGGCTATTAATGGGCCGATTAATACTCATAATTCCATTGGAACGGTCAAGAGTAACCTCCTATAAATAGGAGATCTGAACATGCATGAAAAACACACATAAAACGTAAACACTTACTAGCGAAAGGGTTATAGAATTGTGCCTAATTCTCTAACTGCATTTGGTCTTATCCCAAGTAGATATTCGTGATACCCAGGCATTAGGGTCGAATAGTTTACTTTGGAAAGTGATCACACGATTCCAAGTGATATCCGGTAACCACCAAGTGGTATCTGTTACTACTAACAGTTTGTTTGTTTCTGCTGAAGAGTTGCACATTTCTGCTGAATTGATTATCTTCACCCTGCTTTGGGACGAATACACACCAACATTTTTCACCCTGTTAAAATTCATTACGCCAAAAAACATTGAAGTACAATTGACATGAGAGGATCGCATGCCTTCAGCCCGTTACATAGGCAAAATAAACTGCACAATGCAGAACAACCACATAGTTAAAAGCTAGAACTAAGGGGGTGGCAACACTCTGCGGTATGCATTCGGTATGGTAAGGCATGGAACGGCATACCATTGCCACTTAATCGGTATGGACAAATCGGCATGACCTACGGGTTCTCAAACCGCAGCGGTATGGCCAAATTGTGAGAGGAGCGTGTGATGTTTTTTGAATTTTTGTACCGTTGCATTCATTGTACAAAAAAAAAAAAAAAAAAAAAAAAAAAAAAAAAATCCCCTTCCCTTGATAAATAATACTTTTCACAACACATTCCAAATCACATTATTTTTACACACACAAATCAAATATAACATTCATAAAAATGTAAAAATACTCCTCACAAGACTTTCAAGGTGATTCTAAATTATAAAATGGTTTATAGTAAAACTATATTAATTGATGATTCTAAGATCATATATAACTATAATTTTCTATTTTCTAAAATTTTTACAAACATTATTTATCATTATTTTAACTTTTCAATTAAACTTAGAAAAGTTTAATGGGAAAAAAAATCATTTTGTTAATTTTTTTGATAAAAAGTCATGACCCGGCCGGGTTTATCAAACCGGGTCAACACGGGTCAACGAAAAACCGACGGTTTAATCCGGTTCTCAACCATGCAAAAACCCGGTCCTATCCGGTCCGGTCTTCGAGCCGGTTCCCGGTTCAACCGGTTGAACCGGCCAGGTCAACCCGGGTTTTAAAACATTGATAATAACCAAATAAGCAAGTATACAAATTCTACGTTTACAAATGTATTCATGAAAAAAACGACATCTTATATTAGAAAGTCATTTTCATTAGTTGTTAAAGTAATCAACATGCAAACGGCATGAATAAACCATTTTTATGCGTGGAAGCAGCATAGCCAATACCTGCTGATTATAGAGCACCAATAATTAACCGGGAAGAGGTTGGTTATCAAACACAACAAAAATTTAAATATTCTATTTGATCTCTTATATTAGTAATATTTTTGAATACCAACCTTGACTCCTCACGCCAATCGAAAAGCATAATATTTTGATTTTTTATTGCATTTGTATAAAAAAACTCATATTAACCAACGTAATAATTCTTCAACGTCAAACCATCAGTTTGACAAATTGCTATGCTAAATTCATCAGGTGATGTCGTGATGACATGTGATATTTAGACAATGACAAAATCCCAGATTAACAAATACCCCACAAACGATTTTCGCAACTTGTCCCATCATCAACTTGAGTCTCGCCACGATTCACGAATATGATCCACCATATCCTCCCTCTCTCTACCGACAACAAATCTTACTCTCACCTAGAAAGCAACATGATATAGAGGAAAGTTGAATCTAAACCCAGAGTTTCTTAAAGACCCGATAAATTAATTATAGTCATCAACGAGTGAGGAAAACCCGCGCGATGCAGCGGGATTGCTTTTGTAGACGTGAATTTGGAACTGATGAATGACCGGAAAATTTGTTTGGACCGGCTTTGCAAATACAATTAAAACCTTAGGGACTGTTTTCGCGGCTACAAAGGACTTACTTTGTAACGACACTTAAACCTTAGGGACTATTTTTGCCAAATTGCAACAGATAGCAATTAATGCTAAAGGACTTACTTTGCGACGATACTTAAACCTCAGGGGCTTTTTTTGCCAAGTTGCCAAACATAATTAATGCTAAAGGACTTGTTTTGCGACGCCACTTGAACCTCATGGGCTGTTTTTGCCAAGTTGTGAAAGTTGGCAATTAATGCTTGCTTGGTTACTGTTTTCCTCCCCGGGATTTAGTATATATATATAATTTTTTCATCAAATTAAAAGAACACATTTTTATCTATTTTTTTCTTTACAAAATTAAATATTTCACAAACCGTTAATCGTTACGCAAAACAAATCATAAAATCGCGACAAGAATCAAGTTATTTTTCTATAAAGGGCACGTTTATATATTTTTGACGATTTTTTTTTCGATTTTCTTTTTCAGTTACTTTCCGAAAAATCACATGTGATTTATGAAATCACAAGTAATTTGTGATACAAATCACATGTGATTTTTTTAGACGTAACTGAAAAAAAAGTTCATCAAAAATATATCAAATTGCTCATCTACTAAAAGATAAAAAAAATATTCGTCATGATGGTGTATTTTTTTCACTTTAAGATATTTTATTTGTCACACCCTCGCCGGAGGCGGAAACACGAGGTGTAACGGAAGGGAACATAAGCACAAGATAATAGAACATACCAACATTAAGATTAAAAAGAAATAATACTCCATTACAATACTAGTTTAGCCGTCATCGGCAAATATATTACAAAGTTTAGATTCCAAAATATTGAGTTTTATTACATACGACTTGTAGCGACCAGTGAAAACTTCTTTATGCAAGACTTGATAGAAAAGCTTACTAACGATCACCTGAAATGCATGAGAGAAAAACGGGTCAACTATGAAAATAGTTGGTGAGTAAACACGTTTAGCAAAAATAAGAAAACTCGTAAGAAAGAGTCAAAGGTTGCGGTCATCAAAAATAGTCCACAAAGCAAAAGCATTGTGTATCCACTCAGTTCCAAGTTCCGCCCATACAAAACTTGCAACCTGTGTGTACACAACCCATTGCACGAAAATATATCGCGTCAAGTGGTCAAGTATAAGCGGTCATAATAGTTCACAATATAGTACCACGAATATAATAATAATTTAGGTATGCTAACGATGAAGCCAAATTAAGTTGGGTGCCACTTCCCAAGGTTATGTTGGGTGCCTCTTCCCAAAGATATACTGGGTACCTCTTCCCAAAGATATACTGGGTACCTCTTCCCAAAGATATACTGGGTACCTCTTCCCAAAGATATACTGGGTACCTCTTCCCAAAGATATACTGGGTACCTCTTCCCAAAGATATACTGGGTACCTCTTCCCAAAGATATACTGGGTACCTCTTCCCAAAGATATACTGGGTACCTCTTCCCAAAGATATACTGGGTACCTCTTCCCAAAGATATACTACGAACAAAGGTGTCTATATAGTGATGCTCTGAACATGGGAGACTTTATAGTGATGCTCCGAACATTGGAGACTTTAGGACAAGGTCATAACACGTACGGTTCAATAAGTTCAAATAAGTCATAATTTCGTAATTAAGTTCAAGGATTGATTCGAGTTCAAATATTCAAGTCAAAAGAGTTCACAATTGTAAGGATCAATTTAATTCAAGTATGGTTCATGCATTCAGCCCCAAAATATAGTAAAACGGTAAAAAGGGGAGGTGATTACTCACTTGATAAACTGAGGCGATGACAAAAGTGAGTACACCGAGGTATAATGTGATGTGTTAACCGGGACCTATCACGAATGATATGATATGCAATGAGTTGCAATGTAATGTTATGCATGCACTTCGTATGTTATTTATACCATTAGCGAGTTTTGAAAATATTACTAATCGTCGAAAAATACTCTTTTGACGTCTAGACCCTTCAAAAATGACTTTACCAGTTTTTACGTCAAAATGTCATCCTACAATGGTTTTATAATGATTTTTGGTGAAATTACCACTTTTCGTCGCAAAACAATATCGTCGGAATTTTTTTTTTATAAAAGTAACAAAAATGGCTTCGGAAAAGTAGTCGTAAAATGGTGTACGTCGATCGTTAGAGAACGAACTCGACGGTTTTTGGAAAGTTTGTATCAATATCTAGAAGTTTCAGTTCAGGAGTTTTCGTCCAAAAGGTCTCGATCATAAAGATATCAAGGGTTAAAGATAGTGATTTTGGCTAATTGTGTGCAGAAAATGAGTTTCGGCCAAGTTTTGAACATCCGTAAATAATTTACTATGACTCCGCTGTACAAACGGCTTTTTGTTTTGAAAAATATGGCCGGTGAACTTGATTTTACTAGAAGACATTTCGTTCTAAAAAGTTTCACAACCTTGTTAAAAACAGCCGCAAACATGGACGTTACAGCTAGTGAAATACTTGTAACGTAAAAATAATATAGTTTTTCAGAAAATAATATTTACGGCAACTTTATAAAAACGTGCATATATTTGTCGTTTCAAATCCGTTTTCTACGTATAATATGTCCTTAGCTTCGTATCGAAGTAAACTAATATATTTTTGATAAGTCGAAATAATTTGTGAAGCTTAAGGCTCGTTTTTGACCCGAACAATGTAAAAACTGCATGCTGAATTTTCTGAAAAAGTTACGTTTCGTCGTCAAACTTTAAAAATTCACCACGGCTTCGTTATAAGTCCGTTTTTATCCGTTCAAAAGGCCACGGATTCGTTTTAAAGTATATTTTCTAAATATCAAGGCCAAAATGTCGTACCAACAGTAGGTTTTTCCAGAAATTCGAATTAAGGACAGAACCTAAATATATAGTTATCGAAAATAGTTTTTCTCGGACAAAACCTATTCTAATCCCTTCAAATCAACTCCAAAGCTAATCTAATCCTACCATACACCTTCTTAGGGTGTCATGGGTTCCTAATCACCATCAAGACCAAAGAATACCATGGGAGTAATTATAGGATGACCATAAGTATATATAAGTTCTAAAATCATGAAATAAATGGTATAAATCACATATCATGCATATAAGCTCCAAAAATGAAAAGAAACATATGAAAATGACAAGGAAACATGAAAATGAATAAAACATGCTTACTAGTGAAAATGAAGAGGTGTAAGTAACAAGGATTAACTTAAATATCCTTGGTTTTTATTTCAAAACCTTATAAAGGATATAACTAGGTTGTTAATACACTTGATCTTGCAAAAATTTGGATGATCCCTTGGTGCAACCTTGAAGGCCGGTTTTTAATGGAGAGAAACAAGGAGGAAGAAAACCTTTTTGGTAACTTGATGAATGAGAAGAATGAGGTGAGAAGTGAAGTGAAATAATAAATTTGGAGTGTATATCTATACTATCACTAGACAACATTTACCAACTCATAAATGTTACCCCTCCAAGGCCGGTTTTTAAGGGTACATGTTTCTCTCATATATATATTTTTTTTTAAACTTTTACTTGTAAGTATAATTGTGTAGATATTTGATAAAATGTAAGTAGTTGTGTAGAAATTGTACAAGTAAAGGTAAATGGTAATTTTTGGTACAAGTAAGTTTTTAATAAGTCAAAATAGAATGTAATGAGATAATAAAAATTGTAAAAATACATTCCTTGTGAAATTGAGTGATAAAATAATTATCGTACAATTTTTAAGAAAAACGACGTAATAATTAAACTTTAACGATTAATGTACCAAATAAATTAGAAACACTAGGAAAACTAAAAATATAGTTTTTATAGACTAAATGTAAGTTTAAAAATATATCGGGATCATTTTTGAAAGTAACGGATTAAATATTTAAAATAAAAACTCACGCGATAACGTTTATTAAATATAAAATTACGCGTTAGATGTGAAATGAAATGCCATGAATGAATTAATATGATGCATATTTAATTTAAGAAATGACCGGAATTTGAGAATTGTGACATTCTTCCCATGTCAGCGGAATCACGTCCCCGTGATTCGATTAACGATACTATGGTCCGAACCTCGACAAGAGTTCTAAAAGTTCATGATCGTACGAACAGTCTAAATGATCATATCAATGCCCATGCGTACAGGTTCCCCATTCAACTAAGTACGTGCCCGTGATCAGATTTGATAGGGTAAACTTATCCAATATCGAACGTAGCTCTCAAAAGACCTTTAGGTTGTCGATTATAATCTAATCTCACAACTCATCAAACAAGAACTGTCATGAGATTAAACTAAACCGACTTGAGTAAACTTGTCTCTTAGCTTGATTTTCGCAACTCATCAAACAAGAACTGTCACTAGATCAAGCTAGGAAACAAGTTGTTAGAAAGGTAGGATGCCACATCCTTGAATGAGGTCTTTTGAAAGATTCGCTCGATATTCGATTTGCTTACACAATCAAATCCAATCAACAAAATATATAACAACTAAGGTCGATATCAATAGGTCTCAAATTAATCAATGTCGTGAACGTGGTAAAGATTGGAAGGAAGTTATGCACTCAAAATCATGTCGTACAGAAATAAGGTAGTTGTTCGAAAGATTGTACCCGTTAAGCGTTGCGGGCTTCCTCGGTACCCAGATAGAATGCTCGACCATGTGCGGGGGAAACTTCAATGTTCTGATCTTGTGGGCCTTCTATTGCCAATGCCAGGTTTGGACGATTACCTTCTGAGCGTGTGTTTCTTGCAGCCATGATCTTACAGAGGACCAAAACATCGGGTTGAGTAAACGACATTCGAACGAAGTCAGATGAGGTGCAGAACGGTGGTAATGTGTTATAGTGATCGAAACATGACAGGAACAGAGACATGCTATGTCTAACAGGTCGAAAGATGGAAAAGAGAAGATATGAACAAGGTACGGTAATGTAGACGTGAACGTAAAAACATGCTATGCATACCCACCCGACCAATGCAACTTCAGGTGATCAGACTCAAAAGACTCGACCAAACATGATTTAAAATTACCCTTCTTATCATTGCATGGTTCTTCATAAATTAGACATAGTTGATCAGGCTATGTATAATTTATGAGTAACGATGCAACGATAGGACTAGTTGACTCGGATGATGTTCAATGTTTAATAAAATAAAATAAAAATTTTTCCGGTTATAGCTGTGATTTTTATTTTTGAAAAATCGGCATTCTCTATAACCTTTGGCTCTGGTACCAATCTGTCACACCCTCGCCGGAGGCGGAAACACGAGGTGTAACGGAAGGGAACATAAGCACAAGATAATAGAACATACCAACATTAAGATTAAAAAGAAATAATACTCCATTACAATACTAGTTTAGCCGTCATCGGCAAATATATTACAAAGTTTAGATTCCAAAATATTGAGTTTTATTACATACGACTTGTAGCGACCAGTGAAAACTTCTTTATGCAAGACTTGATAGAAAAGCTTACTAACGATCACCTGAAATGCATGAGAGAAAAACGGGTCAACTATGAAAATAGTTGGTGAGTAAACACGTTTAGCAAAAATAAGAAAACTCGTAAGAAAGAGTCAAAGGTTGCGGTCATCAAAAATAGTCCACAAAGCAAAAGCATTGTGTATCCACTCAGTTCCAAGTTCCGCCCATACAAAACTTGCAACCTGTGTGTACACAACCCATTGCACGAAAATATATCGCGTCAAGTGGTCAAGTATAAGCGGTCATAATAGTTCACAATATAGTACCACGAATATAATAATAATTTAGGTATGCTAACGATGAAGCCAAATTAAGTTGGGTGCCACTTCCCAAGGTTATGTTGGGTGCCTCTTCCCAAAGATATACTGGGTACCTCTTCCCAAAGATATACTGGGTACCTCTTCCCAAAGATATACTGGGTACCTCTTCCCAAAGATATACTGGGTACCTCTTCCCAAAGATATACTGGGTACCTCTTCCCAAAGATATACTGGGTACCTCTTCCCAAAGATATACTGGGTACCTCTTCCCAAAGATATACTGGGTACCTCTTCCCAAAGATATACTGGGTACCTCTTCCCAAAGATATACTACGAACAAAGGTGTCTATATAGTGATGCTCCGAACATGGGAGACTTTATAGTGATGCTCCGAACATTGGAGACTTTAGGACAAGGTCATAACACGTACGGTTCAATAAGTTCAAATAAGTCATAATTTCGTAATTAAGTTCAAGGATTGATTCGAGTTCAAATATTCAAGTCAAAAGAGTTCACAATTGTAAGGATCAATTTAATTCAAGTATGGTTCATGCATTCAGCCCCAAAATATAGTAAAACGGTAAAAAGGGGAGGTGATTACTCACTTGATAAACTGAGGCGATGACAAAAGTGAGTACACCGAGGTATAATGTGATGTGTTAACCGGGACCTATCACGAATGATATGATATGCAATGAGTTGCAATGTAATGTTATGCATGCACTTCGTATGTTATTTATACCATTAGCGAGTTTTGAAAATATTACTAATCGTCGAAAAATACTCTTTTGACGTCTAGACCCTTCAAAAATGACTTTACCAGTTTTTACGTCAAAATGTCATCCTACAATGGTTTTATAATGATTTTTGGTGAAATTACCACTTTTCGTCGCAAAACAATATCGTCGGAATTTTTTTTTTATAAAAGTAACAAAAATGGCTTCGGAAAAGTAGTCGTAAAATGGTGTACGTCGATCGTTAGAGAACGAACTCGACGGTTTTTGGAAAGTTTGTATCGATATCTAGAAGTTTCAGTTCAGGAGTTTTCGTCCAAAAGGTCTCGATCATAAAGATATCAAGGGTTAAAGATAGTGATTTTGGCTAATTGTGTGCAGAAAATGAGTTTCGGCCAAGTTTTGAACATCCGTAAATAATTTACTATGACTCCGCTGTACAAACGGCTTTTTGTTTTGAAAAATATGGCCGGTGAACTTGATTTTACTAGAAGACATTTCGTTCTAAAAAGTTTCACAACCTTGTTAAAAACAGCCGCAAACATGGACGTTACAGCTAGTGAAATACTTGTAACGTAAAAATAATATAGTTTTTCAGAAAATAATATTTACGGCAACTTTATAAAAACGTGCATATATTTGTCGTTTCAAATCCGTTTTCTACGTATAATATGTCCTTAGCTTCGTATCGAAGTAAACTAATATATTTTTGATAAGTCGAAATAATTTGTGAAGCTTAAGGCTCGTTTTTGACCCGAACAATGTAAAAACTGCATGCTGAATTTTCTGAAAAAGTTACGTTTCGTCGTCAAACTTTAAAAATTCACCACGGCTTCGTTATAAGTCCGTTTTTATCCGTTCAAAAGGCCACGGATTCGTTTTAAAGTATATTTTCTAAATATCAAGGCCAAAATGTCGTACCAACAGTAGGTTTTTCCAGAAATTCGAATTAAGGACAGAACCTAAATATATAGTTATCGAAAATAGTTTTTCTCGGACAAAACCTATTCTAATCCCTTCAAATCAACTCCAAAGCTAATCTAATCCTACCATACACCTTCTTAGGGTGTCATGGGTTCCTAATCACCATCAAGACCAAAGAATACCATGGGAGTAATTATAGGATGACCATAAGTATATATAAGTTCTAAAATCATGAAATAAATGGTATAAATCACATATCATGCATATAAGCTCCAAAAATGAAAAGAAACATATGAAAATGACAAGGAAACATGAAAATGAATAAAACATGCTTACTAGTGAAAATGAAGAGGTGTAAGTAACAAGGATTAACTTAAATATCCTTGGTTTTTATTTCAAAACCTTATAAAGGATATAACTAGGTTGTTAATACACTTGATCTTGCAAAAATTTGGATGATCCCTTGGTGCAACCTTGAAGGCCGGTTTTTAATGGAGAGAAACAAGGAGGAAGAAAACCTTTTTGGTAACTTGATGAATGAGAAGAATGAGGTGAGAAGTGAAGTGAAATAATAAATTTGGAGTGTATATCTATACTATCACTAGACAACATTTACCAACTCATAAATGTTACCCCTCCAAGGCCGGTTTTTAAGGGTACATGTTTCTCTCATATATATATTTTTTTTTTAAACTTTTACTTGTAAGTATAATTGTGTAGATATTTGATAAAATGTAAGTAGTTGTGTAGAAATTGTACAAGTAAAGGTAAATGGTAATTTTTTGGTACAAGTAAGTTTTTAATAAGTCAAAATAGAATGTAATGAGATAATAAAAATTATAAAAATACATTCCTTGTGAAATTGAGTGATAAAATAATTATCGTACAATTTTTAAGAAAAACGACGTAATAATTAAACTTTAACGATTAATGTACCAAATAAATTAGAAACACTAGGAAAACTAAAAATATAGTTTTTATAGACTAAATGTAAGTTTAAAAATATATCGGGATCATTTTTGAAAGTAACGGATTAAATATTTAAAATAAAAACTCACGCGATAACGTTTATTAAATATAAAATTACGCGTTAGATGTGAAATGAAATGCCATGAATGAATTAATATGATGCATATTTAATTTAAGAAATGACCGGAATTTGAGAATTGTGACATTATTTTTAAAAAAGAAGTAAAAAGTGAGTTTTTTTTCTTTTTTTTTTTATATATGAAAATGAGTATTGATCCATTGAATATTTATATAATTTTGGGTCTACATTGATATCAACTCACATGATACATCATACATATCAATCTTCTTCGCAAGCAGTAGCATATTGATAAACCTATAAGAATTAACTACATTTTTTGTCATTGTGGTTTACTAGGTATTTCACTTTTGATCTAATTTTTCAAAAAAATATCAGATTCAGTTCAAAAGTGATACTTTCCTTCCACTTTTAGTCCATTTTGATAATGACGTTAGTTCCGTTAGTTAAGTCCAGTCGTCAGGTGGCAACGTTAGTCCTTTATACCAACGATTGCTTGCAACGTTTGCCACGCTAGTCCTTTATACTAACGATCATTTGCAACATTAGTCTTTTAGACCAACGATCGTTTGCAACGTTAGTCCTTTTTTATACGTCTTTATTTATGTTCTTATATACGCTTTTATACACATTTTTATACGCACATTTTTATACATGTTTTTATAAATGGTTTTATACATGTTTTATAGACGTCTTTATAAATGTCTTTATTTACGTTTTTATATACGTTTTTATACGCGTTTTTACGTGTTTTTATACACGGTATATACGTTTTTATACGCATTTTTATACATGGTTTTTATAGGCGGTTTTATAAAACATGTGTAAAGACGTGTATAAAACCGCATATAAAAACGTGTATAAAAACATGTATAAAACCGCGTATAAAAACTGGTATAAAAACACGTATATAAAAGTGTGTATAAAACCGTGTATAAAAACGCGTATAAAAATGCGTATAAAAGCGCGTATAAAAGGTGTATAAAATGTGTATAAAAACGTATATAAAAACATAAATAAAGATGTATATAAAAACATGTATAAAACCATTTATAAAAACATGTATAAAAATGTACGTATAAAAACACGTCTAAAAATGTGTATAAAAGTGTATAAAAACATAAATAAATACGATAATAAAAGGACTAACATTGCAAACATTGCAAACGATCGTTGGTATAAAAGACTAACGTAGCAAACGTTGCAAACGATCGTTGGTATAAAGGTCTAACGTTACAAACGATCGTTAATATAAAGGACTAACGTTGTCACTTGACGACTGGACTTAAATAACAGAATTAACGTCCTTATCAAAATAGACTGAAAGTGAAACGAAAGTATCACTTTTGGACTAAATCCAAAACTTTTTAAAAAATTGGACCAAAAGTGAAATACCTTACAAATTACAATGACAAAAAATGTAGTTAACTCAATCTATAATTTAAGTATGGGAGGTGATTTGCACACTCTCGCAAATGATTGGGAAACTCAAGTTTTGAGTGTTTGGACATTTATGTCCTCATATTATTTTTAATTATGTTTATCCTGTAAGGGTATAAATGTCCAAGCACTCAAAATTTGAGTATCTCAATCATTTATAAGAGTGTGCAAATCACCTCCCTTTAAGTATGGTGCGTGCATAGAGTCACGGTGACAAATAGATTTTCAGTGCGAAAAAGGACGTACAAAAGAGGATGTGGTGTAAGAGACCATGAAAAATGTGATTGTGTCACATTATTAAACGGTAAGAAAAATAGTGGTGGTATAAAATAGGTTTGAAGTGAAGCTTGAATAAGTTTCAAGTTTTCTTTATTTAAACAAGCTATTAGAAATCAAGAACAAAGGAGGAATCCTATGTAACTACGTACAGCTTAAAATTGTTGATAAGTGACAAACCTAACACAAATTATTAAATAATCCTAAATGTCATACCTTAGTCTATAAACAGTTCCAGATGGCCCAATGCATTCCGAGCAAGACTGTTAATCACCCTAGGCGAATAAGCCTTATTCGGATTAGGTTAATTGGATTTTGAGGAAGAAAAACATTACCCGTACCCAATCCTAATAAGGTATGTGTTATTTGGGTTGCAGGTTATTCGGGTACGAGTTATTCAGGTTACTCGGGTATGGGTTAACCCGAATAAGCCAAATAAGGTTGAAATTGTTGTTCCCTATTCACTATAGTATAAAACAGTTTAATATTGTAAACAAACTAATAGTGAATCAATGACTGAAAAGATATAAGTAAAACACAAAGAGTAATTTTCAACATCATATTCTTATTAGAAATGAATCAAAAGAATACGTTACCCTAGTACTTGCGGAACAGTACTAGGGATTGAAATGACAAAGTGTTGTAACTCCTCACTAAGCTCAGGCTAAGTCTGAGCACAACTACACGGAACCACTGAGCTATCTCAGGGACACAGTTGTATTTGGAGGAGTGAAAGATGGCTTGTGTGTGTGTGTTTTTACAATTCACAAGCTTAAACTTTCACTCCATCTCTTATGCTATTTATACAAGTATGAGTTTTAACTCTTTCCTAAGTGACAAACTGACAATTTGCAGAAGACAAAATACTGATGTATTTTGTCTCTGTTTACAAAGACTATATTAGGTAAAGGGACCAAGTCACTTTCTTCATGTCAGTACTGATGCTGATTCTAAAAGGGAAACTTTCAGGATAAGTACTCCGTCTTATTCGTTTCCAATGTAACCGTTTTATCCCGCCCTTTCTTCAGTCTTCAGTCTTCAGTTTCAGTTTGTCTTCAGTGTAAGTAGTTGGTGAGGAGTTTAGGGATTCAGTGAGTTATTGTCATCACTCACTGAATCCACCATCTTCTTCTTGACTCAGTCTTCACCCTTTAAGTTCCGCCTTACTGAGTGGAGAGACTTATTCTTCGTCTCTTACTGAGTATCCTGAAGATGGCTCACTGAGAGACTATGCACTCAGTGACCTGTTAGTGTTTAATGATATAAACACTTAGGGTATTTTCTATTCAAATCCTTGACTTAAGGGGTTTGGGTATTTACTGAACCCAACAGTCTCCCCCTATTTGGATATACAAATAGCCTAAGTGTTTGATCAGTGTAAGTGAGCAAATGGCTTCTTCTTACACTGAATAATAAGGAACACTGAATCTTTTAACAAAAGCATACATCGTTTATTGATCAATTACAAGGTTCCTATCACTAGTACAAAAGATAAATGATAATGATGTCAGTTAAGATGGATCCCCAGTGCTTCAAGCTTAGGTTTCTTTTTTAGGAGTGTTTCTTTGTCAGGGTGCTCTCTTATCTTGGCATTCAGGTCATCGAGTTAAGTGATCCCAAAGTCAGTGAATTTTAGGGGATCATGAACCTCGAAGTGTCTTTTATCATCCCCCCTGTAAACATTCATGGCCAGTGGTTTGGTTTTAGGGATGATTTTGACATCTGTGATTTTCTCAGGCAGCCTTCTATTAGTCATTGACCAGTTGTAGTGATCAATTCTTTCCTTCCTGATGGCTGCAGACTTCTTGTTCTTTTTTTTCCAACTGTTTTCTCATTCAGCCATCTTAGCAGCCTGAGCATCCTTAAACTTTTGTCCTGCCTGACCCTTCTGAAGCTTCTTTGGATCAATTCCTAAGTTCTCAGCTTCTTCAGCGACAACTTTTATCAGTGCTTATTTGCTCTTCCTTTCCTCCTCAGCTAGTTTCTGTTTCCTTTCTTCTCTTGCTAGATAGGCACTTAGCTGTTATGGTGAGAGCAGGTATTCAGTGTCGCCGATCTTGTAGGGAATCTTCTCAGGCTCAGGAGTTTGCATTATGCCTTTACCTTTGTCCTGGCCTGAGGAAGATGATGCTACCAGTGGTGGTGGTGTTGTTGTGATGGGTGCAACTGTCATAGCCATTGTTGTTGTTGATGATAAGGGTGGGATTGATGAAATTGGTACAGCTGGGACTGGTGGTGTTGGCTCCCCCTCAGTGTGAGAGGAAGTCTCTTCAGCGGTCTTCTCCCCCTCAACTGTTGCGGCAACGTTAGTGATAGCAAGAGTTGGCTCTGACACTAGGAGAGTTTGGGTGGCTTGACCTTTAAAGGCTTGGTAGATTTCAGTGACCATAGCCTTGATGTCAGATGCATCCTTTTGAAGACCAGTGACCTTTGTTTCCAGATTAGCTTGAGAAAGTTCTAAGGCAGTCATGCGTGGCCCAAGATTCCAAGCCATTGATGAGGAAGCCTTAGCTAAATTGGTCACTTGAGCATCCAAAGAGCCCAGTGTTGCCTGAAGAGACTGAACCGAAGATTGAAAACCCTGAACATTGGCAGACTTTAGCATAGTGATCAGTTCAGTGAAGTCTGAGGAATTCTTCAAGTAAGCCTCAGTAACCTCCAACACTTTTGAGTTGTGTGTTGGGTCTTCTTTGACCGATTCCCTGATTTCATCAATCTTGGTCCCACAACCCTGAAGATGTTTGAGAAATTTAGCCAAGTTATCATCCAATCTGTGAAGTTTCTCATACATAAGATCTCTGTGTTCATCAGTGTTTGCATTGAAGTTGAGCACATCGGATTTAAGGTCAGCATAACTGGCAGCAGCCTCAGTGTGTTGATCCCACATTTGGTCAGTGACCCCAGAGTATATCTTCCTTGAGGCTTTGGTGATCCACATGACTAGCTGTCGTTCAGTGATTGGAAGAATGTTGTCATAGCGGCTAAATTCACCAGAACTGGATGATGAGGAGTCCGAGTCATTGTCTTCAGGTTGAAATGGTGACTCAGTATGCTCCTGTGGATCAGGCTGAGGTTCTTGTTCAGATTGAACCTCAGCGTCCACTTCTTCCCCTGCTGATAAAATTACATCTTCACTTTCAGCATGTTCATCATCAGAAAAGAGTATCCCTGTAACATCAGCCATAGTTATCAAAGTGGGGGTGATGGGTTCCGTATCAGCGGGTGGTTTTAATCCCTCTGAGTCTTTGTCCCCCTTTGAACCCTCAGACACTGATGGGTTTTTCCCAGTGTCTTCTCCGGAGTCAGGATTGGTGATGGGTTCCATATCGGTGGGTTGTTCCTTTCCCTCCGAGTCTTTGTCCCCCTGAGACCCCTGAGACACTGATGGGTTTTTCTCAGTGCCTTTAGCGGAGTCAGTGACGGTTATATCCTTATCAGCGGGTTGTTTAGGTCCCTCTGAGTCTTTGGGATCATTCAGTGTTCCCTCTGACAAAGGCTGTGATTTGCTAATGTCATCATTGGGCGATGTGGAAGGCGCTCCCCTACCAGCGGGTTGTATGTTTCCCTCTAGATCTTGGGGAGTAGTAGTTGGGACCAAGGGCACTGATTCTGATTTATCAGTGTCCTTCGTTGTCACCAGGGTGGATGATGCGTGGTCTCCAGTGGGTGGCAAGTCAGTCTTGGGTTTTCTTTGCCTTTTGGCCAGTGTTCCTAAAGCCTCAGGGCCCTGAGACTTGGGTTTGGTCTTAGTCCCGGTCTGAGACTTCCCCTTTCTCTTTTTAGGAGCAGGGTTAGGAGACACTGGTACCCTCTGATTGTTTACAGCAATCATATGGGCCATCAATTCAATATTAGTGACTTGGGATGAGTCTTTTTGAAAATTAGATTGACTCAGGATACCGGGTATAGCACCAAATTTTTCGTCCTGAGGGTAATTGCAACACAGTAACACTTGCAAAGCACATGAGACAAACCTAGGATACGAAATGTATTTCGTCCTAGTTTTGCTCAGTAGCTTGGTTACGAGATCACTGTAAGTGATCTCCCCAATGTCGACATTGACCCCATTCATCAAACAGTAAGCCATCATCAACTGAATAGAGTTAACTTGTTCAGTTGATGAGTGGTTCCCACCGAGAACCTGAATCACAAATGTGAACAGGATCTTCCAAGCCGTGGGGAATGAATTCTTGGTGACTGGGGTCTTGTCCAAAAATTTTGGATCCAAAACTATTTGTTTTAACCCATCCTTCACTGTGGAGGGTTCAGGATGGGCGACATAAACTCCCTTGTTGTAGTCTAACCCTGTTGAGGTGCAAAAAGTTTTGTAATCCAGGGTGACTGACCTTTCCCCATTAAAAAGACTAAACTTAATGAGATACTCCCTGAGAGGTCTTAGGTCTGTCTCATTAGTTGCGGGTGTCGGGTCATAGGCCACTGCAGTAGCCCAAAACTCCCTGAGGAGATTTTGGTATACAATTGAGGGACATTGAACAAAGGCCTTTTTCAGTGGGCAGTTATACAAAAATTTCATAATGTCCTTGTAGGCTGGGACAGTTTGATGATATTCAAAATTGCCTATGACATTATTGGTTTTAAATTCAACATTGGTAAGATCCCCTACCCACTGAGGTGCAAACTGGAGAGATTGTGTTCTAGCCATTTCCATTAGAAGACTTTTTAGGGTTTTGAAAGAAAGTTTGAGCTAGAACAATCAAAGAGTGTTAAATCTCTCAAGTTTGTGATGAAAAACTTTTTGTAAATGTTTACAGAGGAGGTTTTTCAGAAAAAGATTTGAAGAACACAAAGATTTCTGGGTTTGAAAGAGATTTTGACAGAGTTTTGTTAGCAGAAATCTTTTGTGTGTGTTATAAGGATTTTGTGAGGGGTATTTATAGAGTGATGAGAGGGGTTGTTTGTGCATACTTGTGGATTTGTAAAGTCGGTTTTTGAAAACGTTTTGAATTTCCACATTTAATGCCACCCTCCACTACCCGCAGTAAAATCCCGTTTTTCAAGGAAACAATTGCAGTGTACAGTAAAAGTGCACTTTTGCAGTAATAAACTATCCATAAGATATTTCATGTGTGAGAGGGCATTTAAAGCCAAGTGTGATGAGGTAAGTATTTGAGGGACCCTTGATACGGATGACAGTAAGACAAAGAGACATATATTCCTATATTAAATTGGCATAGTTACCAACCTAGGACATTTAAGTAACTAATACTTGGAGCATTTAGTTACTCATTCAATGTTCAATATCAACTGTCAGGGTCCCTAAGTGAGTCTTACTCATTCAGTGAGATGGTTATTTTGGGGTATTGTTCAGGGAGGATGAATTATTTCAGAGAACTTACTGAGATTGGGATTGGTTTTCAGGCTGCTGACTTTCAATGTCAAGCATTCCCAATTCAGCTTTCAGTCTCCTGAAGGTAGGTTCATCTAAGGGTTTGGTGAAGATATCAGCAAGTTGATATTCAGTAGGGATGAAATGAAGCTCTATGTCTCCTTTCATTATGTGGTCCCTGATGAAATGATATCTGATATCAATGTGTTTGGTTCTTTGGTGAAGAACAGGGTTGTTGGAGATTGCAATAGCACTGGTGTTATCACAGAAGATGGGTACCATTTTGTAATGGATATCATAGTCACTGAGTTGACTTTTCATCCATAAAACATTGGCACAGCATCCTGCAGCAGCCACATATTCAGCTTCAGGTGAAGACATAGCCACTGATTGTTGCTTTTTAGCACTCCAACAAACTAGTTTTCCTCCAAGAAATTGACAGGACCCTGAGGTACTTTTTCTGTCCATGTTGCAGCCGGCATAATCAGAATCAGAATAACCTTTGAGGTCAAACCCTGAACACTTTTGATAGTAGAGTCCAAGGCTTGGAGTTCCCTTCAGGTATCTGAGTATTCTTTTGGCTGCAGTGAGGTGGGATTCTTTGGGATTGGACTGATATCTTGCTATTAGACAGACTGAGAATTGTATGTCTGGTCTGGAAGCAGTTAGATACATCAGTGAGCCAACAATCCCTTTGAAGTGAGTTTAGTTGACTGATTTGCCAGTGAGATCAGGTCCAAGGTTGTTAGGAGGGACCATTGGTGTCTTCACTGAGGCACAATCAGATATCTCATATTTTTTCAAGAGATTTCTAGTGTACTTCTCTTGACTGATGGATATTCCTTTATCAGTTTGCCTGATTTGTAGTCCAAGGAAGTATGTGAGTTCACCCATCATGCTCATTTCAAACTTCTTTGTCATCAGTTTTTCAAACTGTTTGCAAAGAGTGTAGTTTGTTGAGCCAAAGATGATGTCATCAACATATACTTGGACTAGTATCATATCTTGTTTTATCCTGTAGATAAACAATGTGTTGTCTATCTTTCCTCTGACAAACTTGTTTTGAATCAGGAAGGCTGAGAAAGTTTCATACCATGCCCTGGGAGCTTGTTTCAGTCCATAAAGGGCTTTATCAAGCTTGCAGACATAGTCAAGGAATTCCCTACTCTCAAAGCCTGGTGGTTGCTGAACATACACATCTTCCTTGAGTTCACCATTCAGGAATGCACTTTTTACATCCATCTGGTAAACTTTGAAGTTCATGTAGGTAGCAAATGCAAGGAATATCCTGATGGCTTCCATTCTTGCAACAGGTGCAAATGTCTCATCATAGTCAATGCCTTCTTGTTGACTGTAACCTTTGGCTACAAGTCTGGCTTTGTTTTTAATGACAATGCCGTTTTCATCCGTTTTTTTCCTGAAAACCCACTTCATTCCTATGACAATGACATCCTGAGGACATTTGATCAAGGTCATGACCTTGTTTTTATCAAACTGTTGAAGTTCTTCTTGCATAGCCTAAACCCAGCTTGGATGTTTTAGAGCCTCAGCGACACTTTTGGGTTCTATATCTGATAGGTAATCAGCATATAGACATTCATTGGCTGAAGCTGCAGTTAACTTAGCAGCCATGCTTCTAGTGAGCATGCCCTCAGTGGGTTCACCAATGATGTTTACAAGCTCAATGTCCTGAGATTTTGTCCACTTACTTTGTGGTCTAGGATCTGAGCTTGAAGAGGTCACTGGAGACTCAGGAATGAGTTCAGGTGCATGAGCCACATAATCATTAAGAACATCTGTTGAGATGTCATGTTCAGGTTGAGGTTCATGAATCACAGGTTCCTGAACATTTGGTTCAGTGTTACCTATCCTAGGAGGGACTGATTGATTATCAATGAATTCACTGTTAGTTGGTTGTGACAGGTTGTGAGGCAAGACATAATATGAGATGTCAGCATCAGCTTGGTATGAGGAATTGATTTCAGTGTTATACTCATCAGGAGGATATCTTGATGAGTTATCAATTCCTATTTCCTATACTGAGGAGTTGGTGAACCTGATGCTTTCTGAACTCTCATCAAAGGTGACATGAAAGGTTTCCTCAACTTGTTTTCTCCTTGTGTTAAATACCCTGAAGGCTTTGGAGATCAGTGAGTAACCTAGAAAGTATCCATCATCAGCTTTAGCATCAAACTTGCCTAGATGATCTTTGTGATTATGAATAAACACAAGACATCCAAACACATGAAAGTAGCTGATATCAGGAAGTCTACCTTTGAATATCTCATATGGGGTTTTGTTATGTCTTTTGACAATGATTGACCTGTTTTGAGTGTAACAGGCTGTTTTGACTGCTTCAGTCCAGAAATGTTTTGATAGAGCTGAGCCATTTAACATAGTTCAAGCAGCCTCAATGAGAGTTCTGTTTTTCCTTTCAGCTACCCCATTTTGTTCAAGGGTGTAAGGAGATGAAAATTTTTGGGAGATTCCCTTTTCATCACAGAAATTCTCAAGCTCTTCATTTCTGAACTCAGTACCATTGTCAGTTCTGATTTGTTTAACTGTAATGTCATTCTGGTTTTCAATGTTCCTGATGAATGACATTATAGTGTCAGCTGCCTGACTCTTTTTGGAAAGAAAGTATACCCAATTGTATCTTGAAAACTCATCAACAATGACAAGTGTATACTTCTCATGCTGGATTGATCTAGGACTGACTGGTCCAAAGAGATCCATATGCAGGAGGTGAAGGCAGCTTTTGATTGAGAAATTTAGTTTTGTTTTGAATGATGCTCTTTGATGTTTGATTTTTTCACAGGCTGAGCATGGTTTGTCTTTTGCAAAAACGAGTGATGGTAAGCCAAGGACCTTGTTTTGTTTTGCCAAGTTGTTGAGATTTTTGAAGTTTAAGTGAGAGAGTCTCTTATGCCACAACCAGTTGACAGTTTCAGTGGCTTTGGCAAAGAGACAAGTTCCATCTTTAGAGAGTGTTGACATGTCTAAGACATAAACATCATCCCTTCTAGGAGCTATCAAAACAACTTCTTTGTTGGCATTGAAAATGGTACCTTGTTTTTCATTGAATTGCACAATGTACTTTTTATCACAAAGTTGACTGACACTGATGAGATTGTATTTTAGACCTTTGACATAAGCTATTCTAGAGAAAACTATCCATTACAGTATACTGAACCATAACCTTTAGTGGGACATGATGAGTTATCACCAAATCCTACCTTGGGTCTTGGTTCCTTTACATATTTGTGCAGATACTCCTTAACACCAGTCATGCTTCTTGAGCATCCACTATCTAGATGCCAAATGGGCTCCCTGGCGTGTCTCTGCACAAATAGTAGACAAGATTAGTTTCTCTTGCTAACCCACATACTAGTGGGCTTGGGCTTAAAGGTCTCTTTGAATTTAGCAATTGACTCATGGTCAGTGGTTGAGTGCATTGTGCTACCACAGGTTTTGCATTTGGAGACTGAGGATGACTCAGTGATTTTGGGTTGCTTGGAACTTCTCCTTGCTTGAATGACACTGTCATGCTGAGATGTCTTATGAGCTAGATTTCCGCAAATATCACAGCATTTGTTCATGAGACAATCATCAGGATGATGATCATTAAAGCCACAGTGTAGGCAAGGAGGAAAAGGTTTTGCTCTAAACTTTTGAGCAGACTAGGAGGATGAAGCATACTGATGACCAACTTTGGTATAGTTTGCTTTACTGAGAGAACTTACATATTGTAAGTGATCAGAAGTTCTGTGATCATCCATTTTGCAGATCATACAAAAAAGGATTCTATTGGTATAGTGGCATAGATCACACTTCTGTTTGGTTTTGTTGGTGGCTTTTGACTTTGAGGAACTAGAGGAAGCTGACTTTGTCTCCTTGATTGATTCAGGAACTTTTTCGATGGATTCCATCTTTTCAGTTAGCTTCCTCATAAGTTCAGTCAGCTGCTGAATTTGGTCAGCTTCAGTGGGGACAGAGGATGTGGAAGTCTCAGTGGGGGTAGATTCATGTTGAATTCGTTTTGATGGTCTTTTCAGGATAGTTCTACCAAGTCCAGACTTTTCTTTTGGTGAGTGTGGATTGTATTGTAATGGAGTAAGCTCATAGCTGGGAGTAGCACCATGAAGAGGTTCCAGGGGTGGAAGTGGTGCTTGAGATTCAGCTTCAGACTCAGAGATGTGATCAGTACTACTGGGCACCTCAGGGAGTCCAAACATGCTCTTTAGAGCTTGACTTTCAGGCTCTAGAATTCTTCCAGAATCAAAGTTTGGAAGCTTACTCTCAGGATTAACCCGTTCAATCCAATCACTGGGCTTGGGACTAGTCAACATACTGGTAATCATGCCACCAGACACAAATGGTTTGTGACTCTGGTCTTTGTTGTGAGAGTCAGGGAGATGAGTTTCACCTATGACTCTGTTTTTGCTACTGGGGGCTCCCACAGCATCAAAGACCCTTGGATTCTTAGCAGTCCAACCTTCAATGATATCTTTTTCCCTTTTTAGTTCATCCTGAAGAGCTTGATTTCTTTTGACTAGTTCAGTATTTTGAATTTGTAAAGTGACAGCCTCAAGCTTAGCTTGTTTTAACAAAAGTAATTCATCTCTACATGTTAGATATTGGATTTCACAAACACTCTAAACCATGATCAAAGTAGGCGTATAAGTATGTTAGAGAGAGAAAGTTATAGTGAGAGAAAGGAAGAGAGTTGGGAACTATAGTGAGAGAAAGAAAATATTATTATGAGCTCCAACTCTCTACCTTGGGAGGTAGAGAGTATTTATAGTCTTACATAAAACGCCACACAACGGGCTGTGGATCAGGCATACAGTGGGTAAAGACCCGTCCGTCCTCCACGGTGTTACTAAACTAAATACTACTTAACATAAAAGAACTACGACTACGAGCTTTCTAACGATTACATATACTTGAGGTGACCGACTCTTTAATACCTGGAATTTCTAATTCCTAACAATCTCCCCCTAAGGGAGGTCACCTCAAACATATACTAAAATTATATTGAATACAAACAGATATTACATTAACAATTGTTCTTGCATTCTTGATGTAGTACTTTGCTCCGAAGCTCGTAGTCATTGATTCCACTCATTGCATGTTTGGTTAATCCAAGTGGAGGTCTTTTTCTGATCCACGTGATAATAATTTCAAGCCAGCTTTTGAGATCATCAGCTAACAAAAATCTCTGAGACATCCATTGTGGTGTTGGTATTATGTGATGTTGCGACTTTCGGACCGACATGCTCACATTCTGGATCATGATATCTTCTCACCAGAGTAACGGAAGCTTTCGTTGATTCATGATATTGGCAGCAGCATAGCAGAAGCATGGAGTGAAAATATCAGAGTCATTGATGCACTTATCATGATTTCTTTTGAGATGAATGTGTAGTGTGAGCATGCGGCTATGGATTGACCACTTCATTCTGATCAGCTGCAAACGTCGGGTGTACCTGCATAAAACAGTTAGCAATAAAGCGCACGAAAGTGTCTTTGATCACTTTCGTTGAATTGAGGTACACGGCCCACGGTTCCCCGTTGATCAGTACAAGTACTGCCTGTGATCAGGTATAATTCCGAAGAATTTCCTTGACAGGGTTTCGCAGCTGCTCTAGCTGTTCTCAAACCGGAACATCTCAAAGAAGACAACACGGAGTGAGTGAACCAGCGAAGTAGAAATTCACTGATTGATGAAAAGAGATTTGAAAGACAATCGTGTATTGCTCAATAGAAATTGTTTTTGCAATACAACGAAGGTTTTAATGAAAATCAATTATCAATCATAAAACACCTTTTGATTTGAAATATTCGAACACGGTCAATGTGCTAAAGAAAAGAGTTTTTTAAGCACAATGACCGGTTTTTCAAAGGTATCCGTCAATCCATAACCTGAACCAGGATTGATTCAAAAGATTGAATCGCCCCATTGTTTCTGTTCAGTTGTCACATGGTTGATCTATTTGATAGATCTCACATGCCACCCACCAGGAGCTTGTTTGATGTTGGCTCCAGAAGGATTTCCATCTTCATTGTGAGTATGTTTGCATATCACTCAGATGTTCTGGCAATACCACAAGGATAATGCGTAGGACTCAAGATAAAATCTCTCTTTCCACATTGTGTGAAACAGAGAGTCTTCAATGAAAGTGTCCTAATGAGATTTATTGATGATCTCGTGGCTCTAGACTCAATATGTGCATATTTGGATCCTGTGTCGGAGACTAGGGAGAGGGTCTCCTTCTTCAATATCAACAATCTCTAAGAGAAAGTCGATAGATAATGTCGGTTCCCCGTGAGAATGAAACAAGTCCTTTTAAGAGGAACTTGAGTGGTTTGGAAAGTTGAAGTGTAGTGCGTCACTGGGTACATGACGCCTTGTCTTCAATACCGATGTTACCATCAGTAGCATATGAATTGAACCCGGTTTCTGCCCTAAAGTTGAATATATGGAGGGCTATTTGTTTTCACCCTTTTCTCATTCAATTCTTTTTAATTCTTCAACCCCTTCAGTGCTTACCGATACTTCATAGCTAGAACCTTGTTGGGTTTATTCCAGTACTAGCTCAGTCTCAGTCCGCACTCTTCCCATATCTCATTTTTCTCCTTTTATCATCATACCTAAGAACTCTACACTTACTAGTGGATAGTCCCTGGGTTGATCCCTCCGGTTCTGGCGGATCATGGGAACAAAAACCTAACCTTATCATCCTTATATCACCGTACATAAAGTAAAGTTGGTCGGTCTATTTGGTATTGTTCATCTGCCATTTGAACCAATTGAAAACCATTTGAAAATCAATCCAGATACTTGTGATATAGTATCAAAACATTTTGTACCTGAATTTTTTTTGATATTTTTAGAACAAGTGCTCCCCCTCAACATGTGCATCAAATGTTTGAAATCGTTTTGCACACGGAGGCAAGAGGAAGAATTAACTTCTTTGATTACCATTTTAAAAAATATCAACATCACTTCCCTAATCGAATCAAGTAGATAAAGCATTTTGGGGAAGGATGAGGTTTTCATGATTTTGCTCCCCCTCAATATGTGCTTCTAGGTTTGAAAAGAGTTTTGCACATACTAGAGGGAACCTGCACATTGAGATAAGTGATCACGTATCAAATCATAGGTTTAAGATAGATGCTCCCCCTCAACATGTGCATGGAAAATTTTGAAATCGTTTGACACATGTGGGAAGGAGAGCATGTACATCCTTATAAAACCATTTACCGAATTATCAGTTTAAATCCAATTTAAATCACACATTCTCCCCCGATCACAATTATCAAGTCATTTGAGATTTGTGATCTCTTATAGATTTAAATTGATTTTGAAAGCTTTTAAGGAGAATTGTGACTTGATTATGAAAGCGTTTTAACTGATAAGGATCGGATTTTAAAACTTTAAACTCCATTGATAAAACATGCATGTATATCTTTGCCAAATAACTTTTTAATTTAATTGAAATCATTCTCCCCCTCAATCAATGACATAGATTGTTAATTGAGAGATTGATATTTTGACAAATAAGTCCAGATGATTATCAAAAATAGAGACTGAGTTATTTTTCAAAGCAGTTAGTTTTCAGCAGATAAATATTTATAGAATCAGAGCATGGAATTTTGAAAAACATGATAAAGAATGACCCTGTTCTTTTTTTGAAAAGCGGGTTACTGCCTGAAATGACAATAAACCATTTTTTTATCTTTCTCCCAAAAATAATTTTTTGATTTTTTGATTTTTTTTTTTTTTTTAAATTCGAACAACATCTAAAGTCCCATGTCATTCTTTGAATGACAGCACAAAGACCGTAGATATTGACGAACCGAGAAAAAGCATAACAAACTGACAATATTTTTTGAAGATTTTTCGAATTTTTCAGATTTTTATGGATTTTACAGGTTTTATAATTTTGTATTTTGTTTTTCGAATAGATATATACGAGAGATAGATGAAGATAGACCTTTACTCCTCGTCTTCCTCCTGAAGACATTTGAGTGTTTCTGGTTGAAGACTTTTCAAGCCAAGACGTGGAAGAATAAACTCAAAACGTTCTCTTGGAAGAGCTTTGGTGAAGATGTCTGCTAACTGATATTCAGACTTCACAAAATAGAGTTCCACCACACCTTTTTCCACTTGTTCCCTGATGAAGTGATGTCGAATGTCGATATGCTTTGCTCTTGAGTGTTGAACGTTGTTGCATGAGAGAGCAATAGCACTTTTATTGTCACAGTACAGAGGGATTTTGTTGAATTCAAAGCCATAGTCAGATAATTGAGATCTCATCCATAAGATTTGAGCACAACAAGATGACATGGCTATGTATTCATGCACACATGCACACAGCGAACAAGATGTCTGGTCTGCTAGCTGTGAGGTACATCAGGGATCCAATCATACTACGATATTTTGTTTGATCTACCATGATCCCTGAGTGGTCCTCATCCAGCTTGGTTCGTTCAATCATGGGAGTGTCAACAGAGTCACTAGAATCAAATCCAAATTTCTTTAAAATCTCATTTGCATATTTAGATTGATTTATGAAAATGCCTCCGGGACTTTGTGAAATTTGTAATCCCAAGAAAAATGACATTTGTCCCATCATTGACATTTGAAATTTTGAACCCATTTCATTAGAAAAACGATCACATTCCATTGGGTCGGTCGAGGTAAAAATAATATCATCAACATAAATTTGAACGTGAATTAAGTGTTTGCCTGACTTTCTGGTGAACAGAGTAGGATCAACTGCTCATTTGCTGAATCCAGTAGATAGAAGAAACTTTGACAGCGTATCATA
This sequence comes from Chrysanthemum seticuspe, assembly GCA_019973895.1. Lineage (NCBI taxonomy): Eukaryota > Viridiplantae > Streptophyta > Magnoliopsida > Asterales > Asteraceae > Chrysanthemum > Chrysanthemum seticuspe. Next base: position 162,174,488 of record BPTQ01000004.1, read on the forward strand.
CCATGCTCTAGGAGCTTGCTTCAAACCATATAAGGCCTTTTTCAAGCGATAAACATGAGTAGGATGCTCTGAATTCACAAAACCCTCTGGCTGGCTGACGTAAACCACTTCTTTCAGATCTCCATTAAGAAATGCGGTTTTCACGTCCATCTGATAAACAACCATGTTCTTGCTAATTAGCCAAGAAGATTCTGATCGCCTCGATACGAGCAACTGGAGCAAAAGATTCCTCAAAGTCTATACCTTCTTCTTGACGATAACCTTTAGCCACTAACCTAGCCTTATTTTTCAAAACATCACCATGCTCATCAAGCTTCACTTTGAAGATCCACTTAAGAGCAATGATCATAGCACAATATGGAGCTGGTACTAATTCCCATACATCTAATCGATCAAACTCATGAATTTCATCTTGCATGGCATTGAACCAGCTGTCTTCATTCATAGCAGTTTTAACATCTTTAGGTTCGATCTTTGAGAGTACAGAGTTAAAGAAGCACCATAAGGCATCAGTAGCAAGCTGTTTACGAGTGGATACCGGACGAGAAGGATTTCCAATGATGTTGTCTAATGGATGATCGTGAGTCCATTTTCTGAGGTGTTCATGTGGTAGTTGTTGAGGGACCGAAGTAGCAGAGTCGAAGTCTCCTGAAGAAGATGGTTCTGATGAAGATTCAGGAGCAAATATGTTTTCAAATGGAGCATCTTCAGGAGTAGCAAAGGGATTAACTTCATCATTGATGCCAGAAACATTTCCATGATGTACATTTGAAGAATGATGATTTGTTGATGAGACTGAAGGATCAGCAGCAGGCGCTTCTTGACTTAAAGATATTGAGACTGAGGGATTGACTTCATTCACAGGAATATGAGTAGCCTCTGTTGTAGGAATCGACACCTCATTAGTACTTGGATCATAAAGTTCATCAAACATAGGATCAAACAATTTCTTTAAATCATCTTCAGATGGAGGTACATATGAAGTTTCTTGAGAAGAGTTTGGAACAAGGGATGAACCAATGGGACTGTTTTGAAGTGCGGGTCCTAAACTGGATTGTCCAGGAGCCATTTGACCGGTCAGCTCATCAAACGTAACGTGAATTGTTTCCATGATATTTCGGGTTCTTTTGTTGTAGATTCGGTATCCCCTTTTGTTTGGTGAATACCCTACAAAAACTCCAATGTCTGCTTTAGCTCTAAGTTTGCCTAAGTCTTGACCCTCATTAGTTGGATAACACAATGCACCAAACACACGAAGGAAAGAGAGATTGGGTTTTCTGTTGTGGACAAGTTCATATGGAGTTTTTCCATGAACAGTGTGAATCAGGGAACGATTTTGTGTGTAGCATGCAGTGGCAATAGCTTCAGCCCAGAGAAACATTGGAACCTTTGAGTAAACCAGCATTGTTCTAGCGGCTTCTACAAGAGTTCAATTTCGTCTTTCAACTACACCGTTCTGTTGAGGAGTTCGTGGAATACTTCTTTGATGGCTGATTCCAATGCTTTCATAAAATTCACTAAGTTGTTTGTTAACAAACTCAGTTCCATTGTCTGTTCGGATAATTCTGACGGTTTTGTTAAGTCGAACCTGCAGCTGTTTGATGAGTTTGATGATGATATCAGGAGTTTGTTGATCCCAGTTGAGCAAACGATCTAATATAGAAACTGACTTGAACAAAGAACTTATTAAGTATTACGCGAAATTTAATACTTAATCTTAAGAAGAAGAATAATAAACATTCAACACCTCAATATTATTTATTAATACGAATACTCTTACAGTATTAGGGTTTTGCAACCTTGAAGTGTATCGACCTTAGATATAAAACATACGTATATCTAACCTAACCTAGAACCTCCTTTTATAGGCTAAGGAGTCCTATACAATATACAATACGTAACCTACAAGATAAATATCTTTTCCATACTTATCTAATACAATAAACTAACCGACTATACAAGACTAGCAGTGGTTATTATCCGTGGTTACACAATACTACTAGCCGCGGTTGTCTTTATCCGTGGTTACACTCTTCTATCCGTGGTTATATCCAACCTGTCCGTGGTTCCAGTACTTAGAGTAATTCTTGATCCAAGGAACCTAAAACCCAACAATCCTCCCCTAAACTTGATAAATTCCAACAGAATTCTCAAGTTTTCTTTAAGCTCAAAACATCTGAATTGGAGGATGTAGCCAAACACTTACTGGCCTTAAGTATCTTCTCATACTTCAGCAACAAATCGTAAGCTTGACCATCATAAGGTACTAACATCTTGATACAACCAGGCTTCAACATCTGAGCAATAATTCCTGGATGCTTATTCAGTTGAGGATAATCGCCTTCTACAAGCATATGAATAACCTTTCCAGAAACAGTTAAAACATGAACTCCACAAGTTTGATATAAAAACCATCTAGTAACTTGACCATTGTAGAGTCCTTGCCATTCAGGTTCATCATGAGTAGGTTCAAACAGAATCTTCAAATAATGATAAACCAGCCTCTCATGATAATCAGTTGGATGTACTTCACCAAACTTGTTCTTGTAAAGTATCCAAAGATTCATCAAATCATCTCTATCAAAATACTGAAGCATTTGTGAAAATTTATTATACTCAGAAACTTCATTGTTGAGTCTTTGAATTTTCCAAACTCCTTCACTTCCAATTATAAGCTTAAACTCATAAGAAATAATTTGATTTTCATCTTCAACAACTTTCAATCTTTTAGAATCAGATGTCTCCTGAACCTCAGATGTTCTCTTTCGTTTACTTTGAATCCATTCTTCATCTTTTTGAATCCACTCTTCTTCCTTTTTAGAATTCATTTGACAGAAATCATCTTTATTAATCCTCATACATCTCTCATAAATTTCCAAAATTCTTTCAAATGAGCATCTACTAAGATTATCATAAACATAAATGCCTGAATTCTTAATAATTTTCATCAATACATTCCTCATCTGAGCCATAGTAGGAGGTTTCTTTCTTATAACATGTTTCTTTGTTTTGCTCACATTCCTTGCCCATCCACTCATCAGTCTAGCTTTCTCCTCATCATCCAACAGTGCCCATTCTTGTGCAGTAAACTCATCAAGTATTTGTAAAGAAACTTGAAGATAGTTTTGTGATTCATACCATATAGCTAACCATTTCTCACTAGCTTCCTCCTCTTCTTTCTTTCTTTTATCCAAAGCTGCTTGTTCTTCAGCCAACAAGTTTCTTCCATACTCTTCATCATAAGCTTCTTGTTCTGCTTTATTTTTAAACTTCAGCACTACCTCTTTACCTTTCCCAACATCAGATTGAACCACTTTCTTCTTCAAAGGTTCACTAATAACCAAACTTTTAACTCTGGGTTTGGTTGCAGTAGACTGAACAGATAAAATAGGTGCAATGATAGGTGTAGAAATAGATGATGTTTTGCTCAGATTAATCAATGTACTTGCAGCTTCTTTCTCTACTTCTTTAGGCTTAGATGATAATATAGAGAGAGTTGTGACAACAGTGGAAGTGGTTATGATAGCAGTGGGTATGACAGTAGTAGGAACGATAGCCAAGTCTGAAACTGCATCAGTGGTTACAAGAGTACTAACCATGGTTTCAGGTATACTATCAGTTGTTGTGTTCTGCACTACTTCAACATTCTTCAATTTTTCAAGAACAACCTCATTCCCATCTTTATCAGAAACCAAAAAATCTTGATCTCCACTATCAACATCTTCTTCCAGAGATACACCAACAGATACATCCACAGCCTCCCCTGAATTCATGCCATCACTCCTCCCCTGTTTGGATACATCCTTCACATTCAGAGCTGAAGAGGAGTCCACCTTCTTTTTCTGTCTGCGCATAGCTTTCAAAACAGCAACCCCAGGTCTCCTTACTTTCTCCAAAACTAACACCCTGTGCTTCAATCTCCGAATATCATTACCCTGAAACACAGTCAACTTCTGTAGACCTGAAATTTTATCCTCCATTTTAGCACACTTAGCCGTCAATTCATTTAAACGTTCAAGAATATCCTCCCCACTTCGACCTATGTTAACTGGTCCGAGAGGTGGTTCATTGGAAAAGGCATCATGTACAAACTCATTAACCGTCAATTCAATGTCAGGTTCCAATCTATCCTCATCACTTCGAGCTGTGTTAACTACTCCGAGAGGTGAATCCTAGGATATAGTGAACATAGCATCAGACCGAGCCTGATCATCTATGCACCCTGTAGCAGCCAGTTGGCTAGGGATTCTTCCACCTGTGGTAAGTTCCAAAGAACTCTCCACATTAGGAGTTACCAATGGTTGGGTCTTATTTATGTTTCCACTATCCTGACCAGCATCCAAGCATGAATCAGTAGTGGAAGCCCTTCCAATCATGTCACCTCCACTCCATGTGACAGCCTCATTAACAACACCACTAACACTAGCCTGAGGAAGCTTAGTGCCCTGTGTTCTCCTAGTCCATGATGCAAGACCTTCATCAAACTCAGAATCAGTAGGCAAAGTAATCATGTGAGGAAATAAAGGAACATCTCTAATTATTACATTCTGTGGCTGATTCCTCATATGTGCAAAAACCTTAGGAAGCATATGATGTACTTCATACGCTCGAGTATGTTCAACAGGTTCCTCAATTTGATGTTCCACAATCAGTTGAACAAACCTAGGATACAAATAGTATTTACCCTTCTTCCTAATGTTTTGTACTAACCCCTCATATATCATCCTAGACCAGTTAAACCTCCTTCCATCAGAAAAACAAATAATAGCACTAGCAATTTTTGAAGGAAAGTCATTAAAACCTGTGGTCTTGTTACTCATACACATCAACAAAGTGTGAATCAAAAACTTCCATTGTTGTGAAAACAAACTCTTCAAAAATTGTACCTTTTCACCTCTGTGTGTATATCCTAATCTCTCTAAACCAACAACAATCTCAACATCTGAAAGATTATCAACACCATCAGCATCATCAAGCCTTAAAACTTCTCTAATGATCTCCTCAGAAACAGAAATAGCATTCTCATCCACAACAGTACTAAACACCTCCAAGCCATCAACCTCTTCAAGTTTAGCATTCCTCCAGAACTGATGTATGTAGGCTTTAAGAATGGTAGGTTCAACTGTTAAAGCATAGTGAATAGGACCGTGAACTAGGAAATCAATCATTTGATGAAACCCTTCAGATCGAGCATCCTTAGTGAGTACTGCAACTAGATTATGTGAAGTGGAATACTTTTCAGCCATTGTGATTAATGATAGATATGAAGTGGGTTTTGTGAATAATTCAAAGAAAGTGATTAGGGTTAAAGTTGAGCGCCAATTGGAAGTGGTTTGAGAATCAAATAAATGATCCGTCCGTGATTTGGGGAGAGAGATATAGGTTTGCCAATGTTACCAAACAACCCCTGTAATATCCAAATCAAAGCACCAAGCTATCCGCGGTTCCAGAACTACTATCCGCGGTTGTAACATACCATCAGTGGATACAGATGTTCACTCCTCCAAATATCCAAGAGATAGAGCAAGTAAGTCTGTGTTAAAATAGGGAAGATCTCACAAAAATATGAAGGAGTACACACAATTTTTTTTTTTTTTTTTTTTTTTTTTTTTTTTTTTTTTTTTTTTTTTTTTTTTTTTAATAACAAACACAAGCAGCGAACATAGCAGCTCCTTATGCACACACATCCTTCATACCTGCAAGTCAAAAACACAAAACCAACACAGAAAAGTAGGTTATTGTTGTCAGTGGTTAGTTTATGCCAGAAGTGGTTCCAAAATAACTATCTGTGGTTTAAACAGGTAAGTCAATACGGTCAACTTCTAGAACAAATATAATCCAAAGCCCAAGAAACTCATTAACTCTCCAACCACATTTAACCTGCCCCATATTAACTTCCAAAGCCCTTATTTTTGCTTATAAAAAGATCCCTTAATCTCATATAACGCACACAACAATCAAAATCAAAACCCTAATTTGTCCAAAAAACCCCAATAATGAGCAGCTCCAACCCAATCAATCTCTCATCAGATGACAATACCTCCTCCAACAGCAGTCTGGAGAGATGGAAAAAGAACTATTTGGCAAGCAATCCAAGCAAAGGAGAGAATAGCTCTTCTTTAAGTTCGTATGTATCACCCTATGAAGATACAGACGAAGAAACATCTCCCATGACAGTCAGTGCACCTCCACAAGAATCCCATCCATGGCGATTTGACATACCTCCACAAGAACCACGACCATTAAAATCCCCATTTCTTCCATCATCAGAAGATGATAGTGTGGTGAATCCAAGTGATGCTTCTGAAGACTCTGATGACTCTTCTAAGAAGAGAACTTCAAACCCCAAACCTTCATCATCCAACCCCCAACCAAGACCACGAGCAAGAAACCCACCACTCCCTAAGGACAGAGAGGTGGTTCTTGGTCTTTGTGCACCAAGTCATGGTGCTTCTTCACACATCGTAACAAGGAAGGGAAAAAGGAAGATGGAGTAAGTTGTTGAATGGTGGAATAAGTAGATGGAGCACAAGAAGAATATCATATCATCCATCTATCTGCCACAATCAGCTTCAGCTTCTTCGTTTGCATCAATCTATCCTTCCCATTTTGATCCTTAGCTGCTTCGTCGTACTGGTCATGCATATGATAAATGCATATCCAGCATTTAAACAATAGAAGCAAGGATAGTAGTAGTAGAAATATTAGTAGAAAATCATGTATAGAAGTAGTCTTTAATTAGCACTTGAAGTTTCATTGTAAGCTGTAAGCTGTAAACTGTTTTGTTGAATGAACAGTGTAACTTCAGTACTTCTTGAATCTCTATAATGACTTGTCTTTTATCTGCACAATGGTTAGTGGAAACACAGAACAACTAGCAATGTTTTGAACAACTCTATCAGTGGTTAGAAACAACACTATCAGTTGATAGAAACAAAAATAGCAATACTAAGATTACATAATAACAGTCCAATACTTATACAAACTGATACAAAACAATTTGAGAGTTTAGAGATTAATCATTCCAATACTAACAACAAGATACTGAAACCTCCCCACATCAAAAGCTTTGGTGAGAAGATCAGCAACATTGAAATCAGTATGGATTTTTACCATGTGAATCAACATTTTCTCATTACAATCTCTAATAAAGTGATGTCTTATCTCAATATGTTTAGTTCTAGAATGTAAAACAAGATTTTTAATAATGCAAATTGATTCTGAATCCAAAGAACTTGACCACAGCAACTAGCAGCAGCCACATATTCAGCTTCAGTTGTAGAATTAGCCATAATAGTTTGCTTTTTACACTGCCAAGAAATTAATCTGCTTCCCAAGAACTGACATCCTCCAGTGGTAGACTTCCTATCCAGACTAGCTCCAGCATAGTCACTATCAGTGTAGGCCACCAAATCAAAAGGGGAATCCTTAGAGTACCAAAGGCCCAATTTAGGATGACCTTTCAAATATCTAAAGATCCTCTTAACAGCATTCATGTGTGAGGTATTTGGTGTTAATTGAAATCTTGCACACACACATACTGAGAACATAATGTCTGGCCTAGATGCAGTAAGATACATCAAAGATCCAATCATGGATCTGTACAACTTCAAATCAACTTTGGGACTTCCATCATCTGGTAGCATAGGTTTCTGAGTCTCCATAGGTGTACTTGCACTCTTTACATCTTGAAACCCAAACTTCTTCAAAACATCTGCTACATACTTGTCTTGACTAATGAAAATACCATCAGTCCTTTGTTGAACCTGTAGCCCCAAAAAGAAAGTGAGTTCTCCCATAGAACTCATCTGAAACTTATCATGCATAAGTTTCTCAAAATCTCTGCATAGCTCCTTGTTTGTAGAGCCAAAGATGATGTCATCTACATAAACCTGAACCAGTAAAATATCATCTTTGTGCTTTCTAATGAACAAAGTTTTATCAATCAGTCCTCTTTTAAACCCATTGTCCATCAAATAAGTAGACAGGCATTCATACCATGCCCTAGGAGCCTGATGCAATCCATACATAGCCTTCCTCACCCTGTAAACCTTGTCAGGATGATCAGGATCTTCAAAACCAGGAGGTTGACAAACATAAACCTCCTCATCAATAGTGCCATATAAAAATGCACTTTTAACATCCATCAGATACACAACAAAATTCTTGAATGAAGCATAAGCCAAAAACAATATGATAGCCTCTATCCTTGCAACTGGTGCAAACACTTCATCATAGTCTAAACCTTCAGTTTGTGTGTATCCTTGAGCAACCAACCTTGATTTGTTTCTTACAACAATTCCTCTTTCATCCCTCTTGTTTCTGAACACCCATTTAGTCCCAATAGCCCTCTTCCCATTTGGAAGATCAACCAATGTCCAAACCTCTTCAAGTTTGAACTGAAGAAGCTCCTCTTGCATTGATTCTACCCAGCCTTCTTCAGATAAAGCTTCTTCCACTCTTTTGGGTTCCTTTTGAGACAGAAAACAAGCAAACAGGCAATTTTGCAGATCTTTATGACTGTTTCTTTTGTGAAGAGATCTTGCAAAGAACCCATGTTCAGGAAAGGGTTCAGTGTTCTTTACCCTGCTTCTTGTTTGAACTAGAGTATTCAAATGTCCAAGTATCTGTTCCTTGGGATGAATCTTGTGAATCCTGGTAGTGGTGATTGGACTTTCATTTATTACAGTTTCCAAATTAGACAAATCAGCATTGAAGAAATCATCCATGTCTTCATCATCAGTAGGAGTATCAATCTCTATCAAAGCAGGCATGGTAGGATCATGTGGATACTCCTCATCACCAAATACTATGTCATGTGGTCCAAAGAAAGTACTATCATCAGTACTTGTAGCCGGGATTTCACTTGAACTATCAGTGGTAGAAGATGGCTTGTCAGCGGTTACAGTTGGCCTATCAGTGCTTTCAGTAGGCTTAGCAGTGCTTGCAGACTGCTTTTTCTTCTTTTCAATTTCTTCTACCGACACTGAGTTATCTTTCAACAACTCATCCTTATCTTGATGATGATCAACTTTGCCTCCATCTTTCAGTACTTCATCATCAGTGGGACTTTGCTTATCAATGATGGAAGGAACAGTACCAGCTTTCCACTTTTCAACCAAATAGAACTCCTTTGGAGAATCAGCTTCTTTTGAAGATGTATCTGCCTCAGAATCCTTTTGTGTACCTGCATCAGCATTAGTGGAAGTTCCTGCAATGATAGGCTCATAATTCATAGATTTGGTTAGCATATCAATGTTAAACAGCCAGTCTGGTCCTTTGGTCTCAACACTAGGAGTCTTTTCACTGAATTGAACATGTAAGTTCTCTTCAACAATTCTAGTCCTCCTATTGTATACTCTAAAGGCTTTGCTATTAGTGGAATAACTTAAAAAGTATCCATCATCTGCTTTTTCTTGAAACTTGCCTAGGTAGTCTATGGTATTCAAGATGGTAACAGAACACCCAAAAGGTTTTAGGAATGCAATCATTGGCTTCCTATCATGTAACAGCTCATAGGGGGTCTTGTTATGAGGCTTCACTACCTTACTTCTGTTTTGCACATAACATGCAATTCCTACAGCTTCAGCCCAAAAGGTAGTTGGTAACTTAGACTCTGACAACATGGTCCTAGCAGCCTCAATTAGTGATCTATTTTTCCTTTCAGCAACACCATTCTATTGTGGTGTTCTAGCAACACTAAACTGTCTTTCAATACCTTTAGCTACACAGAACTGATTCATCACATCATTCTTAAACTCAGTTCCATTATCACATCTGATTACTTTGACCTTATGATTAACTAGATTTTCTATCTTAGTAATGAAACTCTTAAGAATCTCACTAGTCTCATTCTTAGCAGCCAAAAAGTATACACAAGAAAATCTACTATAATCATCAGTGATAACTAGGCAATACTGCTTATGGTTCAAGCTTCTAACAAAGGTAGGTCCAAATAAGTCCATATGAAGCATAAACAGTGGTTGTGTGATGGTGTTTACAGTTTTGGTCTTACAAGAAGCTCTATGTTGTTTTCCTTTTTGACAGGCCACACACAGTTCCTTACACTCAAAAACCTTTGAAGGTAACCCTCTCACTAAGTTTCCTTTTACCAGTTTATTGATTGTTTTGTAATTGAGATGACCTAGCCTCCTATGCCACAATTTTGACTCATCAACAGATGCTTTAGCAAACAAACATAAGGACCTATTAGGAAGAACATCTTTAAGATCAAAACAATATATATTTTCCTTCCTAGGTACCCTAAGTTGTATAAACTTCTCATCAGGCATCTTAAACTCAGGAGACAACACCACACACTCAGTTTCCCCAAAAAGTACCCAGTTTTTCTTATCACACATTTGAGAAACACTGAATAAATTGTACTTTAATCCCTGTACCAAATACACTTTTTCAAAGTCTAAATTCCCTGTTCTGATTGTGCCTCTGCCAAGTATCTTTCCTCCCTTTGGATCATTGCCAAATGCCACATATCCTCCATCAAAAGCTTCAAAATCTTCCAGATTGCTTCCATCCCAAGTCATGTGCCCAGAGCAACCACTATAAAAAACTCCTTTATCTTTTAGCTCAGTTTGAAGATTGCCCTGCACATAAAATTACTCAAGTTATTTCCTTTTGTGGACCCAAGCCAATACTGACTTGGGTCTGCCCTGTGCATCAAAATATTCAAATTTCTTTAGGTCCATTGATGCACAGTTGACATGTGGTAAAACCTTTGTCTTAGGCTTCCATTGCCAACTAGCTGAGGCCTTAACAGCATAAAAATGATTTCCAACCACTGTATCAGTTATCACCTTTGGAATTTTTAAAACTTCGTTTGAATCAGTGGTGATATTTTGCTTATCAGTGGTTTGATTCTGCTTAGCCGTGTTTCCATTTTGCTTAGCAGTGGTTGGAACCCATTTAGGTGCAGCAGTGACAATTGATTTTGTTTTCCCATTCCTCATTAATACTGCTCTTGGAATCATGTTTTTGTTTGGGTGAGGCTTTGTTTTCCTTGAAAAGTTTTGATGATTTACCCTCCTCCAATGATTCCACACTTGTGGTCTGTTTTTATTACAATTTCTCTGTAAGTGTTCAAAACTACCACACACAAAACAAGCCTTTTTAACACATTGAAACTCATCACCTAATCTGTTAGAAATTAGACCATTTAAGCTTCTTTGATTACCCCTAGGTTTATATTGTTTCATCTGTTCCCTAGGAATTTCCCTGTACTCTACAACTTTCTTGGTGACTTTAGCTCCAAATCTAGGTACAAGGTTGACTTGCTGAGAATCAACTTTCTTAACTTTCTCTATCTTTTCAGACTTAGTTGATTCAGTTCTATCATCCTCAGAGTCTGATTCCCAATCTTCAATTATGGGAGCATCAGATAACTTATCAGAACTTATCTTAGGTGTTTCAGTCTTATTTATCTCTTCTACAAGTTTGTTAAAACTGAATTCACTACTAAATGACAGTTCTTTAGCAGGTGGTGCATGTTTCATCAAAGAGGGTGGTGGCATATTATTATATCCTAGACCAGTACCATCTTTGAACAGTTTTTGACCTATTGGCTTATTTACTAGATCAGAAGCATATTGTGTTTTAGCAACCCTAACAACATGTTTTTCTTTTTCATCTAGAGCCTTTAGTTTTACACTCTCTGCCTCTGCTAGTTTATCTTTAAGCATTTTAATCTCTCTGTCTTTAAGATCAATTTCACCACCTAGTATATTGATCTTTTCTACATACTCAAACTCACATTCAATACAGAATTTTAGCTTCTCTTCCACACCTTCAAGACCAACTCTATAACCTAAGTTATCTAGAGTCAATCTTTCTACTTCTTTTCTCATACTCTCAGTGATAGCTTTTTGAGATTCTAAGTTATCATAACATGATTTAAAAGAACAAGAAGATGTTTTAGAATCATTAGATACCTCAGAATCTGAACCAGAAGATGAAGCATAGGCCATTAGAGCAAAGTTATGCTCTTTTGAAGCTTCACTAGCAAGAAAAGCTGCATTTGGACCTTCTTCAATCTGATCACTCCAATCATAATCACCAATCCCATCCTGAGCAACCAAAGCTGAAGAAGCAGCAGGCTCTTCTGATGTCCTCTTAATTCCTTCAATTCTTTTAGGAGCTCGACATTCCCTAGCAAAGTGACCTTTCTTCTTGCAGTTAAAGCACTCCATCTTGCTTTTGTCGAATCCAGCTCTCCTTTGACCATCATACCTAACATGTCTTCCAGTCCTTCTCAGAAACTTCCTTGCTTGGAGAGTCAGCATTGCCATTTGCCATTGAAGGTTAATTTCATCAAGATCATCAGGATCAATTTGATCTAGATCTTGATTCAAAACATCAACACTGGTAGTTAAATCTGACAGAAAAGCACAAATTGCACCATCACTGACATTATCACTAACAGTGGTATTGTTTGCAATAGCCGTGGTTATACCATAAGCAGCAGTGGATACATCTTGTGGGCTTTTGTGATTAGTGGATACAAAAGCAATGTTTTGATTAGCAGAAGATGAGTGAGAAAAGTTATTCTCAGACTCATAAACCTTCAAGTTGTTGAAGAGATTATCTAGAGTCATTGTAGCAAAGTCCGTCTTATTTCTCCACACAATTGTATGAATAGCCCATTCAGATGATAAACTCCTAATGAACTTCAAATTAATATCTTCTTGAAGGAACTTGTAACCCACTGACTTCAGTTGACTGATAAGTTTTTGAAGTCTATTGTATGTACCATCAATCTTTTCTCCACTAAGAGCAGTGAAGGTTTCAAATTGATGCTTGAGCATATTCATCCTTGACTTCTTTGTAGCTTCATTACCAGCAAACCTTAATTCAAGAGCATCCAATAAATCTTTAGCAGACTCATATTGATCAAAGTCCAAGGCAAACTCATTTGGTATTCCCATAGAGAGAATACTGTGAGCTTTTATCTCCATTTTCATTTTAGCTTTATCAGGTTCACTAACAATAGCAATCTCCAGTCCATCCTCACCCTTCTTAGGAAGAGTGTCTCCTTTTTCAACAACATCCCAGAGAGCATAATCAATCATACGAATGTATTGCCTCATTCGCATCCTCCAGATTTGATACTCACCATGTTTGAGCATGGGCACTTTTGAAGCAGTCACCATGTGAGTTTCGTCAGACATCTTAACTTACTTGAATAAAGATTAACAGACTTCTTCTTGGTTACAGTTTCTAGATCACAAGCTCTGATACCACTTGTTGATCCCAGTTGAGCAAACGATCTAATATAGAAACTGACTTGAACAAAGAACTTATTAAGTATTACGCGGAATTTAATACTTAATCTTAAGAAGAAGAATAATAAACATTCAACACCTCAATATTATTTATTAATACGAATACTCTTACAGTATTAGGGTTTTGCAACCTTGAAGTGTATCGACCTTAGATATAAAACATACGTATATCTAACCTAACCTAGAACCTCTTTTTATAGGCTAAGGAGTCCTATACAATATACAATACGTAACCTACAAGATAAATATCTTTTCCATATTTATCTAATACAATAAACTAACCGACTATACAAGACTAGCAGTGGTTATTATCCGTGGTTACACAATACTACTAGCCGCGGTTGTCTTCATCCGTGGTTACACTCTTCTATCCGTGGTTATATCCAACCTGTCCGTGGTTCCAGTACTTAGAGTAATTCTTGATCCAAGGAACCTAAAACCCAACAGAGTTTCATCTTTTGTCCTTAAGAACTTGACCCAGGTGAATCTAGAGTAATCATCAACCACAACTAACACATATTTCTTCCCAAAGATATTCTGCACTCTCATTGGTCCACATAAATCCATATGAATTGTATGAAGAACTTCTGTGACAGAGTTAGTAGGTTTGGGTTTATTTGCATACTTCTTGCTTTTTCCCAATTGACATGTTGAACAAAGATGATCCTTTTCATACTTGAGTCTAGGTAAACCTACAACTAAGTCCTTTCTGGTGAGATCATTGATGGTGCCGAAGTTCAAGTGATTGAGACGACGATGCCATAACCATGACTTTGTTTTAGAAGCCTTTGACAGCAAGCAAATTGGAGAAGACTTCATCATATCTTCGATAGAGATGGTGTATAGATTTGAACCACGTGAACCTCTTAAAAGTTCCTTACCATCAAGTTCTCTAACGAAGCAGGTATGTTTTCTGAAGGCTACTTCTAGATCATAATCGCAGAATTGACCAACAGAGAACAAGTTATGACGAAGACCTTCTACATAGTAAACCCTGGAGATAACACTTTTGCCAACAACATAATCTCCATAACCCATGATTGCACCAAAATGATCATTCCCGAATCTAACTGTCCCGATGAATTTGCTCACGAAGTTCATGAGCCGCGACCGGTCGCCAGTCATATGCTTGGAACAGCCTGAGTCCAGGTACCACAGAACGATTTGAACGATCTGCAGTTGAACACAGACAAGAATGGATAACTGGATAATTGGGATCCCCATGCAAGAATGGGTTCCATTTGGTTAGTAACAATGGTTGGAACACCCACATCAGAAATAGAAGCATTCATATCATAAATTAAGGCAATGGAATCATTATGAATAGATGTAGTACTAGTGTATGTATTAGCCCTATTCAAAGTGTGCTCACTTCTTAAGGGAATAGTTCTACCAGTAGGCATCCATTTTCTAGTGGGCATTGTCTGATTAGTCTTATGACCAACAGGTATCCAATGATAGCCTATCTTACTAAATGTTCTTCCTGTGGGTTTCCACTGTTTTCTAACTTTCTTTCGTTTTTGCCTTTTAGCCTTCTTAGCATGATTTTTAGCATTAACAATATTAACTGGACAATTAACATCATTAGGCAAAACATTAACACCACATTCATGATTAGAAACAGAATTCAAGCAGACATCAATACAGGGTTTGCAAATAGTATCAGAATTCGAATTAATTACAGTACGCCTATGGCTAATACTAGAATCAACACGATTCGTTTTATTCGGCTCAAACTTAAAGTTCCTAGGTAGGTCTTCTACTTTCTTCCAATGCACATTCTTAGCTTGCGAGGTCGTGTCCTTCCTTGTATTTTCTTGAGACTTTGACCTGCTTGCTTTAATGTCACTGATTACTCCTGTAGAGGGAATGGGAACATTAGTTGGTTTGGCTACTATTTGCTTCACCTGTTTAGATGTGCTGGGATCTGAGCTACATGCAGGCACACTAAGATTAACTTTTTTAACACTTGAATAGCTGGGATTTGAACACCTAGAGGGCACACTCGAGTTCACATTCTTAGCACTAACATATTTGAAATCTGAACTACTTGAAGGCACATTAGGGTTCACATTCATAACATTTGGCATTGAATGACTTGTGTAACACCCCAACCCGACAAGGGTAAAGATATCGCAAATACGGTTTCATATCAGAACTTTAAATACTATACAATAGCGAAAGCCTTTACAAAATATTCAAAAGAAAACATAAATAGCTAAACTTCAAATAAATCTAAGATCTCTATGGCCAAATCTTGCTCTCAGCATCTACTCTCAACCCAGATCAGCTATCCCATAAGCTCATCTTGAATGCTTAAAACCTGCCGCAGGAAAAGAA
Organism: Chrysanthemum seticuspe; assembly: GCA_019973895.1. Taxonomy (NCBI): domain Eukaryota; kingdom Viridiplantae; phylum Streptophyta; class Magnoliopsida; order Asterales; family Asteraceae; genus Chrysanthemum; species Chrysanthemum seticuspe. The sequence goes on from BPTQ01000004.1 coordinate 162,190,123, forward strand.
AATGCGGCTGAGCTTACAAAGCCCAGTGAACAGATATAGCAAAACGAAACTAAACAAAACATAAATACGAGTTGAACAAAGAAACGAATAACAAAGTCGTAACGGAACGAGAATAATGAATCATTGAGGATTCTGCAGAAACACAATTGCACAGAAATCCGGAACAACAATTAGCAATCAAGGACAAACACATAGCATATTGATGACTCCAACGCAAACACATCAAAATAACCAGACACTTAACATATCAAGAAGAAATAGATTACATATAAACCAAACGAAAAGTCTAAGGCTAACGGAAACCCTTTCTAGAAAATAAACATGGCATTCAACAAATTAATTAACCTTCACTTAACACACTTAATTCAATATTGCAGCAGCGGAAATAGCAGTCCAAATCATGGCAGTCTCACAAACAAATAGAAACATAGTAGACAAACTATAAATAAATAGACCAAACAAAACATAGCATAACCATTAGCAATTATCAAAACAGATATCATAAGCTAAACCAGTTCTCAGGTCAAATCCTAACATCAGCAGAGTTTAAGCATGGCAGGTCACATAGGCAGATAAAACACTAACGTATAAGCAAAGTTCACAAAATTAACTGAACAAATTATACATACTAAACTTATAGAATACTCACTTTCACACTAGCACATTCATCTCACAGATCAACGAATTCACATGACGATAAACTAACATGACATCAGATGACAGCATGCGAATCATATTTAAACATGTTAATCATAACCTAGCATAGTAGACGGTAGTCACATAAACATACAAAAGCATAAACACATATAATAACATATAATAAGCCGAGCACATAATTATTAACACTTGAACATACCGAATCATAATCAGAATACTTAACATAGAAATAACAAATAAAGATTTAGTTAACTACCACGAGCCCAAAACATATCATATCAAAAACATCATAACTATATAGAAACAATCTCAAAATAATACGGAGTAGCGAGCTCCCTGAATTTTATGAAGACACGTATTGCACACGACATCATTCACCTAGATAAATCATATCGAATAACAGATCAGATCTAGGATGCATCCATACGCCCCACAAACATATATTGGTCATAAAATATAACTTGAGCTCATATTAAATAACAGATAAGGGACGTGACAGAACTTCACTCTACTGCCCTAGAGTCATGCCAGAGGTGCATCACTGACACGGACATGGAACCCCCATGACTAGTTATTATTTTGGCTCGGGTGTCAAACTATCTTAGGTCAAACAGATTGTCATAAATGACATAGATCATAATCAACACAAGGTCACAGATAACATATCAAATAGTTCATATAAGGTTCATATTCAAATATTCAGGAGTAGAAGTTTATATCACAATCACAAATCATACATTCATATCTAGAAGTTCATAATCAAATATTCATAATCAAACATAGTAAGGTTCAACAAATGTGCATATCAAAGTCTTTCTAACATACAGTTCAAATCAAATATTGCATGGTTCAATAAAACATAAGTTCAGATAAGCAACAGGTCAAACAATCAGGAAAGGGTTCATAGCAATGGCATCGGAAACCCTAATAAGTAAAATAGGAAAGCTAACGAAAAGAACATCATAAGGAACCTTTACTAAAAAGGTCAGAATATCTGTACCTTAAAGCAAATGAGAGAAAAGCAAATGAACGAGTGAATCACGAAGATATAACGTCGCGTCTCCTTCAACGAATCTACACGGATTATGATTTATTTAATACTTATTAGCATCATTAAGGTTATAACGGATTCATCGCATTAACATTCTTAGAGTTATAAGTATATTCTCATTTTATAAGCTTCTTATGCATTTGTACTCGTGTTACCTATTGATATCATGTTTTATCTTTCAGTTTCTTAAACTCATATCCGGACCAGACTTTAGCGATTTTTATAAAATACTTACTTAGTTCAAATGAAATCAAGCAAAATCCCAGGGGTTCCCATATGAGTTAAAAGACTCTAAAAAAACTGGTGGGTTCTATTTCCATGCTAAATGACCTACGGAAAATCATAAGTCCAGACCTATCCAGAAAGTGATCAGAAAATACACCTTAAAAGTTTACGCTTATTGGACCTGTTTAGACACCTTGGAAAAATCCCCAGAACTCCCAGAAATTCATTTATGTCATAAATATCACTCCTGAAAAAGGAGAGCTCCCAATTCATTATGGTTTGAAAATGAAAAATCAAACAATACAACTAAATTTCAGACCCGTTTTCTCAGCTTTGACACTTGATTTTGTAAAATTCAAAAATACGACTTAGACAACTCCAAATCCGACCAAACCACTTGGAAAACTTAAATAAGACATAAAATAAACTTTTCCAACAAAAACCCAGATTATTGTGCTTATAAAATTCGATCTATGACACGCACAAGTTCGACATATGATGCTGTCCAGTTTTAGGGTTTATTAAAGACCATATAATCACATGTTTAAACCATTAATTACACTTAGGGTTCCATTCCAATTAGGGTTTCGAATTTATTAGGCATGATAACATTTATATATATGTGATTCGGTTCTCTTGTGCTCGACATACCTATGATCCGATTCAAACAATACGTATTACATACATGTTCTCTTAATATTACAAGGTTCAATTCATATGGTTTGTTTGTTTTGGTTTCGTACGGCTCGACACAAAAGAAAAACACAAGTCGACAAAACAAACTAGCTACAGTATATTAACTTAAGGTGCATCAAAGGAAGACGAGAAACATGTTATACCTTAACTTGGTTGAAGCAAAATCTCGACACCAAAGGTTGTAGGGTTCGGCCGAGTAGGAGCAAAAGAAAAGAGAGGCAACCAAAACTAAACTAGGGTTTCACTTTTGAGTTTATGTATTGTATATATAGTAGTAGTATTTTCGGTTTAGGGCTTTAGGAGGGGGGGTTTGGGTCTCGGCTTGGTCCAACCGAACACACCAAAAACCCACGCCCATGTGGGCTTCGGCTCTTGCCCCACACGACACAAAAACAAACGCCCCTTGGGCTCTTCCTTGGACTCTCGGCTCCATACAAACAACGAACGGCCCAAATGGTTCACCATTAAAGAAAACGAGGCCCAACATATTAGTGAAACGTTTAAATCTCTCGTCGTACCAAAATCGATCACGTAACATATTCGTTAAGTTTTAATTATTCGTAAATTAGTTTTAATTTCGTTAAATGATTATAAACGTATTGTACGTATGTTAAAATTTTTGATTTCGAGGGTATTTTAGTCTTTATCTATGTTTCGTATTTTTAGGGTTTTACAACTTGCATGCTTGGCACTAGGCATAGAACACGGTATCAAGGGATTGACTTGCTCACCTAAGGTTTTAGGGCATATTGTAATTAGGCATTCTAGAAGTTCTTGAGATCGTTTGGCATATAAGCATGCATGGCCAATTGCATTATCATCTGGTTTCTCTAACTTATCCTCTTCTACAATCTCACGGAGACATTCTAGGCTGTCCTTAAGGTATGAGAAATATGTTTGAATAGCAAGTTTGTTATTCCTAAGATGAGGAGGAACATATTTCACAGACAAAGCATATTTATTACAGACATGTACCTTTGATACACCATTCTCCCCATTGGTCATTGGCATCTTCCCTTTTACCTGACTCTTTAGATTCTCAATTTCTTTTTGTAACGAGGCTACCGTTTCGTTATTTTTGTTACGAGTGACCTTTATAGATTCAAATAATTCATTGAAATGACGTTTAAGCTTTTCATTTTCTTCAAGAAAAACCTCATTTTCCTTTTGTAAAGCATTTACTAAGTTTTGAAGATGAAAGTTTTGAGAATTCTAAGAATCTAAAGGACGAGGCATTTGGGGACCAGTCACATTGTTCGTTTGACCCTTTAATTGAGAGATTTGGGCTTTCAACTTTCTGATTGTGTTGCAATGAGCTTGAATCTGTTCTTCACGTTTGTTAATTTGAAAAACTGCATCAAACTCTGGAGCATCTGAGGATGTCTTGATATTTGAAGTTTTGAAATTTTCTTTAAGATGTTGATATTTTAGTTGTAAATTAAAATGCTCAACTTCTAGTTTAGAAAAATGTTTAACCAAATTGTCGTGATCATCCAGTTCAATTTTCTCATTTAGTTCAGAATTAGCTTTTTCAAGCTCAATGACACGATCATGGGAGACTTTCAAAGCAACAGACAGTTCATGGAATCGAGAAGCAGTAATAGAACAGTTAGTAGCAGTGTAGAACACATCTTGAGCAATACATTCAGAAATCAGGTTCTCATTTAGTGTATGCAAGTTCTTCCTCTCAATCTCATTATATTTTAGTGCTCGCTCATAGTCACTAACCTCAACTATCATTGCATCAAATTCCTTTTCCATTCCCTTAATATCAGTATCTATCCCCTTTTTAAGACTCTCAAAGTGATCTTTTAGAAGTTTAAAGAAAGGCATGACCTCAGTTAAATAGCATTCTTTTGTTTGTTCAAAACCCCTTTCCCCTTCAGTTATCCCAGTGGGTGTGATCCTTTTCTTACAAGTTTTCTCAAAATCAACAAATAGTTGAAAAATAACATATTGACTGATTAAGGTCTTGCTTTTAGTAGCAATAGTTCTAGGAACTAGATGCATTGGTGTGTTGGGAGGATACACAGTCGCTTTAGGCATTTTCCTAAGGGGAGGGTTCGTTACTACAAGATTCTCTGTTTTTTGCTTATCTAAATCCTTTTTCCAGAATACTTGTTCGGGTGTTAACAATGTCTGAGGCTTAAACATGTTCAAGGAAATCCAATTTTCCTTCTTGTAATCATGGGGTGTGATCTTTATTTTCATCTATTTACATTTTGGATCACCTAATTTCTTGTTCATCTTTTCCCTAGTGACTTCATCTGATTTCTTATCTTCCTCAGTGCACTCAACGCAACTAGGTTTCTGTCTAGGTTTAAGGATTTCATTGCCATCATAAAGAACCTTATGAGCATTTCTAGCCTTTTTAATGACCTCTGGATTTGGTTCCTCAACAAGGGGAATGCTATGCTTATCGCTTAAGACTCTATGCTTAGTGATCATGTGAGCAGTCTGAATGGTGTTCCATTGTATGTACAACTTGTTTTCAAGTTTGTTTTTCAAAGTTTTCAGATTAGAAAAATCTTTCAAGAGTTTTGATTCCTTTGCATTAAATTTTTGCTTAAGCATTTTCACATTTTCTTGAAGTTCTTGTTTTTGCTTAGCAGTTTTAGAAAGCTTTTCTTGCAAGGAATTTAACTCTTGTTTTAATACTTCTTCTCTAAAATTACTTTTTCTAATGATTGTACGCACTTGGTCATCCATTTCCTGCTCACGAGTGGTCAACTCAAATTTTGCACGTTGTTCATAAATAGCAACACGTTCTTTATAGGCATTTAGTTCAGAAATTACAGAATCATCAGAAGCATATGCAGTGAATTCATCAAAAACATAGTCATTGTTGACTGCAAAAGATGCATCACTTGGTACAACTTCACTTTCACTTTGTTTCACATATTGATCATATTGGACAACATTGATATTGCCCATATTTTCAATATTTGATTCAATAGTTTCAGATGATTGTACTTTGTCATGCATCTTTTGCACATCAGCATCATCGTATAGTTTTAATACCTCTGAGATGAGTTTGTCATTGGATGGGCCAGCTTGTGGTAAAGAAGAGACCTTGGGAGAAACCATTGGAGTAATGCTAGCCATAAAAATTATGTGTGCAGTAGGTCCATCATCCACATCAGAGTCGTATGCATCACAATCAGCGACTTGAAAGGCATTCTGATGATTGTGACCTATCTCCTGAATTGGCTGCTCATCCACATCAGCATCATAGGTCTTGGCATTGCCCTCAGCAAGAAACAACAACTCCTCTTCATCCAAAGCAGCACCATTATCCTGAGCTTGTACAAGCAGCATCTTATCTCTGAAGTAATCAGCATTCTGTGGACGTTTTGGAGATGTGCAGTTCCTTGCAATGTGTCCCTCACCACCACAGTTGTACATTTGATCGGCTTAGCTTGACTTTGATTTCCATTCCTTCCTCGATTCTGATTACCAACATAACCTCTACCAGCTCCACCTCTTCCTTGATCATACTGTCTTTCCTGAACTGGTTGCACCACTATCCTCCCATCTCTGACAGTAGCTTGATTGTGTGGGTTAGATGCTGTTCTGAGGTTGTTGTTGGTTTGTGGGAGAGAATTCATGTTTTGACTAATCAGAAGAGCTAGTTGATTAATGATGTTTCCCACGTGTGCATCAGCATCAGCTTGTTTGAACATAGGATCAGGAATGAGTTTGTGATTACCATTACCCATGGGTATGACTTGTGAGGCTTTGGTTGTGATTCCGATGTTTGAGTAGAAGGCAGTTGAGTCATTAGAAGAGCTTGTCTCTCCCTGGTTGGTTTTGAACTGATTAAGAATCCTTTTTTCAAACATAGCATGTCTCTCATTCTGAAGGAGGAAGGCATAAAGTTGCTCATAGCTTGTATTCTTCAGTCCTTTAGTGAGCTTCACAGAAGTGACAAACTTGTGCCATTCGGGATTCATGTTGTTCACAAATTTAGAGTTCAGCTGAATGTTAGGCATAGTCATTCTGATGTTCCTCATATCATTAACAAGCTTGTGGAATCTCACATAGTACTCATAAACACTCTCATCCGGTTTGATCTTGAAGTGTTCAAATCCATCATAGAGTTGTGATTCTCTGTCTTCCATGGTTAATTCAGAACCTGAGAGAAGCATCTTGACATTATCCCATACTGCCTTTGCTTCGGTGTTGTGATTGATCAGCTTGTAGATATCTTTTGGAAGACCTTGAAGTACGATGTTAGAAGCCCTGATATCAGCATCGAATCTTTTTTTCTCCTTATCATCGAGCTCATCATATGTCTTTGGTCTGTCAATTCCATAGATCATTGTTCCATCTTCAGCTGTATCAATTAAGTCTCTAGTCGTCTCAACCCGATATGGTCCTTCATCAATGGATTTGAGAATGTTGACTCCATTTTCTTTTCCAAGACAGTACAATCTGATTTGTTGAGCCCAAGAGTCGTAGTCAGTTCTGTCAAGCATGGGTGGACGAGTATCTGAACCAGCTGCTTGAACATCCTCAGCAACAGTGGAGATGATAGTAGGAACGTTTGTAGACATGTTTCAAGTTCTACGGGATTTTACTATTCTTTGATTAAACCGGGAAATTGATTCTTTCACGGGATTTTACTAAACCAAAAGAACAACCGTAAGAATGTATCACGAAGAAGTAACAAGCCTAAATGAATAAGTACCTAACTACACAACTCGCTTAATTAACAACTCGCTTAAGTAATCAACTCGCTTAATAGCCAAGTCGCATCAGCATCAACTCGCAACACAGTCAACTCGCTTAATGAATCAAGTCGCTAAATAGCCAACTCGCTTTAGTATCAACTCGCAACACAATCAACTCGCTTGAACACTAAGTCGCTTAAAGAAACTCGCTAGCGTTACAACTCGCTAAATAGCTAAGTCGCTTTAGATCTCAAGTCGCTTAAAGAAACAACTCGCTTAGAACCCAAGTCGCATAAATATCAACTCGCTAAACAGCTAAGTCGCATGTACCAACTCGCATCAAATAACAAAGCAACTCGCTTTGAAGAAACACAAGTCCGAGACTCAACTCGCTTAGTCCTTCTTTCACAAATAACCACTTTATCAATCCAAAACAATCAAACCACAATGATTTAAGCCTTCCAATTCAAAACATAACCACATATGGTGATCCTAAACACAAAAGTACAAGCAAAATTCAAACTTTACCACTAGAATTTGTCCAAATGAATCAAGCTCTCCTAAACCCTTAATACACCAAAAACCTTATGAAATCCACCAAAACAAAGAGCATGAAAGATGAGTGATCAAACCATGGCTCTTGATACCAATTTTTAGATATTGGATTTCACAAACACTCTAAACCATGATCAAAGTAGGCGTATAAGTATGTTAGAGAGAGAAAGTTCTAGTGAGAGAAAGGAAGAGAGTTGGGAACTATAGTGAGAGAAAGAAAATATTATTATGAGCTCCAACTCTCTACCTTGGGAGGTAGAGAGTATTTATAGTCTTACATAAAACGCCACACAACGGGCTGTAGATCAGGCATACAGTGGGTAAAGACCCGTCCGTCCTCCACGGTGTTACTAAACTAAATACTACTTAACATAAAAGAACTACGACTACGAGCTTTCTAACGATTACATATACTTGAGGTGACCGACTCTTTAATACCTGGAATTTCTAATTCCTAACACTACACTTATTTAATTCAACACTTAGCTTGTTGTATTTTGAAAAAAGATTCAATCGTTGCTCTTAAACAAACTTAATGTCAACATTGATATAGTTCATATAAGACTGCCAATCAGAGTCATCATCCATAGAAAGTAGAATATTTACCTTCTTCATTGTGATGTTGGCCCATTGTCCATTCCTGGCATGATGTTTTCCAACAGCTAGCTTGTCTTCCTATGAGAGGGCCATCAGTGCACTGACATGCACCATTTCATCATCATATGAGACTGGCTTTTCATCCCAGTCGAAGGTTTCAGCAACAAGACCTTTGTTTTTACCCTGCACAGATTGAACACGTTTTGTTGTTTATGAGGGACTGGCCTCAAGCAATGCTAGCTTAGCTTTGACTTTCCTATACTTAGCTTCAAAATCAACAGTTTTGTTTTGATCAGATTTATTTTGAAAGTTTTGATGAGACTGATAGATTTTTGGTTGAAATTTGCTAAAGCCTGAGGACTGATTTGACCCTGATGGTTTATACGAGGGTTCAGAAATTGTTTTTGAAAAACAGTCTTTTGTAAAATGACCTCTTTTGTGACACTTAAAACATTCAGTGTCCTCATTTGCTTTAGCATTTGAAAAACCTTTGTTTCTTTTTATAAACCTCCGAGAATTAGCAAGGAGTGATCTTTCCTGAAATTCAACATTCAGGTCATTTAGGTACTCCTCACTTGATCTCTCATCAGGCTCATCATCTGAATTTTCTTGGAAATCTTGAACCACATTGTTAGAAAAGAAAGCAGTTGATATAGGTGTTGAAATGGTGGTCAGGGACTTCTTGACTTCCTGAGACTTCTTTAAGTCAGGGTATCGTCTGTTAATGAGGTTTTTCTCATAGACAAATTTCCCATAAATTTCAGGAAGTTCAAGATTTTGGATATGATTAGCATTCCTAAGTCCCTGAGAGAAATTCAACCACTTCTCAGGGAGACTATTGACAAAACCAACATTGATTTCATGTTTTAGACAATTCATTTAAAAGAGTTTTGTACCGGGTGTAAGTTTGAGACAGAGTTTCTGAGTCCTTAGCCCTGAAGGTGTTATACTCAAGTTTCAGGTCCATTATCCTGTTTTCCTTGGTATCAGATGGGCCTTCATGGCTATGAACTAGGTCATCCCAAGTTTGTTTAGCTGTACTACAGCTTATAACTGACTCCATAATATCATTAGGAAGACATGATTTGATGATACTTTTGAGTCTTTGGTCCTGGTTGACCACTCTTCTCTCATCCTGAGTCCACTGAGCTTCAGGTTTAGGCAAACCTTCAGCAATCTTTGGGATAAATGGACCTTCATTTATACACTTGATATAATAAGATTGCATCCCAATCAAATAGCAAAGCATACGTTTTTTCCATTTGTTGAATTTACCAACTTCAAGTCTAAGGAAACAGCTGAATAAGCTCCAACCTTTTTATCGACTAGTTGGGGTACATCAATTTCAGCCATAAGGATCCTGATTTAAAAACGTTTTAGAGCGGCCTAAATTCTTTATAAAAGGTTTTATAATCAGCCAAGCTCTGATACCACTTGTTGTTCCTTATTCACTATAGTATAAAACAGTTTAATATTGTAAACAAACTAATAGTGAATCAATGACTGAAAAGATATAAGTAAAACACAAAGAGTAATTTTCAACATCATATTCTTATTAGAAATGAATCAAAATGATACGTTACCCTAGTACTTGCGGAACAGTACTAGGGATTGAAATGACAAAGTGTTGTAACTCCTCACTAAGCTCAGGCTAAGTCTGAGCACAACTACACGGAACCACTGATCTATCTCAAGGACACAGTTGTATTTGGAGGAGTGAAAGATGGCTTGTGTGTGTGTGTGTGTTTTTACAATTCACAAGCTTAAACTTTCACTCCATCTCTTATGCTATTTATACAAGTATGGGTTTTAACTCTTTCCTAAGTGACAAACTGACAATTTGCAGAAGACAAAATACTGATGTATTTTGTCTCTATTTACAAAGACTATATTAGGTAAAGGGACCAAGTCACTTTCTTCATGTCAGTACTGATGCTGATTCTAAAAGGGAAACTTTCAGGATAAGTACTCCGTCTTATTCGTTTCCAATGTAACCGTTTTATCCCGCCCTTTCTTCAGTCTTCATAGTCTTCAGTCTTCAGTTTCAGTTTGTCTTCAGTGTAAGTAGTTGGTGAGAAGTTTAGGGATTCAGTGAGTTATTGTCATCACTCACTGAATCCACCATCTTCTTCTTGACTCAGTCTTCACCCTTTAAGTTCCGCCTTACTGAGTGGAGAGACTTATTCTTCGTCTCTTACTGAGTATCCTGAAGATGGCTCACTGAGAGACTATGCACTCAGTGACCTGTTAGTGTTTAATGATATAAACACTTAGGGTATTTTCTATTCAAATCCTTGACTTAAGGGGTTTGGGTATTTACTGAACCCAACAGAAACTCTCACCCGAAACCCGACCCTTACAGGATTTCAGGTTAATCGGGTTAACCCGAATAAGCTTTTCAACCCATATAACCGACCCGAATAAGCTTATTCGGGTATTTTTGCGGCAATTATGAGTATCAATTTTTACCGCTAGTGTTTACGATCTCTACATATTTGTGACGCCGTACTTTTATCGTGCTACTTGAGCTCGAGTTATTTCAATTGAAATTTTATTGAATTTAAGTTGAGTTTAAGCATAACAAACACGCTTTAAATATTTAACGACTCAAGCTTATAAGGGTTCGGCTCGGGCTCGTATCAAGGTTTTCGAGTCTTATTTGATATGCAAGTGAATACAAATATTTAAATCGCCAGGAAATTCTGATCACATGCATGTTTTCGCGTGTGGATTGACCTTTCCTCAAAATTTAAGCCACAAGTAACGAGCACATGTTCCAATGATTTTCTAGCTAAAAGTTGAGGATTGTACCCTTAACCTATTTCTTCAAAAGCCTTCCTTAATTGGTAAACTAAGCATTTATAATGAGAGAGTGATACTCTTCTTAATTTTCACAATATTTAGTAAATTTATAAATTTGACAAATTTATAAATTTATAAATTTGACAATATTTAGATTATTTAATAGATTTTTTTTTGGACGGTGACTTTCATATTTTTTAATAGATAATCATTATTATTATTATTATTATTATTATTATTATTATTATTATTATTATTATTATTATTATTATTATTATTATTATTATTATTATACATCCTTTATTAGAAATTATATGATTTATAAGAAATTAGAGGGAAGCCGAGATATTATCTGGGCTCCTACTCCTTTAGTTATAGCAAAGCCAATTTTACAAAAAATGTGAGTAGCAGCACGTGGCCCAATGTCTTGAGTCACTTAAAACTTTCGGATTCGCTTCAGTAAGATCACTGCATCCTTATCAAGTTCCCCAAAAGAAGAGAATGAGAAGAGAAACCCATATCCAATATCCACACACTTAGCCTCATACTTGACACGTTTAAGATGTATGACCTCAATCACCGCACGACTAGACACAAAATCAACCATACCAGTTTGCTTCAAGGGCGGCGACCCTGTCAAATCAACAGATACATCAGGCCCACCGTTCCACGAGTAGAGCAACATATCATCTGGATGTAAGGGTTTGTCCCTTTCTCCATCAAGCCCGATATCAACTTCTTTAAGAGCTGAAATCGTGGATCGAGAATACTAAAAGCTTTGTATATGTGCAAGTCATGAATATCAAATTGAAACACGAGTTATTCATGTATGAAAATAAATACACGTGATTTGGATTTCAGCTTTTTAATTTTACATTGTTTATATTAAAAACTCCACGTATGCACAAGTAGGGCTGTAAGAACTGGACGAACACGAATGAAGCCTTTTTAATGTTTGTTCATTTAGTTTAACCGGAAAAATAAACTGACATGAACACTTAAATGAATGAATTTTCTTGTTCATGTTCGTTTATTAAAAGAATGAGTTGTTCATGTTCGTTTATGTTCGTTCGTTAAGACACTAAACGAATCTTAAACGACTATAAACGAATGAACATAAATAAACGTAGAAAAACAAACATAAACTTTATTAAATTTGCATGATGCTTTGTTTTATAAGTTTTGTGTTGTTTAAATAAACAGTTTAAAAGTATATGATTAAAAGATATGATATACGAAACAGACAAATAAATGGACATAAACGAACATCAATAAACGCATAATCGGACATTCATGAACATAAATGAGCGTACGCGATTTTTTTTTTTTTTTTTTTTTTTTTAATGTTTGTTCATTTAAATAAACGAACGTGGAATATTGTTCATGTTTGTTGATAAACGAACATAGACAAACTTTTTACCGAACGATTTATGAAATGTTCACTAAATGTTCATTTCGTTTACAGTTCATGCACAAGTATAATTCACATAAACACAAATATTGCATAATTTAACTTAGGGGGGTTTTGGTTTGAGAGTAATTTTCTAGACAAAGATAATGCCTACTATAAATCATAATTTTTCTAGGCATGTTTTATTAACACCTTACACCATAAATAAATATTTGGTTGATACATGCATGTGTAGTCAAGCCCATTCAGGCAAGTATTAAAGTTGCAAACGGGCTTGATACTTGATACGACAAATTAAGTCCAATCCAGAAGCAAATTACATGAAAATGTTAATCAGTAATTAATTAAAAAAAGGATGATAGTAGTGGGTAAGATCTTGACGACAACTATATATCATTATCTCAATAGGGTTTTTGGTGTTGTGTCAGCTTCAACTCTAAGTCAGTATAGTACAACAACAAGATTCTGCAAATTTAACACTAGTAACAAAACATCATCATCATCAAAATCAAAAATGGTTGCAGCAAAGATTGCACCATCGATGTTATCATCGGATTTTGCCAACCTGGCATCTGAGGCTCAGCGTATGCTTAACCTTGGTGCTGATTGGCTTCACATGGACATCATGGTACAATTCTTTCTTTTTTGCTTCTTTAATGTTCTGATCGGTGGTTTTTATTCAATATGTTAATCCTTAATTCAACTTGTTTATGTTAATTGATACTGTAAGTAATTTGTACTATGTTCTGGTAGAGAATAATGTTTTTACATGTTTAATGTAATCACCACCTTATGTTTTTATTTGTTTAATGTAAATAAATAGTAATGAAATCCAAATCTCGATATTGATGAATATTTGTTGTTTCATATTTATCTGTTGATAGCTAAAATATCATTGTGAATTGCCATACTTTTTGCCATGTTTTGTTATTAGATTGCGTTAACTATATTTCACATAGTCTTGACCAGTGCCTCGTTTCTTTTAGTTGTCATGGTCCGTTAAGACCCTTTGTAGTCTAGGCATTTGAATGTATGTTGTATTCATTTCTCATAGCAATTGTTGATCATATCACTTTCACTTGTTATATAGTTAAGGCAAATTAAGAACAAACATGGCATAAAGTAGATAGAGTTTATCTTTCATGATTAGAAACCAAAAAAAAAAAAAAAAAACTGTCACTGCTATAGAATTATAGTTTGATTCTTTTGGTTGTACTAGTTGTCCCTGATATATTGATGTTAATTTGCAGGATGGGTATGTTTCACACGCGGCTAAACCTCTTAAGATTTCTCTCTTGTGTGGATGGACTTTTATCTTAATAACTATTAACAGTCACATCCTTCATTCTCTGCAGTCATTTTGTCCCAAATCTAACAATAGGTGCTCCAGTCATCGAGAGTTTGAGAAAGCACACCAAGTAAAAAAGAAAATTCACTGTGCTCAATTTTACCCATTAGCTGCATGATTATTTATTAAGGAGAGTGTTCTTTCTTCTGATGCAGGGCATATCTGGATTGCCATCTTATGGTAACAAATCCTCTTGATTATGTCGATGCATTTGGTAAAGCCGGTGCTTCAGGTTTTACATTTCATGTTGAGGTGTCCAAAGGTGGAGTTATTATGTTATTTGGACTGCATTATTTGTTCTTAGGGATTTATGTTTTGGATTTACTCAAGATTGGTTAAAACTGTTCGTTTGGGCAGATAATTGGCAAGAACTTGTTAAACAAATCAAGTCCAAGGGCATGCGGCCAGGTGTCGCGTTAAAGCCAGGAACACCTGTTGAGGAAGTGTATCCCCTGGTATGTATCATCTACATGTTTAAATAGAATCTCATTGTAGCATGTACCAATAGTATAAAAGAATCTTACTTTACCAGGGTAAAAACCCTTTACCAAAAAAAATAAAATAAATAGTGTAAAAGAATCTTGCTCTTCACGTTAATGGAATTTGTCTAATATTTTGTACCATAGGATGTTTTTGAACAACATTTTCTCATTTGATTAATATTTGTCTTCGAAGCTTGAAGGTGAAAATTGTGTTGAAATGGTTCTTGTTATGACTGTCGAACCTGGATTTGGTGGGCAGAAGTTCATGCCAGATACGATGAGTAAGGTACGTGAGCTGTGTGTATGGGACCTCTACTAAATTCTTATATCAGTTTCTTAGTTGATTTTTATCATCTGTAAATTTGGTTTTAGGTACGGACGCTGCGAGAAAAGTATCCAAATCTTGATATAGAGGTTAGTTATTTCATACCTATAACCCTTTAATGTATTTTCATGCTTGAACGTATTCATATGACTTGATTTGTTCACCAAGTAACACTACGTCACACATGTCTTATGAGCTTGTTATATTTGCAGATTTTTTTTGACTTCTTTATTATTTTGTGGTGGGTAAATTTGATTGTAGTATATTTTGTCTTGCTTGGTTATCAGTTCTGCTGGTTATGAGGTTCTTTAATTTCATAATGTTCCCTAACAACCTTAATTTTGCATCCTTGTTTATTTTAAGATCATCATTATGTACATCTCATAATGCTGCCCCACTTTATCTTGCCTACACTGTAGATTATTATCTGTAGCACTTCACTGGACATGCCTTGGAGAATAAGGGATAGAGTGATTGACTCGCAAACACTATCAGGGGTTCATAAAAGCAAAGCCTAGTATGACACCTAAACAAATTCAAAAAGTTAACCTATAGTATTGGAATTTCCAAGCAACCAAGTCTCAGTCAGATTCAATCTTGACCTGATCCACTTATTTTGCGTAGTCAATGAGCGTGGTCATTATCATTATTTAGTCTCTTGCTAACTGAAATATAGCCTAGCCTACAAACCAAAGATACATGCACATTCGTTAGTTTTTTACTAAACGTGTATTGCCTACGCTAGGTACCTCGTTATCATCAGTAGAAATTAGCCAACAATGATTAGAACCCCGTGTATCAATCTTCATTGCCGTGAATAGCAGAAATTGACCAGCAACATTATCACATAGCAAATGTCAGCAGACACACACAATAGGAAATGACTAGTTTGGTTTAGTCTAATAATCCCTTCTTCTGAGGGAACAACATACATCCCAGCAGATTGAATATTATAACTTTTATGTTCATCCAAATTCTATAAGAAAACATCGACTGTCCAGCCGGTCAGCCACGATGTTAGTTATCATAGTAGATCCATAATGCAGTATGTCAAAACTGAAAATGGTCACTACGAGAAGTAGGTACCTTGTTCAGTTGTAAATGGCATCTTTACAAGTAGGTACCTTGTTCAGTTGAGCCATACCAATAGATACTAGTTCGGATACCTGATCCACTTAACACCCCTTGCACTTCTCCATATGTTACAATATTTGATCCCACCCATGATTGACCACACATCCATCTCAGGATTCTCATTTTTTCTAATAAAATGATGCGATCTTCTGGTAACTTCAAGTTACAGCATGTTTAAGTAGCTTTCTATGGAATTGCCATTCCGACTTTGATAGATCTTTCCAATCCGCAAGTTGTATAAGTTTTCCATGTTACAAAAAGATGCTATTTGTAATTGATTATTGTCCAAAATATTACCTCATTTTATTTATTTATTATTATTATTTTTTTTTTCAATATTGCTGAAGTTGAACATATGTACTCTGGTCTAGCTAAATTTTATCTTAATTTTTGGATAACAAATTTAAGGGTTAGACCGCCTGATGGGTCTAAGTTTGAAGATTATACCATTATTAACCCCTGTTACTACTCCCCTTCTTTATGACTTATGTCGATCAAGACATCAATCCATCATGTGCATATCTTCTTGTGGTCATTATTTTTGTTCTGTATCGTTCTCTGCACATGATGTTGTTGACTTTGTAATCTATGTATTTGTGATCATGAATAATGGTTGAGCTATGAGGTTCAGTCTTTTAGATTAAAATAAACGGGAATGTTTAGCCAAAGTCATTGGACGTCATACAGAACATTCATCGTGTTGTAATATAAAAACTGTTTTAATTTGGGTTACAGGTAGATGGAGGTTTAGGGCCATCAACTATTGAAACAGCAGCTGCTGCGGGTGCAAACTGCATTGTTGCTGGTAGTTCGGTGTTTGGAGCCCCAGAACCAGGTCAAGTTATCTCCTTACTGAGAACAAGTGTGAACAAGGCTCAGAAAACTGGTTAAAGCATATACAAGCAGCAATTATTTTGTCTGGTTTGACGAGTCAGCAACACGTTTGCTGCGTACTCTCTGATATCCTAAAACATGATAAAATTTCAAGTCGCCATTTTGATTCACTTTTCATGCATGCACTCATCAGTGTACTATTGTGCTATATAAGTCGAGATGTGTTTTATTACGATCGATCACTATGATTGTAGCTTTCTTTCAATAAATGTTAAGCTTGTAGCTGCATAACTGCATCTCTGTGCTATCAACAATAAACACTGTTGTATGTTCATCATGTCATGGGCGTATTTCTTCACCAAAGTGATCGTATATTTTATTAGGTTTCTGCAACTCTTCAGCTAGTGTAGGTGGAGTTGCCTGGCAATTTCGTTCATACCCCCTATTTGTGGAAAACAAAACCATATGGAATTTGACCATACTGATACCACAAAGGATTTCTCCTTCACTATAGATTCGTGGACTGTTATATACATCATATTTGACCTCTTCCATTTTCACCACGATGTTATGAGTCTGATGGTGAGACTTGTCATTTCGACTGCTAGGGCACAATAGCTAGCCAATGCTTCTTGGTCTTATGTTTGCGAAAAACGGATTTCAGTAGCTTGAACAATTTTAAAGCCGCCAAGCTCAGGACCCGTTAGTTCTTTTGAGTTTTCTGCATTTATCTAAAATTTGAGGTCGAATAGGTTCGTTAGTGATCCTAAAAGACTTGTTTTAGAGCTTGATTTGAAGCTTGTAAAATTCATTTACCACAATAAACAGTAAATATAATTTGGAGTAATAACAAGGATGGTCATGTGATTTGTGTTAAGACTTTGCATTTATGGTCTTTTGACCTTTTTTGCACCCATAGTCCATAACTTGGATACCATCAACATATCAACAGTTTTGCAAAATAAAACAGCACAGCTGAAGAACCCTTGTGTCCAGTTTAGTTGCAGCTAATCATGTGATATAAATCCAATAGTATTGTGGTATGCTTTCAAAATGCAATCATGAACTTAATTTGATTCAAAGAACTGTGCTTAGCGCTCCCCGCTTATGAAAGGGTTGCGCTTGCAAAAAATTGTCAAACTCGAGCATATTGTTAATTGCTTGACTTGAGAACACCCACAAATTTATTGTTGTTGGCATGTAATCGAATAGGAAAATGATAAATGGACCAAACTAAAGAGGCCTAAAAGGAGACCTAATGCATAAATGAATTGTACAGTGAATTGTACAGTAACAGTACTGCACAATTCATTTATGCATTGGGTCTCCTTTTAAGCCTCTTTAGTTAGGCCCATGTATCAAAGCTCGATGGAATAACATGCTAAATATCTATTTATATGTCACTGTCTTGCAATCACATTGTATTTGACGATTATGCACTATGTCATCAGTGACACTTGGTGATCTCCATAAGACACTAATTGGTGTTTTACTAAGTTCATGAATCATGATCATTCACATCCTGAGAGGACAAGTACTAATGCACTTTGACTTGTACGGACAGTACGGTTGAACCTTGTCTTTCTTTTGCTATGTTGAGTTTGCACGTTCTAAAGCTAAAAAAAAAAAAAAAAGAAGAAAGAAAAAAGAAAAAAAGTTGCACGTTCTTACAATCTTTTTTGCTTTAGCGAGCATGATACAATATTTATATGTAAGAGCACAAGGTATGGCAATAACAAATACGTTATTGGTCTGCCACATCAGCGCCACATCATACAACTTTCAATAACACACCAATAACTAAAACACCCTTCCTCATAACACACCACTAACATGTTATTGGGTCCCACAAAATACCCCACTAAAAATACTCACTCACTCACAATACACACAAAAAAAAAGAAAAAAATAACATACAACATCAAATGGTTTGAGCCATTCAAATGGCTTGGGAACCTTTGGCTCACGAATGACACAAAGTGACGGTATGGTTGGCACAAGTTTGGCACGAAAAAATGATAGCATTTGGCATGTTATCCTTTCCCATACCGTGTGCTCTAAAAAGAAACCGTGACTTTTTCTTCACCTTATCCGCTTTACAATATTACTTACATAGTTTAAACGTGCAAGTTTTTCTTAATAACTGATGTTTTAAAACTAAAATGATTTTTATGTTATCTGTTTAGGTCTGCTTATCGAAATTTCTAGAATCTAACCCAACTTGGTCGTGTGTGAATGTGGGAGGGTTTGAGTGCAGCTTAACTTGACGGTTGTATGTGATCTTCCTTGATGCCGAAGTCCATACTACAGTTTGGTCCTTACGGCCGTTTAGGAATGAAGTCGTTTTTTTCGCAAATAAGTCACGAAAAGAAACTTCTTTTAAACGACATAAACTGTATTCGTACAACTGGATCTCTAATAGATATAGGAAGAAATTTTGTGATTAGATAGAGTGGTTTAGCAACCCCATAAACGCCTTTAATTTGTACTCGTAATTTTCTTCTAGCTTCTCGCTAGTACTTTTGTATGTAATTATTGTTCAAGAAAAACTCAATCACAACAATAATACTTTTTAATATCATTACTAATATGTGTGAATATACAAAATTTACTCATATACAACTAGATGCACATTGAACCATCACATATACAAAATATGGACAATGCAACAACCAAATAAAAGATCTGAAGAAAACAACATAGGCTACAAAAGATTGAATGAATATGAATAGAGGAATATTCCTATGGATGTAAATCTTACCACTCATTTGAAGTTCAAGATCATGACATCATGTCTTGAAACTCCTGAAAATCAAGTACACCATTGCCATCAAGGTCGAACTTCTTGATCATCAACTCACACTCGTCAACAGTTCTCGACTCTCCTAATTTGCTAAGCATTCTCTTCAAGCTCTTAGGAGTTATACAGCCACAGCCTTCCATTTCTTCATACATCTTAAATGCCAACTTCAAGTCTTTTACTTTCTCTTCTTCATTAGCACTTTCGACCACTTTAACCAAATCATCGAAGCTCAACAACCCGTCACCATCCGAGTCCATTAACTCTGCCGCGATTTCTGCTTCCTCCAATGACAAGTCCTCACCTATCTTACCAATACAAATTTGGAGCTCGGGTGGCGATATCTTCCCGTCACCATTCACGTCCAAATGTCTGAATACACGTTTGTATTGTTGTTCTTTGTCCATAAAAGGTTGTTTACTCGCAATACACCGAATATGTGTGAGTAAAGTGTTAGTTAATGTGTTTGTATAGCTATTTATGTATGTAAAGGAATGGAAAAGTAGAAAGTTAAACCGGTAATGAGCCTCCTTTATGAGAAATTGGAGTATATATATATCAGTACTTTGTTTATTTCTAGACTATAGAGCGAAGAGTTAGTTATATAAATTGGTTGGTCCGTGTTTTTTGCGCGTGTTGACAAAGCAAGAACTTATATAATGTAGGAGCTGCCGTACAGTTTACCATTGAAATTTAGAAACTGCTAGGAAATGCAGTTAGAGTTCTAGACGAAAAGTCTTCAACGTTTTCTTGTTATTCGGTACGGCTGGTGTACGTCATTTTAGAATATTTAAGTCGTGAAAAATCTTATTGTAAATTTGTAATGGCTCTTCACGTCTTAGAAGGTACTAGAATATCTATCTTAAAATGTTGGAAAGTCATATATTTTTCTAAGTAAGAGTAGAGATTAAAATAGACTGGATATTGACATCCCATATTTAATTTTATGAGCCTCATGCTTCGTATAAGAGAAGCGGGTGAGTAACAAAAAGAAGGGAGAAAACCTTTTGATGTAAAACATGATGTGATTTCTAAATGAAATTAAGACACAGTTTAAAAGAAAAACGAATGTTACACGACACTAGGCTATAGTAAATGATATTTGGTTCTCGTAATTTGATGATCACTGATGCATCGACAAGTTGAACCTTGTTAAATGTATAAAGCACTTCAGCAAGCTTATGATACTTCAGGGGTTGTTATGAAATTATTTTATAACTAACTTTACACTTAATAAGTTTTGATGTTGTTTTTGTAAGTTTATCATGTGCAGGGTTTGAAGTGAAATTTGGTGCTATAAAAGCTATCATCACAGCTAGGGTTTCTCACTTATTCATGATACAAGTTTTCATCACATCAAATTCACTCTAGTGCTCTCATATTCTTGAGTCTTTGTACTCTCAGTTTTTAGTATATTTTTTGGTTAGTTTAGGTCATCTTGATCTACTGGTTTCTGGGTTTTGTAAATGTGAGTTGATTTGTAGTGATAACATCCAGTTTGGGGACTATCAGTTTTCTTTGTATCTTGTTTGGCTAGCACATGTGCTAGGGACTAGTCTACTGTGTATATTGTTATAATAAAAGTTGATCACCAAAGGGTGGTTGGTTGGGTGATTAGATACTTGTGTTGTTTTGGTACCATTTTCACATGGTATTAGAGCCCTAGGTTCTGATTAGTTGGTTTTTGGTGGTTTCTTGGTTTATTGATCGATCTTGGTTTAGAGTTGTTGATTCAACGATTAAATTGTTGAATCTTGTTGATTGTTGGGTTAATCGAAGATTTAGGAGTTCAATTGAAGATCCAGGTTTTTTCTTGAAACCCTAGAGTTTGGGGATTCTTGTTTTTGGTACGATCCAGTGGTTTTGGTGACGATTGATCGAAGAATTTGGTGGTTTATTGTTGGTTCTAGGTTGGTTTTCTTTGAAACCCTAATTTTGGATTTAGGGTTTTTTCGAAGATCTGGTGGTTTTGTAGATTTCTGGGCTGTTTCTTTGATTGGTTATTCTAGACTAAGTGAATCTAGAAGAACTAATTGTTTCTTCCGCTGCAACTCGTTTAAAGCACTGCAAGTCAAATTTCTCCTTTAAGATAACTAGTTTTGAGTCAAAGTGGGTGCAAACGTGCTGGTTAACTTCTTGATCTACCATCGTGAGTGGTACGAATACCTGCTTTGGCCAACCCTAGTCCACTTGGCTTGATCCAAGTTAGTTTTGGGTGTGAGAGTTTAGCTATTGTTTTAGTTTTTTATTTATTGAGTCTAGATTGCTGGAGGATAGGTTTTTGGGCAGTCTTGGAAGTTGAGGATTGTTGTTTGTGGTTGATTGAGTAATTTGTTTGCTGTTTGCTTATCTGTTTGGTTAGTTTTTTTTTCTACTGTTTTT
The DNA here is from genome assembly GCA_019973895.1 of Chrysanthemum seticuspe. NCBI lineage: Eukaryota > Viridiplantae > Streptophyta > Magnoliopsida > Asterales > Asteraceae > Chrysanthemum > Chrysanthemum seticuspe. Next base: position 162,212,095 of record BPTQ01000004.1, read on the forward strand.
CTGGTTTATTGTCTGTTTCTCTTTAGTTGTCATTATTGTATTTATGGCTAGTAGTTTAGATCAGAGCAATCCTCTGTATTTGCATGCTAATAATTCTAATGGTGCTTTTATTGTTACTATTGAATTGTATGGTGTTGCAATTATAGAATACGGGCTAGTGCTATAAAATTAGCTATTCCAATTAAGAATAAAATGGGTTTTCATGATGGTACTTGTCTTAGAAGTGATTATGCTGCTAGTCCTATCTTTCTTGCTCAATGGGATATGTGTAATGTTGTTGTTCTGTCTTGGATTTTGAGTTCTTTATCTCAAGATGTTTATCTTGGTCACGTGTTTTCTTATAATGCTGCAACTGTTTGGAAAGAATAAAGAAACATATGATAGAATAGATGGTTCTATAGTCTTTAATCTGTTACAGAAAATGGGGTTTACCTATTTCTGAATACTATCATAAGTTGAACTATCTATGGAGAGAGTTTGATATTCTTACTAAACTTCCTTAATGTACTTGTCAGGCTAGGATTGAGTTAGTTGACCATGGAAAACTATTAAAAATTGATGCAATTTCTTATGGGTCTTGATGACATTTATCAGCCCATAAGAACCAGCCTCTTGACTAGGGAAATCCTTCCTGAGTCAAAGGTGTTGTTGTCATTATATCTAGAGAAGAATCCCACATAAGGATTCCTTCTTCTTCTTCTTTGAAAACTGAAAAGCCTCAAGTCCCTGCTTTTGTTTCTAGAACCAATAATAATAATGTGAATAATAAAAGAAGGTTTAATAACAATTGATATGGTAACAATTTGAATAATAACAGATGGAACTATGACAGTTTGTTGTGTAAAAATTGTGGTTTAAAAGGGCACACCATTGACAGGTGTTTTGAGATAATTGGTTATCCCCTAGGTTTTAAAAAAAATCAAATTTGAAGCCTGCAACTGGTTTTAATAATAAAAATAATAATGTTGAGGCTAAGAGTGTGTTTGGGGTCAATGGTGATGTCAAAACTGCTGGTACTTTGTCTTTTACTAATGAATAGGTTTTGAAGCTGATGAGTCTTTTAAATGATAAGGGTGGCACTTCTGCTCATGCCAACATGACAGGTAATGCTTCTTGTTCTTTCTTTAACTGTAATGTGTTTTTTAATCAAAACTTTTATAAGTTTTTCTGTGCTAATATAAAAATTAATGGAGTCAGTTACCACTTGGGGTGGATAATTGATTCAGAGGCTAATCAACATATGACTAATAGCAGAGATAAAATGTTTGGTGTTGTTGATGTTTCTGACTCAAAACTTATTATTGGACATCTCAATGGTACTTTGGCCAATATTACTCATGTTGGTAACTTGAGATTAAACAATAATGTGATTTTGTTTGATGTTTTGGTTGTTCCTGAGTATTCTGTTAGTTTGTTATTTGTGCATAAAATAATAAAAGATACTAAATTAAGTGTTGGTTTTGATGAGATCAGGTGTTACATTCAGGATTTGAAAAAGGAGAAAGTTTTGGGGACTAGTAGTGAGTTTGGAGGTTTATACTTGTTTGATAAAGAGTCTACTAGTCCTGCTGTTTCGAATCATAGTGATTTTTTTGTATGTCATGTTTCTAAAGAGGTCTGGCATAATAGGTTGGGATACCCCGCTAATCAAGTTTTAAAACTGCTAAAAGGTTCTCTAAATTTGACTAATGTTAACCATGAAGGTCTTTGTGAGGTTTGTCATAAGGCAAAGCAAAGCAGGGATTCTTTTCCATTAAGTGAAAACAAATCAACTACTTTTGGTCAACTTATACATCTTGATGTATGGGTAATGTGACTAGGAGGGAGAGTTTTAGGTACTTCTTGACTATTGTTGATGATTTTAGCAAATCTGTATGGGTGTATATGCTGAAAACCAAAGATGAAGTTTTAGGAATGTTTGTAAACTTTTATAACCTTGTTTTAACATAGTTTAATAACAAAATTAAAGTGATAAGGTCTGATAATAGTACTGAGATTTTAAATCATAAAATGATTTATCTTGTTGAAACTATATGAATTATTCATCAAACCACATGTGCATATACTCCATAGCAGAATGGTATTGCTGAAAGGGAACATAGACATCTTTTGAATATTACCAGAAGTCTTATGCTTCAATGGGGGATTCCTCTTGTGTTTTGGTCTGAATGTGTGTTGACTGCTTGTTACTTGATTAACAGGTTACCTTCCTCTGTTTTAAATGGAAAATATCATTTTTCTCTTGTGTATGGTAGGGAACCTAATCTGACCCATTTTTTAGGAGTTTTGATTTTTTTTGTATCGCGGTTATTTTAAAAGGATATGATAAATTTTTTGAAAAAGCAGAGAAATGTGTTTTGATTGGTTATGCTAGTGGAAAAAAAGCTTACAAACTTTTAAGTCTTAAAAATAGGTATGTTTTGTACTCCAGAGATGTTAAGTTTATGAAACAATATTTCCTTTTAAAATGAGTAAAAAACAGCCTTTTGAGTCTGTTGAATCTACAAATGAGGTTTCAACTTTTAATTTATTTGATTTTGTAGATTCTGAGTGTTGGGGCGAAATATTGAGTTGATAAATACAAAACTAATGAGCAACAGTTATACAAGAATGAAACATGAAGGACTAAAACGACAAAGGAGGAATTCTTCAAGTTTTGGAAGATTACAGAAAATTTCCTAGAAGATAATTGTAAAAGTTAGGAAGATTTAGTTTCCTAATACTTATCCTTTGTAAATCCTAATGTCTCTAGTATATAAAGAGACATAGGGGCGTAAGTTTTAGTGTGCACAAAAAAGATGTAGATGTCTAGTTTGTTTAGCCCCAAGGTAATCAAGGTTTCCCTTGATCCCTATTATTTTTGAGTAACCGTTCTACACTTGATCATGTAGAATTGGGGCTTAGTGTGTTTGTAATAGTTGGTAGAGATGATGACGAGAAAACCTTGATAATAACATTGATGTTTTTGTTTAATTTCGGTGTGCAATGTTTGTTCAATGTTATTGTTATCCTAGATGTAAGATCAAATCAATCTAAGCTCACAAAGATCTTTAACATGTGATATTAGAGCCAAGGGGCTCGTGATCTAGGATCTACAAGATTTTCTTAAAGAAGAAGAAAAAAATCGAATTAGGTTTTCAAAATTCGTATCTTTCTGCAGGGCTGTTTTCCAAAGGCGTTTTCTCATTCGGTAACCGTTGGATCGGGACGAAAGTTTTACTGAAGGTTCTCTACATATCAAGGTACATTCTCACTGGAAGGATCTTTAATCTGAGCTTTAATGCGTCAGATATTGACTGTGGAAAACTGTTGGAGAGGAAGGGTATGGTATTCGAATTTTTAGGGTTTTCTGGATTTCAAATCCTTTAATTTCGTTTTCTGTTGCATTGATTCATTATGGGAGTTGGTTATACGTACTTTTGTATCTATAATTCATGGAAGAAAGAAACTTTGAAGTATGATTGGTGTTAGGGTTTCTTATATAATCGCACAGGTTAGTGTTCTAAAGTAATTTCTGCTGCTGCTACTGCCGACTAGGGTTTACTTGTACGTAGGGGTGGCAATTTCCGACACGACACGAAACCCGACCTGAAACCGATACGAAAATTAGCAGGTTAGGGTTGATACTAAATAGGTTTCAGGTCATTTTTGGGTCGACCTGATTGACCCGTTTATTAAATGGGTCAGGTTCGGGTCAAAAGATAATTTAATCGGGTCGACCCAAAAACCTGTTTAACTTTTACAAAATATAAAATATAAATACGCATGCATTATTAGCTAGTTCTAAATAGACTAGTAATTACAAGAAAACTAAAAAAGAGTTACATGGGAAGTTGAAATCAAGTACTTGAAAACTCAAAAGGCAAACATTGAGAACCGAAAATTATCTTTATCTTCCATAGTCATATTATTCATTATTAGTTTTCTTGATATTATCAATAATTTTTAAGGTCTTACCCTAATACTTTATCTCTTTTTTACACAAACTTCACTAATCAGTCAATCACTATAATTGTCGTCGAACTTCAAGCGGCTATTTCATCAATTTAGGTAAATTGAAAAAAAAATCCATAGATAGTTATATGTAACAAAAGAGATAACATATAAAAGTAATAATTAGGTATGGCGTGTGTTTTATCTAATTATTACTTTTATATGTTATCTCTTTTGTTACATATAACTATCTATAGATTTTTTTTCAATTCGTATGTGCATAAAAAAATGAAAGGTACTAAATGCATTATTTTGTGTTTCTTGTCATTATTGTAGCTAGATAATGGATAATGGTGACGCACATCCGATGAATATCGATGATGAAAGTGATGATTCAATTGAGGAAATAGGAAAGTCAACTCAATCAAAATGTGTTACAAGTACCTCGAGGCCAAAAAAACAAAAAATAAAACTTATCTCCAAGGTTTGGGATTACTTTGACTTGATTGACCAAGGTCCCGATAAGCCCGACCAACCTTTATGCTGTAAGTGTAAAAAATGCAATAAGATTTATTCGACAAAAAGTTAAAGTGGACTGGTAATCTAAAACGTCATTTAAAGGCGTGTCTTAAAAGTACTACAAGAGATATTGGTCAATATATGATTAGTTCTACCAATGGTGTTATAGGATCTAGAAACTCAAATTTTAACCAAGGGAAGTTTAGGGAATTGTTGGTGCATGCAATAGTGAGACATGATTTGCCATTTTCTTTTATAGAATATGAAGGAGTTAGAGATGTATTTAAGTACCTAGAACCTGATGTTAATCATATTACTAGGAACACTACAAAGTCTGATATGTTAAAGTTGCATGGTGTTGAAAGTAAGAGAGTTCGTGATGAGTTGCTTTCTTGTCCTAGTAGAATATGTTTAACTTCAGATGCTTGGACTTCCATTGTAACCGATATTTATTTGAGTTTGACAGCACACTATGTTGATAAAAATTGAGTCTTACAAAAAAGAATTATAAACTTTTCTTTCTTCCCACCTCCACACATGGGTATCGCTTTAGCTGAAAAACTCACTTTGTTAGGAATTGGAAATTCCATAACTTAAAGAGTCGGTCACCCCAAATGATATCTAGCCTAAGTTAGTTCGTAGACTTGTCATTATTTACGTTATTTAGTAGTTAATTAGTAGCATAGAATAGTTTAGTGCTTCACCGTGGAGGAAGGACGGGTCTTTACCCATTGTATACCTGATCCACAGGCCGTTAGGAGGTCGTTTAGATTGTAACCTATAAATACCCTCTACCTTGCAAGGTAGAGGGTTGGATGTTCTTTGGTAATCTAATATTCCACAAGTTTCTCTTTCTAGAATATCCCACTTTCTCTCTCTCTAAAATCATCTATACGCCTAAAGTGTTAATGTTATGATGTGTATGTGAAATCCAATATCCTACACACTTGTTTGGTTAAAAGTTGGGGAATTGAAAAGAAGTTATTTTCAATCACGTTGGATAATGCTTCTGCCAATGATCTTTGCGTTGACTTGCTAAAGAATCAGTTTCGTTTGACAAATTCATTGATATATGATGGTACAATGTTTCATTTAAGATGTTGTGCACATATTCTTAACTTAATTTTCCAAGATGGTTTGAAGCAAATAGATGCCGCAGTAGATAAAATTAGAGTAAGTGTGAAATATATTAAGGGTTCTCATGGAAGAAAAGTAAAGTTCCATGAATGTTGTGCACAAACTGGTTTAGATTACAAAAAAGCTTTGACACAAGATGTCCCTACTATGTGGAATTCTACATATAAGACGCTTTCAAGTGCCATTTATTATCGTCCTGCCTTAGTGCACCTTAGGATGAGTGACTCAAATTATCAAAGTTGTCCCTCTATGGAAGAATGGGATAAGGTTGACACAATATGTGACTTACTTGGAGTTTTTTATGAAGCTACTCTTGCATTTTATGGATCTCTTTATCTCACTTCGAATCTGTATTTCCCTAAAGTATTTCTCATTCACTTGAAGTTGGTTAAAGAGTTGCAAAGTCCACATGCTTATATGAGGAAAATAGCTAATCAAATGTGGATTAAGTTTAACAAGTATTGGGCATATTTTAACCTTTTGATAGCAGTAGCTGTAGTATTTGATCCTCGACATATGTATTCATTTCTTGGGTTTAGTTATGCTAAGCTTTATGGTAAGGACTCACCACAATTGGCAAAGGTTAAATAAGTACTTGATGGAGTTTTTGATGCTATATTCTTGCTTCAAAAAATGCAACAAGCTGGACATCAGGTGGTGGTAGTGACATGAACTCTCAAGTGGACGAAGGAGATGGAAGCACTAGTCAAAGTATTCTCAAGGTAACGTCTACAATATTTATTATAGTTTATATGTTTGTGTTGCACTAATTTGTATTTCTTGGTATGTTAGGAATTTGATTTACTTGATAAGACCGAATCTTCGAGCGCAACTAAAAAGAAGCGTGAACTAAATTTTTACCTAGATGAACCAAGAGCTGCAACAACGTCTTCTATTTCTGTACTTGACTTCTGGAAATCTCAACAATATATATATCCTGTTTTGGCTAAGTTGGCAATGGATATCCTTTGTGTTAATGTTTCAACAGTTGCATCTGAGTCGGCTTTTAGCCTTGGTAGAAGAATTTTGGATCAATATCGAAGTTCAATGAAGCCTCCTACTGTCGAAGCTTTGATATGCACCACGGATTGGCTATTTTCAGAAAAAGGTAATATCACTGTAACTTTTCTGGTTTGTTGCATGAATCCTTTTAAACGCCTCTTTCATATAGCACCACACATTCATCAATAACCATTTTGTTTAATATTCAAAACTGATGCATTCTAATTTTCTAGTTATAACCCATAAGTGAAGATTTTTATGAGATTCATGTTTTAGTTTGTCAATCATATGATTTTTTATGCAACTGATGCTTATTTAAGTTATATCAAAGTTGGAAAGTTTCTTAATTCTTCAATTTTTTGTAATTACAGTGGTGTCACATGGTGACCTTGAAGAGATAACTGAAAATATCATGACACTGGATATCAATAAAGATGAAGAATGATGGTAGAAGAATTATGGCGATGTGGTGAACTGGTCTTTTGGATACTTTGGTTTGAGACCTGATATTTAATGTTTAATGTCTGTTGTGATGATTTCTTTTAAATTTATCATGTTTATTTAAGAATGTTGGCAAGTACTTTGTACTTTTGTTGCTGTGTGGTATTTTGTTAAAACTTTGTAGTATTTCAGCTTATGTTACTTTATGTAATTTGGTTACAGTATGCACTTTGCAGCATATTTTGAACCTAAGTTTTATTTGTTGATGTAACATGATAATATTTGCAACATGTTTTTGAATTTTGATATCCTGCACTTTTGCATATACAGTTAAAAAAGTTGACCTGTTTACCCGTTTGACCTGACTAACCCATTCACCTGTTTGACTCGTTTAATTAAACGGGTTATATAGGTCGGTTAAGGTTAAAGTTAATCAGGTTAGGGTCGAGATTCCTGACCCGTTTATATAAACAAGTCGGGTTTGGGTTGAAGGTTTCTGACCCGCGAACCCACGAACCCGAACCCGCGAACCCAGACCCGACCCGAATTGCCACCCCTACTTGTACGTATGGTATAAACATTAACGTGGGTCGCTGCTGTTGATTATCTGGTTTTACATGTTCATACTACTGCGTTTTATTGCTGCGAATCTGAACATGGGTAAGCCAAGGCAAGTGGTCATGAATTGGAGTTACATGCGTTTGAAAACCCTAACTGTGAGTTAAGGTTATCCATTAAACTGCTCATGAAAGATGGTTAATACTGCTCGTTTGTTGTTAGTACAACCTTTTGAAAAGGTTATTGCTCGTTCATTAATCAGTTCCAGTGGATAAATGTTTGTACTGCTATTGATACGTTCCGTTTTGAGAAACCACAAGTAGTTAATACTGATATTGATACATTTTTACTGCTGCTACGCATTCACAATTAGTACTGATTGTTCATGTTCATACTGTTACATCACAATTTGTACTGCTCGAATACTTTTAGTACTGTCCTTCGCTCGTTAATACTGCTTGTTTAATGATTAATACTGCTAGCTTTCTTTCGTTGAGAGTTTGTATTGCCAGAAGAAGGTTAGTACTGCCAATGGATCAAGTTTTTTTCCCCCACAAAACCCTAACTTCTAGGGTTTCTGGTTCATGAACATAAAGAAGGTACAACAGGTTTTGATGCTTCCAAGCATTGATTTGTAGGTTACGAGAGAGTAGAACAACATGAAGGGTGGTTAGCAGCTGGTTGTTGGTTTGTACTACTGGTTCTCAATTCGTTAACTTAATGCTGCTTATTGAGAGTTAATATTACTCTCGTATCAAGTTAATGATGTTCTAAATCGTTACTGTGGCAATCAAAGCTGTTCATTCATGGTATTGGTTAAAATTTGATAAATTGTTCTTGGTACAATGATGGATTGATTTTTATGTCTGATATCAATTAAAACATGGTTTTGATATTTGGATTGAATCTCGGACAGAATTTTGCGTTTGGTTTTAATGTTCTTAATCATTTTTGGATAAACTATGGTTTCTATCTTTGTTCGATATCGGATAATACATGGTTTTCAAGCTACATGCCTCGGGATAAAAGGTGTTTGATTGAAGCATGGTAACAAGGTTCTAAGATGTGTACGTTTTGCTAAAGTTGTTACTACTGCTCAACCATTGAACTATCCTTCAAAGTTACTACTGCTTGGTCACAAATATTATTGTAGTCATTTACCTAGTGAGGACGGTTCTCGTTCATGGATGGTACTACATGGTGTTTGTTACTACGGTGGTTAGTTATTCGAAAAGTTCTTATGATTACTTCAAATGGTTAACACTTGGATTTCAGGGGATCATTTTCTATAGTGTTTAATCATTGACATGCATCATTCGAGGGGAAGTTTTTACTACTGCTAATTAGGTATTACTACTGCTAGTTTAAGTTCCTATTTCCTTAATTTCATTTTTAGTAAGATTTTTTGTGTACATTCATGGAGGGTATTTTGAGGCATTAGAAGGTTGGATTAGAGGTGTGATATTGGTTCGTGGTGGTTGAAATCAAAGTTACTTATGCTTAGCTTCTCCTAGTGGATAATGACAAAAATGGGACGAAGAGTCTACTTGAAGATCCTTGATGGTACAACATGTTAGTTTAAGGGGAAGTTTCATTCATCGTGTGGTTTTGTAATTATCAACTAGGGGAAGATTGTTGGGGCGAAATATTGAGTTGATAAATACAAAACTAATGAGCAACAATGATACAAGAATGAAACATAAAGGACTAAAACGACAAAAGAGGAATTCTTCAAGTTATGGAAGATTACAGAAGATTTCCTAGATGATAATTGTAAAAGTTAGGAAGATTTGGTTTCTTAATACTTATCCTTTGTAAACTCTAATGTCTCTAGTATATAAAGAGACATAGAGGCTTGAGTTTTAGTGTGCACAGAAAATATGTAGACGTCTAGTTTGTTTAGCCCCAAGGTAATCAAGGTTTCCTTTGATCCCTGTTATTGTTGAGTAACCGTTCTACACTTGATCACGAAGAATTGGGGCTTAGTGTGTTTGTATTGGGTTCAGTAAATACCCAAACCCCTTAAGTCTAGGATTTGAATAGAAAATACCCTAAGTGTTGTCCCTTAAACACTAATAAGTCACTGAGTGTTGGATCGATGTATTCTAACCAAACTAACTTATATAGCTTGTAAGGATTTAGTAACCTCAGATAAATCCTAAGTTGCTAACAAAGAAACACTGAACTATCTCTATCAAGTATGCGGAATTTACTTAACAAAGTTAAGAAGATTTAACTTAAACTTTAACGATTATATTAAAACTCTGAATCTGCTTATTATACAGATTCTTTAACAACTCTAAAACTCTAATATCATATTCTCTAAAAACTCTAATAATGCACGTACGTCTAATGCCAATCTAGGGGTCCTTTTATAGGCTTAAGGATAAACCTAGTCGGTTTACAATTACAAACCTTGTACGTCAAGTAATACTATACTAATCTTAGAACATTCTAGAATTACAAGATAATCCTTAACGATTTTGCATATCAGTCCTTTAAGCATGCAGTACTTTGATGAATCGAGCAGTACTTTGACTTCATTTTTCAGTACTTTGACTTCAGTACTTTAACTCTTCAGCACTTTGATTCTTCAATACTTTAATCTTTTTATATCCCAACAATCCTCCCCTAACTTGAATTCTACTTACTTGCTTGTTTCTTTGTCACCATGAATGAACCAGTAACCTATTGTATGATAGCTGTAGAAGAATCAATGGAAGAGGTTGATTGGAGCACAACTTTTGATGAGGAATCTGGAATGCTGTTTTGGAATCCAGAGATGGTCTAGGAAGTTTTGATTGGAGCATGGAGACTGAAGATGAACCTGTTCTGCTTGCTATGGTAGCTACTTCATCAAGTTTACCTCCTATCTCTGAGGTATGCTCTAAGTGTCATGATTTTTATCAAAAAGTGCTTAATGATTATGTAACTGAAAGAGATAACTATAGTAGGGCTAGGTCAGAAGTAATGTTGGGAATTATACGTTTGAGTTGATAAGACAAAAAGAATGAAACAAGAGGGACTTAATACAATAAGAAGGAAACCTACAAAAAGATGGAAGGACTTGCTTGCAAAAGAAGTTTTATTTATTAGTCCTTATCCTCTAGTATATAAAGAGGACATAGGTGTAGGTTTTTATACAAGTCTTCCAAGATGTAGTCGACTAAAGAGGTGTGTGTGTCCTAGGCGTATAGTCTTGTAAATGCCTAGGTTATTAGTTTAGTTAGTAGTTTAGTTATCTAGACGTGTTCCTGTAAACGTCTAAGATTAGTTAGTATTAGTGAATGAAAACCTTGTGTCAATAACAATTATGTTTTGATTTATCCGCTGCGTATTGTCATTGTTATTGTTAAACCCTAAGGCTCAAAACGATCTAAAGGAGTACTATCAAACTCCTCAATTGGTATCAGAGCTTGGGGAGCTCGTTACCTAGGAATTCACAAGGTTTCTTGGCGAAAAAGAATGAAGAAAATCGATTTTTTACAAAATTCGTAACTTTTCTGCAGCACAGTTTTCAAGAGGGTATAACTTTTTAATGAACCGTTGGATCGGGCTAAAATTCGAACTGGAGCTTCTTGGTATATCTATCTTTACTCTCACCGAAGGGATTGTTGATCTGAGTTCTCAATCAAGAGTTATAACCTGTCGAAGTCTGCTGCTGAAACTAAAAAAAAATTCGTAAGGTTACTACAACACTGTTTTGAAACGATCATAACTTTTTCGTTAACCGTTGGATCGTACCGAAATTTTAGGTGGATGTTCTCTATATACTCATCTAACTTTCCACCGAAGGGATCTTCGATCTGAGCTATTATGTGAAAGTACTGCTTAAAGTACTGCTTCAAGTTTGAAAGTACTACTGATTTTTTAAAGTACTGCTTATGCTTCAAAGTACTGCTCGTCTCCTTATGAAAGTACTGCAAGTCTCATTCAAAGTACTGCTGCTCGTATTCATTCAAAGTACTGTTCTTGCAAAGTACTGATCCAAGGTACTGTTCTTTTAAACTGCTGCTGCATTTAGATGATTTATGGAGACAAGTATAGAGTTTTATGGTTCAATATATATGCATGATTTACGAATAGTGAGGGGAAGTATATTTGATTGATTTTGGATTACACACACAGAATGGTTATTTGGTTCACACACACAGGAAGAAGTTTATGTTCTTAAATGATTCAAAAAGGCTCGTACTTAATTCTTATGGATTAATTGATTACGAAGAAGGTTGAATATCATTTATTTGATGTTGTAGTTGAGTTTCACAGGTTTGTGTTCTTATCATATTGCTTGATGAATCTAGCAATGTGTGATTTTTCTTATGATGCTCTATGCACACATTGACTATCACTTAAAGGAGTTACATTGTAGTGCTCAGTGTCTCATATTAGTTGAGGATTTTGTCAAGGGATTACGGTCTACTTATATTTGGTGATTCGTATAAGTATGGAGTTCCGTGGATAGTACAAGATTTAAGACACAAGTTTGGGAAATTCTACTTCTTCATCAAATTCGTTATACTTGGTTTTCTTCACAAGTAATCATTACATAAAGTCTACAGATTTTGAAGAATCAGTTGATCTACATGCATCACTCAAGAGGAAGTGTTTGATTTTTACTACTGTTGATCATTATTACTACTGCTAGTTGTAGTTTCTATGGTTTTGAATCCATTTTTCTTATGATGCGTAATGGTGGGCGATTTTAAACATTGGAAGTCTTAGATTGGAAGTATGATATTGGTTCGTAGTGGTCAAGATCATTATTTGCATACGTTCCCTATTTGGATAATAACAAAAAGGGGAAGAGATGTTTGAGTGGCATGGCATGGATTAAGGGGAAGACAAAGGAAGACATACTTGTTTCATTCATGGTGAGATCCCTGATCTCAATTTCTCTACTTCGTCTAGGGAAGTTCGTTCAAGAATGGTTTTGTCATTATCAACTAGGGGAAGATTGTTGGGAATTATACGTTTGAGTTGATAAGACAAAAAGAATGAAACAAGAGGGACTTAATACGACAAAAAGGAAACCTACAAAAAGATGGAAGGACTTGCTTGCAAAAGAAGTTTTATTTATTAGTCCTTATCCTCTAGTATATAAAGAGGACATAGGTGTAGGTTTTTATACAAGTCTTCCAAGATGTAGTCGACTAAAGGTGTGTGTGTGTCCTAGGCGTATAGTCTTGTAAACGCCTAGGTTATTAGTTTAGTTAGTAGTTTAGTTATCTAGACGTGTTCCTATAAATGTCTAAGATTAGTTAGTGTTAGTGAATGAAAACCTTGTGTCAATAACAATTATGTTTTGATTTATCCGCTGCGTATTGTCATTGTTATTGTTAAACCCTAAGGCTCAAAACGATCTAAAGGAGTACTATCAAACTCCTCAAGTAGCTGGTTACCAAATCTCTTTAGAGTCTATGGAAGCCAAAATAATAACACATGAAAATAATGAAATGGCTTGGGCAGAAAAGTATGAACAACAGGACTATCACTTAAAATTAAGTGAATGGAAGTTAGGCTGTAAGATTTCTGAGATTGAAAAGTTGACTAAGGAAAGGGATGATTTGTTAGAAAAACTTGCTGCTTGGGGACAATCTGGTCTTTCTCATGTTAATTATGTTGAAAAACAGAGAAGAGCTTACATTAGAACTGGACTAGGATTTAGTATGGACTTTAGTAGCATAGATGAAAACCCACCTAGTGATGAGAACCAACTTGACTTTGAGGATATAACAACTAGTGCTGATGAACTCATTAATTATGTAGATAACACATCTAGTGATGAGGAATCAATTAGTCAAATACCTCCAGAGTCTAAGAAAGACAATGGTTATCATGCAGTTCCTCATCCCACTGGTAGTTTTCAACCACTTAGGGCAGATGTTTCTCGTTTTGGAGTAGACAACTTAGAGTTTAGGAAGAAGCTTACATGCAAATCTAGTTCTGAAACCCCAAAAGAAACAGTTGAAAAACCTAAGTTTGATGATGTTAAGAGTCAAGCAGTACCTTCAACTCAAAGTACCGCTGCCCGATCAGCAGTACCTTTAAGAAAACCTTTTCAAAATACTGCTAAACCTTTTTGGGATAATTTTGGTCAAAACAATTTTCATCATTCACCAAAAAGACATGATACTTCTAATCGTAGACCTAAAGGAAGAAATTTTGGGAGTATGGGTCAAAAATTGTGTTTTGTTTGCTATAGTTCTGATCTTCCGATCAAGGACTGTGGCTTTCACTCAGACTACTTAAGCAAATTCCCAAAGACCAGATCTGCAAACCAAAAACCTAGGGAGAATAATCCAGTCTGGAATCATTCACATAGGGTTAACCATAGCAACTTCTCACAAGACTATAGGTACCATCACCAGAGAAGACCTTTTTCAAAACCCCCAGTACTTTCAAACACTTTTCAAGGTATTGTTAAGCCAAAACCAGTACCTTCTCAAAGTACTGCTCAGTTTTCACCAAACACTTTTTGGAATAGGAACCATAGGAGATCTAATTACTATCAATCTAGAAGTCATTACAACTCAAAGAAAGTAGCTAGATCAAGTGACTCTACACCAGAAGTTAAAACCAAATGGGATAAGAAGGAAAGTACTGATGGGGAACAAACAGTACTTTTAGCAACTGTGGGTGAAACAGATATTTTTGTTAAAAATAATAAAGAAAACTTGGATGAAAAAGAGATTTTTATTGAAAAACCAACACAAGTTTTTGTACAACCAAAGATAATTGATCATGTGCTTAAAGACAGTGGAAATTACATACTTAAAGAATTTAAGTTTGTAACTCCACAAGGGGAACACAAGTCAGTAATGGCTTAGGTTCCTAAAATTAACTAACTCGTTTATCTTTGTACAGGGCAACTTAGAAGAGGAGCTAAAAGATCATCTAATTGTGGATAGTGGTTGCTCTGGAAGCATGACAGGAGACAAAGAGATTCTGTCAGATTTTAGATCTTATAGTGGAGGAAGAGTTGCATTTGGAAATGATGCTAGTGGAGGAAGAATAACTGGCAAAGGAACCATCAAAGCAGGAAGCATAGACTTTGAGAATGTTAGATATGTGAAAGAGCTCAAGTTCAACCTTTTGTTAGTCTCTCAGATCTGTGACAAGAAGCACCCTGTGCTATTTACTGACACAGAATGTCTCATTCTTTCCCCTGAATTTAAGCTTGTTGATGATAACTTGGTAGTACTGAGAGTACCAAGAACTAATGATGTGTACAGCCTGGATATGAAGAGTCTTCACTCTTCTGGTAGAGCAACTTGTTTAATAGCAAAGGCATCTCTTGAAGAAGCACATCTGTGGCATAGAAGATTAGGCCATGTAAATTTCAAGAATATCAATAAATTGGTCAAAGGCAATTTAGTTAGAGGTTTACCCTCCAAGACTTACAAGAATGACCACTCATGTTTGGCGTGCAAGAAGGGTAAACAACACAAAGCTTAATGCAAGAAGCTTGAGGAAAGAAACATTAGAGAACCTTTGGAGCTGCTGCACATGGATTTGTTTGGACCTGTTTCTGTTGCAAGTCTAAACAAGAAGAAGTACTGTCTGGTTGTGACAGATGATTGCAGTAGATTTAGTTGGGTCTTTTTCTTGGGTTTTAAAGATGAAACGTTTGATACTATTCATGATCTCATAATAGCCCTTGAAAATCAATTGAGACTCAAAGTAAGAGGTATTAGATGTGACAATGGGACTGAATTCAAGAACAAGCTAATGGATGAATTTTGTGCTAAGAAAGGGATCAAGAGGGAGTTTAGTATTGCTAGAACTCCACAGCAGAATGGTGTTGCAGAGAGAAAGAACAGAACTTTGATTGAAGCAGCAAGAACAATGCTTGCAGATTCATTACTACCTATTCAATTTTGGGCTGAAGCTGTAAGTGCTGCTTGCTATGTGTTGAATAGAGTATCAGTCACTAAACCTCAAATGAAGACACCTTATGAGTTGCTGATGGGAAACAAACCTAATATTCGATTTATGAAGCCTTTTGGATGCCCGCTAACAATTCTCAATACAATTGATTATCTAGGAAAATTTAATGGCAAGTCAGAAGAAAGATATTTATTGGGATACTGCACCAACATCAAAGGATTTAGAGTGTACAACAGAGTCACCAAGAAGGTTCAAGATTGTCTTCATGTTAAATTTTTAGAAGATCAAGAAAATCAGAAGGGTAAAGGTCCTGATTGGATGTTTGATCTTGAGGTTTTGACTCCTTCTATGAATTATGTACCTGTTAGAGAAGAAAATCAAGTAGATCACAAGGAAGATGATTTACAGTACATTATTCATGGAGTCAACATTCGACCTGATGTTGTTCCTGATGAAGAACCTATAACTGTTGAGAAGGAGAAAGGTACTGATGAGCCAAAATCTACATTGTCTGCTGAAGATCAAGCTATTCAAGATGAACTTAATAGGATGCTTTTTCAAGATGTAGTAGCACAATCTTATGATGATGATCAAAGAAGAATTTATGAGGAAGCAAAGAAAAATAACAAAACTGCAGATTTCTCTCACAGTACTTTGGATAACAGTATTTTGGATCAAAGTACTGCTGCATCTGTTGACAGCACTTTGGATGATTTGGATGATCCTACCATGCCTGGCTTAGAAGATACTGATGATGAATTTGAAGATGAAGGTA
The DNA here is from genome assembly GCA_019973895.1 of Chrysanthemum seticuspe. NCBI lineage: Eukaryota > Viridiplantae > Streptophyta > Magnoliopsida > Asterales > Asteraceae > Chrysanthemum > Chrysanthemum seticuspe. Next base: position 162,228,350 of record BPTQ01000004.1, read on the forward strand.
TTTTCTCAGATTCCAATGAAGATGCTGATTTCACAAATTTGGGTGATAATTTTGAAGTTCCACAGACTCCTATCTTAAGAATTCATAAGAATCATCCTACTGATCAAATCATTGGACCCTCTAATTCTGGAGTGCTTACCAGAACCAAAGCTAAGGGTTTTTCTAAACCACACAATGCTTTACTTAGCTTTGTGTACAAACAAAACAGGCTGAATCATAAGGATCATCAAACATGCCTGTTTACTTGTTTTATCTCTCAAGAAGAACCCAAGAATATAGCTCAAGCATTAACTAAAGAAAGTTGGGTTGAAGCTATGCAAGAAGAACTTCTTCAATTCAAACTTCAAGAAGTTTGGGTATTATGTGATCTACCAGATGGCAAGAAAGTTATTGGTACAAGATGGGTTTTCAGAGTCAAGAGAGATGAAAGAGGGAATGTGATGAGTGTCTAAATACTCATCATTTTTGTACTATCTAGACTGCAAAATCATTTGAAAACATTCAGAAACACATCAAAATGATAAAAATATCACAAATCAGTGTTTTATGTGTTTTAAATGCAAAAATATCAAAATCAGATGAAAAACGTATCAAATTTGCAAAAATGGCAGTTTTAGTCCCCCAAGTTTCAAAAGTTGTCAAAAACAGTCCCTGGTAAATCTAAATAAAGGAAAATGTCATTTAAGGTCCATGGGATTCAAAAGTTGTCAAAACAAACCTTTGAAATGTAAAATTTGCAAAACTACAACTTTGGTCCCTCAAGTTTGAAAAATGTCAAAAATGACCCCTGGAAAATTGGAAAATGACAGATTTGGTCCCTGTACTTTTGGAACTTGTCAAAATTCAGCCCCTGAAACATCTTTGATGAATTGGCAGTTCTAGTCCTTGTATTTTCAGAATTTACAAAAGAGACCTTGTTTAATAAAGCCTTTATACCAATTTTGAACCCTTGTCAAACATTTTGGCCCCCTGTCATAATGTATTTTGACCCCCTGGTATTAATAACCCAAGTCAAACAGAGGTTTGACTAACCCCTTTTGGCGCCAATCACTTCACCCTCCCCACTTGATGTCTGTTTCACCCTGCAACACTCAACTTACCACCCCCCTCCTCACCTTATCTTCTTCCCTGTCCCCCCACCTCCACACAACTCCAAATAGCATTTATTGCTTCACCCCTAATCTCACTCAACCCTACTAAAAAAACCTCATTTTTCCCGCCAAAAAACATTGAAGGGCCAGGATCAATTACACTCATCCTATGGTCTCAAATAGTGCTGGGAATCACTTAGAGAGATGAGAGAGGAAACTTGGAGTATAAAAGAGAGAAGGAAGAAGCAGTTTAGGGTGTTAGCTAGTTTTATCTTATTTTTCTTTAATGTCGTTTTTCTATTAATGTATTAATTTAGCCAAGAATCTGTAATCTTTTGTACCTTTGATAATAACTTAAGTATTTCATCTTTGTAAACTGTCTTTAAGAATCAATTTCAAAAGTTTGGTTAAAGTTCATGCTTTGTGTCTACTGTTGAGTATTTCAGTTTCTAATTCATATATTCAAACCTTAAAAAGCTTCTTCCCAAGCTCAAATTAGCTGAAATAAGCTCTATATAGTTGTGGGTAAGCTTACATTGTATTTTCAAACCAATTTATCTCATAGTCAACAAAAGTCAAAAGATTGGTCAAGAATGGAAATGGTGGTGAAAAGGTTGTTGCAGTGACTGAAATAGGTTGGAAATAGCTTGGGTTAGCTTAGGTTTGGGTTTGGTGTTGGCCTGCATCAGCTGGAGTTCAAGTTAGTTAGTTTCTCTTTTTCAAAATTTCAAGTCATTTACATATTATGGTTGTTTATGCATCTGTGGTCACAACTGATTTTCATGTGTTTACATAGCTGCAATTAGGTTATATGAACTCTATTTGATCAATGGAATTAGTTAATTCAGTGGTAATCTTGTTTTAAGTTCATATCAGTGATTATAAGTGGTGTTTGGATTTGGTTCTTTAACTATATTCATGCTTGATTCAGTAACTAAGGTCTATTGGTTTATGCTTATGTAGCTTAAATAGACTCATTTGAGTCATTTATTTGGACCTCAAAGCAGTGGAAGTCAAAATTCACTACTCACTGCCTTAAATTGCCCACTGTTGAGTTTTTACAAAACCAAAGGATCATTTTGTGTTTAAAATCCATAAAGCTAGGGTACAGTAGCTTCATTTCATCAAGTTAGATCATTTTTAATCCATTAATCTAGGTCCAAAGTTCAAAATAGTCAACACTCCATTTCTGTCTAAAAAAGTCAAAATGAAATTTCTGTTTTGAGCCCAAATGGATAGATTTTTATTGTACTCATTTCTTGGTCAAATCAAGTGAAACTTGTTGATTTGGAAACCTCTCTGGGTCTATTTTCTTATTACCAATTTTACACAATTTTATGAATTTTCTTTAAGCCCTTAATCAGCTTGTCAAAGTGATGCCAAGTGCCCTGTGCAGGGCACTTAGCCTGCACAGGGCTTGAGCAGTTTTTGCAAAGCTTGTGCAGAGCTTATTATAGCTCCATTAGGTCTGAGTTTTGGTGTGTAAGATCTCACCCAGGTCCTTTCCTAGTCCCAATTGCTTGATTTCAGTTTTAGCTTAATGAGTGGCTTGTGCTTATGCCTAAAGTGAGCACCTGTTAACTGTTTTTTTTAGCTTAATCTCATATCATCAATCTGTTGTAATGAGCTTATCAGAGTGTTTAGCTTATTGAATCTTGTTCCATTTTAGTTCCTTTAGCATACTTAGGCTTCTGTTTTGGTTTGGTAGACTTTGGACTTCATTTGCTTATCAAAGTGCTTATTTCAATAAGCACTTGGTTATCAGTTTCTAATTCCTCCAAATAAGCTCCTGTTTTTCCATTTTTCATAGCTTCCTAATATTATTTTAAGCATTTCCTGAATTTTTCAGATTTTTCCTAGCTTGTTTGGTATTTTTCTGCATTTTATTTAGTTTTTAAGTATTTTTTAAATAGCATTTAATACAAAAAATTAAGAAAAGGTTCCAAAAAAAATTTTTTCAATTTTCTCAAGTTTAGATAAATATAAATAGCCTAAAAAGTATTTTTCCATAATTTTCTTAGTTTAAAAAGTATTTTTTAGCATTTTAATTAGTTTTAAATAGTTTTAAATTAATAATAAATATATAAAAAGTCTAAAAAATATATTTTCAGTTTTAAAATTAGTTTTATCATATTTTAGATTTTTCTAACTCTTAATTTTATTTTTATAGTCTTATTTCATATTTTCTTTTATTTTAGAGTATTATTAAATAGTTTAAATTAGTTTTTAATTAATAATAATTACATAAATAGTTTTAAAAATAATTTTCCTTTTCTAATAATTTTCTTATATAATTAGGATTGTAAAAATGTATTTTCTATATTCATAGGTATTTTCCTTCTTTATTTTCACGTTTTGTTTTGTACGTTTACGTATTTTAATTTAAACGTAAGTTTTTTCGTTTTAAGTTTTAAACGTTCATCACTTTAAATATAGTGATAGCGTTTATTTAATATCTTTTATCTTTTAATTTTCTTAATTTGTATTTAAGTCGCTGTTATTTATAAACTTTTTCAGTAGTGTAATTATCCTATCCAAATCCTTTCCGATCACTATCATTAGTGATCATTCTATCGTCTGATCAAGTGTTTAACACACCATTGAGTCTCCATGGGACTTAACGACCCGGGAATTCATTATATTCTCCAGGACTTCATTGCATTTGTGTCTGAGCTGTTTTAAGTCTGTTAGACTTGACGGTTTAGCACAAATCAGAATGTCATCAAGAACAAGGCAAGGTTAGTTTCACAAGGATACAGACAAGAAGAAGGAGTAGATTATGATGAAGTGTTTGCTCCTGTAGCAAGGATTGAAGCTATACGAATATTCCTTGCTTTTGCATCATATATGGGCTTTCAGGTTTATCAAATGGATGTCAAGAGTGCTTTTCTTTATGGCACTATTACAGATGAGGTCTATGTCAAACAGCCTCCTGGTTTTGAAGATCCTACACATCCAAACAAAGTCTACAAAGTTGTTAAAGCTCTTTATGGTCTTCATCAAGCTCCTAGAGCTTGGTATGAAAGGCTCTCTACTTTCTTATTGTAACATGGTTACAGGAGGGGAGCCATTGACAAGACTTTGTTTATCAAGAGAGACAAGAAGGATATCATGCTAGTTCAAGTTTATGTAGATGATATCATCTTTGGAGCTACAAAATAGTCCATGGTGAAGGAGTTTGAGCAGCTGATGCAACATGAATTTCAAATGAGTTCAATGGGTGAATTAACATTCTTTTTGGGGCTTCAAGTTAAACAGTCAAAGGAGGGAATTTTCATAAGTCAAGATAAGTATGTCTCTGACATTCTTAAGAAGTTTAATTTTGATGCTATGAAGCCAGTTACTACACCTATGTAACCACCAGTAAATTTTACCTTGTATTAAATTAATAGAATATCCTAATGAAAGAATATATATCCATTTTCTACGTGTATTTTCTTTAACATTAAATATTATCAGTTTACCCGATCACAAAAACTGACTAATGTGACATAAATTTTCATAAGATAACATGACTATCTTACCTTTTGATGTTTGACTATTTGACTTTTACCGTAACATAAAAGACAATACTGTAACCGACGGTTAACCTGTAACTTTCCAAGTTAAATAATTCGCTATGATTAGAAGAATTACTCTCTGAACGATTACGTTCACACTGATTATTTAACGAGTAGAGTTTCATGTTCAACAAAAAACGACACGCGTCGTGTGCTGACATTCCATTAATAATGGCATAAGTCCGATAATTAATTTTCAGAGTTGATAACTTTGTTTTTATATTATTTTTATAAAAATGATCACGAAAAAGTATTTTATACATTATAAATTAAAATATCGGACCATGACACCGTGTTTACACTTTAGCTCAACGGAACACGGGTACACGGTACCACAATAATACAAACCGCCCAATATTACTATATATAAAAAAAAAAGAGAGGAAGCAGATTCTTATCTTCTCTCTCTCACTACACCGCCCCTCCCTTCTCCTTTTTCTCTCTTGATAACCGCCATACCAACCGCCTCACACCTCCACCACTGCACCACCTCTGCTGCCATCACCAACATCAACACCACAAGGGCGTGTGGGTTTGTTTGATTTCGGTTCAGAGCAAAGGTTTGATAGGCTTGATTCTAATTCGTGTAACTACCACAGCCATAGCACCACCACAGACGCACCAAGCGCCGCCATCGTCCCTCCCTCTCTTGTCTTTGGGGTAAATCGACACACTCAACCTATCCTTGCACTTTATTTTTAAGCCAATTATCAAAATGTTTGTTGGTATCTCCCGGACTACCTTCTTTTATTTCTCCGTCACGCTTATCAACCGCTTTTGAACGGTCAACCGTAACAGATGATAAAAGGGCGACAGCCCGGGAGAAAATGCAAGTTTACCAAGGATTAAAATATCCTTGGATCGTTTATGTCCTGGTGAGGCGTGATGTTCTAGTACAATGACTTGTGAATTGTTGAAAATAATATTAGTATAGGAAAACAGGAATCTGATTGACTAACACTAGGAATGTGAATAGTAATAGCTCTGTCACAGCTACGTCAATAAAAACGTACAATCAGAAACCTAAAAATCTAAAAGATATACAAACATACATTTAATTAAAACGTAAACGTATAAAAACAAAAACGATTATAACTATAGTAGGGATTTGCATGTCTTAGCGACTTAAATGCAAATTAAAGAGAATAAAAGTTAAAATCTATTAAATAAACGCTATCACTATTTTTACAGATCGATGAACGTTTATGACCTAAAACATACGTTTAAATAAAATTACGTAAACGTACAAAATAAAAAGTGAATTCGATCCAATACAACTCCCACAAATGTGAAAATCATATTTTTAGAATCCTAAAAAGATAAGAAAATTATTAGAAAATTAAAATAAATTTTTACACTATTAAAAAAAATGAATTAAATGAATTTCTAATGAATTAAACAATAGGAAAAAATGAGGTTTTCTGTTACAAGACTGTTACAAATCTGTCACTAAACTTGGTTTCTCCTTCCTCCCATACCAATCAGCAACACTTTTTCTGTCACTAAACTGTTACTAAACAGGTTGCTCCTTCCTCCCATGGTGATTAGCGACACATAATCTGTCACTAATCTGTCACTAAACCAGCAGATATGTAATAGCAGTAGCAGAACAAATTATTAATTATTTACCATTATAGTGGTTCTTTTTAGCTTTTCTTTTTCTGGACTAACTAAGTACTGATAATATACATGTTAATTGAAGACAAAAAGCTACAAAACTTAAAAATAAGCAAAATAAAAGCTTATGAGTCCAACAGTAAGCTTTTGGCTTGACTGTTGGAGCTCAAGCTCATTATGAGCTTAAAATAAGCTATACAGTGGAATGAAAAAGCAAAAGGTATTTATGTACAAGTATAATAGGTATATATGAACAAGCCAGTGCACTGATTTTCACTAACAAGCTTGTAATAAGCTAATAAGCTTCTTTCAGTACATTGCAGTACCAAACAGCCCTTGCTACTATTTGTAATGGCCATTTTAGCTGAGAGTATAAGCTACAAATGGCAAAATAATAATTTGAGTAACAAGCTGAACTGGTGAGGATTCCAAAAAACTAAAGCTCAACCTGTAGGATTCACAGGTGAGTTTTTGAGAAGCTTATGAAGTAGCTATTAAACACTCAGTATATACTGATGGGCTCAGTATACACTAAGTTAATGGAGATAAGTTTAAGCCACTTGCAGCCCTATGTAATAAGCTGCAAGATGAAAATTAAGCACATGATCATGAATTTGGGTGGATGAGCTTCACAAAAAACTAAACCACACAAGCTTATGACTATAAATGAGCTTTTTAGGAGCTTATGAACTAAGCTTGAGTAGACTGATTTCTCAGTATGCTCAGGAAATGGGCAAACAATAAGCTCTTATTTTACTTATCAAATAAGCTCATTAGAGCTCAACTAGCACTGAACTAGAGATTATGGTAGCTTGGCTTTGTTAAAAGCCAAAGCTCACATCATCAAGCTTAGTGAGGAACTTTTAAGAGCTTTGGGAAAATCACTCACTTCCACTGTTTGCTTCAGTGGAAGGAGTAATATGGGACAAAAAGATTGGCTTGATTAAGCTATGCAAATAAGCTAAAGACTGAAAAATAATCATGCACATAAAAACTAGGCCACAAGGGCAATATAAAGAAACCAAATAAACCAGCTAGGACCAAGTCATGAAGCTTGTGCAAGCTTATTAACTTGACACCTTAACTGTGGTGCAGGGCATGACTATAGAAAAGGACTGAAAATAAGCTAATGAACAAGCTAGTTGAAAGCTGAGAAATGACAAACTAATATTTTTATAATTAAGTTAAGCAGCTAAATATTGAAATCCCAAAAGGGCATAAGCTGAAACTTAATACTGAGCACACAATAAAATTCTACATTTAATTCAAAAACTGACCTTAAGAAAAGTTGACTTTTATAAAAAACTGAGAAGTTTGACTAAAGTGAATTTAAATCTAAAACTACTGATTATTTATGTTATATTATGCTATAATACAACTGAATTAAGCTAGATAATCTACTTATGAGTCACTGTGATGAAATTTGTAACTTAAATCCTAACAGTGAACTAAATAAGATGAGATTAAGGTGATTTTGACTATTTGATAAACAAGGACAGTATTTAAGACTTGAACTAAGCTATTTGATACTAATATGACAGTTAACACTAACAAACAACAACAGACACATACTGGAATTTCAATTTATCAGCAAATCCAAACAATTCTTTAATATTCACTTGTCACATGAACTTCAAAGTTTTCATTGAATCTGAATATAAACCTTATTCCAAACATTAAATTATCACATAAGAAGACCATTTAAGCAATAAACTTCAAGCACACAAGCAGAAAATACAAGGATGTCAAATTTGCAATTCAACTGAGTAATTTCCATTTTTTAGCATAAGTGAATCTTATTAACAAACTGCTTATATAAAGCTATAATAACACTAAACAATCACAAAGGAACATGAAAACATGAAAATCAAAGCAAACAAAACAGTAAAACAGTAATATGCAAAAATTAGAAAAATGCTTACAAGTGAGAAAGTGGACTGAGACATAGAAACCAAGGACAAGGTTACACCTAATATCTTCCCATTAAGCTCCTAATACCCCATAGCATTCCAAATCCAACCCAGCTTCATCACCTTCTTCATAAATCTGATTTTTGTATTTTCTTGATTTTTCATTGATTTTTGTAATTTAAAAGATCATAGCTGTTTTTAGGTTTCTAAAAGCTTTAAGGCTTTGTCAGGAGCCTATATTGCCTATTGAGTCCATCAAACAACCATAATTAACAACAGTAAGGTAAATGACTTTGAAATTTAAAGGCATTAAACTAAGAACATGAAATTTAAAGATGGAATCCATTAAAACTGTAAATAAAGTTTTATTAAACTTGTTTAGGGTTCAATACAACTCTGAAAGCAATAAAAGACATTAATGTAAAGAAAACAGTAAATGACATGATAAAAAACTACATGACTATGGCTTAAGGCCAAAAGTACTCTTCTGTCTTTCATCCTCAGCTTTTTATAACCTTCTGAGTTCTCCCCAACTTGTTAGTCAAATCCCACAAATGATCTTGACCGTTGATGCTCTTAATTGATCTCCACCATTTAAATTGCTTTTTGGCGCCAAAGTCCTTTGTGACAGTTGAGGTGGTTTGAGAAGCATTCAATGTATCTTGTTGGCTTGTATAGGTGGAGGGAACAAGATATGAAGCTTTATTGAGCTTGGAGGCCAGGTTTGAGTGAAAACAGGGCAAGGGGGAAAAAGGTGGAGTGTTAGATGGTGGGAATACATTAATGCTTGATGGGAAGAGGTGACAGGGTGTAGGGGAGTAGGTTGTGAGCTGGGGTAACAGGTGGAGGGGGAAGGTGGAAGTGCAAGTGGTGGTGTTACAGGTGGGGGTGTGAGGTGGAAGAAGAAGAGGGAAAAAGGGTCCGGGTTTGCCTGTTTTATTTATTAACAAAGGGGTTGGGCTTGGGGTGATTGGGCCAGCTGGGTTTAATTGGATTTGGATTTGGTTTAATAACAAAGTTAGGTCCGTTTGGTTTAGCTAGTACACAAGGACCATTTTTGTAATTTGAGCAAAGTTAAAGGTTAAACTTGCCACCTTTCCAAACATCCTTCCAAGGTCCAAACCTGCCATTTATATAAACACAAGGACCAATATTGTTAATTAAAACATTTTAAAGCTTAAAAGGACCATTTGTGTAAATTTTGGATTCTTGGGGGACTAAAGTGTAAATTTCCAAAAGTTTATCAAAATTGTTCCAAATTGTAAGTTCATGCATAGTACAAGGGTATTTTGTGAAATTTCAAGTTTTGAATACCCAGGGACTAAGTTTGCCAATTTTGAAACTTGAGGGGTAAAAATTGCCAATATGTGTAAACTTTTATCCAGGGATCATTTGTGAATATTTTTGACTTCCCAAGGACTTAAGTTGACTTTTCTATTATTTAAAACATTTAGGGACTGAAAATGACATTTGTGTGAACTTTGCGTATTTTTTTACTTGTTTTTCAATCTTTTGTACCTGAATCACATAAAAACACATTTCATTGATATTTATAACATTTTGTGAGTCATTTGTGTGTTTTTAGTTGTTTTGTGGGTTTAAACAGTATAAAATATATGTGTATTTAGACACATATCATTTGTAAAGTTTTTGTGGAATTAAAACGACAATTAAAACATGTTTTGATTTAATTGTGTGGTAAATAAATCACAAAGAGTGTTTGTTTAATCGATGTGGTCTCGGGTCAGTGATTATGCCTACGATTAGGTCGGGTCAAAACCGTATGGGTCTTAGCTTAGGATTGATAAGCTTACTCCTTTTTGGTCTTAATTGATTTTGGTATGATGTAGTTTATTTGGTGTTTATGTGTTTCGGTTTAAAACTAAGCTGCAAGGGGTGATTGTTTGCTTTGGTGTGACAAGAAACCCGCAAGGGTGTTTGTTGTTCTCGGTTAAACACCAACCCAAGTGGGTGGTGTTTGTTTGTACCTGTTGTCACAGACCACCCAACAGGGGTGCGTTTGTTTCTGCATATCACAGCCCGAAGAGTGTGTGTTTGTGTTGATTGCCTTGGACCACCAACGAAGCACCCAAGAGGGTACTTGTTTGCTGTTACTGTTTGTTTTTCTCTCGGTCAAAAGATAGAACCTGAAGTGGGTTTATATTTGTTTTCAGTTTATATTTGAGTCTTGGTTCAGCTAGAAGACCAATTTAGGTGCGCCTGGTGTTTGTTTGTGCTCTCGGTTCATAACAGGTAACACCAAGGGGTGTGATTGCTTTTGTTTACAGTAGCTAAAGGGTATGTTTTGCTTGTTTATTTTCTGCACAAAGACTGCACTTGGGGCTGCTGATGTCCGCCCCAAAAGGGTGCGATTCGCTGCTTATTTTCTGCACTTAGGGTGCGCTTGGGTTTGCTTATCTAGTTCACCAACACAACCCACTTAGGGTGTTTGGCTTTGGTTGTAAACTGTTAGGATACATTTGGTTTGAAAATTACCCGGGCCGAAACCCACTAAGAATAATAATAATAATGTGTTTACATCTTGTAAATTTATATGTAATATGTCAAATAATTATCGGAATACTTTTGAAATTATAACTTTGAATACGGATTATACATTGACTTGGACTATTGAACTCATATTGATATATTATTGGACATAATGAACATATTATTTTGAATGATACATAGATATTTAACGGACTTGTATTGGACATTAGACTTATGTTGGACGTATTAGACAAATTAGACTTATAATCAGACTTTTGAACTTAATGGACATCTTATAGACATTTTAGACTTGTGACAAACTTAAGACATGTGATTATACATATATGACATTGGACAAATTGACATTGTTTGGACATTTAACTTATAACGGACTTATATTTGGACAACTTATCGAATGCTTATCGGATTATATATTACGGACTATGATTTGATATACTTGGACATATTAAACTTAAGGAATTCATAAGTGGACTTATTAATTTAGACAACTCCTTAACGGACTACTATTGGACCGTGAAGCTTAATAATTATTTAACGCACTTGATCCGTTAAATGATTTATACCTATTGAACCGGATCAATTAGTATCAACACATGCTTTGAAAACGAATCATATCAAACTTGTATTTATATACTTATTGTCGCTAAAACTTATATTAAGTAAACTCCAACAATACAAACGAAAAGTATAATCTCTTCTATTTAATGTTTTCTTATAAAACATATAATTATTAACAAACAATTTAAGGTTACCGGTTACTTACCTTTCGACTTACTTGCTACTTGATCCCTACATGTTTATTTTCTTGATTTCTTTCTTATACGATACCGGTGACGTATTATATACCTCGACTTCTTTTATAAATTCCTTGTTTATTTTTCCTGAAGTAATTATGTGTCGTTAATGTCTCGATTTCCCTTTCGTCATTGTCTACTCAACTTGAGTCTTGGTCAATATTTCTTGACTATTCCTTATAATGTATTAGGATATACATTATGCTTTGTTGTGAGTTGTGTTTTGCGTGAGTTGTATTTCGAGTCTGTGATTTAATACCACCACACGAATGATAATGCTAAACTTTTCTTACGGATTACGACAATGAACTCTTATAATTCTTATTACGAGTATTCCACGAAAACTAAAACACTTATCTTTTGAAAACTTATCTACTTTACGAAACGCATTCTGAGATAAACCATATACTATCAGGTTGTACCAATGACGTACCGTTGTGTCGGTACTCTTGTATCGTTGTGCGTTACTACCTTGTGATATTACTGTGATACATTTCTCGATGCCAGTCGTGTTAGTTGTGATTCTTGTATTTCTCCGGACTAAGGTGAGTTTCACAGCCCCATTTTACTTTTTACTCGTTTTGGGGTGAAAAGCATGCTATGATTACTTAAAACTAAATTGGTTGTGCATTCATGAAATTATGGATTTACTGAACTGATTCAATCTACTGAGCTATGCTCTGCTATACTGTGCAAACTGGTATGTATGCTTATGTTTGGCGCCTGAGAACAACTGTAAAAGTCCCCTGGTACTATACTACTTATTAACTCTTTCCCACTGTACGGGACGAGCCGTTGATAACTATGGATAGCGCTATTTAGGGGTAGAGTCATCCCCTCACTCGACTAACCGGAGTGCATAGTATCACCTCTCATGCTAGGTTAGAGCATGTTGCACGTAGGGGCAATTTTCGGCTGAATCGGCTTAAGTAGTGGAACCTTTATGCCATAAACGCGCTGCATACATAATGGACCATTTGAAACTTTGACAACCAATTGATTTTCCAGTTTTGGAAACTACTTGTGTATTAAAAACCTGTGAACTCACCAACCTTTGTGTTGACACTTTTAGCATGCATTTTCAGGATTTCAGGCGATAGCTAAACTTTGGAGGCGCTTGGGCATTGGCATGGCATGGTTATAGAAGACTCAGATATAACTTGGGGGACCACTTATATTCTTTTATGGGCTACATTCCACAACATGCATTTTGAAAGATGTAAACATCAATCTTTATGAAATAAGATTTTTAAGTTAAACCGTTGTTCTATACATTGTGTTGTGGTACCAATCGAGTAATACCCCGGTAACACTTACTTTCGCTGCAAACCATTATTTTGGGGTGTTACAGATTGGTATCAGAGCCTCGGTTATAGAGAACTGGGTATTTTTTTGAAACCTAGACTATAACTACTTTTACGAAAACTTAACCCTATGTCCGATACATGCCTGCCTGCCAAGCCGATGCCTCGATTATGACTTGTTGAAGTCATACTTGATAAAATACGTATTATATTACTATTCACTTAATCTCACTGTGAACTATGATTGCTTTCTTATACGTATGTTTACGTACCACAACGCTACGCCTTATCCCCCACATAAATGGAATGCTCGTTTTACTCTTTCGTAACAACTTCTAAAAGTAAAGAACCTTTTGCTAGTGTAACTGGGTCGAGTATTTCAAAGTTCATGTGAATATAGATTGATCACCTATACTCATCAGGGAGAAGGGCATAGACTGATCACCTATGTCCAACCCTGAGGCAAACTTTACAATGCTGGGGATGGTTATTTTGGTTTTGGGGAAACGAAATGATTTTGTATGTGTAAACGAGCATGGACCTGATAAAATTTAAACCCTACACACAACACACTGGCATCACAATACTTATTCATAGTGATATTTTTCCACTTTTATGGAACGTCTTTCATCGCCGCTTGGTTATGTTACGATTATGAATTACTTTCGGAATTAATGAAAACGTTTAATCGTGCTTTACGTCGGGTCGAGTTAGACCCGGTTGGTCACCATTTGAATTCGAGTTTCGTATTTCGACACGTTTGATATCGTAATAAGTTCATTGAACTTATTGGAGTGCTTTGGAATTTATCTTGACTATATTTGCTTTTGGATTATTCGGTACTGAGATTTTGGGTCTCGATGCGAATTTGGAATTGCTACTCTATTTTAGCCTTGCCTTGATCGTGGTTTTGTTACGGACCCCTTACCCCAAGCCTTATCTTGGAACGATTGGTGTTTATTTTTCTAAATCGATGACGTTCACTCGATATTATTCAATCAACGTTATCCACTCGACGTTGTTAATCTTTCTGAATCGATAATGTTCTACCGACGTTGTTTCATCAACAATACTCGATTAAGGTATTACCTTACACTTTATTGATGTATTACCTCATGCACTATTGGTGTTATATGCTATGCTCTATTGATGTATTCCTATCGATGTCGTTCTACCGACGCTGTTTTATTAATGTCGTTTTATCCATATCATCTTACCATGTTGTTGTTTTATCAATGATACTCTGCTGATGTTGTTCTATCAATGTTAGCCTATCGGTAGGTACCTTACACTCAATCGACATGCGATTCTCTATCGTACCCAATAGGAACTATTGCCGTTTACTTGTATTTGGAGCTTGACTTGATCTCGACTTGTAATCGGATTTCTTTTGAAAATATGACTTTGAACTCGAACGTTGTACCCTTCATTGTTAAGTACCGAGCTAATCGACTAATTGCTAGTAGTAATTAACTCTCTTCTCCAGAGTTGTACCTTGGACTTGCTAACCTTTAGATTCTATACCCAACAGAAATATTACTTACGATATATTAAATCACTATTACTGAGTCATTGCAACACCATGTATTCTCTATCCCGTCCCATTAACATTTTCTCAGACGTTGGGATCGAGGTTGCCTCGTCACTCATTGTAGTAATAGTGTCTCTTCTATCCTAAAACTCGTACTTAATCGATGAGTCGGATTATATCCCTTGCTGTTCTAGGAATGACACATCACAACATCTACGAAGGGAAAACCTCGTTGAATATAAGTGACAAGCGAACCAGTAAACTTTTAACAATCTAGAAAACATTAACTTGTAACTCGAGCTACTATTTATGGGAACAGATACCTAATCCTCTACTTATCCCTAGAGAATACCAAGAGTTTGCTCACTACTTCCCCTTATAAAATAGTAAACTGTGTCGTTTTCTAACACATAAATTGTAATCAATCATCTTGTCAACCATTTCGCGGTCAATCTACCAAATGTTGTACTACTTCATCACTGAATCAAAATTTCGACCCTACCTGTATTTTATGAACAATGAGTCTTCCTCAAATCGTCCTATAAACTTTTTGTACAAACCACTTCATGGACTACTATATTGATTTACCACTGTGCTTCTATTTTATTAAACAACATACACTTTTGCTAACATTTTGTAAACTAAGTTACAATTACCCTACAAGTTTGCCACAACCTTATGAACAAGCTTTGCCACTATCATAAAATGAACTACACATATTTCTACTATTGGGCAATTAATAAATTGTTTTCTTATCTACTCCATGAATTATTTACAAATCATTTCATGATTTATGTTATAACCTGATTTGTTATCTTACCAAAACATCACAAAGTTTAACTATGATTTCAATACTATTCTATAAATAATAAATCGTTTCCTATTATCTTAAAAAAATTAAAAAAAAAAATCACCGTAGCAAGTTGTTGCTTCGATACTAAATCACAAACTACGAATTACTACTAATTTGCAAATAATAAAACATTATCTTTATTACACGATAAATGGTTTCACAAACCATATTATAAATTATACCGCAATTACGTTATAAGCTATTTACTCCCTTGAAAAGTTTTAAAGGATAACCGATATCTCCTTTTGTAGTTGAACCAAATCTTCGAAGTAAATTAAACACCTTGTTCTGAAACAATAAATAATAAACATAATTATGGAAAATGCTAAAGATTAAACTGATTTATTATTTACAAAAGTTGAGGTGTTAGGATTATCTTAAATTTAAAAAGTAACATTTGAACTAATATAGTAGACATGTAAACCTTCAACTTGGAACCGAGTCCATGTGCTCATTTAAAAACCTTAGTTAACAAATTTTTATCACAAAAGCTGAAGTTCAGCAACTTTCTCTACATTCATTCAAGTCCTTCCCCGAAATTTTTATGAGTCGAGACTCTCTATTTCTTTATACAGTCCACATCCGAGAGGACGGTGACACCACGCTAGTCGTTTTAGGGTAAACTATCGACGAGCATAACCATAACAACTGAACTCTAACCTTAGACGTCTGAAATTTATGGAGTCATACATACTTAATTACATTTTTATTCTATGACGCTTCGCCTTCAAGGACCTTGCTTTAAGAGTTTCATATGCGTCAACGATAAAACTTGTAATGACATTTTCTGGAGATACTTGTTTTTATGAATAAAGAAAATTCCTGGTCAAACCTTATCAAATTTCCTTATGCTGAAACGTCAAAACACCGACTTTTGCGAAACTATCTTATAACGTCACGTCTAAAAAGCTACCTTATTAAAATATAATCCTCTCGAGATCACGAACATCTTACCCAACTATCCATCTTAGTCGAAAATACTTGTATAACTTACAACTCACAATACTGCCAACTCTCGAAAACAATGAATATAGGTCGTAATATTAATATCTCTGACAACAAAGTTTCCAAAATCACCTCCATTTCTTGCACCTCATCCCGAGGGCAATACCTCTTGATTATAACTTCTTCAACTTAGTCCAAGCAATCTTATGAGTGTTCTCAATACTAATACATTGAGCAACAACATTTTACCATGACAAAGCACCATTCAGAAGTATGCTTGCGGCATGTTTGACTTTGCATTCTTCATCATAGTTAATAATTAGAAATATTAACTCTGTCCACTCAAACCAACGAGCCAAACCAACCGTTCTTTCAGTGATTTTGTAATTGTTGAGCTTGTAGCTCCAAAATTCTTTGTAAGAACAACCTCTGACCACTGATATAACATTTATGCCTGTGGTGCCTTCAACTGGCCCTGCAACATTACTCTAGAGTTTCGTTAATCCTCCAATTATCTATATTTTATATTACCTCTTGGAATATACCAACTTGAAGCTTGATATTAATCAAAACTTTTGCTCACTGATAAAACTTTAAAAGAGTTCCTGATTTCACCTGGAAGCGTGAGATCATAATTCATCATAAACACTCACATTTTTCCTAGACATTTCAACATCAGACTTTTCAAAAAAAATCTTCATTTGAATTGGATCGATAGCTTACAAATTAGAGCTACCACCCGGATTTACCAGTATATACGACGTCATTCGGTTATACGATTAGAAGAAGTGTTATACGAATGAGGCACTCATTATCTCTCTAGAAGAGATCCAAATTGATGAACGCCTGAACCCTATCGGAGAACCTATTAAGAAAATCAAACAACTTAGGCAAGTCACATTTCTATTGTCAAGGTTTGATGGAAACTCGAGAAGAGTTCCTGAATTCACATAGGAATGTGAAAATGAACTCAACCACACCGTTGGCGGACGACACTCACTGAACTTCGGGACGAAGTTCCCATAAGGGGGTGAGACTGTAACCACCAGTAAATTTCACCTTGTATTAAATTAATAGAATATCCTAATGAAAGAATATATATCCATTTTCTACGTGTATTTTCTTTAAAATTAAACGTTATCAGTTTACCCGATCACAAAAACTGACTAATGTGACATAAATTTTCATAAGATAACATGACTATCTTACCTTTTGATGTTTGACTATTTGACTTTTACCGTAACATAAAAGACAATACTGTAACCGACGGTTAACCTGTAACTTTCCAAGTTAAATAATTCGCTATGATTAGAAGAATTACTCTCTGAACGATTACGTTCACACTGATTATTTAACGAGTAGAGTTTCATGTTCAACAAAAAACGACACGCGTCGTGTGCTGACATTCCATTAATAATGGCATAAGTCCGATAATTAATTTTTAGAGTTGATAACTTTGTTTTTATATTATTTTTATAAAAATGATCACGAAAAAGTATTTTATACATTATAAATTAAAATATCTGACCATGACACCGTGTTTACACTTTAGCTCAATGGAACACTGGTACACGGTACCACAATAATACAAACCGCCCAATATTACTATATATATATAAAAAAAGAGAGGAAGCAGATTCTTATCTTCTCTCTCTCACTACACCGCCCCTCCCTTCTCCTTTTTCTCTCTTGATAACCGCCACATCAACCGCCTCACACCTCCACCACTGCACCACCTCTGCTGCCATCACCAACATCAACACCACATGCATTTTGAAAGATGTAAACATCAATCTTTATGAAATAAGATTTTTAAGTTAAACCGTTGTTCTATACATTGTGTTGTGGTACCAATCGAGTAATACCCCGGTAACACTTACTTCCGCTGCAAACCATTATTTTGGGGTGTTACAGATTGGTATCAGAGCCTCGGTTATAGAGAACTGGGTATTTTTTGAAACCTAGACTATAACTACTTTTACGAAAACTTAAGCCTATGTCCGATACATGCCTGCCTGCCAAGCCGATGCCTCGATTATGACTTGTTGAAGTCATACTTGATAAAATACGTATTATATTACTATTCACTTAATCTCACTGTGAACTATGATTGCTTTCTTATACATATGATAGAAGATCAACCACTGGAGGATGCCAATATCTTGGAAGAAGATTAGTATCATGGCAATGTAAGAAGCAAACTATTGCAGCAACATCATCCACTGAAGCAGAATATGTGGCTGCTGCAAGCTGTTGTGGACAAGTTTTATGGATGCAGAATCAACTCTTGGATTATGGGTTCAACTTCAAAAATACTCCTATCAACATTGATAATGAGAGTACAATTTGCATTGTGAAGAATCCTGTTTATCACTCCAAGACCAAGCAAATTCAGATTAGGCATCACTTCATCAGAGATTGTTATGAGCATAGACTCATTAATGTTGTCAAGGTTCACACAGATGATAATGTAGCTGATTTACTCACCAAAGGATTTGATGTTTCAAGATTCAATCACTTGGTGGCAAGCATTGGAATGATTAATTATTGAGCTACATTTAAGGGGAGGGCTGATTAGTTTAGTTAGACAGTCCTGTGCTTTGCTTAAGGGGAGGCAATAAAATGCCTATTTGGAGTTTTTGTCATTATAGAGAAGAGGATGGAAAAGTACTGCTGTTTTGTCATATGAAAGTACTGCACTGAAAGTACTGCTCTTTAAAGTACTGCACACGTGGAAAGCACTGCTTGTCTTATCAACGTACTGTTCCAATGGTAAAAAAGAGGGGTAAATATCAAATAACGGTAACTTTATTATTATGGGCTGTGATTTTTTAAATCCCACCTATAAATAACTACTTTCCGATTTTCCCTCTCATCTTTATACTTATCAATCTTTTCCATATTCTCTCTCTCTAACAATTACCTATTCATCTAATCACTCACTTTTACAATCATAAATGGCAAACCGAAACACCGTTTCTAAACACAACATGGTGGCGAATTTGGATAAAACTGAAGCTAATGCCGCATTCCATGACATCATTGATTTTCTCACGGGGTCTCCAATTAGTTATGCACTTTTGGTTGAACCAGACATTATTGAGCCATGGATCCAATAGTTTTGGGCGACTGCTAGAACTCATATGGAGAATGATGAGTCCTATATACAGGCTAAGGTTGCTGGTAGGATAGTGAAAGTTACTAAAGCATCAATTCGTGAAGATTTATTATTTGATGATGCAGAAGGAGCTGTTCGATTTGATAAACAACTTCTTTGGGATACTTTGCGTGCTATTGGATATGAAGGGTCTTTAACAGAAACGACATTCAAGAAGCCCTTATTTAGTCCGCATTGGAAGTACTTGGTTCATGTTCTTCTTTATTGTATCAGTTCCAAGAGTACTTCATGGGAGCAGTTTGGTTCTAATATCGCATCTGCACTGGTGGGATTGGCTACCAATCGTATTTTCAATTTTTCAAGACTAATTTTGGATGGTATGCTATCACACATCTCTCATGGATCACGCTGGTTGATGTATCCAAGATTTATTCAAGTTTTCTTGAATAAACAACTTCAAGATGTACCAAAGCCTTCGAGTCTATTACCAGTTGTGGTACAACCGGCTAAGATTTTCACCTTCATGGCTAGGAAGAGTGATTTGTTTACTGGAAGAAACAATCCATTGACTCCATCAATGATGGAAATTGTTCAAGCAATTAGAGATGAGGCTGCATCTAGTGCTGAAAGAGAAGGTACTGCTTCAACTCAAGGTACTGCTTCTCAGGGCTCTGCATCTCAAGGAACTGCTTCTCAAGGTACTGATGTCAACGAAGGTACTGCAGTTTCTCCTACCTCATCTCATCATGATACTCCACCTATTGAGTCAGAACCAGATATCCCTGTTCCCTCATCATCTTCTGCCGAAGACACAGTTACTATACCCCCTGAAGGATTAGTACTGGATAATTATATTCTGACAAGGGAGCTAGTCAGATTGAAGAAAACAACTGAGGCTCAAGCTGCACAGATAGCACAGTTGAAGATCAAGTTTAGAAGACTTAAGAAGTCTGTCTGGCCTTTAGTAAAACATCACCGATTATGGGTCAAGGCTGAAAAGAAGAAAAGAAAGCATTTTAAGAAGGATTCTACAGGCAAAAGGGCTCCTCAGCAATCTTCTGTCCAATTGGGGAGGAATTTAGAGCAAGAGAATTTGAAAGAAGATGCTGGAGTTCAAAGTACTGAAGCACAAGTCAATATTGAAAGTACTGAGCCTGAAAGAACAGAATTACAAAGAACTGGTGTTCAAAGTACTGATGATCAAGGTGCTGCTGATCAAAGTACTGGTTTTCAAGAAACTCATAGACAAGAACTGATTACACCAAGAACTTTAAATTTTGATGAAGAAGATGGTCCTTCATTAATTCTACAAGAAGAGGAAGCTGTTACACCAAAAGTAGTGCACACTGCAAGTGATGATGAAACTGTAGCTGAGATATTGCACGACTTATCAAGACCAAGAGGTGTTAGCATTCCAGGAGTTGCTGAAGAACAACCACAAGCTTCTCAACCAGTTTTAGATCCAAATGATAAAGGTAAAGGTAAACTGGTGGAAACAAAGAAGAAAAAGAAGCTAACTTTAGCAGAGATAAGAGCAATTCAGGTAGCCAAGAATGAAGAAGCTGCTAGGGAATTACAAGCTAAGTTTGATGCTGAAGTTGCTGTACCAGTAAAGGAACCTGAAGTTGTTATATCTAGAAGACCAATAAGTAAAGCTAAAGAAAGAAATGCTATGATGGCTTATTTGAAAAGTCAAGGATATACAGGATTACAGAAGCTGAATTATTTTGAGATGAAACAGTTGTATGATTTGGTAAGAGAAACTTATCAAAAACAAGTTGATAGTATTAAAGATTTTAAAGAAGATGTCAAGCAAAAGAAGGATGATACTAAAAGAAGCTTAAAAAGAAAAAGAACAACTGAAGCTGGACAGAAATCAAAGAAGATTGAGTTAAGATCAGGCACAATTGATGAGCTGAGAAATTACATTAGAGTTGTTGATTTTGAGAATCCTAAATCCAAAGATGCTGATGCAGTAAAGAAGACAAAGATAATCACTTTTGAAGTTGTAAAGTCAAAAGATGGAGATTATTTGATGTTTCATAGGGAGGATGAAAGTTTCAGAGTATTCAATTTACTATGGGATATACTGCATATTATTGATAGAGCAGATCTGTTTCAACTATACCAACTAGTGCAAGAATACTTTGAACATATTCCATCAAGTGGAATTGGCTTAGTATTACTAGGAGATCTGACAACTATTTTTGAAACTGAGGAAACAAGCAATGATGAACTCTGGCAAAATCAAGAAAACTTGGAGATTACAAGCTGGAGATTCTTTGAAGAATCAGGAGTTCATGCTTTAGAGTTGGAAGATGGAACTATGATCCACATGCTAGCTGAAAGAAGATATCCTTTGACAAGCGATCTCATGAGAAGAATGCTGGATCATGGAATGAAAGTTGAGGAAGAGGATGAAACAGCCCTGATGGTGATTGAATTATATATCAGATGGACAACTTTGGCTGATGATGAAGCATAAATACTGGTATGATTTATAATTGTATAAATTTTTGAAAAATCAGTACTTTATTCAAAGTACTGCTGAACAAACAGTACTTTAATCAAAGTACTGTTTGTAGCATAAACCAGTAAATGTTTTTGAAAGAAAACTTTTGTTAAGTGAAAAATATTTTGAAACAAAAGTTAACTGCAATAAATGGTTTTTGAGATGGATAATAGGTTATCAATCCACCATGTTTATCAAAAGGATTGGCTAATCCATGAGCAAACGGCTCTGGTAAAGATATCTCAAATCCGTTATATAGTTGACAACTTGCTAATAAGTTGTATGGTAATCAACTCACCATATCAGCAATGTAAAGAGTTGACTAGCCCACAAGAAAAATGGCTTGTGGTAAAGGCTGTGGAAAAACCATTTGTATGGTAATTAGTTCACCATGTTTGCAAGAACTAACTAGTCCAAAAGGGTACAGCTTTTGGTAAAGACAAATCAAATCTGTTGATAGCTGATGATTTGCTAAAAATCATATGGTTATCAATGTACCATGGTCTCACAAACCTAAACATTTGGCTACTCCAAAGTTAATGGCTTTGGTAAAGAGACATCAAAACCATTAAAATTTCAATGATTCACCTCTCACAGAAGTTTACACATCTGGAAGTGATGAGAATAGACTGAAACTTAAATGATCTGATGTACAAATTGTCATATGTTGCTGAAAAGATGGAGCTTGCTGATAGTTGCTGAAAAGAATTACTGATAAAGAATACTTTGATGATGATTATGAAAGCACAGAAATTACAAAGACAAAATCTGAAGATAAGATACAATCCTTGAAGACAAAGATGTTAAAGTAAAATACTACAAAGGACTAATAAATAAAACTTCTTTTGCAAGCAAGTCCTTCCATCTTTTTGTAGGTTTCCTTCTTGTCGTATTAAGTCCCTCTTGTTTCATTCTTTTTGTCTTATCAACTCAAACGTATAATTCCCAACAATCTTCCCCTAGTTGATAATGACAAAACCATTCTTGAACGAACTTCCCTAGACGAAGTAGAGAAATTGAGATTTAGGATCTCACCATGAATGAAACAAGTATGTCTTCCTTTGTCTTCCCCTTAATCCATGCCATGCCACTCAAACATCTCTTCCCCTTTTTGTTATTATCTAAATAGGGAACGTATGCAAATAATGATCTTGACCACCACGAACCAATATCATACTTCCAATCTAAGCCGTCCAATGTTTCGAATTGCCCTCCATGAAGAACACCAAAATGCTTACTAAAAATGAATCCAAAACAGTAGAAAACTCCAACTAGCAGGAGTAATAATGATCAACAGTAGTAAAAATCAAACACTTCCCCTTGAGTGGTGCATGAACATCAAATGATTCTTCAAATCTGTAAGCTCCTTGTAATGATTACTTGTGAAGAAAACCATATATAACAAACTTGATGAACAAGTAAAATAACCCAAACTTATATCTTATGTCTTGTTTATCCACGTGAAGTTGAACTTATACTGCTAACCAAAAATATAAGTAGACCGCAATCTCTTGACAAAATCCTCATCTTCAATGAGACACTGAGCACTACAATGTAACTCCTTTAAGTGATAGTTAACTAGGTCTTCATCCATCCACCCCTTGACCTATGAAAACTAGATTTTGCAAGTCTTCGTCAACATCCTTTAAGCACGAACAAGTTATCTACAAAGTGTAACACCCACTTTGAGATATGATAAGAGCACGAATCTGTGTAACTCTACTACAATATCAAATACATGATATTCAACCTTCTTCGTAATCAATTCTTCAAATAATTCAAAAACGAGCCTTTTAAAAACCTTTAAGAACAAATTCCAATCTCCTTGTGTGTGTGAACCAATCTTTTGTGTGTCATTCGATATGCTTCAAACCATTTGAACTTCCCCTCAAATTCAGAACCACACTAGAACCAAAAACAATTCGTTCTATCCGATATCGATCAAAACTAGCAGCAGTTTAAAACAACGAGCATTACTTTCAACTTATACGAGCAGAGCAGTACTTTGAAACCTCGAACAGTACTTTGTGAAATCAGCAGTACTTTGATAAAAAAAACAGTACTTTGAACATAAATAGCAGTACTTTGATCAAAAGAGCAGTACTTTGAACATAAACAACAGTACTTTGATCAAAGAGCAGTACTTTGAATAAACCCTAATAGTACTTTGAAAACTCACAGCATTACTTTAAAAACTCTCTTTGCAGCCAACTTCGACAGCATATATCTTTCACTTAAAAGCTCAAATCGACAATCCCTCTGGTGGAAAGTTAGATTATCATATAGAGAACGTCCAACTAAAATTTCGTTACGATCCAACGGTTAACGAAAAAATTATGATTGTTTCAAAAAGTGCTGTAATAACCTTACGAATTTTTTTTTAGTTTTCTGCAGCAGACTTCGACAGCTTATAACTTTTGATTGAGAAATCAGATCAACGATCCCTTCAGTGAGATTAAAGATAGATATACCAAGAAGCTCCAGTTCAAATTTTAGCCCGATCCAACGGTTCACTAAAAAGTTATGCCCTCTTGAAAACAGCCCTGCAGAAACATACGAAAATTTCAGATTCGATTTTTTTTCTTCTTTTCTCTTCGAAAAACCTTGTAGATCCCTATATCAAGAGCTCCCCGCTCTGATACCAATTGATAAGATCGTTTATAAGCTCAGCTAGGGATCAATAACAAAGACTAATAACATGCACAGCGGAATAAACTAATCAATTCTTTGTTATTGAACAAGGTTTTCAATCACTAACACTAACTAATCTTAGACGTTTATAGGAACAAGTCTAGATAACTAAACTAATAACCTAGGCGTTTATAAGACTATACGCCTAGGACACACACACACACCTTTAAGTCGACTACATCTTAGAAGACTTGTATAAAACCTACATCTATGTCCTCTTTATATACTAGAGGATTAGGGTTTACAAAATACTACAAATGACTAATAAATAAAACTTCTTTTGCAAGAAAGTCCTTCCATCTTTTTGTAGGTTTCCTTCTTGTCGTATTAAGTCCCTCTTGTTTCATTCTTTTTGTCTTATCAACTCAAACATATAATTCCCAACACTGAGCGCATAGTCTCTCAGTGAGCTATCTTCAGGATACTCAGTAAGAGACAAAGAAGAAGTCTCTCCACTCAGTAAGGCGGAACTTAAGGGGTGAAGACTAAGTCAAGAAGAAGATGGTGGATTCAGTGAGTTATGACAATAACTCACTAAATCCCGAAACTCCTCACCAACTGCTTGCACTGAAGACAAACTGAAGTTGAATACTGAAGGCATTGAAGACTGAAGAATGAGCGGGACAAGGCGGGATAAGTTTGAAACAGATAAGACGAAGTCCTTATCAACAAAAGTCAACTTTCCCTGAATGGCTAACTATCAGGCTCAGTGTCATCACTGACTAGAAGAAAGCAACCTTGTCACTTACCCAATATAGTCTTTGTAAATAGAGACAAAATACATCAGTATTTTGTCTTCTGTAACCTGTCAGTTTGTCCTCTAAGAAAGAGTTAAAAAAACCATACTTGTATAAATAGCATAAGAGTTGGAGTGGAAGATTTTAAGCTTGTGATATTTGTAAAACACACACACACACACACAAGCCATCTTTCACTTCTCCAAATACAACTCTGTCCCTGAGATAGCTCAGTGGTTCCTTGTAGTTGTGCTCAGACTTAGCATGAGCTTAGTGAGGAGTTATTACACTTTGTCATTTCAATCCCAAGTGCTATTCCGCAAGTACTTGGGTAATGTATTCTTTTTGATTTGTTTCTAATAAAGAATATTAAGTTGAAAATTATTCAGTGTGTTTTTACTTGCATTATTTTCAGTCATTACTCACAATCAGTTTACTTAATGCTTTAAACTGTTTTATACGATTGTGAAACGGGAACAACAGTTTGTAGTAGCTGGTAGAGATGATGACGAGAAAACCTTGATAATAACATTGATGTTTTTGTTTAATTCCGTTGTGCAATGTTTGTTCAATGTTATTGTTATCCAAAATGTAAGATCTAATCAATCTGAGCTCACAAAGATCTTTAACACTGAGTCTAAAATTGCAACCGGAACTCCAACTCCCAATGATGATTATCAAAATAATTCTAAGTCCCAATCCAGTAACAGGTCATCTGATTTAGGTAGATATGGTAATGTGCATCAACCAGGCACTGGTGATAACTTGAGTCAGTCTATAATTGAACAGATTTTTCCATCTGTGACTGATGAAGTTATTGATCATCCTGGCCATGCTGAACAACACACTGCAACTCCCATAGGCGAACAACAAGATCTTTCTGAGAGAAATGTTGCTTCTCAACAAGAGGTTCCTGAATTTCAAGCTAGTTTTCAAAACCAAACTGAGGAAGGTAGTCAAAGAAAATCTAAAAGAGTATCTAGATTGCCTTTCAAATTGAATGAATATGTGTTGGATGGTAAAGTTAAGTATGGTTTACATACGTATGTTAATCATTTTATGTTAACTGTTGAAAACTACTGTTTTGTTTCTAATTTGAATAAGTCTGCTGAACCTACCTCTTATGAGGAGGCTTCAAAAGACATTAATTGGATCAATGTTATGAATGATGAAATGCATGATTTATATGAAAATGATACTTGGAAGGAAACTGAACTTCATTTTGATAGAATTCCTATTATTTGTAAATGGGTTTTTAAAACTAAATACAAGTCAACTGGTGAAATTGATAGGTATAAGGTTAGGTTAGTGGCAAAAGATTACAGTTAAAAAGAGGTTGTTGATTATGAAGAGACATTTATCCCTGTTGTGAAAATGAGAACTGTTAGGTGTCTAATTAGTCTTGCTGTTCAAAAAGGCTGGAAATTTTTTCAAAATGGACATTAAAAATGCTTTTCTTTATGAGGATTTAAAAGATGAATTTTACATGTTACATCCTACAGGGTTTTTTTAAAAAGGGTGATAAAAGGTTTTCAAATTAAAAAAGTCTTTGTATGGTCTAAAACAGGCTCCTAGGCAGTGGAACCAAAAGCTAACTGAAGCCTTGTTTGAGGCTGGGTTTGAACAATCTAAGAAATGATCACTCTTTGTTTGTCAAAAAGAAAGGAAACATTGTTTTATTTTTCTTGTATATGTTGATGGGTTATTACAGGAAACAGTGTTTCTGAAATTGAAAATTTCAAAACTTTTTTGAAAAACAAGTTTAAGATTACTGATTTGGGTGAGTTGAAGTATTTTCTCGGGATTGAAGTTTTAAAGACTAACACTGGTTTGTGTTTAAATCAAAGAAAATATTGTCTTAAGTTGTTACATGAGTATGGCTTACTTGCATGTAGGCATGTTATGACACATTTGCATGAGAATTTTATTTTGGCTCATAAAGAGTCAGATGATGATAAATTGTTGATAAATATTACAAATTATCAAAATCTTGTAGGGAAGTTGATTTACTTGATTATGACCAGGCCTGATATTTCATATGTTGTTTATTGCCTGAGTTAGCATATGCATTCACCCTTACAATCTCACTTTAATATTGGGATGAGAGTACTTAGGTACTTAAAAGTTAGCACATGGAAGTGGTATTGGTTTTAGTAAGAATCAAAGTGGTTTCAAAATTAAATCCTTTTCTGATTCTGACTGGGCTAAGTGTCCAGTTACAAGAAGGTCAGTATCTGGTTATCTTGTGTTTGTGAATGATAACCTAGTTTTTTGGAAAAGTAAGAAGCATAATACAATGTCCAAATCTTAAGCTGAAGCTGAATATAGGTCAATGGCATCTTCTACTTTTGAGATCATGTGTATGCTTAAATATTTTTCAAGACTTGGATGTATCTGATATGTTATTACCTGTTGATTTGCATTCTGATAATAAGTCTGCAATTCAAATTGCAACTAATCCTGTCATGCTTGAAAAAACTAAATATTTTGATATTGATGTTCATTTGGTAAGAGAGAAAGTTGCTTCACGTTTGATTAGAACTGTGAATGTTGGTTTTAAGGAACAAACTGAAAATGTTTTGACCAAAGCTCTTGGATCTGTTCAGCATTCTGTGTTGGTTAAATTTTTGAAATTCGTGTTTTGTTTTATTATTGGATTAAAAGAAACACAACATAAGTTTTATATACCACGACTTTAGACGAGAAATAAAACACGTATGTGAGAAAAAGGATTCCTAATGAAGTTTCATGTAAAACATGTAATTGCACAAAAGATAATCATATAAATACCTAAATATGTATACTTAATTATCAAGCAAAGTAAAAAGAAAATCATACCTCTAGCGTACTTAGGAATATCTTTACAAATGACAAACAAATGTCACTTAGACTATTCCCGCTCCTTTGCGTTTAAGATACCTTCGTAAGGAAGGTATTCTTGTTACCAAGCGACTCCTAAAGCTTGGTGGGTATGAGCTTTGACTAATCAACATGACAAAGAAGATTAGTGCAATTAAATGAAAAAATAAAAAACATGTTGTTATCAAATCAACATCCAAACGTATAGTTTTAAAAGACATGGTATTTGTTTTTATGAAAAACCTTCTTTGTAGTTTTCAATTAACCATGGATCGTACCAAGTTTTTAAAGTACAATATACTTCAAGAAACTTGGTAACGAAGCTCTGATGCCAATTGTGGAAAACTAGAAGGGGGGTTGAATAGTGTTACCAATTAAAACTTCCTTTTAAACTATTTAGATCGACTTATGTCAATCTATTTGGTTGTGTGTGTTGGATGTTGATAAACAAGCATATAAAGATATGTAATGAAAAGATAAGAGTAAGAAGCGCAAAACCACAACGCGAGTATTTATAGTGGTTCGGCTACAAGGACACCTTCCTTGCCCTACTCCACTCCTCGAGTCACCTACTCGAGAGTTCGTAAACACTACACCAATCTCCTTATGGCGGAGAAGCCTTCACAACGTCGCCTACCCTTTTTCCGGTGCTAGGCTAACCACCGGGTTCTTTCACTCCAAGGTGAACCAAACCTACACAACGTCGCCTACCCTTTATAAGGTACTAGGCTAAGTACCTAATTCTTTCACTCCAAGGTGAACTACACCTTCACAACGTCGCCTACCCTTTATTAGGTACTAGGCTAAGCACCTAGTTCCATTGCAATGGAGGAACTACTACCACACTACACCAACGACTAATCCCAAAGGAGATCTTACTCCTTTACAACATCATCAAGGATATCAATATTCTTGGATCTAATACTAGTCTATCTTGTACATCGAAACACACTATATCGAATGTATATCTAAGGCACCATTCGCTATTACCTTTGACTAGATCTACAAGACACCTTTCACTAATGTCTTGTGTCTTCACTTCTAAGCACCTTTCACTAATGCTTCAAGTCTTGACTTCTAAGCACCTTTCACTAATGCTTCTTGTCTTGACTTCTAAGCACCTACCACAAGTGCTTATGCTATAGACGATAGATACCCTTCACTAATATCTTCGTCTTGACACTTGAGACACCTTTCACTAGTGTCTTCAACACTACACTTCTTTGAAGAAAGAAAGGAATCATCAACAAGAAGACTTCAGTAGCCTTGATGATGAGGAAGCATGGCAACTCATGGACTTGAGCTTGCTCGACTTCAAAGGTGGTGATCTTGCCTTTAAGAGGAACCTAAAAGATCACACAAAAACAAAACTACAAACATAGATCTCTTGGATCTGAGGTTAGTGAGTTTTTAACTAAGGGAGAAAGTGTGTTAGAAAGGGGTGAGAAATAATGAAGAAATGACTCACTATTTATAGAGGAAAAATCCTACTGTTCCCCGGATCCCACGGATCCCTTCCACAAGGGATCCGTCTAGCGTTAAGCTAGGGATCCGTGGGACGCTCCCTTTTACCCATGGGTATTTTGGTTATGGGTCATGGGTCATGGGTCATGGGTTGAACCATGGATCTTTGGCTAGATACAATGTATCTTTGAGTGCAATGCACTTGGTCACTTGGGTATGGGTTGATCCATGGGTTATGGATATTATCCATGTATGATATAAGCATGATGTCATGCAATGGGTTATGGGTCAAGATCCATGGGTTATGGGCTTTGGGTTGTACCCAACTACATTCAATGTATTTGCCCAATGGGTTGTGATGCTTAAGTTTCTACCCATTTATATTACCCAATATACTCCATACTAGTTATGTGTATATTTTATCCAAATATGTAAACACTATTTGTTGTACATATGTATTACTAAATCATAAAATCACTTATACTTGTTTTAGTGTTTTATGTGAAAATGTGAATATGTTAGAAACTATTAGTTCAAACAATTTACGTATTTTATTTGTTTCGTTAAAATGATTTTACGTTTGTTATCGACAAAACATTAGAAGATCGTAAAATATAAATAAACGTTTTTACGGATTATTTGTATTAACAATCTCCCTCTTTTTGTTGATGACAAAACATAAAATTATTTTAAGGAAAAGCTAAAATTCGTAAAAGTTTGAATTTGTAGTTTTTACTTTCTTCTCCCCCTTTTTGTCAAAACAAAAAGTGTTTGAAGGAAAGCAACACATCGTTTTTAAGAAAAACATGTGAAAGAAATAAAAAAAAAGAGAGAGCAAGTAACGGGAACGGATCTCGTCTTTACTCTCCTTTGAGGAGTCCATCCCTATGTAAGGGCGTCAAGAAAGTGATACTAATCTAGTTTGTTTGCAAGTTAGTTTGCAAAAGATTTCGTCTAAGTGATGAATGTACTCCCCCTTGATGATTGCAATATTGCAAGGGATGTCATGAAATGTAAACCTAGTATTGCAAGTAATTTGCAATGTATTGCTTTGACATAAAGCTCCCCCTAGCTTTAGGATGTCAAAGTCTTCATGTGTAAATTGAATAACTACAAAACAAAGATTAGAAAGCAAGTATAATTCACAATTTCCTGCAAATGTGGTTCAAGTTAGTAGAAAGAAAGCTTTCTGTCGCACGGATCCCACGGTTCCCTCCTAGTAGGGATCCGTCTAGGCAATTCTGAGGGATCCGTAGTAGCTGATTAATTTCAGCAATGGTGATATAACAAGTAATGTTATCACAAAAATGAGATATGAATACAAGGTAATCATATGCTCAGAAAAATAACAAGTAGCATGTAATTCCATTTAATAAAACTAGAGTTATGATATACATGACTCTAAAAACTAAGAAAATAAGAAAATACATGGCTAGGAATTTCTAAACCAATTATCGCTTGATGCTAGGACACCACTAAAATCTTCTAGCTCAAGTTTTGTTTAGGTTTGATCTCGTCGAAACGTTCGAGGAGATGATAGAACATGAAATGTTGGTCTTCTCGTACTTCATGTATCAAACTTCAACATGTTGACAATGATAGCAATCTTTGTCATGGCTAGGTAGTGGTGGTGGAAGAAATGAGATGGCTTGATGCGAAGGATCAAGTGAAGCGGCTTGTGGAGCTTCAAATGATGGAGGGATTGGTGGAGGCGCATTTGAGAATGGCTCGACCAAGAATGATGGTGGTGGTAGAGAAGTGTCAACTTCCATATGGTCGGGTGGTTGACTTTGATGATTTCTCATAATCCAAATGGGATTATATGATGGAAACGGCGAAAAGGAAGCCGGAGCAAGTGTTGACTCAACACCTTGATTTTGAACCATTATTCCTCCTAATGAGGAGAATGTTGCCGGCGGAAGCGGATGAGACGGCCTAGGAGGCAAGTCCTCTAAATTGTAGAGGTGTGGTGATGATAGTGGGGATGTAAATGAAATAGCTCTAGGAACTAATTGTGATGGTTTAGTGGAGATGATATTGTTTGGCCTAGGAGGTATAGTGGTGTTTGGCATTGGTAGTTTTGTGGGTACTATCCTTTTAGGAATTGGTTTGATTGGATGATGAAGGATCCTATCATTTGTTGGCTTGACCGGAGATGATTCGGTTGATGAGATTTCGTGTATAACACGCGCCTTTTTCATGGGTGGTTCTTTGGTGGATAAGTTACTACTTGGGGTTTTCCTCATGATGAGATGATTTCAAGAGGTTTGCAAAGATTTCTAAAGTGTTGAAAGTTAGGATGAGAGTGATGACTAGGGAGGTCCTAACAAAGTGGTTTATAAACCAAGAGATTTGGCAAGTGCATTTAAGCCTTAAGCCATTAGGATTCATTTGAATGTGATGATTAACATGCACAAGAGTCAACTATAGAGTTTGCACTGATCTAGGAACTCATTTAAGATGAGATGGAGTGTTTGAGTTAGGAAGATGAGTTGAAATGATTGTTTTTAGCAAGATTTGACATAAATTGTCATCCGGTTCCCACGGTTCCCTCCTCAGAGGGATCCGTCTAGGCTAATCCTAGGGATCCGGCAATTCAGCAGCTATGAAAGAGTGGAAATGATGTTTCTAAGATCTAAGACCTATAACATCTTGAGTATTTCAGTCTTCCTAAATGTCTTAAATGAAGGGGTGCTTAAGTACTTGAAGGTAATGAGTGATGTAGCTAATGATTGTCTTTTATGGAAGGATTTGGAACTTTCAAAGAGTACCAATGGATGAGCAAGGATGACACTAAAGATGAGAGTGTCAATTGAAGCTAAATGATCCTAGAGATCAGGTTGTGACTTAGGATAGTATTTTGAAAAATATCCTAGAAGCTTTGAGATGAGAAAACTATAATTTGATCAACTTTGATCAATTTTGAGGTGAGGATGATTTATGATCAATTTTGCCATAATCGAAAGATTTCAAAGACTAAGTAGAAAATGAAGTGTGAGTTTGAGAGCGGAAGAGTAATGGATTAAAATGAAACGGTAGATCTACAAGCGTTTTAGAGTGTGATCTAGGTGTGTGAGTAGGAAGGATCAACCTATCTTGATAAGGACTTAATTTGCCTTAAGACACTATGTTTAGCTTAGTGTGAGGTGTTCTAAGGATATGTTTGAAATACAATGCTTGCAATTGCATTTTCTGTTTGCCGGATCCCACGGTTCCCTAAGTGAAGGGATCCGTCTAGCACAAACTTTGGGATCCGTCCATCTGCTCAGTAGAACCTTTACTAAAGGTATGTAATAATCTTGACAATGCATCATATTCCAAGGTTGGTTTAGAGGGGTTCTAACACTAAGATATCAAATGTAATATGTTTTTATTTCATGAAGGAAATAGGATTACATTGATAAAGCACCAGTACAAGAGAATTGATCCTATTTTGAAATACTACTAAGTTTCTTGAGTGTTTTCGCTAGGAGGATCATTACGTGATTGATGAGTGTTGGTGGAATCAAGAATGAAGAAAGTCTTCATGAGAGATATGTTTAGCGGTTCCATCATCTTGTTCACAAGTACGTACAACGGACTTTGAAATTGAGGATGGAAGTGCATAACATTATGATAGAGGCGTGTCAAGAACATTCCATAAGGGATGAGTTTATTCTTGGAGCCTTGAAGATTTGCAATTCGCCTTGCGAAGAAGTAGGCAAGATTGTATGGTTGTTGTGTTAGCAAACAGTACAACATGTGAGCACAACAAGCGGGAAGAATTTCTCGATTTCCCCTAAGGCTCCAAACATTTTCATATACGATGAGTGCAAGAGGCTTGTACTCTTCTCGGATATCCCTTGTAAAGATAATGTTTGGATCGGAGTAATATGGTCGAGGTTTGCATATTATGCGATTTAAATCTTCCGAAGATGGTATGTGTGAACAATATGGACTATTTTCTTCACGAAAGTTGAAGAGAGAATCAAGAGACCAATCTTCGGTGAAGGCACATTGTCCATGATTAGGAATCCGGAGGATGTGAGCAAAATGCCCAAGGGTTAGAGTAAAATTTTGGTTTTTGATATAAAACCAAAGAGATAGAGAGAGCGATCCTCGTTACGAACGAGTTCGACTTGACGGAAGAATTCCATTATGAACCTTGGACATATATTCTCGTTGATTTCAAGAAGACATTCTAGTCCTATGGCTCGGAAGGAGGTATTGATACCTTCTTCGAATTGTAGAGAGGTGTCTACAATGCGTCCTTCATGGAAGTGACGGGTTTCGAGATTGTTGAACCCACGGACATGATTGCCAGGTGTGTTGGGCTCAAGAGAGATGTTAGGAGTGTAGACGCTAGTGAGTGAAAAATCAAACTCGTATTCATGCGTCATAGTTGAACCTATAGAAGTGATGGGTTAATAGGAGGTGATGTTTATGGTCAACTTATGATTATCTAACGTTTTTATTAGATTTTTATTAACAATGGTTTTTAAACAAGAAAGACACTTGACTCACTTATGGTTTTGACATTCTAGTGAAGTATTACTTTTAGAAGAAAAATGGTTTTTAATTTGCATAAAAAACTGTTCTCCAGTAGGACGGATCCCACGGTTCCTTTTCAAAAGGGATCCGGCTAGTATAACTTCCGGGATCCGTGGATCTGTAGTAACAGAAAAAGATTTGATAAAAACATAGGTTTTACATTTTTATACCACGAGAAGTGTTTTATCCTACATTTTCTTTTAGCATGCATACATGACTTCTAATGTATCACGAAGGAATATGAAACATAAAAAAAATAAATAATAACAAAGACAATAAGATTATTAGTAATATTGCATTTCAATGCTAAGGATGATACAAAGGATTGGGTATATGATCCCAATGTAGATTAACAACACAAAGTAAATGTCTCCATATGTGAACTTCATCATAGGGAACACAAGTGCGATGAGTGTTAAGGAGATGAGCATGAGTGCGATGTAAACCATGTTGATGACGAATCTTCTAGGTTTCGGTTGAGATGGAATGAGGAGGAAGATGAAATTTTTGAATGAGAGGAAATTTTTGAAATTGGAAGATTTGAAAAAGTGAGGGTTTGGTAGAGTGGTCGAGGGTGGGGTTATTTATAGGGAAGGAGTAATTTTTGAAATTCGTGTTTTGTTTTATTATTAGATTAAAAGTAACACAACATAAGTTTTTTATACCACGACTTTAGACGAGAAATAAAACACGTATGTGAGAAAAAGGCTTCCTAATGAAGTTTCATGTAAAACATGTAATTGCACAAAAGATAATCATATAAATACCTAAATATGTATACTTAATTATCAAGCAAAGTAAAAAGAAAATCATACCTCTAGCGCACTTAGGAATGTCTTTACAAATGACACAACAAATGTCACTTAGACTATTCCCGCTCCTTTGCGTTTAAGATACCTTCTTAAGGAAGGTATTCTTGTTACCAAGCGACTCCTAAAGCTTGGTGGGTATGAGCTTTGACTAATCAACATGACAAAGAAGATTAGTGCAATTAAATGAAAAAATAAAAAAAATGTTGTTATCAAATCAACATCCAAACGTATAGTTTTAAAAGACATGGTATTTGTTTTTATGAAAAACCTTCTTTGTAGTTTTCAATTAACCATGGATCGTATCAAGTTTTTAAAGTACAATATACTTCAATAAACTTGGTAACGAAGCTCTGATGCCAATTGTGGAAAACTAGAAGGGGGGTTGAATAGTTTTACCAATTAAAACTTCCTTTTAAACTATTTAGATCGACTTATGTCAATCTATTTGGTTGTGTGTGTTGGATGTTGATAAACAAGCATATAAAGATATGTAATGAAAAGATAAGAGTAAGAAGCACAAAACCACAACGCGAGTATTTATAGTGGTTCGGCTACAAGGACACCTTCCTTGCCCTACTCCACTCTCCGAGTCACCTACTCAAGAGTTCGTAAACACTACACCAATCTCCTTATGGCGGAGAAGCATTCACAACGTCCCCTACCCTTTTTCCGGTGCTAGGCTAACCACCGGGTTCTTTCACTCCAAGGTGAACCAAACCTACACAACGTCGCCTACCCTTTATAAGGTACTAGGCTAAGTACCTAGTTCTTTCACTCCAAGGTGAACTACACCTTCACAACGTCGCCTACCCTTTATTAGGTACTAGGCTAAGCACCTAGTTCCATTGCAATGGAGGAACTACTACCACACTACACCAACGACTAATCCCAAAGGAGATCTTACTCCTTTACAACATCATCAAGGATATCAATATCCTTGGATCTAATACTAGTCTATCTTGTACATCGAAACACACCATATCGAATGTATATCTAAGGCACCTTTCGCTATTGCCTTTGACTAGATCTACAAGACACCTTTCACTAATGTCTTGTGTCTTCACTTCTAAGCACCTTTCACTAATGCTTCAAGTCTTGACTTCTAAGAACCTTTCACTAATGCTTCTTGTCTTGACTTTTAAGCACCTACCACAAGTGCTTATGCTATAGACGATAGATACCCTTCACTAATATCTTCGTCTTGACACTTGAGACATCTTTCACTAATGTCTTCAACACTACACTTCTTTGAAGAAAGAAAGGAATCATCAACAAGAAGACTTCAGTAGCCTTGATGATGAGGAAGCATGGCAACTCATGGACTTGAGCTTGCTCGACTTCAAAGGTGGTGATCTTGCCTTTAAGAGGAACCTAAAAGATCACACAAAAACAAAACTACAAACATAGATCTCTTGGATCTGAGGTTAGTGAGTTTTTAACTAAGGGAGAAAGTGTGTTAGAAAGGGGTGAGAAATAATGAAGAAATGGCTCACTATTTATAGAGGAAAAATCCTACTGTTCCCCGGATCCCACGGATCCCTTCCACAAGGGATCCGTCTAGCGTTAAGCTAGGGATCCGTGGGACGCTCCCTTTTACCCATGGGTATTTTGGTTATGGGTCATGGGTCATGGGTTGAACCATAGATCTTTGGCTAGATACAATGTATCTTTGAGTGCAATGCACTTGGTCACTTGGGTATGGGTTGATCCATGGGTTATGGATATTATCCATGTATGATATAAGCATGATGTCATGCAATGGGTTATGGGTCAAGATCCATGGGTTATGGGCTTTGGGTTGTACCCAACTACATTCAATGTATTTGCCCAATGGGTTGTGATGCTTAAGTTTCTACCCATTTATATTACCCAATATACTCCATACTAGTTATGTGTATATTTTATCCAAATATGTAAACACTAGTTGTTGTACATATGTATTACTAAATCATAAAATCACTTATACTTGTTTTAGTGTTTTATGTGAAAATGTGAATATGTTAGAAACTATTAGTTCAAACAATTTACGTATTTTATTTGTTTCGTTAAAATGATTTTACGTTTGTTATCGACAAAACATTAGAAGATCGTAAAATATAAATAAACGTTTTTACGGCTTATTTGTATTAACAGTGTTGTTTTTGTAAGTTTATCATGTGTAGGGTTTGAAGTGAAACTTAGTGCTATAAAAGCTATTATCACAGCCAAGGTTTCTCATTCATTCATGATACAAGTTTTCATCACATCAAATTCCCTCTAGTGCTCTCAGATTCTTGAGTCTTTGTACTCTCAGTTTTTAGTATAGTTTTTGGTTACTCTAGATCATCATGATCTACAGGTTTTGGGGCTCTGTAAGTGTGAGTTGGTTTGCAGTGATAGCATCCAGTTTTGGGGATTATCAGTTTTCTTTGTATCTTGTTTGGCTAGCAATTGTGTTAGGGACTAGTCTACCATGTATATTGTTATAATAAAAGTTGATCACCAAATGGTGGTTGGCTGGGTGATTAGATACTTGTGTTGTTTTGGTACCATTTTTATAAACCTTTTGATCAACTGGCACATAAAAAAGTGTTTGAATGTTACTGCAATTAATCAAGTTTTGTTAACTTAAGTAATGAACTTGCATTACATGCAACATGTATTATCAAACATTTCAAAGCTAAAACAAAATACAAAGTTTATATATCAATTGTATGTTCTCTAGCGTTAAAGTATGATAAGTTTATTAGTCTAACTTATGTGTGCATGCATTTTACTTTGGATGGTAATCGGGTTCGGTGGATGAGAAATCATCATCTATATTTGATTCGTATCCATTAGTTCATTCATATCCATCACTAATAATAGATTAAATCAGAATATACTCATTAGATCAAGTGATGATTAGCATACGAAATTCACCGAGGAGAAGTATATCTTGACTGCAATAGTTTTGTATTCATTTGATATGGATGATATTTTGATACAAGCTTTTCTAAATCTTATTTAAGTTTTATATGAGCCTCATGTTGGATATTTTAGTGTAATTGGATTAACTTGTTTTGACCAATTTCATCATAATAATACATCATTTAGGTTTGGTGGTGCGGAGTGCACACCTACTTGAATTTATTATGATCTTAGGGGCGAAGCCCCTAAGGGACGGGGGTCCGGGGGCAGCGCCCCTGGTAGCAGGGTCCAAGGGGCGGCAGCCCCTGGCAGGGTCCAAGGGGCAGAGCCCCTGGCTGGGGTCAGCTTGGAAATTTTTTATTTCCACTGTAGTTGCTATGTAAAAAATTGCTGCTGAAGTTGTATTTCTGCTGAAATACAATGGTTTCTGCTGAAGTTGTATTTCTGCTGAAATACAATGGATTCTGCTGAAGTGTTGTTCCTCACAGATTAATATTCGGAAACTGAGGGACAAAACTTGTCAACTTGGAAACCCTAAAACTGCCATTGGCAGTTATCCCGTAACATGTTATATACGGTTTGTTTGGTCATTATCAGATAACGGTTCATTATATCTCATACACAAACATACAGAAAATTCTCAACTCTGAATTGTATCCGATTGAATATTTCGGTAGAACCGCCGAATTGATTCGATCTGAAAGTGTTCACACGCCTTTCAGAGTTTAAGCATATCCATTGGTGTTCGTTATTACTACATCTCCCCTACAAAGATCGAATCAATTAAGATGACGAACCCTGATTCTGTGAAAGATTTGAACAAGACGTTTGCAAAGTTGGAGAAGTTTTCTGGGCAGGATTTTCGTAGATGGCAGAAAAAGATGCATTTTTATCTGACGAATTTGAAAGTGGTGTATGTTCTGAGTACCCCATGCCCTGAGGCTGTTGAGAATGAAACGCTGGAACAGACTCGTAATCGTTCAAAGTGGGAAAACGCAGACTACATATGTCGTGGTCATATTCTTAACGGTATGTCTGATTCATTATTTGATATTTATCAAAACGTAGAGTCTGCAAAAGAATTATGGGATACCCTAGAAGCCAAATACATGGCAGAAGATGCGTCTAGTAAGAAATTCCTAGTTGGTAATTTTAATAACTATAAAATGGTAGACACTAGGCCTGTCATGGAACAGTACCACGAATTGCAAAGGATTTTAGGACAGTTTGCACAATATGATATGAAAATGGATGAATCAATTTCTGTCTCTAGTATCATAGATAAACTGCCCCCCTCTTGGAAGGATTTTAAAAACAATCTTAAACATAAGAAAGAGGAATTGAATCTGGTTGAACTTGGAAGTCATTTCCAAATTGAACAATCCATACGTGATATGGAAAGGGGTTCTGTTGGTGGTACTAAAACCATGGCTGGTTCTTCTGTGAACATGGTGGAGGAGGGTGAATCCTCTAAGGCTGGTAAAGGGAAACGAAAGTGGCAAAGCAATAACAACAAAGGTTCTGATAAGAAACCAAATGTGACCTGTTGGAAGTGTGAGAAACCCGGACACTTTAAGAAAGATTGCAGGTCTAAGGGTGGAGGTAAAGGAAAAAACGAGGCTGGTGCTAGTGGATCCAAGGATCCTGGAAAGCAATCAGGTTTGTTTTTGGTACCTACTGATTGTTCTGTTGAAAATTATTATGTATCAATAATTTCTGAAACATTCTATGTACAGGATGATGATTTATCATGGTGGGTGGATTCAGGAGCAACATGTCATGTATGCAAAAATCTTCAATGGTTCAAGGACTTTAAGCCAATTGAAGATGGATCTATGTTAAAGATGGGCAATGTTGCAACTGAACCGATTAAAGGACTAGGATCTGTTAATCTAGTCTTTACTTCTGGAAACTCTTTACTTTTAAACAATGTTGTGTATGTACCTGGTATTCGTAAGAACTTAGTATCTGGTATTGTATTAAATAATTGTGGCTACAAGCAAGTCTTGGAAAGCGACAAGTACATATTGTCTAGACATGGTACCTTTATTGGCTTTGGATATTTGAATGGCATGTTTAAATTAAATTTGGATGTTTCGTTTGTTAATAATTCTGTTTGCATGGCTTCTACTAGTTCTAGCTATAATTGTGGTAAATCTGAATTATGGCATGCTAGACTAGGACACGTACATTACAAGATAATGAAAGACATGTCAAAAATGAGTCTAATACCTGCTTTTGAATTGAATGGTGAAAAGTGTAAAACTTGTGTGTTGACTAAGATAACTAGACAACCTTTCGCCAAAAATGTCATTAGAGATACTAAGGTATTAGAACTTGTACACAGTGATTTGTGTGATTTTCATTCAACACCTTCACTTGGTAATAAAAAGTATGTGGTTACTTTTATTGATGATGCTACTAGATATTGCTATGTTTACTTATGTCATACAAAAGATGAAGCTCTTGATAAGTTTAAAATTTATAAAGAGGAAGTAGAGCTTTATCATGGTGTGAAGATTAAAACACTTCGCACTGATAGGGGAGGTGAATATTATGATCCAGTATATTTTCAATCTACTGGTATAATACATCAGACCACTGCTCCATATACACCACAACAAAATGGTATATCTGAAAGAAAGAATAGGACATTAAAAGAAATGGTTAATTCCATGATATGCTATTCTGGCCTAAGTAATGGATTTTGGGGTGAGGCTATGTTGACAGCCTGTTATCTATTAAATAGAGTTCCTAATAAAAGGAACAAGATAACCCCTTATGAACTTTGGCATAAAAAGGCACCAAAACTTAGTTATCTCAGAGTTTGGGGCTGTAGAGTTGTGGTAAGATTGACTGATCCTAAAATAAATAATATAGGTCAAAGAGGTATAGATTGTGTATTCACTGGCTATCCTGAGAATTCTAAATGCTATAGATTCTATGTCATAGAACCTAATGATTATGTATCCGTGCACTCTGTTATTGAGTCACGTGATGCTGATTTTGGCAATGAGGATAGGTTTACCTCTTTACTTAAACCTACAGACATGATTGCAAGTTCTAGTAACTTTGGTGCATCTGACCAAGTGACTGTTTCCCCTCCTGAGCCTTCTGAGCCTAGGAGGAGTGTAAGAGCAAGGAAAACCAAATCTTTTGGTGGCGATTTCCAACTATATCTGGTAGAGGGATCAAGGAATGAAATTCAATTTCAATATCAATATTGTTTCAATGTTGATGAAGATCCTAGGACCTACAGTGAAGCTATGGCTTCAAGGGATGCTGCATTTTGGAAAGAGGCAATCCAAGATGAGATTGACTCTATTATGCACAATAATACTTGGAAACCGTCTGATTTACCACCTGGTTTTAAACCATTGAATAGTAAATGGATCTTCAAAAGGAAGATGAAGGTGGATGGAAGCATAGACAAGTATAAAGCCAGATTGGTTATCCAAGGCTTTAGACAAAAGGAAGGTATTGATTTCTTTGATACTTATGCTCCTGTTGCTAGGATTACCACCATTAGATTATTGTTAGCACTTGCAGCTATACATAATCTTGTAATTCACCAAATGGATGTTAAAACAGCCTTTCTGAATGGTGAATTGGATGAAGAGATTTACATAAGACAACCTGAAGGTTTTGTCATGCCTGGTAACGAAAATAAGGTTTGTAAATTGGTTAAGTCTCTTTATGGCTTGAAGCAAGCTCCCAAGCAGTGGCATCAGAAATTTGATGATGTTATCTTGTCTAATGGTTTTGCATTAAACCAAGCAGACAAGTGTGTATACAACAAGTTTGATGCTTCTGGTAAAGGAGTAATTATTTGCTTGTATGTTGATGACATGTTGATCTTTGGTACTGACCAAGATCAAGTTGATGCAACAAAAGAATTCTTGTCCTCTAAATTTGAGATGAAGGACATGGGGGAGGCTGATGTGA
The DNA here is from genome assembly GCA_019973895.1 of Chrysanthemum seticuspe. Classification (NCBI taxonomy): domain Eukaryota; kingdom Viridiplantae; phylum Streptophyta; class Magnoliopsida; order Asterales; family Asteraceae; genus Chrysanthemum; species Chrysanthemum seticuspe. Next base: position 162,270,023 of record BPTQ01000004.1, read on the forward strand.
TTCTTGGCATTAAGATCATACGTGGAGAACATGGCATTACTATCTCTCAATCACATTATATTGAGAAGATGTTGGATAAATTTAATCTGAAAGATTGTTCTCCAATAGGTACTCATATGGATCCCACAACTAAACTTGTGCCTAATAAAGGTGTTGCTGTGAATCAACTTGAATATTCAAGGGCTATTGGATCTTTAATGTATGCCATGATTAGTACTAGACCTGACATAGCCTTTGCTGTTGGAAAGTTGAGTAGATATACTCACAATCCAGGTTTAATTCATTGGCGAGCAATTAATCGAGTATTTATGTACTTGAAAGGAACAATGGATTATGGTTTGACTTATAGTGGATTCCCTTCTGTTCTTGAAGGTTATTCAGATGCAAGTTGGATTTCCAATCAGGAAGATCATTCTTCCACAACTGGTTGGGTATACCTACTTGGAGGTGGTGCCATTTGCTGGGCATCTAAAAAGCAAACTTGCATAACTGATTCAACAATGGAATCTGAGTTTGTGGCATTAGCAGCAGCTGGTAAAGAAGCTGAATGGCTAAGGAACTTAATTTATGAAATTCCATTGTGGCCTAAACCGATATCATCCATTTCTATCAGATGTGATAGTCAAGCTACTTTGGCTAAGGCATACAGTCAAGTGTATAATGGGAAGTCTAGACACATAGGTGTTAGACATAGCATATTACGTGATCTTATCACGAATGGTGTGATATCTGTGGTGTTTGTGAAAACACAACACAATTTAGCCGATCATTTAACCAAAGGGTTGAATAGAGATCTCGTGAAAAATTCGGCTATAGGGATGGGATTAAAGTCCATCAGAAATCTCTGATATCAAGATACCCAATTCCCATCTAGTATGACGCTAGGTGCTGAATTCAATGTGGAAGGCTTGATATTTAGAGATTGGAACACATTAGAAGATTCATCCCAAGGTATGTGTTCAGACCTACAAGTTAGGGAGGTTGAATGAATATATTCTTAATAGCTTTTTTGACAAATTGCATTGTAGGTGCAAGACTAAAAGAGCTACCTATATGAGCATGAAGTTTAGCCGCTTCAAGAAGCTGGGACTTGGCTTTGACATGCTTATGAAGGATAAGGACATAGGCTAGTAAAACATATTGTTAATACAAATATCGTCATTAAACGTTATTTATATTTTTGATCTTTGCCTAAGTTTTGTTAACGACAAAAGTAAATTTAATTTATAAAAGCTTAAAGCTTGTCAAGTTTATTAGATATTAAAACAAGCTTTCTCAAACAATATATTCATCATTCAAGCATTTACATTTATGATTAGTAACATCTTGATATGACTCTAATCATTATGTATGATAGTAGTTTGTAGAATGTGTTAGGTTCTTAAAACCAAACACTACTTAAGCATTTGCATATTTCTATTAATAGTAATACAACATTTGACATCATGTATTACATCATGGAGATCATTGGAAGATTCCATTAGATATTTTGTGAAGATTTGTACTCTTCATATCTTGCACAATCTTACTTAGATAGAGTTGACTTTAGGCAAGATTTGATATCTTGACTGTCAGACTGGCGGTACCATTTTGGTACACGGGCGGAACCCTTTTAAGGGGTCCGCGGTCCGTGGACGCTCCTGTCCAAATTGGCTATAAATAGCAATGCCAAGCCAAGTAGTTTCTCATCCCTTTCTAACATACTCTCATACATATCTTCTCTCTAACATTTCTAATTCAGTTTCATATCATATTAGTGATCTCTTTTGTAGCAAAGAAGATCAAGTCATATTCAAGCTTCAACGAGAAGTTGGAAGTCTTGTTTGTTTAGTGTTGTATGATCTAGTGTTGATCCATACTTCATTGTTGTATCAAACCATCATAATCTTGTGAGTGTGAGTGGTTAGTATTTTAGTCCTCAAAATACATTGTGTGTGGGAGTAGTTGTACCCTTGGAAAGAACTCGACATCTAGCTTAGTGTCGGAAATAGTGTAAGCGAAGTGTAAAGGTTTTCTCCGCCGGTGAAAGGAGCTTGTTGACTAGTGAAGTTAAACTCTCGAGTGTGAGACTCGGGGAGTGGAGTAGGGCAAGGAAAAAGAGTCCTTGTAGGCCGAACCACTATAAACAACTTGTTGTGGTTTGATCATTTCTTTCCTTATTTACTTATTACATATTGCTTGCATATTTCATTAACACACTTAAGATCAATATCAATTGATCTTTCAATAAGTTTCAAAACAAAGTTTTTAATCGGTAAACTATTCAACCCCCCTTCTAGTTTTCTACACATATGTCAAGATAGAACTACTATGTATGTAAACTTTTGTGTACATTACTTCGTGTATTCATATTGAATTCCCAGGGTTCAATCCTTAGCGACACCCTGATATTCGAATATTTGGAATGTGTAATGTACTAATGTGAAATTCAATCGTCACGACATTTCATTTATGCAAAAGTTTGATTGTTTGAGATTACTTGTTTTAGTTAATTAAGGATTGCACTAAAATAGGGGAGGAATGTTGGATATTTTAGTGTAATTGGATTAACTTGTTTTGACCAATTTCATCATAATAATACATCATTTAGGTTTGGTGGTGCGGAGTGCACACCTACTTGAATTTATTATGATCTTAGGGGCGAAGCCCCTAAGGGACGGGGGTCCGGGGGCAGCGCCCCTGGTAGCAGGGTCCAAGGGGTGGCAGCCCCTGGCAGGGTCCAAGGGGCAGAGCCCCTGGCTGGGGTCAGCTTGGAAATTTTTTATTTCCACTGTAGTTGCTATGTAAAAAATTGCTGCTGAAGTTGTATTTCTGCTGAAATACAATGGTTTCTGCTGAAGTTGTATTTCTGCTGAAATACAATGGATTCTGCTGAAGCCATTGATTCTGCTGAAGTGTTGTTCCTCACAGATTAATATTCGGAAACTGAGGGACAAAACTTGTCAACTTGGAAACCCTAAAACTGCCATTGGCAGTTATCCCGTAACATGTTATATACGGTTTGTTTGGTCATTATCAGATAACGGTTCATTATATCTCATACACAAACATACAGAAAATTCTCAACTCTGAATTGTATCCGATTGAATATTTCGGTAGAACCGCCGAATTGATTCGATCTGAAAGTGTTCACACGCCTTTCAGAGTTTAAGCATATCCATTGGTGTTCGTTATTACTACATCTCCCCTACACCTCATGCATTCTGATCAAGTTTTAAATCTTATTTAAGTTTTCTCTAGACATATTTAACTCTGTATGTTAGAAGTTGTATATTTGTAAACAAAACTGCTCCTCCCATACCGTAGATTATGTTTAAAGCTATAATGTATTTATATTTTGTTGTCATGTTATGTGATGAGAGCAATATGTTATAACAAGAGTAGAGAATACATGGTTACATTTTATTACATTGCTTTTATTTCTTTATATATTCTTTTTCTTAGTTGAACTTGATGACTCTCATATATCTGCAAAAGAGAAAAGAGATTAAGAGGGGAAGGAATAGCAAAAATAATGATTAATGATGGTTGATTTGTTATAATGCAATGCATCATTCTCTAATACTAGGTAATCTACTAATCCTCACTATTTTGAGGGTAATGACACTAATAGGGGCGGAAACGAGCCGAGCCGAGCTCGAGCTCGACTTGTTTAAGTTTAAAAATAGTCGAGCTTGAGCTCGGCTCGTTTCGAGCCTTAAATTTTAAGCTCGAGCTCGGCTCGTGGTATGTTATATAGGCTCGGGCTCGGCTCGAGCTCGACTTGTTTATACGATTTAGCAATGAAAAGTTAAAGCTTAGCTCGAGCTCGAGTTCGACTCGTAATATATCTTTTTTGAGCTCGTTAATAAGCTCGAGCTCGGCTCGTATATGTATTTAATACTTAACATACCTTAATGTCGTTTAGGCTCGCGAGCCCAAACGAGCTTTGTATGTAAAGCTCGGACTCGAGCTCGATTAATAAATGAGCTGCAACTTAGGCTCGAGCTCGGGCAAGAGCTCGGCTCATTCGAGCTTTTTACCAATCCGACCCCAAGCTTTTTACGAGCGGCTCGGCTCATTTCGACCCCTAAACACTATTATGCCTTAATATTAAATTTTCAATCTCTTCCTATTTTTTTATCTCCCACTCTTTCTCAAGGTAACTCCTCTTTTCCAGCTTCAAATCTTCAAAGCTTCTAACCTGCGTGTCTCCTCCCCATTCACAATTTTTGTTTTTACTTCACAAAAGTTATAACCATAATTGCTACAGGATTTAACACATATTAGATGAAATTTGGTATCTAATTTATCTCACGTGAATGTTAAACTAAAAAGCTTATGACAAAACTGTATCATTTGTTTTCTCATACAAATGATACCCGTGATAGTTTCGGGTCTTTTATTTCAGTTTAATATTAAAACTAATTATTAATTCATTGGTATGTATTGTTAATTTTCATTGAATTCAAATTCATAATGTTTGTCAATGCATCTAAGAAAAATATATTTAGTGGGTTAGCTTTTGTATTGTAGTTTTAGAACCAATCATCATTTTCTAATGATAATACTCATTGTATTCCTTAATATTATCATTCCTATTCCTTTTTCTATTACTCCTAAGAACTAAGCGCCCCCTAAGTATATATCCAGTAAAAAATCATGAACGTTGTTTGTGATTTGTCCTCAAAACAAACAATATTACGCACTATAGACCCAACCTGATTTGACAGGAAAAATGGCCCGGTTGGTTGGTTGACTTGTTATAAAATTTGCCTTCAAACAAAAGGAACCGTCTTGGTTTTTGGCAGGGTCCGCCACTGAGTTTCTTAGTTGATTTTTATCATCTGTCAATTTTGTTTTAGGTTCGGACGCGGCTAGAAAAGTATCCAAATCTTGATAGGGAGGTTAGTTATTTCATACCTAAAATCAACATAGGCTACAAAAGATTAAAAGAATATGAATGTGGACTAGGGGTGTAAACGAGACGAGACAGCTCGTGAGTTATTCGAGATCGACTCGTAAATTACTCGAAATCAACTCGATATAAACGAGTCGAGCTCGATCTCGAGCTACTCGAATACACTTTCGAGCCGAGTTCGAGCTCGAATATGCTTAGCTCGTGAGGCTCGCGAGCCCTTATCGAGCTTCAATGGTATTACACTTTTACCCTTTTATATACATATGGTTACGTAAAATCGAGTCGAGTCGAGCTTGAATTGCTCATTTTTCATCGAATTCTAGCTTTAAAAGTGGCAATAATCGAGCTCGAGTCGAGTTTCGAGCTCGAGTTTGAGATGACGAGCCGAGCTCGAGCTTGAAATCCAAAGCTCGAACGAGCTCGAATCGAGTTTCGAGCTCGAGTTTTACTAATCGAGTCGATTTCGAGCTTGGCAGTACTCGACTCGACTCGGCTCGTTTACGTGGACGAATATATCAGTGGATCTAAACTTACCACCCAACCTAACAATGCATTTTTACACACGTGAAATCGATTATATACAAACTCACTTGTAGTTCAAGATCACGACATCATATCTTGAAACTCCTGAAAATCAAGTACACCATTGCCATCAAGGTCGAACTTCTTGATCATCAACTCACAGTCGTCAACGGTTCTCGACTCTCCTAATTTGCTAAGCATTCTCTTCAAGCTCTTAGGAGTTATACAGCCACAACCCTCCATTTCTTCATACATCTTAAATGCCAACTTCAAGTCTTTTACTTTCTCTTCTTCATTAGCACTTTCGACCACTTTAACCAAATCATCGAAGCTCAACAACCCGTCACCATCCGAGTCCATTAACTCTGCCGCGATCTCTGCTTCCTCCAATGACAAGTCCTCACCTATCTTACCGATGCAAATTTGGAGCTCGGGTGGCGATATCTTCCCGTCACCATTCACGTCCAAATGTTTGAATACACGTTCGTATTGTTGTTCTTTGTCCATTAAAGGTTGTTTACTCGCAATACACCGAATATGTGTGAGTAAGTTAGTGTTGGTAAATGTGTTTGTATAGCTATTTATATATGTAAGATATTGGAAGTTAAACCGGTAATGAGCCTCCTTTGTGACACATTTGAGCTATTTATATACTTCTCATATTTTTGGACTTAAACGATGATAATCAACTAAAAGTCCATGTGTTTTGCGCGTGTTGACAAAACGATAATTGTAATACGAGGTGCCGTACAGTTTACCATTGAAATTTAGAAACTACTACGAAATGCACCCTCTTAATTTGTACAATTGGAGTTCTAGACCAACAAGTATTCAACGTTTTTTTCTTATTCAGTAAGGCCGGTGCACGTCATTTAAGAATATTTAAGTCGTGAACAAATCTTATTGGCTTTTGACGTCCTGGAAGGTACCACATGTGTATCCTAAAATTTTAGATAGTCGAATACCCTATACATACCCTCTTTATATTGTCACATCATAAAGGTTTAATCAAACAGTACAACCCGTGATGCATACCGTACAATCTGATGATGGGTCCAATCATTGCAAACCCTCATTATGAGAGGGTGTGGAAAACTCACCCCAATCACAAAGTCACAAAATTTAAACTGATAATAGGTGAAAACGGATTGTATATAAATAATTAAAAACCTTATTCATGTTCAAGTTTTATAACCATTTACATTTGGGCTAATTACTTAAAAAATCATCGAACTTGACACTTTTTGTTATTGTGTCACTTACCTTTTTTTTTTTTTCATTATGTATACTGAACTTTCAAATTTCGATAATTGTGTTTATTTTGTGACTATTCAGCCATGTAAAATGACCATTTTACCCTTTGAAATTTAAAAAAAGTAAGGGTAAAATGGTCACAAAATACACACAATGATCGAATTTGAAGTTCAATACACTCAATGAGAAAAAAAAAAAGTTCAGTACACACAAAGACAAAAAGTGTCAAGTTTGATGACTTTTTAAGTAATTAGCCATTTACATTTAGTATGAAGGAGAGTGACGAAAATTACACTAGTATTTTAAATTTTAGTTAAGTTTTTGGTTTAACTATATTACTCAATTTTTAAGTTTTTAAGTTTCAAACAAATGCATTTTCTCCTTTTAGATAAAACGGGTGATTATAAACAAATTAATAAGATCCTCTCATGTTTTATTTGAACATGAGAGGTCATGTTGAGTTTGTTGTGAAGGAAAACTTATTTTGTAAGAAATTAGAGGTCTTAAATAAGATGACTCATTTTTTCCACTCACAAAAACCTCAACATTACCTCTTATATTCAAATTGATTTTTACATGAAATAAAAATATACTTTGAAAAAAAATTGCAAGGGAACAATAGCTAGTACTATAAGATAGATGAGATTAATAGAGATCACAAATTCTTTAAAAATCAAATAAACAAATGTTGAATTACATGTATATCTTTGATAAAGTTCAATATTACATAAATATCATTTTCATTTACATAAATATTCTTCCCATTTTTATAATTACATCAATGACCTTCTTAAACTTTTGTAATTACACCAATATCACTTAAAATTACCTAATAGGGTTCTAGGAAACGAAGATGCTTGCGCTTGATTTCAGTTTCTCGTTGACAGTGCAGTTGGAACCTTCTCGAGAGTTCCAACAGACCTTAACGATAGAAATTCCCGAACTTTTAAATTCTCATATAAAATCAATTAAATTATAATTATACTGATTTTAAATTCAAAAACCATTATTTATCTCTGATATTCATCATAATTGTATTGTTTATATATATTTTTGGCCTCGATTGATGAAAGAACATGATGATGTAATTACAAAAGTTTGGATATATATATATATATATATATATATATATATATATATATATATATATATATATATATATATATATATATACATACATACTAGTATTCGAAGCCCGCCCAATGGGCGGGCATGACTTATAATTATTTGTTTGTTGTTTTTTGTTAGCGTAAATATGTTTTAAAAAATTGTCATAGAATATTATAAGACGATTGGTTGGGCATTTTTTTAAATCATTTGTTGTTGTTGTTGTTGTTTTTTTTTTTTTTTTTTTTTTTTTTTGTGTTAGTAAACGGAAAATTATTTTTAACAAAGGCGAGCTTGATGTTCTTTAAGTTTGCCGTACAAAATAAGCTTGACGATAGTTAGCTTCATCTAAACTCCTCCATGAGGTCTTTTACTATAGTTCTATCTAAACACTCTACATCCGATAAGCAAGAAGAAAAACACTTAAATAAGTAATCGCAAACACCCTCTTAACCAACTTTTTAGAATTTGACCCAAAAGGATTTTCCACTATGCACCTTGCAATGGTATGTTCAATAATTGTTTTTTTGGTTTTTAGTTGTTGGTTTTAGTTTTTTTGATAAATATACCAATGGGTTGCAAGTATAAGCTAGGTATTATATTCTATCTTCCAATTTAGACTGAGATGATGTTACATATTTTCATCTGTTAAAAAAGAACACAAAGAAGCATATAAGCTCTGTATCAGCCTCTTTTTTTTGTCATATTGTCATATTGCATAAAAAAGATTATAACTTGTTACTTATTAGTCCGCTAATCAAAT
>BPTQ01000004.1:162278668-162472662 GCA_019973895.1 Chrysanthemum seticuspe
TATAATTAAGCATACAAATCTGCTCATACCGCCTCTATGAAAGATTGGAGATCAGGCAATGTAGACTTGACCCGGCCATTTTTTTCTTTGAACCAGCGTGTCTATCCAGTTAAATATCTTTAATCTATATATGTATGTGAAACTATAATTAACCAAAAACTAGGAGATTATTTTTAACTAGCTTGTCACATATACAAGATAGAAATCAAGAAGATAAAGAACTTAACTTGAATAGCTTATATGGATTTCTAAGAATTTCGAGTTTGAATTGAAGCTCAATTAATTTGAGAGCTGCACGAAATCCCTTTGACTCTTCCTAAACTATAGTTTCCCAAATCTTTAACCGAAAACTAGGAGATTATTTTTAACTAGCTTGTCACATATACAAGATAGAAATCAAGAAGATAAAGAACTTAACTTGAATAGCTTATATGGTGGTGCAGGTGGTGCGGTGATGAAGATGAAGGTGCAGGTGGAGCAGCTGCGTGTTTGGTGGGGGTTTTTTTTTATATCTCATTTGTAAAGCAGATAAGGTTAATAATTGAGGTGAATTTTACGATTAGTTTTCACAGGGGACAAGTCCCTGGAGAAAACTTTTGTTGTATTCTAGCAAGACTTTTGTCGGGGACATGTCCCCGGGGAAGGTTATGGCTGGATAAAGTAAAAAGACGGGAGGGAAAAATAAAAAACGTGAAAAGGCTTCTCGGAGACATGTCCCCGACAAAGGTTGTTTTAATCAATTTTCATATTAAAAAAAAAATTATTATCATTTTCAATAACTAAAATTAATAACACATCAATTTTTAACCTAAAATTTTTCTATGGTATACGTATCATGTTAAACAGCCGAGTATAGGTGCTACGGTATACGTATCATGATAAATGACCAAATTAAGGTGCTATGGTATACGTATCATGTTAAACGACTGAGTATAGGTGCTATAGTATACGTATCATGTTAAACGGCCGAGTATAGGTGCTATGGTATACGTATCATGATAAATGACCAAATTAAGGTGCTATGGTATACATATCATGTTAAACGACCGAGTATAGGTGCTATGGTATACGTATCATGTTAAACGGTCGAGTATAGGTGCTATGGTATATGTATCATGATAAACGACCAAGTATAGGTGCTATTGGTATACGTATCATGTTAAACGGCCGAGTATAGGTGCTATGGTATACGTATCATGTTAAATGGCCGAGTATAGGTGTTATGGTATACGTATCATGTTAAATGGCCAAGTATAGGTGCTATGGTATACCTATCATGTTAAACGGCCGAGTTTAGGTGTTATGGTATACGTATCATGTTAAACGGCCGAGTATAGGTGTTATGGTATACGTATCATGTTAAATGACCAAGTATAGGTGCTATGGTATACGTATAATGTTAAATGACCAAGTATAGGTGCTATGGTATACGTATCATGTTAAATGACCAAGTATAGGTGCTATGGTATACGTACCATGTTAAATGACCAAGTATAGGTGCTATGGTATACGTATGATGTAGTTGTTGTTGTTGTTGTTGATGTTGTTGATGTTGTTATTGATCAAAGTAGTAGTTGTAAAGCTGACCATGTTCTTAGTTAACAAGATTATGGTTTCCAAACACCCCTTTATCAATACTACATTACACATGAATAAAGAAACAACTTGACAACAAAACGAAGCAGATCAAACGAAACAACTCGGCAAGCAAACGAAACAACTCAAACGATATGATACACACGACATAGACCATAACAAACATCGCTCATTCAAAAATTTTCCCTGCTACTTCCCGCTCTGCTAGAACCTGCACCATCTTTTCCCTTCCTTTGCTTGACAAATTGTTCAAACAATGCTTTAAGATTTGTTACCCTATTTCCCGCATCATCAAATGTGTAATCGAACAGGCTTTTTTCAGCTTCATCTTTTTCCTTCCTTTGCTTGACGAACTGCTCAAACATTGCTTCAGCTTCCAGCGTGTTTTCTCCTCCAACACCATTAGCTTCACAGTCCAAATACACCCTGTAGAATGCCTCTTTCCTTAACCATTCCAGAATGCGGTCTCTCATCAACGGGTCTATGTTCTTATAAGAACCATATTCATCATAAATTTCTGACCCATACGTATCAAGAACTCGAGTAAAGAGATATATTGACGATAAAACCAGTGACCACTCTTTTTCCGTCGTGTAATCTGCCATTATATTGTTACATGTGTTTTGTGAGAATTGACGATTGGGTTATTTATGTTTTTCCAAGCATCGGGGTTTTAGTTATGTATTAATAGTTGCAATAAAGTGTATTTTTGTAAATATTACTTTTGCCGGGGACATGTCCCCGGGGAAAGGTTTGGCGGGAATTTTCCCGCAGACAATTAGCTTGCTTTGGACTTTGGTCAAATTTTGGTAAACGTAAAATACACTTTCGGCGAGGACAAGTCCCCGGAGAAAGGTTACGTTGAATTTTGACTAGCTGGTCAAAGTTTGATAAAAATCAAACCTACTTTCGCCATTTCCGTTGAATTTTCCATAACAAGTCAGCGTATGTATGTGCCACGTCAGATTTTATTTTGTCGTTTAGTGACTTTCGCCGGGGACATTGTGTCCCCGGCGAAAGTCTCCTCGCCCGTCCATCCGATTCTTGTAGTGTATTCGGTTTAGTTGCTCATCTCATGTCTTGTTCAGTTCTATACTTGTCACTTTTGAACTCCTCCTACTCGATATATATATATATATATATATATATATATATATATATATATATATATATATATATATATATATATATATATATATATATATATATAGAGGGACTTTATTTTCAGAACCCACTTTAAGTGCGAGAACTGCGAGAACCACCTTTTTACAACTAATAATACACAATGTACATCATTTAATGCTCCATAGCATTTTGTTATTTTTATTTAATTCAAAAGGGTATAATAGTAAAAGACATTTTCATATTATTATTATTTTTTTTTAATTTCCGTTTTTTATAGACCTTAAAATTTGGACATTTTTTATTTATTTATTTTTTTTATGCCTAACATGTTTTCAAATAGTCATTTTGCATACATGTTTTTTTATACCTAATCATTATTTTTTTGAAATCTCTAGGAGCATGCATGTTTTTTTCCTTTCTTTTTTTTCAAATAGGCAAAGGTGCATACATGTTTTTTTCCGAAAATAGTCAAGGTGCATACATGTTTTCAATTAGTCAAAGTGCATACATGTTTTTTTTAACTAACACTTTTTTTTATCAACCTACCAATATTTTAGATGATCATTATTTTTTTTTTGAAAGTTTGAAACACAAATTAAAGAACATAAATCATTATAAAAGAAACACAATATTGATATACTTAAATGTTACATTTCATTTGATTACAAGTACAAAAACACATGCAATAATCATATATCTCCAAAAGTTGCAAATTATTTTTATGTATAATCATGTTCATCCACTTCCCGGTCTTCAATGATATCATCATCTTCATCAATCAATCTGAAATAAGCATGCACGAGAACAATTAAACCACAAACAAATAAGAAATGAAAATTAATCGCGACAACTAGCATAACGCATATGCACAAATTGTGTATATTAAACTAATGATGTAAACATGTTTTTTAATCATAAACACAAAACATATATGTTTTATACGAAAACATATATGTTTTATACGAAAACATATATGTATCTACACAAAACATATATGTTTTAATGATTTTGTATGCTTTAAAAAACACATATGCACCATTTCAGTGATCAATAATTAAATTACTAGTGGCCTCTTGTAATCACTAGTTGCTAAAAGGATATAATGATTTAGGCCTACAATATTCATTTGGCACAACTATTAATTCTATGATAATTTTATTTTTTAGATTATTATAAGCATAATATAACATAACAATTAAAACATATATCATTGACGTCAAACCTTAAACTCCTTAAAACTACAATTGTAAACAAAAAAGTGTCAATTATATCATCGACCATTACTGATGACATAGAAAAATTAGAAAAAATAAAAAGGAACATTACTGAACCACGAAAAAAAATACAAAAAGAACATTACTGAAGCAATAGAAAAAATAAATCGGTTAGCACATTACTCAAATATCTAATTAAGTGGTTAACACATTGATTCTTATTCATGATTAAAAAATTAATTAAAAAAGTTAAATAGTTAAATAATTCAAAAAACCATTACTGATGAAATAGAAAAAAAATATATAGAAAGTTAACATTACCACATCTCCAACATTTTGACTTGGTTGGTTTCAATCGAGTGGTCAGAGGAATCTCGGAAAAAGATCTTGAAACATAAAAAGGTTGAGGAGTATAAATAAAATAGATGTGATGTTACATGTAGGTATTTTATTCGACCAAGATATGAGGTGTTTTGGCTGCAAGAGACGGTTATTAAAAAAGAGAATCATGGCTGGTGTTTTTGACTGGAAAACTGATCTATAGGGAGGCGGCATATAGGGTTTGTGGGTGGTGGTTTTTAGGTTTTGAGAGAGTGTGTAAATGAATGAGATAAACCGGTTCCTTCCATATTTTTAGGGGTTAATAACAAATGTCTAAATTACCCTTTTAGATTTACAAAAGTTTTCCTAATCTTTCTTTTAATGACACTAATGGCACATGTCATCTCATCCATTGATCAATATATCCAACGGTAGACATGAGTTCTCGCAGTTCTCGCATTTAAAGTGGGTTCTGAAAATAAAGTTTCACTATATATATATATATATATATATATATATATATATATATATATATATATATATATATATATAGTGTAGAGTTATTTTCAGAACCAAGAAAAGGTCGAGAATTGTGAGAACTAGCATGGACCAATCAAATGTCAGAAAAATAATAATCATTTCTTTTTTAAGTATAATTTTCGGAAGGGCCTTTTAGGTATTTTGCACTATATCAAATTTAATGATATTTTAATTCCACAATTATCTCTAAACCTAATATTTCTCTCACCTCTCTGCAAACCAAAAACCGCCGTCCATTTTCTTTCTCAGTTCCCTTTTTTTTCTTCTTTTAACTGAATCTTAATGGAGACAATGATTGTCTTTGTGCCTTTGTGGTCAATGGTAGATAAATGATGAAAACTACATATACTATCTATGATTCGAAATATAGATATGTCAATGAGTTTTGACATCTGATCAATGATGATGGCCATGGATTATGATTACTGTTGATTATAAGGTTCGATTTCAATTTACTTTTTTTCTATAGAAATATATGTGTATGATTTGAATTTTTTTTGTTTTTTTCCGTCATATGCCTAATGTATGCTTTGGATTGTTTTTAGTTTTTGAATTGGTATCCGAAATCATTCAGGTTTCTTATATATTTTTTACTTATGAAATCATTTTTGGATTCTGTAAACAACTAGTGTTTTTAATATATCAACACTTAATCAACTTAGATTTTTTTTATACAAAAATAACTTGAACCAACCATTAATACAATTGAAGACGTGCACATGTATTTACAATTGAATATGATAAGATTTTTTAATGTATGTGATTGTACTGTTGTTGGAAGATACAGATAAAGCAAAAAAAAAAAAAAAAAAAAAAAAACAAGAAATGCACATGTATACTATCAAAGTGCACATGTGCACACATTAGTGAGTTGGTCAAAATGGGGTTATTTGGTTGATGTTTTTGCTTGTAAAGTAGAGGCAGTTTGGTTGTTGATTTAGCTTTATAAAATTGGTTCTTTAGTTGGTGTAGAGTTATTTTAAGTACAAACGTGATGTTTACGACAACAAACCATGCGAGAAAATGGGTTCTTTAGTTGGTTGTTTTATGATGTCAAAACATGGTTGTTTTGTCAAAAGCCTTGTAAGGTTGCTCTTTTTTTCCGTCAAAACACTAGACTTTTTATTCAATTTTTCATTCAATAATGCATTTTTGAAATTGTTTTTCTTACCCTTTTTTTGTGTGTTTATCAGTATAATTCTAACTAAATATTTGTATTCTTTTTCCTTTTAACTTTGTTTCTTGTTTAAATTGTTTAGGTTGTCTTGTAGCACTACAAAATCGATGTTTACGACAAAAAAGCATGCGTGATGAGTGAAATGCAGTTGTGCATAGACCGTCCTTAAATTAGGTGATGACGACAACAAAGAATGCACATGTGTTCTATCTCTTGCACATTTATTTAGCTTATGAAAATATCTTTCGCACACTTATGTTCATAAACTCAACTCGATGTATTCGATGAATGGTTTATGCTCATTATATATACTCGAAGAACGGTGCTTTTGTTGATGAAGAAACGGTTTATGCACATGTATACACTCGAAGACAGTGCATTAGATGATCCAGAAATAGTTTGTGCACATGTATTTACTCCATGTGTGCATGCATACAACAAAAGAAAGTAGTGTTAGTTTTCATATTTTTTCTCTTTTACATAACTTGAGTTGTAAATCAATATAACATTTCATGATATGTACAGGTAAATACTTTTATTTTCAAGAGAATGCACATATGTACGGCATTGGCTTTCTCTACTTTCTTGTTTCATATATTGTAGTGGAATAGATTGATATATAATCAAAAAGTTTCTAAGCCGGAAATTTTGTTCACATTAACGGAACCAATGTTGTTGCGTGATTCAGTTTTCACAGAATTTTTGAAATATTAATTATTAAACGCTCGAAATACATATGTAGTTACCTACTTAAGCAAAAACACATATGCATTTAATATCTTTTTAAAACAGGTATTTTGGAAAAGTTAAATTTGTTACTAAAGTTGAAAAAAAAAGCTAAAAAATTATAATTGATGAAAAACGAATTTAACAGTGAATATAATTTAAAAGAAAAAAATACTTTTAAGTACCTAAAATTAAGGAAGTTCCTAAAAACGAATTTAATAAAAAAATTCAAAAAAAAAATCAAAATAATCTTTTACCATTATACCCTTGTGAATAAAATAAAATAGATTAATATGAAAAAAAGAATGTGTGGTCCAGATCGGTTCTCGCAGTTCTCGACCTTTTCTTGGTTCTGAAAAGAACCCTTCTCTATATATATATATATATATATATATATATATGGGAATATATTAGCTACAATTTTTTGTAGCCAATTGGCTAAATATTTGTGTTTATAAATGTGGGTCCCTGATTTTTTTTGTGGGTCCTGATTATTTTTGTAGGGCCCTGATTCATTGGTTGTGTATTTTATATGAGGGATTGTAGCTAATTGGCTACAAAAATTGAAGCCCGCCCAATGGGCGGGCATGACTTATAATTATTTGTTTGTTGGTTATAATTATTTATGTTTCAATTTAGTTGCATGCATAACTATGTTTTGTTATTTTAAGTTGTTGTCATTGTGGGCATGAGCAATTGGTGTTATTATTACATCCTATACATGTATAGGTGCTTTTGTTGTGTTAAATATTTATTATTAGTATTTAATTTATTTGTTATGTTTAATTTTTTTATTTAAGTGTTTGTTTAGCTTCCTAACTACTCTTCTGTAGTTGCAGATACAAAACATTTAGTGAAGGTAAGTTCTTATAGTTTTCATGACTATATAATCGATTATTGTTTATTGTTGTGTATTATTAGAAAGTTGATATGTTAGAGAAAAGATATATCTATTGGTGTGTTATAATGCACCTGAATATTGCATAATACCTGTTAATCAAGCAACGTATAGCATAATGTTTGTTGTTTGTTTGAATATTGATGAGAATGAATATTTCTTTATACATACTGTTAGTTGTTGATTTACACTATATTATATGATTTTTTTCCCTTTAAATTATTAAGTTAATCTTATTCAAATCAATTAGTATTTGCGTAGGTAGGTTCTACACATCACGTCTTTTAAAGTACTCGTGATCCTGCGCTTCATTACATTTTTGGAAGGTATTAGTTAACTGATCGTTGAAATTTATATATTAACAAAAAATAAGATATAAACGTACCAATATTTATATTGAATGCATTAACAATAAAAAATAAATAGATGTTAACAATTATATAACAACTAATTTTTAAAAAGTTGTTCAAATGAAGATAGAACAACTAATAGTTAACAATGAAAATGATTAAACGCTAACATTTATATAACAATTAAAATATACAAAGTTATTCGTAACAACATAGTATATGATTTAACGTGGCACGCATGAATACAAAAACCGTATGAACCCGTGCCTTTTAACTACGGTGACCTATCTTAAATTGACCGTCTGACCCTTGTTTTTTGAGTTTTTCTTTTTATCTTGGTAAATAAACTCATAAGGTTTGTTGCAAAAAGGAAATACAAGTTTACAAAGACCTAATAAAGTAACGTACCTTGCAGACACATCCAAAGATGCCTCCTATTATAAGAGGTGCTAATGCTAATTTTATTATGTCAACTTCGAAACAGCAAAACAGACCGCCTTATTGCAGCTAATTATGATATGTAGCTTATTCAGATTTGTATTGGAGATATAAACATAATAAGATTTTTATATGATGCTGTATGTATCTTTTAAAATGAACGGCTGCACGAACAAACCTTTTTCTCTAGGATCATTTAGTTTTGTTGCTACTTGCTAGCACACACCCAAACACCCTTGTACTACTTGCTAGTCAAAGCACATCGTCAAGCAGTGTGATTTCAAGTAATAGAGGTTATATACCAATGGTAATCATGGCACACCAGTATTTGATACAGGGGTCTGCGGAGCAGTATTGTTCTTTCCAACTTTCGGACGTCCAGCACCTCTTCTGCCTTTTGCTGGAGTATGAAGAGGACTACAAATCGTAGTAATGTAACCAACACTTCGCCACCCATTAAAAGAAACTTTACTGTAGGCTGTTCCATTCTTTCTCTTCACTTGCTGTAAAATAGTGAATCATAAAATGAGGATATTTTAACCTGGCGTTTTCAATTATGAAATCCAATTATACCTTGCATTAGTTCATGGACAGCAATAACACAATAGTTATATATTACGAAGTTTAATTTTTATTATTCTCATGCATGTGTATAAACTGAAAACTGTTTTTTAACATCATACCTTCCAATTGTGGGCTGACTTTAACATTAAAAACTCGCAACTAAAATCGAGCACTTTTAGACCAGGTATACATCTTGCAAACATTAAAAAAAAACAACATAAAAGTGATTTAACTAAAAAACCCAATTACAATAGAATAATTTTATTATATAGCACCTCTTGTAATCCCCACACTGCATGTAAATCATAAATATACATCTAATATAAATCGTGGATAGCAATGTGCTGAACATATCTTCAATACGGTCAACTGAACATGCGCCCTCAACGAACACTTGCCCAGTCGTCACCCACCTTTCGGAACTTCGTATCACAGAGATGAAACATGTGAAGACAGGACCAAACGGATCAACTATGAAATTAACTATGAATAAAAATGAAGACAAAAGGTATTTTGAAATTTTAGTTAATCCAACACATTAGGATTTAGAAATTGTACTAAAATGACCCATTACCCAACCCGTGCATTTTGCATTGATAAATAAAGGGACAAACTTTTTACTTTAGAACTTAGCCAATCCAAAGGAACTTCATAATCATGTAACTTGTAATGTGTTTACGTTAAAAAGGTGCAAATGAAATTCACATACAAAATTGTTGGAGTGCGCGACATATACCTTCATGTTTCTGACAGTACTTGTTACCAAAGACAGAGGTCCTGTGCAAATATGTAAAAAGGGAGGATACATAAATTGAGAATTGTGGTACCAGAAATGAGTGTTTGAAACGGCGCATACTTGTCATATATGTCCTTAACTATTGCCTCTACATTTTTCTTCAAACACTTTTGTCTTTGGTGAACCTGACACCATGAACTAAAATATTTGTTATAGATGTACGAATGCCAAGAAACACATTTGGGACAATCATTACATTCCATATGATTAGTTCGTACAACATTAAATAGTATCTCTTAACCGGCTTGGCATCTATTAGTGCGATAATGAAGTCTAATTATCATTTTTTTATTTCTTTTAATGTCACACCAATGTACAATTAAACTTGATCAAGCTAAATGTATCAAATTAAAGTGAGTAGTTGCAGTGAAAGCTAGGGTGAGAAAGATGATTAAAGCATGAACCTATTTGATATTTAAAAAAGGGATGATACATGAATTGAGAATTGTGCTACCAGAAATCGAGTGTCTGAAACGGCACATACTTGTCATATATCTCCTTAACTATTGCCACTACATTTTTCTCCAAACACTCTTGTCTTTGGTGGACCTGACACCATGAATTAAAACATGTGTTATATAGATATACGAAGGGCAATAAAATATACTAACCTAGTTACCTTGATGATTAGTGCATATATATTAGTGTAGTCATGTGCTTTGTAGGGCGTCTTTCAGGTTTGGTCTCATTGTCCACCAAGTCCAATCCCACAACATGCAATATAAAACAACATATCATTGGGATACTATATAAGCAAACATATGGCTTGACGATCATAAGAATTACATAGTTTTTGTATTTTTACATAAGAATAACCCGTTTTGACCCAGTGCCAAACGATATAATCCAGATTTAGTTTTACCAAGGTCTCGCTCTGGAACACACTCTACCCAACGACACCTATAGGTTCATGTAACGTGTACCCTTGTAACTGATCATTTACGTTCTTATTGTCTTTCCATGGATTTTATCAGCCGCACCAGCATAATATCTAAAAGTAAAAAAACACATCAACATAAATATGAAAACGTTTAGACCTAAGTATGTTGAATGCCCCTGTAAGGTTAGCAGCCTTCCCGAGATCAAACAACTTGCCAGCATCAAGGGAGTCCAAGGCCGCTAATTCTTCAATGTTTTCTTTGACTAATTGTAAGAATTTCATCATGATCTTCGCCCTCTCTTGACAATATGCAACTTAGATGTTGCTAAAAGAAGATAGACTTTGGCTTTTGAGATCAAACGCCTCTGCCAGATCTCTATGGTACTGAGAACTTCCATGTATTCTGTAAAACTGATAATCTAATTATGGTGATTTGAAGTCACATATAAATCAGCTATTACCATTTGGGTAGACTGAGCATTTTTTGTGTAGTAGTATTTGATTGAAGCGGTTGTAAATATTGAGAATAAATATTAATGAAAATTATAACACTTGCCTCGATTAGTGTACTCATATCTTTTTTCATGATAATAATGATACAATTCAAGGGGTAAGCTTGCTGAATAATCATATCCTCTGCTAAGACCTAGAACCTTAGATCCTTGTTTCTCAGACTGTGTATCGGGTGCTGCAATTGAACCTCCTTTTGCTTCACTCTCATTTATCTTTTCTTGACCGACTATATCTCCATCTTTGAAATTGCTTTGATCTTCTGAGTTTAAAGCATTTCCACCAATTATATTTTGAGATTCCTCAGCAGTTGCAATGGCATGTTTAGCAGCATCTGCGTCAACTGCAGCCTTTGCCTTTGCCTGGCGTTCCTCTTCCTAAACTGCAGCACGAATTCTTTTATAAAATTTTTGTCCTCCTATGGGAGAAAATGGCTTGCGAGATTCATAAAACAAAACAAAAAAAAGGTAAAGTATTACAATATGATCTTGCATTGATTTGAAGGCAAGTATATTGATTGTATAGAAACGGAAACTAATTCAAGCACTACCGGACGAGAAAATCAGATAGAAAAAACTAATGGAGTGTATTTTCATTTTCACATAACTTAATTCAATAATGTTAGTACTCATGATAGTGTATCCGATGCAAGTCACCTAATAGTGTATTCTGATGCAACTAAGGCCTTTGACATATCATGTATTTTCCATGTAATTCTGTAGGTTATGAGTAAATTCCATAATATTGTATTCTGATGCAAATCGCCAATAGTTTATTCTGATGCAATTAAGGCCTTTGACATATCTGTTGGATTATATGTTCTCTCGCAACTAATTGTTTCGATCAAATAAACATAGTAGAAATACCTTATTGATTTTATGAGAACTCATAACAGCCTCATAAGACCGAACCGAGCAAGTTAGCACAACAGACCCAACGCTGGAACATGTGAAACTCAAAACCAAACATAACAGCAACAAGTATCATCACCATGATCATCTCGCGTCTTCAAAACTGTCAAACACGAAAAAACAGAACCGTACGGGATGTCAAATCCCTGTCCTTTAAAGTACGTTTGGCACTCCGTAAGTTGCTCGAGTCTTCAAGCCTAAGCACCCAGGATTAATACAGTTCTACACACGTAATCGTGGAGTAGCAACAACCCAAGATTACAACACAATGGTGGCTACAGAAAACAAGAGATACCGAAGCATATAACAACTACGTGTTTTGATTGAATATGGCAATTTTTTGTATATCTCTTCATGCACTCACATGCTATCTCTTTATAGCAAATGTTGGAAGACGTGATAAAGATCATACACCAAAAAAATAGGAGATGGTGGGAGGTTATTGGTTTTAATATCTAACCAAGTCCACCACTAACCATATGATCATGTCAAACACACAATATACAAGTGCTACTCCAACTTGTACAAATAGCTTTGTTATAAATACAATAAATTGCAGCTTCAAGAGTTTGTACTTTTTGCTTCATAAGTGGCCAAACTTGCCAACATTACTTTCAGTCCCAACAATATCACCTTTTGCAAGTTCCATATGACGTATTTTTCATTTAATTCTGTAGGATATGATTGGAATTTCTTCAGTATTTTTAATGAAGTCCTCTATATCAAAATCTTCTTTTATGTTTTCTGGTTTTGGTGTAGCTGGTAACAATCCAAGGATATCTTATTACAAAAAAAAAGAAAAAAAAAGAAAAAAAAAGTACAAAATCGGGATTCATTTGATTGGTTCCTTTCCCTAAAAAAGTACCCACTTTCAAGAGGTTGAATTGGGCATTGTTGGGAAATACGGTTGTTTCTAAAAAGTTTCCCATTCATTCTCGAATAATATTATACATGTCTTATAAGTACCTCTACTATAGGCTCTGGTGTTGCTGGCACTTCGATGACAGGGTCCAAATTTCAAACTTTAGTCTGTTGCTGCAAATAGTTATCAGTTGGAGGTAGAGTGAGATAGTGATAATTTGGGATATTGGTAGGCCTTTGATTTGGTGTTTTGTTTTTTGTTGCGGTCACAATACTGGCAGTGCAAGCCATACACTACAGTGAGAATAATCATTGGTGACAGACTGAGCCAATTTGTATTTATTTATTTGCATTAGGAAAGAAGCCTTCCACCCAACGTTTAACGCCTATTGACGCTACTGTGCTGCTGCCTCGCCTTCCATTTCACCTTTCGTCGAGGGGATTCCAGTTTACAGATAAGATAGGAATCATTAATGCCTTTGCTGGAGGCTTGTGCTACCGCTCCTTGCGTCGTGTTTTGAAAATTTGCTGGGCCACGTCCATCCTCTGTTACAGAATATATTATTATTATGAATTGTTTCAGATTGTAACACTAAATCTTTGCAAACATTAGATAAAATGAAACAGAATATAAGGGGAAATCAGCTCTGCAATGGCACCAAGAAGTATTTATACCTCGCATTGTAGCAAATGGGATTCAATAGATTTTCTATAGGCTTCATTTGCCCCAGGCGGTACAGTATAGAAGAGGTTTCCCTGCATAAAAAACAGGAAAAAATTAGATAATAAAGACATATAGTCATTAATGTCTGCATATGCATAGGCCTTGCTTATGTCTATACTTAAGACATTATAGTCATGCTGGAGATACTCAACTTTCTTTGAATATATCCGTACAACGCCAAGAAGAAAATGTTGAACTGAAAGGATAAAAAACGTACCATAAGACGGTGGCGTGATATTTTTTTCGCTTCCAACTGTGTTCTGCTCAAGCTGATCAATGCAGTTCTTCAGACTCTCTTTCTCGGTTTCAAGTGTTTTCAGTTGTATCAACATTTTTGCCAGCTTTTCCTTCAGGTCATCTTTTTCAGAACTTATGTTGTTTATTGAAATCTTGGAAACTTGGATTTCATTCATTACTTCATATATCCGTCTTGAAATATGTCCATGATCTTGAATAAGAGTTACATTACCTATTACCAAGGAGGCGGTGGATCCGGATGATGAGATCTTCTTCATTGGCGGAGATGTGACCGCGCTTGACAGAAGGACGAAGTAGTTCATCCAACGGAGTCTGCAGCTCTTCCCAAAAAGAGAAGTCCCGCCTTCTTGGGTAGGGCCTGCCACTGCCTCTCTCACTCTCTAGCGATGTAACTCGACAACAACTCATCTTCTTCACGTGTCCATGGCCGTTTTTTAAGAGAGGCCGGTAACACATTCCTCATTTCTAGCACACACAAATGACTGCAACAATGGGTTCAAAGATTAACGTTCAATTTGTTAAACACGTTGCTATAGATTTCTGTATATTGAACCTGAAGTTATACAATGTCACGAACAAATATTGAGTCGGCATACTAAAGTTAGACAAATACAGAAAATTGTACTAATTGACTTTTTGCCCCTCAATATCTATACTTGTTTTATAATTTCCTTGAATTTATTCCTCATAAATTGATTACTTAAATTAGCAGTTTCCCACTGCAGATAATAGTTTACATAGGATAGAAATTTTACTAAACAACAGCTACATTCCAGCACTCAACCCCATAGTCCAGAACTACCTCAAAAAAATGCGAAATTATTTTGTACAGTGTGGCACGCATACTGACGCAGTCAACACACCAACTCGACTCGAGCACTAAACGCAAAATAATTAGGACAACACCCGAGAGTAAGCGTGACAGGTCGATTTCGGTTAAGTTAGTTCTATAATGGGTCAAACAGACAAAAACGTATCTAAAAATGAAACTGGTTGAATCATATTTGACACACTAACTGTTATAGTTAAAATTTACAACTTTTGGGCAATAACTATTTTGTGCCGAAACCAACCCGAGCCACAAACCTGTTGAGAAAAGTGACACCGGACCGAAGCACCAGACAAAAGAGTACCAAGACCAGTGTTGCAGATAAGGTTTTAGTCTGATAAAAAATGTAAATATTCTGATTGATGATTCAAGATAAGAGATTGAGAACCAACTAATGAAAAAGATACATATTGTTTCGCTAATTGCAATAGCCAATCTCACCATTGTGTAATAGATTTGATAAGCTCCTGGGTTAGTGCCTGTATTTCAGAAGAGAGGAAGTAACTGAGATTAGTTTTACATATTGATCAATAACATGTTCTCATTTACTCAATGATGTTTTACACATTATGATGCAACCTTTTTGGTGTGGTGGACTGTGGAGGTGGGGGGTAGCACAATTATCTTGACATAAGTGCTCGGTAACTCTATTTAAATATATATCAAGAACATGGGCAAAGCGAAAATTTCTCATCTCAGTTGCTTTCCTAAAATATTTAGCATGACCTATGTGAGTTATTTTTATCTACAAAATTATACCGAATTGCTGCTGTAGACTTTGGTGCGCATCATCTAGAAAGCCAATGTCATAAGTATTTTAGTATAATTTTCACATTCGAGCATGCATATATCGGTCTGAAAGAAGACATGTTAATCTTCTACGGGGCATAGATAGAGTGGTTGGCTAACTCCATTAGCCACCCCTAGCCATACTTTGCCAAAGCTAAAGTTGTAGCAACAGTTTTAATTGCAACACCCCTAGCCATACTCGATAATGCAACATTCTAGTAACAGAAATAGTTTCCCTAAACGCAGTAAAGTTAATTCAACATTCAATCCACCTATATATACATTGTCATACCTTTTGTTTTCTATATTACTATACAGATGGTCACTTATATAATAAGGTTACAATCAATTTTCGAAATGCTTTGCCCACCCCAAACATGACGTTCAAGCTCCGCCACTGGTGAGCACGTTTTTGTGAGGGTAGAGTCTCATGCCTCCAACAAAAATACTACTATTTTACCTCTATGAGGGATGTAATATGCTAGAAATTTGCTATTACAGGATGACATTTGCGCAAGGGATGATTACTGCCAAGTTCAACAAACCACATGGATGAATTTTGCTCTTTGCTCTACTTTAAATAAAGTTAATTAAGGATTTAAAGAGTGTGCATAAACATACGATTAGACAGAAGTTCCAAATACAAACCTTGGGTAATTCACCTCCTCTTCTATTTCCACTGCTTGTGTAAGATTAACAGACTTCAAAACCACAAATAAAATATTAGCAGTTTCGTATGCTTTGGTCAGCTGTGCACTGAAGAAATATAGAGTTAAGCATGAAAAATAAAAAAAATTTAAATGTACTTAAAACACTTACTGGTCTTTGTTATTAAACCTGAAGAATAAAGAATCTAAGATAGTGTTGTCACAAATGAATCCTAGATCAAACTCACAGGGTGAGTTTAAGTGCTGATAAAGGCAAAAGAATATTCATCGAACTTTAGGACACAGAAAAGTGCTACTGATTCACGGGGCTAATGACTATGACAGATGGTAAAAAAGTTAATAGAACTATATTGAAAAATCAATGTCAATAACAATATAAAGTAGCAACGATGGTAGTAGGAAACTATAATGTTGAAATCATATGACCCATTAAAATCAAGTAGAACCCGAACTGATCCATTTTAGAGTATCAAACTGAAATTTCCACCACTTTATGGAAAAGAAAGTTGACTTTTGTTTGTTAGCACACATATGTGAAATGGGAAACTTTAGTGGCTCAATTTATACTTATAAGAATGGCAAGCCAATGAACATTAATTTGGAAAGACAAAGCATCTTTTACACATTTCATGAACAGCTAGCAACCTACCTTGTGCTGCCTAATACAGATAAGGTCTACGTCAGTTTATATACTTGTTGTGTGTGGGTAAATACACATGTAAGTAGCTGAATTTCCCTCTGCTACAGTCGGCAAAAACATTTCAAGAATGGCTATCTGTATGTGCCATTGAAATAACTGATCCTACGGAAAAGGCTCTTTATGCATATCAATCATATTATTCAAGGAATATCCAACTTGATAACCTCACAATTACTTATAAATGGTTTCATTTGGGATGTTTCTATCTCAAAACAGGTTAAATAAATAAGATTAGCTAAAAGGGGAATGGGTCAAATGAGTTGTATGGGTTGCAACACATTGTATTCAATTATTTAGATTCTTATTGCAATTATATTATTTTTGTAATATTCGTTATATATAACAATAGGACAGAAACTGATGTGGGTGAATTGTCGGACCTGCTAAAAGTAAATCATCAGAAAGTGTGAAAAGGAGAGCAATACCTCGGTTATAAGCACCAATTAATGGACTTAGTCTTCACCTGGAAACAAAGGCTCCCTCAAAGCAATCTCCAATAAAATGCAACCAATTGACCATATATCAATGGCTGTAGTATACTCTGAGCAGTTAAGCTACTCTGAGCAGTTAAGCAACAACTCGGGGGTTCTATACCACCTATCACAACATATTCGGTCATGAAATTTTTCTCAGCTGTTGTTCTTGCAAAACCAAAGTAACAAATCTTTAAGTTCCAATTTGCATTCAGAAGCAAGTTGTTCGGTTTTAAATCTCGATGCAATACATTTGCAGAGTGCGTACTTTAGTCCACGAAGTAATTGATACAGAAAGTACTGTCAAATATCATGCAATTATTATTTAGAACACATTAACAATTATTATTTATACCACCTGATAGTGGTCATCTGCTAGTGCCTGAGATGAGCAAATAATCTGACAGAGATCAGTGTCCATTAGCTCATACACGATGTAAACATCATTGAACTTCTTCTTATCCGGTGGCCGTATGATGTCCTTAATTTTGACAACCTATAAAACATGTGTGTATTACAACGAATCAGTACAGTAAAAAACATTCAGTTAACATCAACATTAGTCATTATTTAGTCACAAATTTACATACCATAATATTGCTTTAACAAATCACAATATGTATCATTCTACCGGTTTGACCAGTCACCACTATGAGAAAAATGGTTCAAAATTTCCACCACTAATGCAGACCTCAATGACACGATAATATGCCCTAGAATTTTAAAAAATATATCAAACTCAGATGAATGCTTCGCAGATGATCTACAATTAAAAAAAAAAGAAGACAATTACCTTGGAGCAGTGTAGGATGGCAAACTTTGTTGTTAATATCAATTTCTTTTTACCACATAGATGCAAATTCGTGTGTCAGCTTATAGAAGCCACCATCTTCTTATGTGCCGAATTTATATAATTTATGAAATTATTACCTGGTGGAACATTATCTGGAGAATTCATTGTGCCATCCTATACGGAAACAATCGGATTATGGATAAATTTGTACAATGATACACATTTACACCATGAAACAAAAACATGGTAAATAATTTGCATACCTTGACGAACCTCAACAGTTTATGATCGAGGTTTGAAACTGCATGGGGTTTTAAGAACACATATATATCGAATACAATAACTTTAACATTAAATCTAAAGGAAAAAGCATACCTTTGTGCAGAATAAGAATGAACATAGGTTAAAGGATCAAAACCTGCAACAAAAAATATACATACATTAGTGGACTAAGCTACATGCATACATATCATGATGGAGATAACTGACTAAAAGATGAACTTAGGGTTTCAAGAAAAAGTATATTATGAATAAGCTGAGATTTTTTTATCCTGATATTAGGGTTATAATTTGTAAGGATTTATTGGATTAATACATAATTTAAGGAAAAGATATGTATAATAATTTTTAAAAAAGATAATTACTTAATATAATTTTTGTAGAGATTTGAATTGTATTTAGAATAGGATTCCAATATAATTATAGGCATTTATAGATTATAATATGCAACATAATTATCAAAATAACTTGTTGCTTAAGTGGTAAACACACAAGTTATTTATCCAAATAACCAAGGTTCAATCCTTGCAAGGCCCTTTTTTTATAAATAATTTTCAAAAATATTTAATAAAAATCCGAAATTTACACAAATAATTATTAAAAATCCGAAAATTGAAATTTACACAAATGATTATTAAAAATCCGAAAATTAAATATTATTGCTTAGGTGGATAAAAAAATTGCTTAGTTGGACAACAAATGCTTATGTGGCATGAAAGTTGATTATTTGGCATTGAGGTGGCATTGAGGTGTCATTGAGGTGGCATTAATGCCAAATGCCTCCTGTTATATATAATATAGATATATATATATATATATATATATATATATATATATATATATATATATATATATATATATATATATATATATATATATATACATATGTATCCGACTATGGATGATGATGTCGAACTTTTAAGTTATGTTGAGTTAGTTTTGTTCGAGTACTTATGGTATAGGCACTCGGTATGGACAAGCTAAGAGATCGAATCTCATCTCACTAGCCTCGCAAATGTACTTTGGGAAAGCTAGTCAAAGTTCTAAGTTCTCTGGTCATTCCTTTCACTCGTACTCACTTCACCTTGTAAGTCAACTCGACTCAACTGTTGAAAACAAAACTCATGCGAACCTGTAAATCATTTCATGTCTCGTTAAAAAGCTTATTCGAGCTTATTTGCAATAAGCTGAGCTTATAAGCTCATTGATAGACCAATGGAAGTTGTTCGTTTGTGAAAACTCAAAGAAACACGCATGTGTGTTGGGTACTTAGAACTCAGCTCACGGTGAGTTAGCAAACCCAAAAATCCAACCCAGCTACGCTTCCATATATACACGCGCGTCGTAAGATAAAACCAAATATGAGCCTTGGCTCAGTGGTTAACATGTTCATGTTTCATTCGACAGGTCCCAAGTTCAAACCTTGCACATGGCCTGTTTTTACTATGTTTGCTATTTTTGTGATTGTTACTCTTTCAGCCCCTCCACTTCTAACCACTTGTCAGTTTCCTTGAAACTTTATATAAGTTCGAAATTATATAAATTTCGACAACATCAGTCCCCCCACAACTATAAACAAACTATCATTTTTCTTATAAAACTTTATAAAAATGAAAATTTATAATTCCAGCCCTTCTACTTCGAGGCATTTGACATTTTTCCTTAAATCTTTTATTAAAAATTTGAAATTTATGTAACCTTCAACAACTTAAGTCCCTAGATTTGTACCAAGTTAACATTTTTCATAAAAACTTTTATAAGTTATTAACGTATATATTTTTACCACTTTCGTCTAAATAAATATGTTTAACACATATTTTCATTTGACGACTATATTCGCATAAACTATACATATTATATTTTTTCAAATATATTATTAAGGTTGTGAGTAAATAAGATATTTAGGTTTTGTGTTGAAGCCATTACCATTGCGTACATGTTATTATCGTACATTGTCTACTGTACTACTGTGGTGAGTTCATAGCCCTTCTTTTACTCTTTTAACTGCTTTATAAACTCCTTGGGGGAGAATATAGGCTACCACTACTTTTTATGATGACAATAGCTTGAAAAACTTATGCTATACCTGATTGTTATTATCACTTATGTTCAAAATCATCTGTTTGATGATACTTATGTTCAAAATCATCTTTACGATGATATCGATAAGGATTTAAAACATACTTTTTTAGGGGGTCATTTAATCGCTAAATCGACACATTTTATATCCATTACTACTTAAAATCGTTCCTTTTTCACATTTTAGGTCTTTTGAAAGCAAAATGCTGGAATGAAGCATATTTGGAAGAAAAGGAGCGAAAACATGAAGAAAATGACAAAGTCAAGACTCAAGCTGTTCTTAAAGCATGACGGCGTCCCAACTTAAAGGACGACGTCGTCACTTGTTGAAGATTTTGATAAAAGTTCAAGCGACGGCTCGGGTGATTTTCTGGTTTTAAAGCCTGACGACGTCAAGTGTTAATTCTGGAGGGCGTCACCCTTTGTTTTACACCAGACGACCAAGGAACAAATCCCAGACGAAGTCCCTATTGAAGATAGACGGCGTCACACTCATCAACCGACGCCGTCCCAACGATGACGTGGCCAAAACGAAACCCTAAAAACGGCGACCTAACGACGTCATCATCAAAAGGCTACGCTGTCGCACTTGTAAATCTATATATATAATTCGATTTTTCTGCATTTAGAGAGGGAGAATTCTGGAGAGCAAACCCTAACTCGTTTGTAGTCCGACTTGGACAGTATTTTAGGGTTCCAAACCCTTCTTTACATCACAAGATAATTTTGTTAATCCATATTATCATTATGTCCACCCTATGTTTAATTGTTTGTGTGTATGCTTGCTTATTTACCATGAGTAGCTAAATTACTATTGTGTTTGCTTAGATCTATGAAACCTAGTTGTTAATTCTTGTTAGGTTGTATCTTGTCTTGATTGGTAGATGCTAGAGTAAGGAAAACTGGCTTCTTCTTTAATTATTGCGAGCTTGAACGTCCTAAATAGAAAAAAGCTTAAGAGTTCACTTAGGTCATCGTTGTGTTTTTTTCGTGAGTTGTAGCTTTAGAATAATAGAGTGTTCGGGGGAGATACTACGGTACTTGGCAATCCCAGATAGTCTAGAGGAGAGTTGCGATTCATAGAATTGGGGAATTTAGCACTGCCCTATGACCAAATTGAATACAACACACCAATTAAGATGAGGATGTGACAATTCAACTGACCAGTAAGTGATAACTAGGAAGTAAGAACATCTAAGTAAACACACTTTCAATCATCATAAGAGCACACCTACAAAACATAGCCTATCTTTCCTTTTCAATTGTTTAAGTAGTTAATTAGTTTAATTAAAAAGTAGTTAAAACTGGTAGAAGTACCACCCCCCCACTCCTATACCCCGAGATATTTACCTTGCTTTCTAAAACATAAAAAGACTAAAAATAATCTCCCTCAACCTTACCTTCTCGTCATACATCTCTTCCTAGCATCTATATTTCTCTAGAGAACGATCAACCCCCTAGGCTTACCCATACTACACTGCAACGATTAGGTACACTGCCTAGTGGGTTGTAAAGCTTTCTCGTAAGAAAGGAAGTCTTTCGACCCTGAACCTACGCTTTCAAGTTTTTGGCGCCGCCGCTGGGGAATAGAATAACTAGTTAGATTTCTATCTAGTTTAGTTCTACTCGTTTGATTCCTATCAAGTGAGCATTTTTCTTTTTTCTTAGCTTTCTTTTAGTCTGTCCCCCTTCTTTGTGTCTTTGTTCGTAACCTCATCACTTTTCATCATGGAAGGTGATAACCCACCCAACAACAATCCACCACATCATCCACTACCACCACCCAATCAACTACCACTCGACCCGCCAAGAGGTCGTACTCTTGGTGAATACTCCTAACCGAGCCATCAAGGCTATAGGAACACCATTGAGCTCCCACTTCAAGCTCAAACTATGGCCATGCTATCCGACACCATCCAGTTGGTGCAAAACGGATGTGCATTCCATGGACTTCGTTCCGAAGATCCCAATCAGCATCTCAAAGATTTCCTTAAAATCGTTGACTCCATTGACCTTGATGCTACCACTTGGGAGACTACGCGATTGCGTCTCTTCAAATTCTCTCTACGAGACCAAGCTAGTAATTGGCTTGAGCGACTTCCCGCAGGATCCATCTCAATTTAGGATGATTTCACCACCCGTTTCCTCACCCAAAATTTTCCACCGGGGAGAACCACCAAGCTAAGGAATGACATCTTGATGTTCCAACAACGTCAAGGTGAAACCCTTTTTGAGGCGTGGACTCGATTCAAGGATGTACTCCACAAAGTCCCTCATCACGACATTGATCTTTGGCTTGAAGTCCAAATATTTTATGATCATTTCAATCTCTCCACAAGGCAAACCATCGGCCAAGCGGTCGGTGGTAAGCTTAGTGAACTTACCGCGGAAGAGTCTTGGGGTACAATAGAGGACCTTGCACTATATGAAAACGAACTTTGGAATCACACCCGTGATTTGCCCAAAACCGTAAAGGAAATATCCTTGCCCCTAATTGACTCACAACCTTCCAATCGTAGGATGCTCAAACTTGAAGATCAAGTCAAATTCCTAATGAGTTCCTACGAAGCTCCTAAATCACTTTACCTTGTGAATTATGTAGTCGTCCCCATGACACTCGTGATTGCACAAAACTCCCTAAACAAGCTTTTGCGGACTACACCTCCACGCATACCGGTGGAGTGGGAGAAAAGTGGTACACTTTCAAGCCCGAGCAAAACAATCTAGGAAATTCCTACAACCCCTCGTGAAAAAATCACCCTAACCTTAGGTGGAGCCAAAGCTCAAACCCGCCTAAAAAAACTCCTCTTGTCCACCTAATAGGTTCCAACCAAACCATACCACCTACAACAACCCTCCCACACCGGAACTTCCACTAATCTTAAGGGAATGGTATTCAAGTTCATGTCATCTCAAGAAGCTCAATTATCTAAGCTTGAAGCCGATTTCAAGCAACGACAAAGCGAGATGACAAACAAGCTCGACACCCTCTTAAAAGCCTTTAATGACCAAGATGCGGGAGTACTCCCAAGTAACACCATCAAGAACTCAAAAGTGAATTCGATTTATCGACTCTGTGTTCTTGCTCACCAAGGAAGAGTGCATATCAATGCCCCTCGCACCCACAAGTCCACTCGGTCAACACCATCAAAACGTGTTTCAAACAAACAGTTCCAAAAGACCAAAAACCTAAGTTGTTGGTCCATCCAAATATTGAAACACCAACTAATCAAGAAACCAAATCTACTCTGGAAGAGAAATTTAAGGAGCTTTACAAAGAAAAACCAGTTCTTGAAGTCTTGACTCATGCGCCTTACTATAATGCTTTGAAAGACAAATATGAGAAAAGACTAAAGTTAGGAGAATGTGGTTCCGCTTTTGTGCAAAACAAGTTACCTAAGAAGTTAAATGATCCCGGCCTATTCATTCTTCCGTGTAGCATTGGAAATTCCAAAGCTTTTGACACATTAGCCGATCTTGGATCAAGCATCAACCTTCTTCTGTTGTCCCTCCATATAATGTTTTAGCGTTTAACATATAGTCAACTATAGTTTTTGAACAATATGCTTTAAATCACATGTGATAACAAATCACATGTAGTTTCAAACAAAAATTTATAATTGTAGGGGTTTGGTGGTCACCTACATGACCTAATCACAAAGAAAAATAAATACATGAAGACCATGCATACAAACCCTAATAGCTAGATCTCCTAATCAAATATATAACCTAACTAAACACGTATGAAGGGTGTTTATAGAATACTAACTTGTTTCATGTAGTTATGTAAGTTTCCTAACCAGTCTGCACACGCGGAATAACCTTCTTGTTTCATCTCTTGCTTGGATCGGATCGTCTTAGGGTTTCTAGGAGAAAACCTTAACCTAGATCGCGACAGGTATCCACCGGTGCCACATAGGTAGAACTAGGGCTCGAACCTATGCAACCTTGTCGAGTACGAAATCGGGCAACTGCTCGACAAGAGTATGTCGAATAGCAGAATTCGAATTTAGTTGACTATAGGGATTCGGTTGAAAGGATAAAACCCTATTGTCGACTGATCATGCGAAGAGGGAGGAGAGGGGAGAGATTTAGGGATAGTTGGCGTGTTATAAGGCTTCCTTGGAAAAGACTTTGTTTTTTATATGCTACTAAGGAGTATTCTAGAATAATTAGAATATCATAAACCTTGTCCACAAATAATAGGAGTTTGACAAAGTGTTAAACTCCCCTATGAGGGATCGGTCGAAAACCCTTAACCCTAAAGTTTTGGGTTTTTGCCTTTTATTACTTATACTTATCTAATGATAAATATTATGTATTTAAGACAATTACCATTTTACCCCTTAATGGAAATAATTTGTGATTTTCATTTCCTTAACACTCTTATCTCATTTCCTAACTCTTTTCTCATTTTCACTTGCATGTTTCATTTAGTGTGCACCGGTGTGACCTTTCGGTATTTCTGTGAAGCAAGCAGTGAAAGTTGTTGTCTCTATGTACACAATCCTTTCAGTATCCTAATTGTGCATAGGAACAACGTGAGAACCACTTTCACGGTACCTAGCCGGCGCGAGCAAGAAAATGAAGTACCCATCTCACAGGTCCCGATTCAATACCCAGGTAGTAATTTCCTTAACTTAACATTTCCAGTTGAGTCCGGGTATATGGTTTTATCCTTTCACACTTTGTCGATATTTTTAGAAAGTAGCAAGCATAGATATATTAACATCGATACTCTCATCATTTCTTGTTCTCGTGAATGATTTGTCTCCCACAGTGACTTCAGGCACTTTAGTCGTACGACCGTACTTTCACAAATCATTACACACTCAAGGGGCCCAGAAAAAATATCATTGTCTTTAGTCTATTTCAAACTGGAGCTGCAAATTGCCATCTCGGTTGATAAGGATTTAAAACATACGTTTTTATGAGGTCATTTAAGCCCTAAATCGACACATTTTATATCCGTTACAGCTTACAATTGTTCTTTCTCACATTTTAGGTCTTTTGGAAGCATATTTGGATGAAATGGAGCGAAAACATGAAGAAAATGGCAAAGTCAAAATCAAAGGCACTCTAGCCCACCTGACGTCGTCCCAACTAAAGGGTGACACCGTCCCTCTATTAAAGATTTGATCAAAAGTGCACGCGACGGCTCAGCAGAATTTCTGGTCCTAAAGCCTGACGGCGTCACGCCTAAACTCTGGAAGGCGTCACTCATAAAATCTACACCAGATGCCCAAGATCCAAGATTCAGACGACGTCGCTACTAAAGACTAACGGCGTCACACATCTCAACTGACGCCGTCCGAACGATGACTTGGCCTAAACGAAACCCTAATGACGGCGACCTGACAGCGTCACCAGCAAAAGGTGACGTCGTTGCAATTATAAATCGATATATGAAATTCGATTTTTCTGTATTTTAGGAGGTAGAATTTTGGAGAGCAAACCCTAACTCAGTAGTCGTCCGACTTGGACAGTATTCTAGGGTCCCATACCCTATTTTACATCACAAGATAAGTTTGTTTATCCAATTTATCATTATGTCTACCCCATGTTCAATTGATTATGTGTATGCTTTCTTGTTTAACATGTTTAGCTAAATTATTCTTGTGTTTTCTTAGATCTATGAAACCTAGTTATTAATTGTTGTTAGGTTGTATCTTGTCTTAATTGATAGACGCTAGAGTAAGGAAAACTGACTTCTTCTTTCGTTGTTGCGAGCTTGAACGTCCTAAATAGTAAAAAATCCTTTGAGTGCACATTAGGCCATTCGTTGTGTTTATTGCGTGAATTGTAGCTTTAGGATAGTAGTGTGTTCGGGGGAGATGCTATTGCACTCGCCGATCCCGGGTATTCTCAAGGAGAGTTACAATTCATAGAACTAGGGAATTAGGCACCGCCCTACGACTAACCGGAATACAACGCACCAATTAAGATAAAGGAAGTGACAATTCAACCGACCAATAAAAGATAAATAGGGAGTAATAGCATCTAAGTGAACACATCTTTAATCATCATACGAGCGCACCTCAATTAGCATAACCTATCCATAGTTAATTAGATAATTAGATAATTTGTTAAAGTAGTGAAATCGGTAGAAGTACCACCCCCAATCATATACCCCAAGATTTTACATTTTCTTTCTAAAAAACCATAAATAGACTAAAAAGAATCTCTCTCAACCCCACCTTCTCGTCATATATCTCTTTCTAGCATTCCTATTCCCTTAGAGAATGAAATCAATCCCCGAGGCTTACCCCATACTACACTACAACGATTAGGTTCACTGCCTAGAGGGTTGAAAAGCTTGCTCGTAGAAAAGGAGGTTTTCTCGACCCCAAACCCGTGCATCAAGTTTTTGGCACCGCTGCCGGGGAATAGAATAGCTAGTTAGATTTCTATCTCGTTTAGGTCCACTCCCTTGATTCCTATCAAGTGAGATTTTTTTCTCTTTTTCATTAGCTTCCTTGTAGTCTATCCCCTTCTTTGTGTTTTTGTTCGTAACCTTGTCCCTTTCACCATGGGTGACAATCCACCAAACAACAATCCACCACCACATAATCCGCCACCCAACCATCCACCATATTACCTACTACCACCAACGCTAAAACAACCACTTGATCAACATTCCTTAATCTTCTTTGCAACCAAATCACTAGTGAAATCGATGAGCTTAAAGAATTACATAGGATACTTGAGGGTACAATTAGGGATGCAGTTGAAAAAGCAGCTAGCGCATCGGGTGTTGGTTCCATGGTTAGAAATAGTTTGGGTGATGACTTAGGAGGAGATGACGTTGAGGTCACCAAGATGGTAAATAAAAGTGAGAATGAGGAGACTAATGCCTATTTTAATCATTATCCAACTAAGGAAGAAATTACATACCACAAGTACATAATCGACAATCCTTGATCACCCATCATTAGAATATGCCCAAAGATTAGGAGAGGAAGTCCTTGGAACATCAAGATCCCTTGTATGATTGGATATAGGAATGTCGAGCACGCTTACATAGATATGGACTCTTCTATCAATGTGGTGTCATCAGATGTTTACAATGACATAATGAATGAGCGACTTAAGATTAGGAGGGACCCTAAGTATCCCGGTGGGGTTTGCAATTTTGTGGGAAGGGTCAAGGATGTGCACATCTTTGTAGGAAACTTCACCTACTTAGTTGATTTTATGATCTTAGAAGATATAGGATGTGTCATCGACTATAGCTTGTCCCAGGTTGTGTTAGGAAAACCATTTGTTGAAAAATCTAAACTGAGCTATAAGAAGTCCGAAGGAATGGTTAGATTTGCGGAAGGGGGCGATGAAATTACATATAGGATGCCTTGGAAAATTAACGGATATGGCCCTCTATCCTTCTATGAACGAGATAACATTAGAGCCTTTGAGGTAAATAGCAAAGAGGATATTGAAAAAGGCTTGAACTTTATGTGGGAGAAAAGGAGACTCTACTATAAGGATTGTTTGACCCTAGGACCTAGGTATAGAGTCGATGAGAATTTTTTCAACATGATAGAGTTTTCAATAAGGATGAAAAAGGAAGTCACGTAGGTGCATGACTGCAAGTCTAGCTACAAGACTCATAAATAAAGAAAAGCGCTTCGTGGGAGGCAACCCATGCTTAATTGTTTGCTTGTTTTGTTTTTCAATTTGTGTGTTTATATATCTTTTTTATTGTTGTTTATTCTCATGTTAGATTTTTAAAAATGATTTATTTTGTTTTTAATCTCGTCTTAATTGCATATAAAGGTATCTTACAAAAAGATAAGTGTAGGGAAGATCATATATGTTTTTAAGAACATGAACATGAGATTAACAACAATTGAAATTGATATATATGTGTGTTTGTTAGAGTCAAATGCTTGTATCGAGTCATAATGGATGTTTTGCAGAAATTTTTCCAGAAAAACGCAGCAGACCAGTTTTTGTCAAGACAACCCGACGGCGTCAAGATTAACACCTAACGACGACAGGTAATGTAGAAACAAAATATCAGTTCGTTTTCTGTGTAATTTATGATTTTTGGAAATTCCCAATTCTTAATTTTTCAGAAAAATTGAAAACATCCATTCCACAAGCATTATATCTTACTTGCTTTCTAGTGTAGTTGTGTGTCATATATAGTTTTACTGCCGTTTACGCGAAGGTTTCGTTTGTTTTCTTATAAGTATGCAAGTTATATTGGACAAGAAGAAGAAACACATATTGGATGAAGCTTATTACTTATGCATTCTTCATAGAGGAGGATTTAACCGCAACTTCACACATATCCAACCGAGCTAATCAGGAGAGTATTAGTTTCTTTTTCTTACTTACCTTCCTTTTTCATAATTTTGATACTTTCGGGGAACATTGGGGACAATGTTCAGTTTAAGTGTAGGGAGGGAGAATAAAACAAGAACTTAAAAACTATTCACTCACTTGATTATTTGTCTTGTCCTTGGTGATTTGTGTAATAAACCATAAGAAATATTTTATAGGGAAATTTTAGCACCAAATTTAAAATTTTTTATGACTAAACTTTAGTCTTAATAAAGCGTCTCATGGATAGGAACTATATGACTAACACAAAAATCGTATACCACGCAAATTCCACCCCAAAAATGTGAGGTTCGCCCCTAGATCTTTAGGAATAAAAACATTCATCTTTAATGCTTAGTGAGTGTACTGGTAGTATAATAGATTCTACAACTTGTTTTGTGATGCATTCCGAAATCGCTAGTGAGACTACACTTGTGTAGTTAGGAGTAACTAAATGATAAGAGGCATTAGGATAACCCTTGTTTGAAAACTGTAATATAATTACATCTTTCACATTGGTTGAGTAATTACCCCACACCCTTGCGATGTACTCATCTTTAGTACACAATACCCTTAGTTAACCCCTCAGAGCCTATCCTTTTCACGGTTCTCGTGATGTTTCGGTTTTCCGGAATATCAATGAAGAGCATTGTTTACAATCCACCCCCAAATGTACACCCAAATCGCCTTAGCCTACCTTTTATGCACTCATCTTTAGTGCATTATTGTTGTTATTATTAAACCCTTAGTTCAATTATCTATTTACTTGCATGGTTGCTAAGTCGAGTCATATCATTTGTATACAGTTTTGGGACGATTGGGACTCATTGGTTAAAGTAATATTTTATGGAGTAACGGGAAAGAACGATAAATTCAATTCCATTTGTCAACGTAATTAAATACTCCAAGTATTTTAATCTTTTCAAATCGGGTCAATTAGTGTTAGTTAAATAAAAACTCAAGTGTATGGATGCTCCTATAAATCCGTTATATTTTGATGTCATCGTAGGGGATGGTAGAGTAAAAAAGTATGAAAACAAAATGAAAAAAATGAGAAAAACATGCGGGCTACCATCCTACATCTATCTTTATGTTTATGTTTTTAAGTTTGTGTTTGTGTTTTGTTTCAAGTTGTTTGAGTCAAGTCTTGGCTTAGAAACGCCACGTTTTACATGCTTGTAACATAAGATTTTTGACTTGCCACCACTAAATATCCTCTATCCAACAAAACCCTTTACTTCCCTACCCTAAGCCTGACGTTACAACCCTTGTAAAGACCTCTTAGATATTTATTCCTAGGTGCTTACGCCAAAGCGGTGGAGGTTTGATCTATTCTCAAGCATATGGTAATCTATGTACTATGCCAGGTAATGAGTGTTTATCTTTCAGTTCCATTCATATTATATTTCATATAAACCCGAGAGATGAGAGAATCCAAACACCAATTGTGAGGTGCTAGTATATAATTTCCGTGCTTGTTATGATTATTGTAGCGCTTGTACTTGTTGTAAACTATTTTAAACCAATGTTTCATGATCCCTAACTTATAAATTGATTGGCCAAAAACACATTTGCTTGAGGACAAGCAAAATTCCAAGTGTAGGGATATTTGATAAGGATTTAAAACATACGTTTTTAGGGGGTCATTTAAGCCCTAATTCGACATATTTTATATCCGTTACCGCTTAAAATCGTTCCTTTTCACATTTTAGGTCTTTTGGAAGAAAAATGCTGGAATGAAGCATATTTGGATGAAATGGAGCAAAAACATGAAGAAAATGGCAAAGTCAAGATCAAAGGCACTCCAGCCTACCTGACGGCGTCCCAACTAAAGGGCGACGCCGTCCCTCTATTAAAGATTTGATCAAAAGTGCACGTGGCGGCTCAGCGGAATTTTCTGGTCCTAAAGTCTGACGGCGTCACGCCTAAACTCTAGAAGGCATCACTCATAAAATCTACACCAGAGGCCCAAAATCCAAGATTCAGACGGCTTCGCTACTAAAGACTGATGACGTCACACATCTCAACTGACGCCATCCCAACGATGACTTGCCCCAAACGAAACCCTAATGACGGCGATTTGACGGCTTCACTAGCAAAAGGTGACGCCGTTGCGATTGTAAATCTATATATAGAATTCGATTTTTCTGTATTTTAGGAGGTAGAATTTTGGAGAGCAAACCCTAACTCAGTTGTAGTCCGACTTGGACAGTATTCTAGGGTCCCATACCCTATTTTACATCACAAGATAAGTTTGTTTATCCAATTTATCTTTATGTCTACCCCATGTTCAATTGATTATGTGTATGCTTGCTTGTTTAACATGTCTAGACAAATTATTCTTGTGTTTTCTTAGATCTATGAAACCTAGTTATTAATTGTTGTTAGGTTGTCTCTTGTCTTAATCGGTAGATGCTAGAGTAAGGAAAACTGGCTTTTTCTTTCATTGTTGCGAGCTTGAACGTCTTAAATAGCAAAAAAAGCCTTTGAGTGCACATTAGGCCATTCATTGTGTTTATTGCGTGAATTGTAGCTTTAGGATATGAGTGTATTCAGGGGAGATGCTATTGCACTTGCCGATCCCGGGTATTCTAAAGGAGAGTTACAATTCATAGAACTAGGAAATTAGGCACCGCCCTACGACTAACCGGAATACAACGCACCAATTAAGATAAAGGAAGTGACAATTCAACCGACCAATAAAAGATAACTAGGGAGTAATAGCATCTAAGTGAACACATCTTTAATCATCATACGAGCACACCTCAATTAGCATAACCTATCCATAGTTAATTAGATAATTAGATAATTAGTTAAAGTAGTGAAATTGGTAGAAGTACCACCCCCCAATCATATACCCTGAGATTTTACCTTTGCTTTCTAAAAAACCATAAAAAGACTAAAAATAATCTTCTTCAACCACACCTTCTCGTCATATATCTCTTTCTAGCATTCCTATTCCCCTAGAGAACGAAATCAATCCCCGAGGCTTACCCCATACTACACTACAACGATTAGGTTTACTGCCTAGAGGGTTGAAAAGCTTGCTCGTAGAAAAGGAGGTTTTCTCGACCCCGAAACCACGTATCATCGGTCTATAAGCCATCTTTCCTCACCCCCACTGAATCCAGCATTAGCACACAACGTTACACTACTACATAGTATATGAAAACTAAGCCAAAACTCAATTAGTAAATAAAGTCAAATGACCAAATACCTCAGGTCATTGGGATAGTCCGCCTCGATCCAAGAATACCATGAATTGGTTAATCCATGTGGGCTATTCTCGATCACAGTCATGTCCAACATTTGCCCCGCAAATGCATTTGAAATTCAGCAATCCCCAGAATGCAATCCTATTTCACAATAGTTGCTGTCATTATCTCGGTCTCGCACCATAATAATTAGCTATGAACCTTGTAGAATGAGATGTATTTCATTCACGGATTCAATATACGCTAAACAGAATCATTTGTGGTGAGATGCTTGTCATTCCCCTCGTATCCCTTTTACTTTCATAATCACTTTTTGGGTTATGGTGCTCGGGAACACCATTTCCATCAAAGTTTTGACGCAAAAGTTTAATTCCTTTTTGGCATGTTCAAGCCGATGCATTTAAACAAAGTAAAAGCATTTTGTGTGTGTTAAGTGCGAAGGTATGTTCAATAGTAAAATGAAAAAGCGTTTAAGTGAGTAAAAAGAGGATGTTACTAATTTTTATAATAAGGGAAAAATACATAGTAATTCTTCTATCTTAAGTTAAATATTCACTTACAATGTACACAATTTAAAAACAAAACGATACTATTACATTGTGACCGGTTGTAATAAAAACAATTAGGTTGTGTTTGCCTACAATCTTACAAGGGCTTGAGTTTTTATTTTATTTTATTTTATCTTTTTCAAAATAAGCTACTTAATAAAATAAGTTTTGATTGTCACACAAGTTAACATAAGCTTTTATAAGCTATAAGTATTCATAAGTCAAAGCCGATTGAAATAGGCTTACAAGGGGATTATAGGGACTTACAATTAGACAATTTAATTTTTTTGGGCGACAATTTTAACTATCTCACAACATTTATATTATAAATATATCTCACACGTCTTAAGCAGGACTTGAACCCGCAACCATTTGATTAGAGAGCTTCTCACACAACATGAGGTACCATTGTGACACAAGCCTTTTGGTATAATTAGACAAATTAATGAGTTAACATACAATAGCTTGAGATATATGTAAATTTAATTTGATGTATTTTTAAGTGATTTTACAATACTAAACTTAATCTCTAACTAATTTGTCAAGCAAGTTTATGAAAAACTCATCTCAAGCTTTTAGCCTATAATATAAGCTCTAAAGCTAGCTCATTCAGCCCCAACTCCAGCTATAGCTCATTTTCCAGACATACCCTCAAGTTTGAGACAATTAAAAAAAAATGTAGTAACATTTTAAAAAGGGGTTTGTTATTGGCGCATCGCTCCTTTTGTATTTATTTTTTACCCTTTTTTTTTATAATTTTGCTTTATTATTAATTACAAAATAGAAAATATAAAATTTGAAAAATTAAAATACTAACAAAACGAAACAGATAATAAAAAACTGTTTTATCTATCTAGAAAAAATAGATAAAAGTGATTTATAAAATTGTTGTGTGGATTATCTTATAGTTATGTAAATCTTGCTGTGATTTATAAAATTGTTCACTTTGAAGAAATTTTTTTAGATAAAAGTGGATTAAAAAATAAATAAATAAATAACAACCCCCAAATGTGTTATGGTGCCAAAAATAAGGAATGGTGCGAAAAGGCGAGAAGGGTAAATTCGGTATATGAAAAAATCCATTACCAGCTGGTCCCTCAAATCAGCTATTTTGTCGTTATTCGCTTATATGTTACAGTATTCCTTTTTCTTCTTATTCATTCACTCACTCTCAACTTCCTCACTTGTTGTCATCCTCTCTCAAAGAACAACAACAAAGGTACAACGGTACCCCTTAATTTCCCATTCCTTTTTGCTCACATTGCTGTGTTTAATCAAACTTTTTAGAATATACCTTTATATTTATTTTGTTGATTTCAGTTGTGGCATTTTCACATAAAATGAGTTGTGTGGGTACTTATTATTTTGATGTTTTTATTATTTTTTTAATCATGGTTTCTGATCTTTTGGCTGATTTTCACGGTGTTTGAATACACCTTCAGTAAAACTCAAACCGGGTAAAGCTTTTCCTTATCAGGAGGTTGGCGTGGCCATGTTGTTTGCACATAGCAGGAATTGAACTTGAGACCTCACACATTTTAGTGTGATAGTCACAAACCCTTTTACCACTAGGCCACCCGAGAGTGGTTATTATTTATATGTTATTTGTTTTTGGGTGTTTGGTATTTGCTTATTTGATAGGTTATGTGCTTATATTTTGGTGAAATTATTAAGCTGTTTTTGTTTAACATTCCTTGTTACGAATTTACTATTCTTGGTCAAATAATAGGTTATGTGCTTAAGGGTGAAATAATAAGTTGTTTTTTGAAATAAGCTGTTTCAATAAGTTGATTATAAAGTGGGATATTTTGGTAAAGCTTATCTACAGAGCTTATCGGGTTTATTTTTTAAAAACCAGCTAATGACCACTTTTTGGTTTTATTTCTAAGCAATCCCTTTCAATGGCGGAACTCTTCCCCCCCCCCCCCCCCCCCTCAAAAAAAAAAAAAAAAAAAAAAAGTTGTGGCGTCTAGGTAAATAATTTTGGTGAAATTATTAAGCTGTTTTTGTTTAAGATTCCTTGTTACGAATTTACTATTCTTTGTCAAATAATAGGTTATGTGCTTATGGGTGAAATAATAACTTGTTTCTTGAAATAAGTTGTTTCAATAAGTTGATTATAATCAGTCTAGTGGGATATTTTGGTAAAGCTTATCTACAGAGCTATCGGGTTTATTTTTTAAAAACCAGCTAATAATCACTTTTTGGTTTTATTTCTAAGCAATCCCTTTCAGTGGCGGAACTCTTTAGGGGCAGGGGAGGGTCCCGGCCCCCCAAAAGTTGCTGCATCTAGTGTAAATTTTATAGGTTTTAGGGGTAATTAAGTTGATAATACAAATAAATATCCGATTCGGCCCCTCCAAAATAAATCCCCCCCCCCCCCCCCCCCCCCCCCCCACAAAATAAATGTGCAAGTTCCGCCATTGCCTTTACCCTCGGGGTCTACATCCTACCCCACACATACCCCACTCAGAAGGGATTGGGTATAGTTATTGTTGTTGTTGTGAGTGTGTTTGGATAGAGCCAAAGAGCTTATGGGTTTCAGTGCGTTTTGACATTGCATAAGCTAAATAAGCATGAGTTTATAAGTATATCCGAAACACACCCTTTTAGTTTCTTATACCTTGAGTAGGTAATCAAGTTTTAGTGGTGGTTCATGGTCGTAAAAATTTGTCAGAAATTAGCTGATAGTTAGATGATAAAAAGAATAGGATGTTATTGGTTTTTACTTTTTATGCATTCGTTTATTGATATCACATTTTAACGTATCCACAAATCTGCATTTGATAAAGTCATCAACAGCTTAATCATCCTACTCTTGAGAGAATATCTCCATTTTATATATAAACTGTGTAAAAATGCAATTGTGTGCAAATCTGGTTTCTTGATATTTTATCACAGTCATGTGAGCTAAGTAAGTAATTATGGAACTCGATTAGAAAATCGCACATCTTTCTTTCATGTAGTAGCTGTATGACTCTTGCGTGATAACTAGGCTCTTGTGGAGTAGACTGTCAAATCTGAATGTGACACATAGTATATTGTATACGAGTACAAATACCTAATGCACCAATACTTGGTAGCGTGTGCTACAAAATTGTGAAAATGCAAGAGAGTGTATTACTCTAATAATATGGTTTAACATCTTTGAATATGAGATATATCATTAGTGATAGAATTGTGTTATTATTGGGATTTAGAGTCTTAGAGATAATCTCATTAAAACACAAACCGTAACTGTGTTTCATATTTCGACAGAAACTTGTTAGTGGTCCTGTTGATTTTCCATTTTTGTCTTAGTTCATGAACTTATTTACTTTTTGATGAATTTCATTCGGTAGTTCTTAGTGATGAGTTCTTCTGTGTCATTATCGTAACTACATATTGCTCTTTGTAACTTTTATTTTTTAGGTGTTTGGGATTGCTTTTAAAATATTTTATCTGGGTGTATGAGATTTTATAAACAGTTCAGTGTTTGGACTTTGGATAAGGGAAAGTGTTTATGCTTGTCTGCTTACTTTAAGGCCAAATGCTCTGTTTTGAACAAGCAGTTTATGATTTCTTAAGTTAAACTGAATATAGGATGAAATAAGCTATTAAGCTGTTATAACTGCTCAAATTTACCATGTACCATCTATGCGGACCGGCATTCGACTTGTCTATGCTA
Source organism: Chrysanthemum seticuspe (assembly GCA_019973895.1). NCBI lineage: Eukaryota > Viridiplantae > Streptophyta > Magnoliopsida > Asterales > Asteraceae > Chrysanthemum > Chrysanthemum seticuspe. The sequence goes on from BPTQ01000004.1 coordinate 162,314,923, forward strand.
GGCAAAACACCTAAGTAAGAGCCTCCTCTAACTAAATCATTACTAAACAGACATAATTAAAATAGAATTTAGTTATTTAGTGTCCTTAATTAGGATTGTATTCTATGGACTTATCTATGCATTGGTGCTTGAAATAAAGTTAGTTGTTTCCTTTCTGAGTCAAAATCAGCATTCTTGAGGAAAAAAAAAAGTGTGACTCAAACCCTTTAGGGATATATGATGATCAATAGGTGTGAATTCTTTTCTCGAATCGATAGTTAATGTCTGACTGTCTGTTTTCTGTTTTAGAAGTAAACATCTTAGTTTCATGTTGTAAACTGATATTTCTAGTTTTTGAGTAATTTAGTATGCTATTTATTTTGAAATGCACACATTGTTGACATTTTTTGTTATATTCTGATTGATATAAATTTTCAGAATTCATCAAAAAACAAAGACAAGCAATACCATGGCAGACGAGGCGACTGAGAGGTTTCTAGAAAATGCTACAAGGATCATTTGGTTATTCATAACACTCAGTACAGGGTATATCGTATTTATTGAAACTGTTGAAATCCATGGTAGCTTTGTCCAATTTGTCCCTGTGGGCTTTGAAGATTTTCCAGAGGTGTTTGGATGGGCCGTCATCCTTATATTGATCGCCTTCGTAACTGCGCAATTGGATGTGGCATCTTTTGAGGAGAATATCTTCACAAAGGTTTGCAGACGCTGTTCCATTGTGTCTTTTGCTTTGGCTGTGTGCCTCTTGTTCATTTGTCGTCTCTTATCTTCAGCCACTTTGATTGGTATGTATGTTTTTTTATCTCCTATTTTCAAATTTACTTGTTAATATCAATTTCATGTCTGGTTTCAATAAGCTCCATCGATTTTATATCTGATCTTATATTGTTTATGATATTTTCATTTCAATTATCTTGATATGTGAATCTTTTACAGAGTTTCGAACCACAACAAGCTGTATACTGAAGTTTATTATTGTACAAGTATCTATACTAGTTATAAAGCCTAAACACCATAAATCTTAAAGTCAGAAATTTAAGTAGCAGTATTACCTAATTACCCTCCAACTATTTGTCACCAAGAAGAAGAAACTATATTGTCCTTAATTGATTTTGCCAACCCACATTTCCTTTTAACCTATTTAATCGCCACCATTTTCCATTTTGCATATAAATAACAATGGAAAAAATTTAACAAAATCACATTAAAAACCATTTTACTTTTTGGAACAAAAAATTTTATTGTCAAAAAAGCATGCAACCGTAGGGAACTCTCGCCGAAAAATAATCACCTCTTTATTGTAGCTTCATCACGCGAGTACTTTGCTTGTTGAAAAATGATGATCTACGAGTCCAAGTTTCTTCTATTTGAGAAATTTTGGAAAATCTGATTTTAAATGTTGAAACTGCTCTCTTTTTGATGATTATTCATGTCTATGCTTGTTTTGATTCATTATATTATATTTCTGTTAATATTTTGATTTCAAATACACACTTTATGGAATATTTCAGGTTCTGTTTTGGCATATGAGGAGCTCTGAGGAATGAAGAAGCAAAAACCACTTCTTTATTAACGTCTTCGTTGAGTTTTCAGCAGCATATTTAGTTATTTTTATTTCTTTCTGCAAACATCTAAATTTACTATGAGTAGTATTCTTGAATCTAATAGTAATGCATGAAAGTAGGTATGTTGTTATATGCTAATATGCACACCATGGCGGGATATGATGTTATTGAATGTACTTGGCTGTGAAAATAGATATGATGATCTTTAGCATGCACATTGTAATGAAAATGCGAATTATTCATGTAATCCCAGTTCCTAGTTAGAGATGTTACATGTGTATGTTATCAATATTTCTGTTTTCCCAAGCACACACTAATGATAGCGCATAGCCTAGTCGAAAGTCGAAAATTCTGAACAGAGAAAAAGACTTTTAACTAGTCCTAAAGAAAGATACAGGATTGGCATAAATATCCACCTAAAATGTGACGCAGATGGTATACTTAATTCCTGTAGTAGGCTAACAATCATATGTGAACCTGCTATATCAGTATCTGTGGACCCTCACAAAATTTAAAAAGAGCTATAAAAATTCAAGTTAGGCATGTATAAATACTAGTTAACATATACTAAATCGTAGGCCCCTCACAAATGGTGGGCCTGTGCGGCTGCCCCACTTGCACGTGCTAATCACCTCCACTGCATCTTGGGTATGACATATGAACAATAACCCTTTAAATCATATGACTGAAACTTGGAAAGTTGCCTAAATTTCGCTGCCAATCAATGAACATTCCGCAAATCCATCATACAAATATACGAATTTTGGTATGAGAAATTACGTCAATAGCTAAATCCATTATCTCCCAGTTTCGTAAGACCAGGATAACCATCTTTTATTATATGATATTTCATATTTTGTTTTCCATGTCAATGAAAATATTTAAGTACGTACAGAGAAATCTTAAGATAACTTGAACTTTGGTTCATACAACAAACCAACATCCCTACCAAGCACGCTCAAGCTACTGTAAGTTTAAGAGTGCACGATGCAATGTCAAACTACGTACATGCCATTGGGGTATTTTTGCCCAATGGCGCTGCCATTTTTGCACCCCCTCCCCCGTCATATGCTCGCCGTTCGTCCCTTGCCATGCCATTCAAGGCCGTTGTTTGGCTTTATTTTATTTTATTTTGTTAGTGAGTGGGGTAATTCTAGTGGTGTGTTATGGGATCCACGTACACTAATAATAGTTGTAGATGGAGAGTGTTTTATTTTATTTTGTTAGTGAGTGGGGTAATTCTGGTGGTGTGTTATGGGATCCACGTACACTAATAATAGTTGTAGATGGAGAGAGTGTTTTAATTATGGGCTATGTTATACAAACCCTCCCTATATTGTCACATCAACACAGACCTGTTATTGCCTCAAACTTCCGTGGCCTAAAAGGCCATAGTCCCTCTAAGAAGCTGGCCGTGGAGGGATACCTCCACATAGCTAGTTAGCAGGCTGAGGTCTCGTTCGTTAACGGAATTAACCAGACAAATCGCTCCACCAACTAAGAACGGCCATGCACCACCACCCATAGAATCAAGAAAGAGCTCTCAGTCTGTCAATCCTTACTATGTCTGGACCTGGTAAGTTTCCCCGTGTTGAGTCAAATTAAGCCGCAGGCTCCACTCCTGGTGGTGCCCTTCCGTCAATTCCTTTAAGTTTCAGCCTTGCGACCAGCTCTAGTAGTATATCGAATGAAGCAAAGAGTTTCTTGAAGGGTTGTTTGTGTAAGAAGGTTGTGCGTAGATTATCTGCTGATGAGTTGTTAGATCATCCGTTTCTAAAACTGTTAGTTGATGATGATGTCAATGAGGTTGATGAATCACAAGGCATTTTGGACATAAATGCCATTACCTCTTATTCATCGTTCTCTGATGATGATGGTAGTGGTTATGAAGGTAGTGATGATGAAGGTAGTGACAATGAAGCCAGTGATGATGATGAGTTGCGGATATCTTCTGATAGATCAAGTTATGCTTTCTCTCCTTGGCCAGATAGGGCCGCAGATGCGAGATTAAACGAAGTCAGAATTCCAGTAAGATTAGGCCTTTCCAAATGAGTTTAACGAGCAAATATTGATGGTGAGGTACTAAGTAGCGTGTAATTAGTGATGGAGATCATTCTTTAAGGCGTATATGATATTTAGAGTTGTTGGTTTATATCGATTCTTGTACTCAGTATTCTCATTGAAATTTGATCAAACTTTTCATTGATACTATGCTGTTGTCTTGCATTTGTTATAATCTTTTTGTCTCTAACAAATTTGTAGAAGTTTAATCTTAATATCAAATAGTGTTAATGAATTGTTTGTAAGGAAATGTCACAGACGATTTAATAACTGGGATGTAAATTGTCTGAAACTTTTTGCTGTACTTCATATCCGACCGAAAACCAAGTTTAGAAATCATATGCATACCCTTTTACGAACTGAGATATAAAACCACATTGATTTGGTTGTTGAAGCTTAAAGTAACTGGAACAGACGTTGAGCCATAAAAGATACAACATGACATAAATATTAAGTTGCTTTGTTAAAACAATTGACAGTGGAGTGTATACTCTTATAAGCACTTATATATCCCAAGTACCATACAAACATTAATTTAATCAAAACAGAAGATTAATGTCACTTTTCCTCTTCCAAATATAGGACCTTTTGTTGTTCGGCTCTTAGTCGTTAGCTTCCTTAACCAAGTTTCATATAATTATGGATTTCGAAAGTCAAAGGTTTGACTTTGGAAGTCAAACAGTAAACATGTACCATGTGTAGTGCAACTCGAGGTTTATCTGTTTCCCGCTAACTACTCCAATGCGATTAACATCCATCACAATGACCCATTTCAGCATGTTTAATCACTATCTTCCTGTTACTAATCTCGCCACAGAGGTCAATTTGCATAAACCAGTTACCGTTCTTGTTTTTCATGATGATGCTCTAAGCAAATTATTAGGTAACGAGCCATATTTCAGACATTCGTCAATAAGTTTATTTGGGCGAGTTGTCATAGGAAAAATGTAGTAGCTAGTAGAAATGTTTTAATTTTAAGTGAAATTTTGAATAAGTATTCTGTAAACAACCAAACATGCTGGTTGAGTCATTCAAAGCCACCGCCATCTACTGAACAAACTGTTCTATGAAACAAGTCATTTCAGTCTATTGTATATAATGAAATGTTTATTATATTGAGTCATTTAAATTTTAAAGCACCATGATTTGGAGATGTGTAGTAAAAAAAACTGCAATACTCAGTAGGTGAAGTTGACTGATCGATTTAGTGTGCTAAACTACTAATTATTAGTATATATACTAAAAGGCAGGACCAAAACTTTTGCAAAAGCACGCATTAATTGTAAAGTTTCTCAACTTGACAAAAATAGTCCCTGAAGTTCAAGTGGCGCTGCAAAATAAGTTCCACCCGCTTCCAGTCGAGTTTTATAGATTCCGATAGAGTCACCGCTCGCTTTTGCTTTTGACAAGATACCTTTGGATGGGGCTTCGATCAAGAAAGATGGTCTCTAAGATAGTGGCTCGTGTATCTGTTCCAAAACCTTTAGTTTAGAAGTCATTCAGGCTAGATCTAAAAAAAGAACATAGCCTAGTATATATACTAAAAGGCAGGACCAAAACTTTTGCAAAAGCACGCATTAATTGCAAAGTTTCTCAACTTGACAAAAATAGTCCCTGAAGTTCAAGTGGCGCTGCAAAATAAGTCCTGCATCATTAATTGCTATTTATAGCAATCTGACAAAAATAGTCCCTAAGGTTTAAGCGACGTTGCAAGGTAAGTCCTAACCAAACATTAAATGCAAAGTTTCACAACTTGGCAAAAACAGTCCCTGAGGTTTAAGTGTCGTTGCAAAGTAAGCCCTGTAGCATTAATTGCTATCTATAGCAATTTGGCAAAAATAGTCCCTAAGGTTTAAGTGTCGTTACAAAGTAAGTCCTTTGAAGCCAATCCCGCTGCATCGCGCGGGTTTCTACACTCGTTAGAGAAGTAAATTATAATTGACATTAAAAAAGTTAACTCTAAAGTGACGAAGGTAGTAGTATAGGGCTGAATACAAATTTGACTTTATGTTTAAACTGAGATTGGAGGGGTGAGCCAGGCTAAGGCTGTAGTGTAATGCCAAAGCAACTCGCAAAGACCCCAATAGCAAGCTACTGTGGTGGGTCTTTCCCCATAAAAAATAAGATTAATATCGAGTGAGCCAATGGCTCACATATCAGATATTAAACTGATAAGAACAGATACTACACTTGATCTTAGCCAAAAGGCCGAGAAAGGTATGCTTAATAAACTTCTAGGAGTCTGTTTTTATAGTCTCTGCCACCTTGCATGTAACCTACTCTATGGCGATGTGGGATGCATCTAAGTGAACCATTATTTCATTAAACTCAACACCATTCATTTGGCTGTTGAAGCTTATAATAACTGGAACAGATGATGACCCATAAAAGATACAATATGACATAATAGTACTCCGTAAGTCGCTTTGTTACAACAATTGACATTCTCACTGTTATAAGCACTTATACCTCAAGTACCATACAAGCATTAATTTTAATCCGAAGATTAATGTCACTTTTACTCTTCCAAATATAGGACCTTTTGTTGTTCGGCTCTTAATCGTTAGCTTCCTTAACCATCTTTCGTATAAATTATGAAATTTATAAAGTCAGAGGTTTGACTTTGGAAGTCAAACAGTAAACATGTACCATGGAGTAGTGCATCTCAAGGTTTATCTGTTTTTTTTTTGCTAACTACTCCAATGCATTAAACATCACAAAAACCCTCTCACAATACCCCATTTCAGCATGTTTAATCACCATCTTTCTGTTTTCTAATCTCGCCGAGAAGAAAATGAGGATGTACTCACTATCCTACAGTGGAGATCAATCTATGACGGGATACAGGCTATCCGATGGTCCACAATCTGTATCAACTCCAGCATTTCCAGTTTCCCCATTTCCAGATTTTTGAAAGCTTTAAAAAATCTATTAGCTTTGCAAGAAGTAAGCGTAAGAGCATGAGGAGTTCTGGAAGTACCACACAAAACATTGAGGTGACGGAGATGTTGTTGGAAGCTTATTTTGTGATTATTTGGTATCTCTTAAAAATGTTTTTAATTCTTTCTCGCATACTTTCTTTCTGTGATGATTTGGTATCTCTTAAAAATGGATACTTCCCAAGAGGTACACATGGCACATTGACGTGTTGGTCAATTGGGTAATAAGTGAAATCGGGTAATTCTTAGGCCGGAAATATTTATCAGTGGATGATTTTGTCCATTTTTTGGGAATTTTAACTGTACCATTAGAATTAAATCATATATGAAAAAAGCAATTCAGGAGGCTTGTAGACCCGTTTGACCCGTTTCCTTCAAAAGTTTGATTTACCGACAACTCGATCTTATAGTATTATTGACAACATCTTATCACTGTTGTACTGCAAGAAGTATACTATCAAAGTATTTGGAAAGAATATAATTCTTAATATCGATTACAGATGTTAAATTGATTCTCATAACACTTTTCAGACCAGCATTGAGAAAGGCATATCATAAAAAGAGTGGAGGCTCAGACAATACTACAAGGTTGAACCATGACGAAGCTAAGAACAAGAATCTGCACACTAAAGCTCCTCAAGATACCGATGTTTGGATCCCTGACAGTCGTGCTGGAATCTATTAACCCAAGGGACAAGAAAAGGTGATCGAAGGTGTTCCCGCTCATGCTGCCAAGGATTACGCTGTTAACTGGTTTAATATGTCGTAAGAAATGTTGTTATCTATCTTTTCTGCAAGTTTGTGGCTTTTAATCGTTGAGTAATCTTGACGAGTAACTGAATTGAAAATAATAACACTCTATAAAAGACTTGTGACCTTTGTTGATAGTTGATACATGTCGACTAAGTTGGTTGGCTTGCAAGATACTAATTTTCAAGCCTTGTACAAATGGTTTACTATGTTAATACCTTACTTTGATGCTTGTTCTCTAGACAGAGGTGAGCGAGTTCCTTTTCATTTTTTTTCCTATTGTATCAGAGATATTACCAGGCCGTCCAATGGATTTCGAAGGCCCTGTGCGGTAACGATAAGTAGGGCCCCATGTTTGACAAACATAACTTTTTTATCGATCTGTATAAGAGTATGCATCTGAATTCTAATGTAAAAAACAAAGAATGGCCGACTTTTTCATTCTCAAACATGCAAAAGCCTTACCAACGGATGTTTAGTCCAGCGGTATCCATTTCCTCTCCTCCGAAAGGTCTCGAGTTCGAGCCTTGGCAAACCCATTTCGGGGAGGATGATAGAGGTTTCCTGGCGCGTGCGTGTAACAGGGTTGGACGCCATTGCCTTATGGGCTGGGTCCATTCCTGGCTGTGTGGGCTCGCTACGCCTTCTGGGCTAGGAACCATGTAGCCACAGTAAAAGCCGTCCAAAAAAAAAAAAAAAAAAAAAAAACATGCAAAAGCCTTGGAAAAAAGCTCAAGATACAAACATATGAATATGAAACTTGATAATATATTTAAGGGAGGCCACATAGAATTGGTGGCCCAGTGCACCGCCCCACTTGCTCAGGGTGTTCACCGACACTAGATATTACCTTATTGAGTAAGAGGGATTTGCCAAAGGCCACCATAAGACATGTGAAATGTGTTACAATAAATAGAAAGGCTAGTGGTTTATTTTCATTTGGTTCTTAATGAAATCAAAAAGCGAAGTGTCTCATTAGAGAAAAAATTATATTTACTTACAAAATGCACAAAGTTGTAAATCCACGTGTGTTTTAACATTACTTCCCTCGCATTCAATACATGTTTACTTACATAATATATACTTTTTTTTTGCGTATATTACTTACATAATGATATACACAAAAAAATTACTATATATATTTTCTCTCATCACATTATGTCTACATTTTGTCCTCATGACAGTATTACAACAAAACGTGCCATACAAGATAAAATAACCGTTATTCTGTTATAAAACCCTACACCCCTTTTTCTATATAAACTCCCATCATTCATCAAATATTACCATCTTTCAAACCCTAACCCTTTTTTCAACTCTTCAGTTTTCATTCCTCCAACCCCAAGTTACCAAAAACCCTTAAGTTTTAATCAGTAAATCAGCAATGATGTTGAAGTCGAGCAAATATAATATGAAGAAACGAAGCCTTAATGATAAAGAAAACGCTTACGAAGCGAAAAGAAGTAAACAGGAAGATTGTGGTGATGATGCTCCTTGGATTAGACGTTCAGTTGTTGGTAAAGGTAGTTATGGTTCTGTTTTCGTTGCTAATATGAATGCGCGATCTAGATATAGTTTGTATCCGTCCATTATGGCTGTTAAATCTGCAGAAGCGTCTGTATCGGGTTCTATTCAGAAGGAAAAAGAGGTTATGGATAATATTCGAGGGTCTGCGAATGTGATCAAGTGTTTTGGGGAGGAGATTACTCTTGAGAATAATCAGATTGTTTATAATTTGTTATTTGAGTTAGCTTCTGGTGGAACCCTAGCTGATGTTATTAAGATGTCTCATGGTAAAGGGTTGTTGGAAGTTGATGTTAAGCGTTATGCTAGATCGATTCTAAAAGGGTTAAGTCACGTTCATAAACGAGGGTATGTTCATTGTGATTTAAAACCTGAGAATTTATATCTTGTGGCTAATAAGAATAATGATGGTTTTGTTGTTAAAGTTGGTGATCTGGGACTGGCTAAGAGGGTGAATCAGGTTAAGAAGAAGGATCCGGGTCGTTATTGGAGGGGTAACCCTTTGTATTTCTCACCAGAAGCTGTGATTCGTGGTGTTCAAAAACCGCCAGCTGATATTTGGGCATTTGGATGTATTGTGTTTGAGATGTTGACTGGAAAAAAACTTTGGCTTGCATATAAAGATTTGGGTAAGAATGAGGTTTTGATACGTGTTGGCTATGAGAATGAAATTGAGTCGGTTATAAACTCAAGTAGTATCTCGATTGAAGGGAAGAGTTTCTTGAAGGGTTGTTTGTGTAAGAAGGTTGTGCGTAGATTATCTGCTGATATGTTATTAGATCATCCGTATGTAAAAGGGTTTGTTGATGATGATGTCAATGAGGTTGACGAATCACAAGGCATTTTCGACATAAATGCCATTACCTCTTATTCATCGTTCTCTGATGATGATGGTAGTGGTTATGAAGGTAGTGATGATGAAGGTAGTGACTATGAAGCCAGTGATGATGATGAGTTGTGGATATCTTCTGATAGACCGAGTTATGCTTTCTCTCCTTGGCCAGATAGGGCCGCAGATGCTAGATTAAATGAAGTCAGAATTCCAGTAAGATTAGGCCTTTCCAAATGAGTTTAACGAGCAAATATTGATGGTGTGGTACTAAGTAGCGTGTAATTAGTGATAGAGATCATTCTTTAAGGCGCATATGATATTTAGAGTTGCTGGTTTATATCGATTCTTGTACTCAGTATTCTCGTTGAAATTTGATAAAACTGTTCATTGATAATATACTATCGTCTTGCATTTGTTATAATCTTAATATCAAATAGTGTTAATGAAATGTCACAGACGATGTAATAACTGAGATGTAAATTGTCTGAAACTTTTTGTTGTACTTCATATCCAACTGAAAACCAAGTTTAGAAATCATATGCAACCCATTTAAGAATTGAGATATAAAACCACATTCATTTGGTGTTGGTGTAGTGAGCCCAGAACAGGGTTAGATAATCAATGTCAGCAGAAACAAATACCAAATCAGCAGAAACAAATACCACTAGGTGGTTACCGGATATCACTTGGAATCGTGTGATCACTTTCCAAAGTAAACTATTCGACCCTAATGCCTGGGTTACACGAATATCTACTTGGGATAAGACCAAATGTAATTATAGAATTAGGCACAATTCAATAACTCTTTCGCTTGTAAGTGTTAATCATTTTCTGTGTCTTTCTCATGCATAAACAGATCTCCTATTTATAGGAAATACTCTTAGCTATTTCAATGGAATTATGAGTATTAATCGGCCCATTAATAGCCTCATAATTATCCCCATTATAGCCGTTAGTGGTTACACGACCAATTAAACGTGGTCATTATGCAGTTGTAACTGCCACTTGAATAGGTCAAAGCCCGTTACAAGCAATACCTTCATCAGTACTTTCATAGCACTATCAGTGGATACACTGCTTTAGTGGAAACACTGCTTATCAGTGGAAACACTGCTTCAGTGGAAACACTGCTTTTCAGTGGAAACCACAAGCAGTAGTTTCCACAAGCAGTACTTTCTACTAGCAGTACCAATACAAACCACTATTAGAGTCAGGGTGTTCATGGACCTTATGGGTGTACACTCCGTACCTCCTAACCCATTACAAGGTGTAAACAAATCCCACAAGTGCACTAAATTTTCCAACAATACTCCCCAAATTTAGTTCACTTCCTTTGCATGAAAAATAAACATCAAGCAAAACATGTGCATAAACGAAAATGTCCTGAGGATTGAATTTCCATCTTAGTAAATTACACGTTCAAATATTCGAGAATCAGGGTGTTCTAAGAATTGAACCCTTCAACCCATTTGAATACCTGAAGATAAAATACACACAAGTTTTCAAACACTTAAAAGCTCCTGACACTATACAAGCCATGTGTCCATATCCAAATTCATAAATGTTGTAAAAGCTAAAGTCCAAAGCTTCCTGAAGTGGCAAAACTTCAACATTTACATAGGTGGTTCCTCTTTATTTATGCTCCTGCCAAGCACTTTTTCAAAGAAAATTAACCATTAAGAAGTAAAGACTTCATCCTCCTTTCAGCAGGTTCTGAGCACAACCTTGGGATGTAAATAAAACATGTGCTCCAGTCCACTGAATGTTCAGCTTTCCACATTGAACTCAGCTCCCAAGTTTCCTTAGGAGGGAGTTGGGTGTCCTAGCATTCAGTGACTAAGTTGGACTTAAACCCATCCCTTTAGCAGACTTTATAACCAAGTCTCTAGCCAGACCCTTCGTCAAGTGATCAGCTAAGTTCTGTTGAGATCTCACAAACTCTATAGATACCACCCCATTCATGATAAGCTCACGAATCATGCTATGCCTGACACCTAAGTGTCTAGACTTACCATTGTACATCTGGCTATAAGCCTTAGCCAATGTAGCTGCACTATCACACCGGATAGAAATAGGTGCTATAGGTTTAGGCCACAATGGAATCTCAAGAAGCAAGTTTTTCAACCATTCAGCTTCTTTACTAGCAGCTGCTAGAGCCACAAATTCAGATTCCATTGTTGAACTGGTGATGCAAGTTTGTTTATTGGATGCCCAAGAAATTGCACCTCCACCAAGTAGGAATACCCAGCCACTGGTAGACGAATTGTCTTCAGTGTTACTGATCCAACTTGCATCAGTGTAACCTTCCAACACTGATGGGTAACCAGTATATGAGAGACTATAATCCATAGTTCTCTTCAAATACTTCAGTACCCTCTGAACTGCTTGCCAGTGATGAGCACTAGGATTACTAGTATACCTGCTCAATTTTCCCACTGCAAAACCAATATCAGGTCTTGTACAAGTCATGGCATACATCAGGCAGCCAATTACCCTAGAGTACTCAAGTTGAGATACAGCCTTGCCATGATTAGGCATCAGCTTCTCACAAGTATCCATAGGTGTACTCACTGGAGTTCAATCAAAGTAATTGAATTTCCTCAGCACCTTCTCAATATAATGAGACTGAGAGATAGAAATTCTTGTACTTTCATGTTTAATCCTTATACCAAGGATAACATCAGCCTCCCCCATGTCTTTCATGGAGAACCTTGATGACAAAAATTCCTTTGTCATGTCAACCTGATTTTGGTCAGTGCCAAAGATCAACATGTCATCAACATATAGACAAATGATGACTCCTTTACCAGAATCATCAAATTTGCTATATACACATTTGTCAGCTTGGTTAAGAACATAACCACTAGAAAAAACCACTTCATCAAATTTTTGATGTCATTGCTTAGGTGCCTGCTTAAGTCCATAAAGAGACTTAATCAGTTTACACACATTGTTTTCATTGCCAGGCATGACGAAGCCCTGAGGTTGGTTCATATAAACCTCCTCTTCCAATTCACCATTCAAGAAAGCTGTCTTCACATCCATCTGATGAATAATCAGATTGTAAATAGATGCCATAGCAATCAGCAGTCTTATGGTACTGATACGAGCCACAGGGGCATAAGTATCAAAATAGTCTATCCCTGACTTTTGTTTAAAGCCTTGAATAACTAATCTAGCCTTGAACTTTTCAATAGTTCCATCTACCTTCATTTTCCTTTTGAAAATCCATTTGTAACCCAGAGGTTTGCAACCTGGTGGTAGATCAACCAACACCTAAGTGTTGTTGCCCATGATGGAATCCATCTCATCATTAATTGCTTCTTTCCAGAAAGCAATATCCTGGGACTTCATTGCTTCTTCAAATGTCTTGGGATCATCCTCAACAATGAAGCAATAGGAGTATTGGTCTGAGACCTCATTCCTTGTTCCTTCAACTAAGTATAGTTGAAACTCAGGTCCAAATGACTTTGGAGTCCTGACCCTTTTGCTCTTCCTGAGCATAGGTTCAGGTTGCTGAACCACAACCTCATCAGGGACCACTGATGGTTCATCATCAGGGACCTCTGATACACCAGTGTCATGAGTTCCATTAGGAATCCTCTGACTTGGTCTAGGGACTGATGAGAATCTATTCTCATCAAAGTTTGCATCCATTGATTCAATTATTGAGTTTACTGAAACATATTCATTAGGTTCAATAACATAGAACCTAAAAGCCTTGGAATGCTCAGCATATCCAACAAAGATGCAGTCAATGCCTCTTTCACCCAAAGTTTTCAGCTTTGGATCAGGGAGTCTTACAACAGCCCTACAACCCCAGACCCTGAGATAGTTCAGGTTGGGTTTCCTTTTAGTCCAGAGTTCATAAGGGGTAACCTTGTTCCTTTTGTTGGGAACCATATTTAATAAATAGCAAGCTGTTAACATAGCTTCACCCCATAACCCTTGACTCAGTCCTGAATATGACAACATGGAATTAACCATCTCCTTCAGCACCATGTTTTTCCTTTCAGAAATACCATTTTGCTGAGGAGTATAAGGGGCAGTCGTTTCATGGATAATTCCAACAGACTGAAAATACTGAGTATCCATGTACTCACCTCCCCTATCAGTCCTTAATCTTTTGATCAAAGACCCAAGTTGTAATTCAACTTCAGTTTTAAACACTTTGAATTTATCTAATGCTTCATCCTTGGTATGTAAAAGATAGACATAACAAAATCTAGAAGCATCATCAATAAATGTCACAAAGTACTTATTATTTCCCAAAGAAGGAGTGGCATGCAAATCACACAGATCACTGTGAATAAGCTCCAAGAGATTAGTCTCACGACTAACACCCTGAAAGGGTTTCTTGGTAATCTTGGTCAACATGCAAGTTTTACACTTTTCAGTGTCCATGTCAAAGGCTGGGATCAACCCATCCTTAGACATATGTTGCAACCTTTTATAATGAACATGGCCAAGTCTAGCATGCCACAAGGTAGAGTCAGTCTGGTCAGTGGTGGTCACACAGGCTGAATTTACACTATCAGTGGAAATGAATACACTATCAGTGGAAATATCAAGCCTAAACATTTGATTACATAAATAACCAAAACCAATAAAAACACCATGCTTAGAAAGCACAAATTTATCAGACTCAATAACTTGTTTATAACCATGATTATTCAAAATACTACTTGAAACCAAGTTTTTCCTAATATCAGGAACATGAATAACATCAAACTAAGTTACAATCTTTCCTGAACTAAACCTAAGATCTACACAACCACGACCATGCACCAAGGCTGTTGACTCATTTCCCATGTGAAGAATAGAACCATCATTCAGTGACTCATAAGTCTTGAACCAGCTTCTATCTTTACATACATGAACTGTTGCACCAGAGTCAACCCACCATGCAACATCATCATCCTGCACATAATGAGATTCAGATACATATGTAACATAATAAATCTGAAAAGACTTATTAACCATATTCTGACCTTTCAGTGAGTTGGAAGAACCACCACTCCCTGAACCATTAGTGCCTGATCCATTGGCTTTACCACCAATTTTAACACCCTTGCAGTCCCTTTTAATGTGACCAGTCTTGCCACATTTCCAACAAGTAGATGTTGCCTTCTTGTTAGGATCTGCCCTTGTGTTATCATGATACTTGCGTTTGCCTTTGTTGTCATTGTACCTGGTGGAGTTGTTATGCTCCACCATATTGACAACAGATGGTCCAGCAGCATTGATACTCTTTGGCTTGTCATTATCCTGCACCCTGAGAGAATCCTCAATGCGCAGATGACTGCCCAACTCAACCAGAGTTAATTCCTCTTTCTTATGTTTCAAGATATGCTTGAAATCTTTCCAAGAAGGAGGAAGTTTATCAATAACACAAGAGACTGAAATAGCCTCATCCATGTGCATATTGTGTTGTGTAAACCTTCCAAGTATTCCAAGAAGTTCATTGTATTGTTCCATAACTGGTCTTGAATCAGTCATTTTGTAATTTGTGAAATTACTAACAAAGAATTTCTTACTTGATGCATCCTCAGCCATATATTTGGCATCCAAAGAATCCCACAGTTCTTTGGAAGATTCAGAGTTATGATAAATATCAAACAAAGAATCAGACATACCATTCAGAATAAGACCTCTGCATATGTAGTTATCATTCTCCCACTTGCTCCTCCTTCTGATCTGCTCCACAGTAGCATCATCACCATCATCAGGAATAGGAGTAGTCAGCACATAGACCACACTCATGCTTGACAGCAAGAAGTGCATCTTCTTCTGCTACCTCCTAAAGTCCACCCCTTCAAACTTGTCCAGCTTAGCAAAGTTTGAAGCCATGTGTTTCATTGCAGCAGTTGCCATTGATTATCACTAAATAGTTTACTTTGATTGTTGGTGTAGTGAGCCCATAACAGGGTTAGATAATCAATGTTAGCAGAAACACATACCAAATCAGCAGAAACAAATACCACTAGGTGGTTACCGGATATCACTTGGAATCGTGTGATCACTTTCCAAAGTAAACTATTCGACCCTAATGCCTGGGTTACACGAATATCTACTTGGGATAAGACCAAATGTAATTATAGAATTAGGCACAATTCAATAATTCTTTCGCTTGTAAGTGTTAATCGTTTTCTGTGTCTTTCTCATGCATAAACAGATCTCCTATTTATAGGAAATACTCTTAGCTATTCCAATGGAATTATGAGTATTAATCGGCCCATTAATAGCCTCATAATTATCCCCATTATAGCCGTTAGTGGTTACACGACCAATTAAACGTGGTCATTATGCAGTTGTAACTGCCACTTGAATAGGTCAAAGCCCGTTACAAGCAGTACCTTCATCAGTACTTTCATAGCACTATCAATGGATACACTGTTTCAGTGGAAACACTGCGTCAGTGGAAACACTGCGTCAGTGGAAACACTGCGTCAGTGGAAACACTGCTTTTCAGTGGAAACCACAAGCAGTACTTTCCACAAGCAGTACTTTCCACAAGCAGTAATTTCTACTAGCACTACCAATACAAACCACTATTAGAGTCAGGGTGTTCATGGACCTTATGGGTGTACACTCCGTACCTTCTAACCCATTACAAGGTGTAAACTAATCCCACAAGTGCACTAAATTTTCCAACATTTGGTTGTTGAAAAGCTCGTAGTAACTGGAACAGATGTTGAGCCGTAAAAGATACAACATTACATAAATATTAAGTTTCTTTATTACAACAATTGACAATTATACTGTTATAAACACTTATATCCCAAGTACCATACAAACATTAATTTTAATCCGACAGATTACCCCCCTCGTCAATCAAAACAGGAGATTAATGTCACTTTTCCTCTTCCAAATATAGGACCTTTTGTTGTTCGGCTCTTAATCGTTAGCTTCCTTGATCAAGTTTCATATAATTATGGATTTAGAAGAGTCAAATGTTTGACTTTGGAAGTCAAACAGTTAACATGGACCTTTTTTGCTAACTACTCCAATGCATTTAACATCACAAAAATCCTCTCAGAATACCCCATTTCAGCATGTTTAATCACTATCTTTCTGTTTTCTAATCTCGCCGAGAAGAAAATGAGGATGTACTCACTATCCTACAATGGAGATCAATCTATGACGGTATACAGGCTATCCAATGATCCACAATATGTATCAACTCCAGTATTGCCAGATTCTTCACCTCCAGATTTTCGAAAGCTTTAAAAAACCTTTAAGCTTTGCAAGAAGTAGACATAAGATCATGCGGAGTTCAGGAAGTACCACACAAAACATTGTGGTTACGGTGATGTTGTTGGAAACTTATTTTTCTGGCACTAACAGCCCTCTTAATTAGCCGACATCAGTATGGTTTACAAAACTATATCTGTTGGGCATAGTTTATTTGTTAAATATGATTTAGAAACTATATCTGCACTTCAAGAATCAAATCATATATGAAAAAGCAATTCAGGAAGCTTGGTGACTTTTGACCTGTTTGACCCGTTTCCTTTAAAAGCTTGATTTACTGACGATATTATAGTATTATTGACAACAGCTCGATATTATAGTATTATTGACAACAGCTTATCACTGCTGGACTGCAAGAAGTATACTATCAAAGTAGTTGGAAAGAATATAAATCATAATATTGATACATACCATGTGTTTCTTGAAGGCAAAGGTGTACCGTTTGTAGAAAGTTTGGAACTTGTAGAGAGAATGGTGTAATGTGTCCAAACAGGGATATTTCTGACTCCTGATTCTGCACATTTTATGTTAATGGTGGAAGGGTTAGTCAAACATGGGTTATGTGATGTAATAATATTCATTGGAACTTAAGAGAATCCAAACATACAAAGCTTTTGATGGATTTGTCTCAGGATGACAAGGTTAATGACATAAAGAATTGAGAAATGTGAAACGTGAAAGTAGAGGTGCGGGTCTGCATCATGGAAAGAAATGGTGTCGTGGTAAACGGTAAAAATGATGGACAACCAACGTTGTACACATGAACATTTTAATGTTAGACAACCAGCGTTGTAAAAATTTATGGGAATAGTGTTTCTCTTTCAAAAAATACTATATCAAATGACTTATTCATCACACACATATTAAGTAAGTAACATAAAACATCATATCACAAAATAGCTTTTAATATCATTAGTTACCCATGTCACATAAAAAAGTTTCAAATCAACCCGCAAAAGTTCTCCTTAAATGCTGTGATTCATAATGGGGGTATAAAAATCACATTAGCTCGGGTAATATGCCAAAAACTTAAACATGAAATCAAAAAACTGAACCAAGATGATGAGCAGAGCACGTTCTCTCTAGACAACCAATTCAGTTTGAACTCATCTAAATTGTAGTCATTGCCCTCGTCATTTATAAAACTTCTCTCAGGCAGTTCAAAAAGAGATGCGAAACTTCTCCAAGAGTTTTTAAGGCTTTCCCAGTTTCCATCATGAAGATATTTTCTTTCAATATATTTTAGATCACGCACTTTCTTTTCCATGATCCGCACAATTTGCTTATGCCAGTAGTTCTTTCCGTTGGACGACCTATAATATGTCTTAACGTTACACGGATGGCAAATAGAAAAAAGAAAATCAAAAAGTGGTGAGTGCTTCCACAACATCGAAATGTTTTCCAAACGATAGTTGCTGCACGTTCCTAGCTGGAAAAGGAACCATTCTTCTAAGGTCATCAAGGTCTATGTTCAATGGCACACAATTATCTTCTATTTCGATGTCAAAGTTGCTTGATAAATCAAGTGCTTCTCTCACCTTAAGAAAAAAGGACAGATCAATGGGATGGGAATTACAAAGACATAGTATATTAGTATGAGCTCAATATGTGCGGGAGTACTAAATGGAAACAAGAGACTAGGCATTTTCAGGCCTTTGTATGAGAAATAAAGTAACTTTGAAGCGTAAATTTGTATGTTCATTTGCTTGCCTGAGAAACAATAAAGAGTCACTCTCTTTAAGGAAGCACAAGTAATTTTAAGGGTTTCAAGCATGCAGTCGGACATTGTAAGGTGCAACGTCTCGAGAAAAGAAAACTTTGATATTATCATGTCGATAAATGCATCATCGACTATCGTTCTCAATAAACACAACTCTCTTACGCTTTCTAATGTATCCATTCTGATTGTAAACCTTGATAAGCATGAATAGGAAATCAACTGAAGACTTGGGACATCATAAATTTCCAAAATGCTGTTAATTGCAATACACTAAGATAACGAAGGTTCTTTACTTTTATAGTCTCCAAGTGCTGGGGATAAAGAATTGCTATCTTCTCAAGTAAGCTACAAGAAGAGAATAAGTTATGAAGTGCCCCTTCACTTAGCACAATCTAGTAACTCGAGTAAGCGCACTACAAAATTTGGGACATTTGCTCACTAAAGCAAGTGTGAGCAAAAGATAAGAAAAGAGTTACTAAAAGCTATTTTATCAACTCCCACTAAAAAGAAAACAGTAACTACTGAAGCCATCACTAAAAGTCTATCCTTACGCTATATTACACTATATTTAGTAAGCAAAAGGGTCAAACTTTTAGTGACTATTCACTTTTAGTAAGCAAAGGGTGTCAACTTCTTTTACACCAAAGCCTATTTAAAATCTTTTAGCCACTTTTTTTAACAGCTAACAGTGAGCAAAGGTTCACTTTTAGTGACTAAAATGATTAGTGAGTAAAGCTATTCATAAATGATACACTTTTTGTATCCCTAGCATATAGATTGTTTACAAAACATTTTCCAGAAATAATTTCCAGAATTGGTTTTCCAGAAATAAAATAATCTCATTCTTCCTCAGCATATAGATCGTTTACAATAGATAAAAACATACGATAACACTTCTAAACTTCTTAAATCGTAATCGGATTTAAAATAGAAATACTACAATATCAACAATCTCATATGTTTGAACAAACAAATCTGTTGCCTGGTTACGATTTACAGGAAATGAATATCTTTAGATTTGCACGTGACATGACTCATCTTGCAACTGTCCTTGTCCTACTCCTCAATCTGTTACATCAGAAAGTAAAAACGAAAAGTATTAAGCAACTTAATATCGATTAAAACAAACAAATAGGACATAGAGAACAATTACCTAATTACAGTTTGAGCACAAAGTGTGGCCATTTGGACACTGCAATAAAAACAAATTAAGAGATTAAATGGTTAACCATTTTGGTACAAATGTCAATTAACTACAATCACTTATTTTTGAACCAGAAATGGACCAAAAAATGAGAAATACCTAACTCTAACCAAACTGAGTATTTAACAGTGAATAATCAGAATCTTGATAATAAACTGTAACAAAAACGGACTATAAACTGACCCGTACTAATTGTTTATGCTAAACTAACCCATTCAAACTAATTTATACTAAACTCGCCCATTATAAAATAAAGCAACCCAGCAGGTCATCGTCTGGAGTGAAATAGTTACCTCTAGTCATCGTCTTTGACAGGAGTTTGCATTCCCAGCAGGTTCTGCATTTTCAAAGCCCCCCTTAAACTGAATTCCAAATCTCCGAAGTAGTTGAACATCCTCTCTCTTGAGCCCCTTCAATGTCTGCACCAATCACACAATCACAAAAACAGTAAAACTCAGATTAAAATCAAGGCTCGAGAGCCAAGTACAAGACATGGATGAAAATGCAGACATTGAAACTGACCCGTACTAAACTGACCCATTAAAACTAATAGCATGCGCACTACATTCATTTAAAGACATAATAAGGTTATTGCGAGAAAAGGGACTGTTCAAGATATATTATTACACTACTATTATTGCAGTGTTATATGAGACAACTACTGATCGGGCTTCACTATTGTCATGTCTAATGCAGAAGCAGAAGCAAGTGTTTGTACTAATGCAGTTATCGAGAATAGCTCAAAAGAATCTGGCAAACAACCTAAAAATGACTAATTCACTTAGTAATGAGATTAACACAAAGAACAGACTGTAGAGGAAGCGAAGTCTGATCAGGCACAAGCCCAGTCCGATCAGACAGAAGCCCAGTCCGAAAGTAATGTCAAAATTCTGGAGTCATGTGAGCATCCAGAAGTCGTAGATGTTACAGAATATCCAGATGATGGCAGTGTGAAAACGCATGACAAAGAGCTTGTAACTGAGTGTATCCAACTCCCACCTAAGACCATGGTGGAGGTTGACTTACCGACAGAAGGTGCCAAAAACGAAGTACAGGAAGACTTCCTCGTGTCAACAGAAGAAGCTCCAAAGGCAGATGACGCCGACAGCTCTACAGAAGTTCTAATCGAGGATCATGGAGGAGTTTCACCATTCTCACCAACAGGAAGCCGTAGCAATGATAAAAAGCTAATGGAGGAGAACGAGAAGCTTCGGGTGGCAGTGGAGGAGCTGATGAAAGCAGGGAATCAACAACTTGATGTCATAAAAGAGCTGACTGGGAGAGTTAAGGATTTGGAGAAGAAACTGTCGAAAAAGAAGAAAGTAAAACTAAACAAGGGCCGATGCCGTGGTCCTGTAGTCAAAGATGAGTTACGAAGTTGTGTAGTGTGATGGCTATTAGTATTGAGCATATGACATGTAAAATGTGTGTTTGTTATATAAATAAATTTGTTTCTCTGTTTCTTTTCTGAGATTATATTTACAAAACTCAAGGTCTTGACTTGTTTGTGTCATTGCAGCATATCGATAGGCAACGTACTGGCAACGCCAATTTGTGATGCCACCTCGTTACACACTACTACAATCTACCCTTGAGGAACTAAGGCAGCTAATACGAAACTCGAAACAGTCGATTTGAGTATACAAACATATATCTAAAACTATCACAGTACTTACTTTCTTTTACTTTCATTTCATTTTCTCTTATATTCAAAACTTCAATTACACTTTGATGATCTATGATCTGCTGAATGAAGGATGTAAACAAGTCAGGACAAATTTACTTCACATAGCCCGGTAGCGACCCAACACTAAAACTGGCATTTCGAGGGGCAGGAGCTTCTTGATATTTTTCGAGCTTGTTTTAAATAAGATCTTTGTACAAAACATCAAACGACCCAACACATTGATTCAGTTTAACTCGATTAGCCAAGTTCAAATTACCAAACTCTAATAAAATCAAACAGACCCATTCAAACTAATTATAAACATACCTGGCGACAACAGCCCACTCGCTGTCTCACCTTCCTAATACACCAAAACTCATTCTCCAACATTAGACCGCTCATAACAAACTGTTGATGAAGTTTCATCAACTCACTGCAAAAAAAAAAATCTATATTAACCCTAAACTTGTGAAAATAGATTATTTGTTTTGAAATTAGAAACTTGCCTGTCCTCCTCCAAAAACTTTGTTCGAAGCTGGATTTCAGCTGAGCTAAGAAGAGTAATCTTATTAGAAGCCCCGGGAGATGTAACAGCTTTAGCTGTTGAGTAAGAAAGCGCATTTATTTTGTATGTCAATAGCGTATAATATGTCAATAATGCAAACAATATGATAACTAATGAGTTAAAAAGTAAGTACCGGATTTTTTATTTTGACTTGCACGAGTTGATGTTGAGTTTCCATAAGGACCATGATTATGAACACTACTAGAATCATTAGCAACCTGCAATTATTTATCATGGAAACTTGAAATTATATGTTCAAACATTAATAAATATATCGAATTCGTTTATGATTACCTCTGTGTTTGTGGTGTTGAACACATTTGAAAAATTCTTATCTGAATTATGATTTTTGTACTCTGCCATAAACTGTAAAATAGCCGCTTGGTTTTCCTTCATTTCTTTCATTTCAATGTGGTGCCTTTCTTTCATATCCTTCATTTCGACTTCAAGTTCGTTGATTTGAGCCTTTAACATTGGCACTTGAGAAACACGAGATCTTTTGGACCTAGGCAATCTGATATTTGGCCCTGCGCATCGCGTATAATCTCCTTTTTCTTTTCCTTTGACTTTAGCAAAGTCATCGTTGCTCCAATCAACAATCCCAATCCCTGCGTTTGTATTACTTGTGCTTGCACTGGTATCATTGCCGATTACCTGTATTTTATTCTAAATGTGGTTTTCAAGTTAAAAAATTAATACATATAAAAATACTTATTCAAATATGTAGAAAGAAAAAGACAGATATACATACAATAACTTCTGCAGCAGCTTCACTGACAATGCTTCCATTTTTTTTCGTGCGACTAATGATGTATAGATTCCCACGTGTTGGTTGAACGCCTGTTTTCTTTTTCTGCAATATCATGCGTATGATTCATCATTTATTTAATTCAATGCAATTACTATATATAATATTAAAACAAAAAAAAATAGCATCACCTCTTCATGAGCTAGCCTAGCGAAAGATTTGGTCCCCAACACGTGAGGCTCAATGGACTTTGAACGGATCTCTTTCTTCTTCTCACTGACAGCCTGCCAATTAAGTGTTATTACACATCAGAATACTTATATGAATTATAACCCGCTTGATAGCATGACTGACATTGACCCGTCCGTGTATGTTATCTATTATTGGGTGTCATCTCAGTACCATAAATCTCGCCAGGAGTTTGCTGAGTTTAACAAGAATTCTCTACTCAAATTAGCCTACACTTCTGTGGAGTCTCTCTCAAACTCCTTTAAGCTGGTACGCTAACTAATCTAATATTCCTAATTGAGTTTTACAAGCACTTTTAACAAATCCTAACTAATCTAAACACCTATTTAACAACTTTAAATCAGAATCAGAACCAAAACAGATTTAATTTTAAGCTAAGTCTAATATTCCTAATTGAGTTCTATGGGTCTAATAAGCTTCAAGGGAAACTAAATTAACATTCAATAAGCTAAAGGGAAAGTGGCAATCCTATTAAGCTAACTACATCTAACATCAAATAATCAAATAAGCTAAAGCTAAGTTCGAGATAATCACTGAGAAAAGCTACTGCTGTAGCAGCAAATCAGTGTACAGAATAGGTGGAGGTGCACTCTCAAGGATGGCGTTATGCACATAAACAACAGAGATATTGGTATGTTTAATGTTATGTTTGTTTCGATATAATTTGGTAATCTTAAATTGAACTTTCATTGGTCATCATTGTATTCCTAAGTATATCACCTCTGAAATATTTGCACATTTCTTTCTCAGGCATCGGGAGAGTTTGATTTCTGATTTGTCTCCATTACAACCGATAACCCAGCAACAGATGGCAATGAGTGAACATTCGTTATCACTGTTAATAGACTGTTGATTTTGAGCACTCAAGCCATTACAAATTTTGTACTTCCTTCCATTGACACCGTAGGAAAAAGATCATGCAATATCTCATTCATTTCATGTTCGTTGTCTCCTTCTTCATCATTTTCCATCATGCTCGAAGATGATACCTCGTAACTTTCCCCATGATCCGTCCAATTCAAGTACCCTCTCTTGAAGCCAACACATATAAGGTGATCATGCACTTCTTGTCTTTTAAGGTGAAATCTATTGTGACAATTCGTGCATGGACACAATATCTCTCCATGTTGACTCGATTTCTCAAAAGCAAAGTTAAGAAAATATTCCACGCCATTTACATATTGTGAACTAGATCTTGGTGCAAGATACATCCAAGATTTGTCCATAATGATGTCAAAAGTAGAAAAACTGAAGTAATATTCAAATCTTACGTGCCTAAAAACAACCATGAAACTCTATTAGCTACTGAAAAAATCTTGTGTTTGTGTATACATCACTATCATCAAATAAACACAAATAGTGGTATTCTTATTGAGGACAAAAAAGTTAAGTCTCTACTACATTTAGGTTAATTTACAAGCATCAACCTAAACTTACTTTTTTTTTATTAATTCACATATATTCAGATATATCCTAATTAATACTACCCAAGTCATATCTAGCATCCATACTGATCTTACGAAACAAAACTTACATACTTTCTCAACTATAGAAAGATTCATAAGTTACGATATCCCCAATATATTAACTAAAGCAACCTAGCTTTTACATTCTACTAAAACAAATTACTCAATATCACAACGCTAATGAACTTTGTAATTCTCAAAAGTAAAGAAACCAAATGTGATTTAAGTCATATCAGTACAATTCTACTACATTAAAGTACTCGAGATCATAATGTACTAAAAAACAAACTACTCGATATCACAATTTAACTGATCTATTAACCGAACACGAATAAACTAACAACAACCTGAGTATCACATTCTACACAAACATACTACTCAATATCACAATTGAACTAACATATAAGCCGAACACAATTAAACTAACAACAACTGAGTATCACAACCTTTACACAAACTCTTAACAAACGTGGAACTACAACCTTTACACAAACTCGCAAACTCCTCTATACCACATCATCTAAATGCAGCTAAACACTAACAGTTCCAAACTATTACTTTCCTAAAATGCAGACTAATAAAACAAAATGCAGACTAATGAAACTCCGCCAAACCAGTTACGAGTTGAGATTCATTCTTACATGTATACCGCAATACCGTTACAAAACATCAAATCGACACACGGCATACTAATACTTTTTCGCAAACCATACAACATTCGTTCCTAAACATCAAATCGACTCAGCACACCTTCTAAACATCAATCAGCTAATTCCTACATCAAAACACTTCTAAATACAAAACATAAATTATATTATACCTGAGTTACGGTTTCAATCGGCGATAGAGACAGAAGAGCACGACTGAGTTACGGTTTCAATCGGCGAATACCTGAGTTTTGAGTGTTTCAATGGTGGAGGATGACGACTGAGTTAGGGTTTCAGTTGTGGAGGATGACGACGGTGCGGAGTTAGGGTTTCAGTGGTGGAGGATGACGACGGTGCCGGAGTTAATTGCGGTGGTGGAGGATATTACGGTGGTGGAGGATATCGATCTTCAATTTCATTTTGATTGAATTTTTTTCTCAAGTGGTGGAGGATATCGATCTGTTTGGTAAAGGATATATGGAGTTTGGGAAAAGTATGTCTAAGTGATAAAAGGATATTACTGATTTTTTTTTTTTGTAACTTTTATAATTTTTTTTTTTCTTTTTTATGATTTGGTGACTTTTAACAATTGTTTAGTGAGGAAAAGTTTTAGTAAGTATATGTCAAATTTTTACTTTTATATTTTTTTTGTTTATTTTTTATTTTTGGTGACTTTTAAAAATTTTAGTGAGGAAAAGTTTTAGTAAGTACATGTCAAAAATTTTGTAGTGTGTGTGGGTGTTTAGGTGATCTTACTTTTTAGAACAACTTATTAGTCCTGTTACTTGGGACTAGTGGAGTGTCAAAACCTGATGTAGGAGATAACGGCTTAATTTTTCTGTGTATAGTGACGCAAGCAACTTTAGAAAATTGTATGCTTATTTCACGTTTGTCTTGAATTAGTCTCAGAGGAGTAGAGAGATGAACATTAGAGGGATGCATATCTCTTATTTAAGGAGTTTTTAAAAGTCAAATTTACCTAAATAAGCAGACAAGTGATTGCTTGAATAAGTAGATAAGAAGAAGCTAGATGGACCAACAATGAAATCACTAGTTCATATGCGGGTTACTGGCATATCAGCATTTTCAAAATAAGTTCATTACATCTTGAAGTAACTCTTTGAATCTATCTAATCGAACATGTTTGCTAGATGTTTCACAACATAACTTATTGTGTATGCTATCGGCCGATCTGGTCACCGTAAGTCTGAGATGAACCATCATGTCTAATTTGAATATATAACCATAAACCATCCTTTGAAACAGCCCTTTTTTTTTTTTTTTTTTTTTTTTTTTTTTTTTTTTTTTTGTGTCATACTGTCATATTGCATAAAAAATATTATAACTTGTTACTTATTAGTCCTCTAATCAAATGAGAACCACAGAGAATTAGTTAAAGTCCAATATCATATATAACCTTTAACACATATTCGATAGCTCAGTCTTACATCATGAAGGTTAAAATACTAACCCGAATTGCTGCCTTTTTGTGAGCATGGTAAGTGGGCCCATCTTTATATTCACCATACCACTCGTTCATCACACAAACAAAGTGGTTGGTCACTATACTTGTTGATGCATAATCTGGCGCGGACTGGATTCAACGACTCTCCTTGGGCCGTTAGTCGTCTTCTCGAGTCCTAGTAGACCTGTCAACAAAGAGAACCCGTTAGGAGTGGACCCGAGGCCGTAGCCCCGGGGTCCACCTCCGACGGTCAAGTTAGTACGCGATGTAGCATATATTAAAGTTAGGGTTAGAGATAACCTGTCATGTATTTATAGGGGATGGATTAGGGTTTAGGCGTAGAGTGGGCCGCATCTGCCGGGCCTGACCCATTCCTGGCCCAGTCCGGACCATACGTCCACAAGCCCCCCAAGTCTAGTATGAGATAGCGCATGGCTATGTTATGCTAGACTTAAGTTCTGTTCATGGCCGCGTAGGTGAAAGTGGATCCCGCATGCTGCATCCTGGATAAGGGCGTACCTTTTGTACCAGTAGCGACGCAGCATGGTGCAACAGAAGACATGCTTCTGTAGCATAAGTGAGCGCTGTGCGCGACAAAGAGGTGCGACAGAAGACGTGCTTCTGTAGCAGAAGTGCGCGCTGTGCGCGACAAAGAAGTGCGACAGAAGACGTGCTTCTGTAGCAGAAGTGCGCGCTGTGCACGACAGAAGACGTGCTTCTGTAGTAGAAGTGCGCGCTGTGCGCGACAAAGAGGTGCGACAGAAGACGTGCTTCTGTAGCAGAAGTGTGCGCTGTGCGCGACAAAGAGGTGCGACAGAAGACGTGCTTCTGTAGCAGAAGTGTGCGCTGTGCGTGACAAAGAGGTGCGACAGAAGACGTGCTTCTGCGCGCATTACATCCGTCTTTACAACCGACAGAGGACGTCTCCCCTGCGGCAAGATGGTGCGAATATTTAAATCCGTCTTTGTACTGAGCTTGCAATAACTTTTACATACGATCTGCTTCCAAATATACCTGCGTGACGCGTACAGAAACAGTGGTAGTATATACCCTGGTAGCCCCCCAAGTTTGATGGTGCTACTCGTGTAGGAGCATTAAACTTATGTAATCTGCGAAAAGCACTGAATGCAAAGATCAAAAGTATATGCCACGAATCACAGCATATAAAACCTAATGAAGTGAAACAATAAACAGCACATAGCATGAATAATATATTGCGCATAGCATAAATAATATATAGCACATACGAGAAGTGGCAGTGCGAATTACCCCTATCGCGAGGTTTTACAAAAAATAATTAATTGTTTTTTTTTTTTTTTTTTAATATATAAAAAAAAACCCCGGATGGACGTACCGTGACCGCGACTAATAGACGTAGATGGATTTATCGTAACCGCATAGACTCGAACGTTTGTGGATGATCGCAGATGTTTATACCACGGCCTTTGTCCAGTGCGCATCATGGCGATTGACTAGCATCGTGGTGTTCGCGCGTACGCGTTCTCTGCGAAGATGTCTGAACGCACGGCCTAATGCGGGTAGATTTATCGCGACTGCGTTGTTCGAGCGCGAACAGGCATACCAACCGTAAAAACAGTATCGGCGTGAATTAATTCGCGGTTAAAAGATAAAATAGCTCCGATTGTGCGGATATTTTCTTAGGTCCAATCGTGCGGACTAAAATATAAAATAGGTCCGATCGTGCTGACTTTTTTTTTTTTTTTTTTTTTTTTTTTTTTTTTTATCTATAGCAAAACTGCATAAGGACTGAGTCAAAAACAGAATACTAGACTGGATACTTCTTAATTTTTAGTATAAAAAGGTCAAATAATTCACAACAGCAAATTGGTTTGAAGATGAGGCGTCAATAGTCGAAATAGTAATAGTGCAACTTACTAATCTTTTTTGTTTAGGGATTGGAGTCTAACAGTAGCCTTTCTTTTCAATACTTTCAATAACTTAGTTACCATTAATTCGATGATGTCTTGTGACCTGTATGAACCATAGGATAGTAACAACACAAGATGAGTACACGAGGCAAATTTTTTGCTCGGGTCCCACGGATGGCGCCAATTTGTTGATGCATAATCTGGCGCGGACTGGATTCAACGACTCTCCTTGGGCTGTTAGTCGTCTTCTCGAGTCCTAGTAGACCTGTCAACAAAGAGAACCCGTTAGGAGTGGACCCGAGGCCGTAGCCTCGGGGTCCACCTCCGACGGTCAAGTTAGTACGCGATGTAGCATATATCAAAGTTAGGGTTAGAGATAACCTGTCATGTATTTATAGGGGATGGATTAGGGTTTAAGCATAGAGTGGGCCGCATCTGCCGGACCTGACCCATTCCTGGCCTAGTCCGGACCATACGTCCACAATACTGATATATCATAGCAGAAAGAAACATTTAGCTACTTTGTATATAACACCCCAAATTGAGTGTATTTGTGTCCACTTTAGAGTTTCAAGGACATTCGGAAAAGAAAGTAAATAGATCTCAACATCTGTATTACCATCTATTGGTGGCAGAATGCAACTTCCAAAGGAAAGCATTTGTTTCAATGGTAGCCATGATACAATATGTGTTATGTCAAAGAGACATTGTTTTACTTGGTATATAGCATGAATAACACAATAAGCTTGCTACCTGGATGGTTTAGATAGTCTCAATACCAGGTCCAAAGACATCATTTGTACTTGAGTTCATGACCTGCTGCTTTCACCAATAATATACATACACACTGATATCATTTGTTCTGTTTTCTAGTCTATAAAAAGATTAGATGATGATTATTTCATTTTGAATAATGACGCACAAAAAAGAAACTAAGGAGTACTATTAAACCACCATAACCCAATACAAGCTAAACCAAAAGCAGTCATATTGTTTGAAAAAGTCCCGAGTCGGGGGAAAAAAAAGTAAATTGCAGTTATGAAAACGTAGAGTAGAACCCGTTATGTACTGAAAGAGTTACACATTTTTAATCCTACTCGCAAGTGTATCCATAGGTACCATGAACATACTCAGCTTAACCAATCAATACACACATTAGATAATAACCAATCAATAAAAATAATATAAATATGTTCTAGTTACAGAGCCTAATGATTGCAAAAGGTGACGGTTAGCAGGTGAGACATGTATTTCTCAGCAAATATAATAATGTTGCTCTCTCCTTTACCTATTCGAAAAACATAAAATATCAAATAAAATACCTTACAATGTATTAGTCTCTAGCATACCTAAGCTGCTGCGGAACCAGTTTGAGGCTGCTCATACCCTTGCTCCCCGTTTACTTGCTGCTGCTGCTGACCGCCGGTCTGCACGCCATTTCCATTATGCTGCCAATTCCCATACCGTTGTCCACTTCCATACTGTTATCCATTGCCATTATAGCTTCCATTGTTGTATTGCTGTCCGTACCCATTACCATTCCAACCTCCGTTGTTGAACTGTTGTCCATTTCCATTGTAGCTTATATTATTGTACTGCGGTTGAGTTGCATTATAGCTACCCGTGTTGTATTGTTGTCCATTGCCGTTGTAGCTGCTTTTATTGGGCTGAGATTCATTTGTATTATAGTTGCTACCGGTGTTACCATCAGATAGTGGTACAGTAAACCGGAATATTATGGTTATCGAAACCATAGAAAATCCAAAATCCTTAAATAGACCACATTCATGCATTGAAGTTCTCAAATAGATCAGAATAAAAGAATTAGAAAGGTAAAACATATGTAAAATAATTACTTACCGAATAGATTAGCCTCAACACATTTCATAAGAACCAAACCCCTATTCTCATCAGTCCAGAATTCACCAGTCATTTGTTGAGACTCCTTATACAGAAAATCAACCATATCATGTTTTTTTCTACATAAAGCGGCTATGTGGGCACGTTCCTCTCTGGGTCGGTTTGGTATTGGTGTCTTTTCATCACGATCAGGGATATCAAGCAGGTTGTTATTTTCACGTATCAGAATTGTAGCTATTTCAGTATTTCCAGTTATAGCTGCTATATGTAGGGCGGTTTCACCATTTATATTTGGAATTTCCAAGTCGTCTTTGGACATTAAACTCACCAAGTATTCAACCAACGCTAGTGATTATCCTAATACTGCAATATGAAGTACCGTGTGCATCAAATCATCGCAGATCATAAAATAAAACATAATCAATATATGAGATAGTTTACTGCGTGGCTCCCTAATTGTTTTTGTACAGTTTTTCAAGACTCAAGTGGTATCAAAATGGAATGGGTTGTTTGGGTAAATGGTCCCCATGCAAGCATCAAGCATAGCACCAACTTGTGGATACTCGAAATCGCCTTCTTGCATTATACTACCTTGGTTGTATACCTGGTCACCACCACATTTATGATACCCTTTGTTGGTCTCGCTTTCAATGAAATTCCTGAGTAAACAATACATGACATTTTAAATGCACCCAATGTCAGCCAATTTGTATTTTGACACGTTATTTAGATTACCTATCTTGACCCGTTACCCAACTCAACAACATGAATCAAGAGGGGAAAAAATGTTGTCCATCTAAATTCGAATGTTAAGAACGCATACCTTCTTTATCTCAATCATGTCCAGTGTATCATTATTCCAGTGGCAATGAAAGCATCCATGACCATCTCTTCAAAAAGTCTTTCTCTCCTCCAATTAGCTTTGATGAAAGCGTCGTATCAGCACATTTAGAACACTTCCCCACTTTCTTTTACAGCCAATGCAGAGGTGCTTCGTGTACCACTACCATAACGTCCCTGCAAAACAACAATTTTTAAGATCAAATATCATGAGACCATAAAAAAAGGCTAAAGTGTCTGGACATAGTTTTTACTTTTGTAGATACTCTGTCAAAAATACAGAGCTCATCTGGTACTCAAACTCTGGAGAGTTGATGTGAGGAAGCTTGCTAAGGTCATCTTTGTCACCATACTGATTCAAAAAATCTCTAAAACCATGCTCCAATCTTTGAGCCTGAGCGGATAATATTCAAACATTTATTAAAAAAACACATCTAATTAAACATTAATATTGTGCTTTTGTTAAATTTTGGTCACATTCACTTGTTGACCTTAGGCCATGGAGTGTCGAGATAGCACATGGACCCTAGGTGGAACTGATGTCACATAGTCAGTCTCACCTCTTCAAAGTCAACTTGTTCAGCCATATCTATCGCACACTCGCAGGTAGTTCCCGAGAATTTACTTTCAGTTTACGAAACAGTGAAAGCAACCAACTTTAGCCAAATTTCTATTATGTGTGATGGAATTTCTTATGCTATAAAAAATGCAAGTTCTAAAAATATCAATATTGTAAGCAACCTCACTACTATGAAGCCCCAGGTGCTCAGACCATAGTGAAAGACGCAAACTCAAGGCAAACTTTCCAGCCTTCCATGGGTTGCCTCCCATATATAAGTCAACAAATTCTTTATCTTCAATAAGTACTCCAATCTGCACAAGAGGTCATAACCATCAGTAATAAAACCAACAAAAAACCAAGGTAGTAGCAATATAAAAATAAAGCATAGAAATGATAGATAATCTAAAAATTACCTCAGAGTCACGTAATCCAAGTAAACTCCTGTTGTTAATATTAGTTGATCCAACCAAGGTTGTGTTATCATCTATTATCATAACTTTGCTATGCACATATACCTGCGGTAGGAGATTGTCTATAAATAGAAACATAAAGTATTCATTTTGATGATTTTATCTAGGCTAAATTATGAAAATTATTATGAAATTAATTGCAGTTTACTACTATAACTTAAAAGTAATGGTTTGAAATAATACCGGACTGGAGGCCATAAGATCATCATCAGAAATTCTACCATAAGACCGGAGACCGTAGAAAGATATGTAATCATGAACTTTTGGACCAAGACGATCAGATAATTTATGCAATATAGAATTGGGTCCTCTTGATATTGTTCTATATTGCCAATGCATGATAGCTCTTACAAATGCTGCACAACCATCATCTAGTCCACCTTGGAATCCAGGTAATAACGGTATAACAATGATGACCCTAAAACACTGGTTTTCTTGATATGCCCGCATAATACGGCTATATAAAGATTCCAACACACGGTTTCGTATGATCTCATCTCCAGCAAGACCCGACATGAAAAATTGGTTCTGGCCACAAATTTCATGCATACAACAGGAAAGTTCAGCAGCTATAAAACGTTTTTACAATCTTTTGATATATGAGCTTATGAAATACCTCAATGTAAACCAAGTGTTCTGCTTTCTCAATAAGGGAGAAGTAAAATAAGGGAGAAGTAAGCATTGTGAATGCTGTCTTCAACTTCACTTGTTCCAGCTGACCACAGACTCACACTCCTTATAATCTAAGATTGTAAAATCTCAATAATATGCAAACGATAACATGAAACTTTGGGCATTCAGAAAATATAAAGCTGACCTGGCAGCGACACATGACATGTGGACCAACTTGTCCAAATTCATCTGCAGAACCAACCATGTTACTTCGCTTTTGAGTCTCCCACCACTCCTTATCACAAGATTTAATGGACTTCCCGTTCTTATAATTTGAGGCATCCTGGTCATCTACAAAGCCTCTGATTACATATCGGGACCTAAAGGTTCAATCTTGGATTTTTTGAAAGAAAAAGGAGCACGTGGCGGTTTTCTTGACTGACCATGAGTATTCTGAGATTTTCTCGACCCGTTATGCTTATGTCCTTTAGGAGATTCCATTAAATCAGCTTCTTGAGGAATTAACAACGGGATTTCTTGAAATGCGGATAAAGAGGGAAAATAATCTTGTCTGTTCATTAGCTGGTGTACTTCTGAACTTTCAGGTTTTCCATCTTCTTGTTCTTTACTGCTGCCCATGTAATGTGGGATAACCATATGTTGTTGTGGCATAAGTAGTGGAATTGTTTGTCTGAATAGGTTTTGTTTGTAACATTCTATAAAAAAGCGGAACCACAAACTGTATCAGCTATGTTTATAGGTGAGAATGTATCGGCATTGTTCTAACAGCATTGGCCGTATATTTCATGAAATGTGTGTTATTACTCATTCCGGGGTGAAACTTTATCGATCACACAACACATATACAGTTACACTAACGCAAAGCAAGACATATTAATCACCCAACACATTACCATTGAATTTTGACAGTATTGATCACCTCGTGTGGCCAAAAGTGTAGACACAGAAAAATAAGTTACCCAGGTATGCGTCTCAATAACCTGCAGCTGTAAAAAAAAGGCAAACAAAATTAGGAAAGAGGATTGAATTTGTAAAGAGATTAAGGAATTCAAACAAACAGGAAAGAGGATTGAATTACGGTGATTGCTAATATTTTATTAAAAGCCCTACATCTGGTGGGTGGATCGGATTTTCAGCATCTACAATGATCCTATAGGTTGACTTAAAGAAATGGTATGGTTTCTACTGATCGAAATTTGAGTTCATCTTACGCAAACATAAATTACTTACTTTCTTTTTGCATTTAATGCATCCAGGGAGCTCAAATAAACATCATTGTTGGATTACATGTATGGGTAGAAGATCCTGAAGTTGCATAGATCGACGGACAGGTGACCCAAATCAACGGCAACAATGCCACCATACTGCCGGGGTTAATGACATGACCAAGTTAGCTTACGTTCATGAGCCAGGAGTCCTTTCCAACCTATCTGCTCGGTATCTAACATGATGCAAGCATATGTAGCATCAGGGTCCACATGTTTGTTTGTGAATATAATAGTTTCGATAATTTTAATCTTTGAGATTTTATGGTTTCTACATGGTGTTCACTGAATATTGAGATGCTTCACATCTCATGGAGTATTTAACACCCACATTCCCCATAACATTTGTTGGTTTATACCTGGTGTTTACTGGCGTTCCAAAGGACACGTGTCATTGCATGTCATTTCTCATACTCACTTTCACCCGGTGGCTTATCTTTAGAATCTCAAAAAAAAAAAAAAAAAAAAAACCAAAACTACTTATTAAGATACTGAGGGTACAATAAGTTTCTTTATATGCCACCGTAACGTAATATATATACTGAGGGTTCATAAGACAAAGAAAATAGAAGCAAAAACAGTGAAAAATACAAAGACCTACATACCATCCTGGCCAATTCTCAGTCCAGATTTTGGGCATCGTTGGGTAGGCTGGCTTGAAATCATCACAGTAAAATGAATTGCTTGTATTGATCTGTCCAGATTACAGAATGGACTGTTATTAAGATATTGCTCAACATGGGTTATTTCTGGAAATTGGGTCATGATTCGTAATTATAACTGGGGTCATATGCACAAGGTATGTTCGTAATATAAATTGAGGAGGGGGCCTTACAACTGGATCTGGAGCATCCCATTGCTGACATATAATCCAAGGTATACCGATATTTTGAGAAAGAGACATTTTAGTTGCCCATTGGGTGTATGCTTTGCCACCCTCACCATACGCATATTCATAATACCCATACTATTTTTCTACCAGCAATAAGTCAAGACAAATAGGAAGCAAACCTGTATCATTTCCAACAGCCAAATAAGCAAGCTTCTATGGCAAGAATGTAAACTAATATATTTAGTCAATCATTCTTTATAGTGAGCACAAGCTTATACTTTTATAACAATGAAAAATTTACCTCATCATCAACTTTCTTATCGGGAGGAATATCTTCTATATCAGTCTGAAAAGTACCATGATGACCTGGAATTTCCCTCTCGTCCAATGGAGCATTTTCCAACACCGCATTGACTATGTGTATGTGTGCGTGTGTTTGAGTCAGCTCAAAGAACTCACATGATGGGTAAGGGCTGCATCAAGCATGGAAGAGACGCAAGCCTCAGGTGACTGCAGAAGTCCTGAAAGCCTCAGGTAAATGATTGGTTATGGTGCTTTGAAGAGATCCCCTCACCCCCAAAATCATAATATGATATAGTAGATGTTTGAATTAGGTTATCCTGAAGATAACATATGAAAATCGATTAGAAACGACACGAATTCTCACATAAAAATCAAGCAAAGACCATGAAATTTTTTTGTGAATGAACTTAGCTAGCAAAACAGAGAACACTATCTTAAAAACCTAATGGTTCAAATTTATGTTTTCAACTACAAAACTTGATCCATTAGAGACAATGTAATGACTTTTTCACTTCCAAAACTCAAATGCATGCACATAAAGTTTGTTTCATAACCTGTCTGCTACAAATCTAAACCTTTAGAGAGCTCAAGAACATGGGGTTATCTTGTAACACAAAAGTTAGATGATAAATTTCATGAGAACCCTCAAAAGTTGGAGGCTTTACCATGCATAACTGCACATTAGCACACACAACCTCACACCAAACATTTAAGAACATATTGAAAAGCTACCACTCGCATCATATTGTTTACATATAAAATTTTGACTGCCATACCGCACAACAATGAAAACAAAATCAATAGTTTCGACATTCAAAACACATAAGTCAGTAGCAATCATGTCATATTTAATATGTTCATTTGTCAGTAATTGGTAGAATTATAAAATGACCATTATGAGCGTTAGAACAAACCACATTTTCTTCTTGAAGGGTAAGCTTAGTTGCTACTAAGGTAGTCAATGATGTAAGCTCAGAAAGATTTACGACCACAATACATTCACATGCAAGAGTGGATACAACCTGATATAACCACCAAAATGTTGATTTTCATTTAGAGTTACATACAACTACAAAAGAACATCAAGATAATGCACAATTTTGATGTTAATAGATAGGAGTATTAGCTTCTTTACATTGGTTTGTTCCTCAAAGATGACCTGAAAAGTATAAAAGCTTGTCAAGGGCGATGCAATGGCACCACGTGTCCTGCCCCCATTTTTTCACAAATATCAGCCCTTTGTATATTTGGATCCAATTCGCAACCTGAAATAGATAATAAAAAAAAATTCATTACATGCTTATTGAAAAAGCCATATAAAAAAATTGGAATAGTCAGTAACAAAAAAAGTGGACAAGATATCATAACTATATCTACCTCATATAAAAAGCCATCCATGACTGAATTTCAAGCTCCTTTAACGTGTCCTCCTTAGTTCTCAGCACTCTTAGCAAAACAACCTACATATTAGTTTCACCGTATGACTACCAACAAATTCAAAAGTTATTCTTTGTGAACAAAATGTGCTTACAATACATGTGCAGTATGCCTGGCTTGAGCACTCCTCTGATGATAGATGAAATCGCTTTACAAACCTGCTGGAACATACATATCAAACATTAAAAGGTTTGTTGCCATTCGATTTTCAGAAACATTATTTGCAACAAAAACATGTTGTGTAAAAGAAACACCAACATCTGAAGAAGCAGAAGGTGTCTCATAAACGATGGCAGCAGCAAGGGAATATTAACAAAGCTACAAAAAAGTAAAAAAAAATATATAATGGATTAATCCTACATGGCTATATGCTTATTAATCCTTTCATATTTTTCTATTGAAAAGGTAAGCCCAATCCCTTTAATATATTATGAAGTCACGTGATGCGTAATTACAATGTAATGGCTATTTTAATTTATAGTTGGATTAAAGAGACTAACCTTTGATGCAACAAACAACCAAACTACAATAATGAATGCGTGAATTAGATCCATCATCACAGAGGCCATATTTCCCTTCTTGCAACATACTCTTTCCTTTGGACATAAAACCTGGTAGTCACGATAAAATTTTATAGTATCCAAGACCAAGCTTCGATCTAAGAAGACATTCATACCTACACCTCAATCGTGATCTTCTTCATACAACGGTGGTAACTTGTTTTGATTCTTAGTTGCTTTTTGAATAAAGACTCATCCTACATACATATTAAATCAGTTGCATGATCACACGCATGCACTTGATAGCATTATATTAAATCCAATTTTTTAAGTTTAGGCTTACCATTATGAGTTTGTGATTGATTCAGGCACATCAGTAGATGAGATTGTGTGAAAAAAATATGATATTAGGGTTCAGAGAAAAAAATATATTATGAATGAACTGCAATTATTTTTTCCGTAATATGTTTTATCAGGTTAACCTAAGTTGTAGGGATTCTCCTACGTTGCATAGATTTATAATTTTGGACTTGCAACATATATTCCAAAAAATCATGTTGCCTTAGTGGTAAACACACATGTTATTCAACCAACCAACCAAGGTTCAATCCTTGCAAGGCTTATTTTTTATAAACAATTTTCGAAAATAATTAAATAAAATCCGAAAATTCAAAAATAAAAAATTAAAATTAAAAAAATATTGCTTAGGTGGATTAATAAATTGCTTAGTTGGACCAAAAATGCTTATGTGGCATGAAAAACAATTACTGGGCATTGAGGTGGCATTGAGGTGACATTAATGCCAAATGCCTCCTGTTATATATATATATATATATATATATATATATATATATATATATATATATATATATATATATATATATATATGAAAGAACATATTGTTCATATTTATTTATTTGTTCATATATATTTTTTAGCCTCGAGTGATGAAAGAACATGTTAATTTTGGGATATATATATACGAGAATTAAAAGTTTGAGAAGGATATTGATGTAATTACAAAAGTTTGAGAAGGATATTGACGTAATTACAAAAGTGAGAAGGACGTTGATGTAATATTGAACTTTAGTAAGGATATAGATGTAATTGCCCCTATATTTTTTTATCAAAAAGGAAAAACATATTTTTAACATTTTTCTTAAAAATAAAATATATTTCAAACGGTAAATCGTTAAGAGACAAAAAAAATATACCATCACAACAAGAGATTTTTTATTTTTCAGTAGATAGGCATTTCAATACTTTCGACGAACCTTGTTTATTTCTGAAATTTACGCCCTGAAAAATCACATGTGATTTGTTCTTTTAAAAATCACGTGCGATTTCACAAATCACATGTGATTTTTATAAATCACATGTGATTTGTAGAATAACAAATCAACTCTGATTTTACAAATCACATGTGATTTTTTATGGCGTATATTTCAACACTTACAAAAAAAATTCGAAAAACAATTCATCGAAAGTATATAAAAGTGCTCCTGTATATACGTAACAAGCAAGTATAAGCATGTAAGTTCAGCAAGTAAGTCAAGTACAAGCAATAGTGGTCATGATACAATGTTATAGAGTGATGTAGTTATAGTTTAGGTCATATATGCGACCTAATTCTCTATAACATGGCTCTGATATCAATCTGTAATACCCCCAAATCAGCGCAACAGAAAGGTAATTGCGGGTGTGACGTCATGGAATAAGATTACACAGTAATAGAGAACGACCTACATGAGTCGTTTAAAAATTACATATGGTTTAATTAATACAATTTTACATCATTAATAAGTCATAACAGTATATGGTCCCAATTGAAAAATAGTTCTAGTACAATTTATATGATATATGTGTGAAAAACTTCTTGAAATGCATGAGACTCGATGCCAAAAATCAGCAACCTGAGAAATACATGCTTAAAAGTCAACATAAAGCTGGTGAGTTCACAGGTTTAAACAAATACAGTAAAGTGGACCACAAGGTTTCAAGCATATGAGCATTGCAACATATATAATGTCATACAAAAAGTAGTATTACGATAGCACTAAGTTCATGTATAAAAACCCACACTTTTCAGGTCAATGTTTACCTTTTGATTCAAAATTATTAATTCAGAAGTTACTTATTTACCTTTACGCGTAACCGTAAACTAAGTCACGTAAACCCGAAAATGACATTTTTTGTAAAATGTCAATTTTCTAAGTCAATATTTGATTATAAATTCAAAATATTAACTTTATTATTTACGTGGTTACTTAATTCAAAAACCGTGAGGTGAACTGCGTAACATGAAAAACGACATTTAACGCGTACCGGTGCTAAACCGGGCATGGCCAACATTAAATTAACACATTACGACTCAAATATAGTTATTTTATGTATAATGACATTTAATTTCACAAGTCTCATTGTAACACCCCAACCCGACAAGGGTCCGAATGTCACAGTATGAAGTCATATCAGAACATACTAATAAAATGCAAGCGGAAGTCTTATAAAATAGAATTCCAAGTCATAATAACGAATGACTTACAAAGGAGAAATACATAATCCCATATGTCTAAAAGATACGAGATATCAAAACAAATACTCTTCCAAAAGAGTCTAAAGTAATAAGGGAAACTAGGGTTGGTTCACTCAAATGCTCCTACTCTCAGCCCATCAAAGCCCAACATCCCACTTGGTACCTGCCGCATGGAAAAGAAATGCGGCTGAGCTTAAAAAGCCCAGTGAACAGATATAACAAAACAAAAGCTAAAGATAATCAAAATACAAAACGAAACAAAGGAGACTGATAACAAGGTCGTAACGAATGAGCATAATGAGGAACCTACAATACACAATATTAACATATATCCAGAAGGAACAAAAATCAAAGAAAACCAAAGCCAAGCAAAGCAACAAATCATTGAACAAACATAAGCACATATAAATAACCAAACATACAAGTGTCGGAACATAATCACATAGGAGTTGATGAACAATATCCTAATCAAATCAAGCAACCAACAGTGTAAAAGCATATCAGTTAGCGGATCAACTAAACATGAATATGGCAAAACAAACAAATCAAATAATCAAATATACATAAGCTAAGCAAAATTCTATAATTAGGCGAAATCAACTGAATAAAATGTAAGCATGGCAATCACAGAAGTCAGAAAATCAACAATTAATAAACATAATAAATATCATAACAAGCTGAGATACTAATAGAAGTATAAGCATGTCAGCTACAAGTATAGGTAGGAAATACTGAACGAACATCATAATCAAATGAAGTAACTGAACAAGAATATAGCCTGGCAACTAAACAAGTCAACTAGACAGATAACATAAGTCGAACCATATTTCTTCATTAACCAGTAACATGAACAAAAGTGTAAACATGGCAGATCAACAAGTTAGGTAAACATCAATTACCATGCCGAACCGATAACATAAGCATCAGAAAATACCAAACAGAAGTACAAACATGGTAGTCACAAATAGCATGTAGGATTACTAAATGATAATCATAGCCCACGAAATAACTGAACAAAGTATAACATGATAAACGACTAAATCAAATGATTACATACTAGCATGGCAATCAGACGAATCAAATAGTCACATAATAGCATGGTAAGCGAATAATCAGATATTAGCATAATGACAGATGAATCAGGTAACCACATACTAACATAGTAGACAGAGAAGTCATGTAATCATATACCAGCATGGTAAACAGATGGATCAAATAATCATATAATAGCATAATCGACACTTGAATCCAATAATCATATATTAGCTTGGTAAACGGATAAAGTGGTAATATGAAGTATAAGCTTGGCAGCCAACCGAAATAGAGTGAAAGCATAGTAAATCAAATGAACTGAAGACTGAGTATAATAACCAAATGAACTGAAGCATGAGTCTGATATTCAAACGAATCACATAAGAATACTGAGTGAATAAGTAGTCAATTGAATGACTGAATAGACATAGCAAACGAATAAATAAGAATATCGGATAGTCACATAATAATCAAAATCAGAATGTTGCCACGAGCACCTAATACTAAAGTAGATACTCTAATAGCCAAATCTACCAAATCACATATCATATCCCATATCTGCCAAATCATGTCAAATCCGTCAAATCATATCAAAGTGTACATGGGTAGCTAGCTACCAAACTGTGAGGGGGTGTATTGCACACACGCACCACATCATCAAAACTGAACTGAGTACCTAGGATGCATCCATACGCTCCCTGCAAAACAAATCAAATATACATATGCCAGTACGAGCCTGTACATACGTATTTATAATGGCCAAGTGTACACATATATAAATCATATCAATGAGGGAACGTCGGGGACTAATCACACCGCCCCAGATAGTGTCATGCCATTGGTGCATCAATGACATGGCCAAGGTACCTCCATGGCTAGTTAGCTCGGGCAACTAAACAAAACGAATCATATCATATCAAACTGATCATATCACATAACGGAATCATATCAAACAAGGATCTCAAATAGATATCATATCAAATGAATAACTAATCGAATATCAATTCAACTGATCATACTAGAACGAATCATATCAAATGGATCATATCGAATCAAAGCAAGGAGAATACGAATCGAATATCAAAATGGACAAGAGTCATGAGAGAAAAGAAGTGTCATTACTGAAATAACGGAATATATGTACCTCAAAGTGTGTGCACGAGAGCAAAGCACATAAAGCCAAACACCTCTCCCTCTTCACAAGATCTACAGTAATTATACTCACATATCACCAACATATTCATTTTATAAGCTTCTCATACATTTATAAGTGTTTTACTTATTTTCATTCTCATTGTGTCTTTTATTTTCTTAACTTCACATCTGGACTAGTTTTATACGAATTTATAGACCCATCAGAAGTACACCAAAAATTATAAGAAAATTTCCAGAGGTTCCCACATTAGTTAAGTAATTTCACAAATTTTTGTAGATTTTATCTCAGAGCCTAAGTATGGTTTAAAAATTCATATTTCCAGACCTGCCCAGAAAGCGTACATGAAGTATACCCCAAAGGTTTACGTTTGTTAGACCTGCTCAAACACCTTGGAAAAATTCTCAAAAATTCCAGAAATTCTTAAATATCAATCCTATAAAAGGAGAGCTCAAAACCCACTTTTGTTTGAAAATGAAAAATCAAACACTCCAGCTGAATTTCAGACTTGTTTTCTCAGCTTTGACACTTGATCCCGTAAAATTCAAAAATACGACTTAGACAACTCCAAATTCGTCCAAACCAATTGGAAAACTTCAATAGGACATCAAACTAAGTATTCATGTAAATATACAGAATTAAACTCTTATGTAACTCGAGCTATAACGCACACATAATCAGCTTCCAAAACTGTCCCGTTCAATCACCCGTTTTAAGCCCATAATAACACATGTTTACTTACACAAACGCACACGAAACCTATAATATATCGTAAGACCTGATTAAACATCACCTTAACATATATCCGCACACATTCTTCCAGCCCTATATGTCGACCACACACACACCAAACGAATGCACATAAAATGACGACACAACAATCACAATAAGCCCTAATACTCACGTATTAAAATGTACGCCCCATCTGGGGTTTTATATCCAGATTTAGAACATGCTTTTAAGGTCATATTAGGGTCGAATACAAGTGAGTCAAACCAGATTATTTTAGGGTCAAATAGAAACAACATACATGGGTCGAATACATAAGTTTTAGGCGTGTTATAGATTCAGATTCATATGCATCTTAGGTGAGTTGAAAAAATGGATAACGAAAAGGATGAGGTGATACCTTGGATCGAATATACACAAGGAAACAGGAGCACACGAATACAAGGACACCAATGAATACCTAATCGCACCAAACCAAACCCTTTGCAACCCTACCCGATCAAAATCCGAATTCTGCTGCTATGACCCTTATAACTTGGAGAATTTCTTGTTGCCGTCGCTTTTGGTGAGAGTAGTCTTAGGTTTTTAGGGTTTCTTAGAGAATGAGAGAATGGAGTATGTCATATACGATTTTTCAAAGTAAATGGGGGATTAGGCAGAATGAATGCCAAGATTTTAGGGTTTAGGGAGACCAAATCGTTTTTTTTTTTTTTTTTTTTTTTTTTTTTTACTATTCATGTATCTAGACAAGTTTTTAATATGAATAAGTAGTGTACATTTTAAAGTAAAACCGGTGACTTATAAGACTTGTTTAGGAGTTTTATTTATGTACTTAGTATATGTTTAGGAGTCGTATATTGTAGATTCACATTATTCGTATTCAAAGTTCACATATTAACTCGAATTCTATAAATTCCAAAATTTTAAGTTGTTCCGAATTAAAGTTAAAATATATGATGGAATTTAGGAAACGGAAAATCAGGTTATTACACTCATGCTAAACGAGCATAAATTGCATTTTAGCTCACGCGTGCAAGCTTTTTGCACCAACCGACCAAGTAATGAGCCAAGACACTCAACACAACACTATAACTTGCAAAGTTTTATAAATTTCGTCCCTCCCCATAAGCCAAAACCGGATTCCCTCTTGTAATACCAAAAACATGTCCTATATATAGCCAAATGCTTACATAACCTTCAAGTTTTCAATTAAGAGCACAAGGTATCGTGAGTATCAATAACACGTTATTGGTATGCCACATCAGCGCTACATCATCTCCTCCCAATAACACACCAATAACTAAAACATCCCTCCCTCATAACACACCACTAACACATGTTATTGGGTCCCACTTCACATTTTCCATTAAATATAAATTCATTTTCTTGATTCCACTAACATAAAAAAACACACAACATTTTTATTGATCAGCTATTAGAGAACATTTATACAAATTTACATATAATAAATTGTATTATCAAAGAAATGTGAAGCAAATATAAAAGGCATGAATACAAATGCTTTCAATAAATTGATTTGTTTACTTGACACCTAACCCAAAAGACTTTCTACCTCACATTGACACCTAACCCATGGAAATGCTATTAAAAATTGCCATGATGATAAATAGTTTGAC
Organism: Chrysanthemum seticuspe; assembly: GCA_019973895.1. NCBI lineage: Eukaryota > Viridiplantae > Streptophyta > Magnoliopsida > Asterales > Asteraceae > Chrysanthemum > Chrysanthemum seticuspe. The sequence goes on from BPTQ01000004.1 coordinate 162,359,256, forward strand.
ACATTAATCTTTTTCACAAACTCACTGATGACATATAGTCCGCATTCGGGTCACGAACCCGACCAATGAACGCTACTAGCAATCGAGCCCAGTATGAATGGGCTAACCCGGTAACGGTTTGGGCTCACGAAGGCCTAAACCCAAAGTTATTTATGAGATATGTATCAACTGACCGACTTAGGCGGGATACGCAGAAGGTTGGGGAACACGAAACCAACAAGGATTTCGTGTGTATATAAAGGGCATCTCGGCCCTCATTAACTCTCCACTAAACCCTAAAACCGATTACTTACTCTCACGCTGGAGGATAATCGTGGGAGACAATCCCACGATAAGCCTAACGGTGTTTTCTGTTTTCTTAGTGCGCAGGTCTCAAGCATCAAGGTCTAATTGATACGGGAACCGGAGTCCAAATAAGGAAAGCCCAACTTTTGTATCAACAAGTGGCGCCATCCGTGGGACCCATCACTAAGAACTAGAATGACAAAGCACGGAAACCTAAGCCAATGATCGCATGGTGACCTACAAGGGAAGAAGCAGCAAAGTGGATCAGCCTCTAAGCAGGTCTCTGGAACAACCAGCGCAACCAGAAACCAAGGGTCAGGCCCAGATCTGGTCTTCAAGACAGTGGAACCACGCACGGGGATAACCCATGCCACTACGACAACCACCAGGGCAGAAGATCCACTGCGCACCCTTTTTACCACTCCCCACCAATCGGTGCCAGAAACGGACCCCACAGACCCGCCAGGCGCGCCTGGCCGAAGGAGGGGTCCAGAGGTGGAAACAGACACCCTCGCGCTAGAAGGAGTCACGCCTGAACTAGCGCCAAGTGACTTTGTGTCTCAAAATTACGAAACCTTGGCTGCCCTCATGCAAGAAGAAGCGAAAAAGAGGTCGAGTTAGAGCCTGCAAGCCCGACTCAACTTCGAACCAAAGTATGAGACATCCCCATCGCACCACCAGAGGGAAAGGCGCAAGAAGGACAGCCGCCGACCCCCAGTGTTTACCGGGATCGGGATGAGAGTTGTGAACGATGAAGAAGCTGACCTAGAGTATCTGGAAGAACACGAAGATGATGGACGGCGTACCAATGCCCACGATAGGCTTGGTAGCCGCAAGGTCCATGACAAACTTGGACGATGGAACTCCCCAAGTGAAAGCTCTTTGAGCTCAGATTCTGGGGACAGTCGGCGCAAGCGCCGAAAGAGGGGAAGCTCGTCCTCCAGTGATCCCTCAGACAACGAGGACAGAGAAACAGGACACTGGAAGTCCAGGAGAAGATATCGCGACCAGGAGGATGAAGATATGTCTCTTCCCTGGCGCCGCCAAAAAGTGGATGCGTTCGCTCGGCGCATCAGTGATTTTTCAGAAGATAAGAGAAGGCGCATGCCCGCCAATGTGAAAACCTACGATGGAACAGGTGATCCGGATGATCACCTAAAAATTTTCGAGTCAGCTGCTAGCATCAAAAATTGGCCAAAACCTGTGTGGTGCCACATGTTCAATTCCACGTTAGTGGGAAATGCGCGAAACTGGTTCAGTAAGCTCCCACGCAGAAGCATTGGTGGTTTTGAAGAGTTGCAAAAGGCATTTCGCCTGAACTTTATTCAAAGGAAGAAGTGCGCCAAAAACCCTGTCGAACTTGCCAGGGTAAAACAGCGACAGGGGGAATCTACAAGCGCTTATGTGGAACGCTACAAAGACGAATGCATACATGTCAAGGCATGCCCCAAAATACTAAAGATCTCAGGGTTCATAAATGGAATCAATAACCCAGAACTCATCAAAAAGTTGAACGACAAGGTCCCCCAAACCTTTGATGAACTGATGAAACGCACAAGGTCCTTTATCCAAGGAGAAGCTGCTGCGGCAGACAGCAAGAAAGGCTACTCAAACTATAGGTCACAAGAACTGCCTAGGAGACAATCCATTGACCAGAGTAGCAACCGCAACAGGAACTACCGCGGTCAGGGGAGTGGACGAGAAAATGACAAATATACCCCGCTAACCAAAACTCCAAAGGAGATATTCGCAACGGAAGGCGCGAACTTCCCGAAACCCCCACCAATGCGCACCCTAGAGGATCGTCGCGTGGGGAATGGATACTGCGACTATCATGGACAGAAGGGCCACACCACCAATGAGTGTGTCCAATTGCGCCAACTAATTGATAAGCTGGTAAAAGAAGGTAGATTGGACCATTTAGTTAAGAACATCAAGGAGGGGAAATATAAGAAAAAGACTAGGAACAAGAAAGAAGCACCCAAAGATAAGGCTGATACCATTTACATGATACAATCATGGCAGCGAAAGACTAGGCAGAAGATCAGCCAAAAGTTTTCCTGTGGAAGCGAAATTTCTTTCCCCACCTTGGCTGCGGACAACGCAGTGGTAGAACCACTTACCATTGAAATTAATGCAGCGGGTCACGATATCCACCGCATGTATTTCGATGGAGGAGCATCCGCATATATAATGTATGAACATTGTTTCAAGCGACTGCGACCTGAGATACGAAGTCAGTTAAGCCCAGCCATGACGTCTTTGACTGGTTTTACGGGAGAAAAGATATGGCCCATGGGGCAAATACGCCTACTAGTCAATGTTGGTAATGAGGAACATTCCACGACAGCCTGGATGAAATTTATGGTGATCAGATCCCCTTCGTCATACAATGGCATTATTGGAAGGCCAGGGATATCAGCCATACGCGCGGTACCATCTACAGCACATGGGATGTTCAAGTTCCCGGCGGAAGGGGGAATTGTTACTCTCTATAATACCACCGTACCACCTGGAGAATGTAACACGATTACATGTGAGATGGCACACATCCTAGAAGAGAGCGCAACTAAAGTATCAAACCTGAGGGTCGCAATTCATCCTGACTACCCAGAGCAAGAAGTATCGATAGGGGGATCGCTGTCTGATAAAGGCAGGGCGGCCGTGTGCGCACTCTTGCAAAAGAATCTGGATATCTTTGCATGGGAACCAAAGCACATGACCGGTGTGCCACGCTCGATTACGGAACACAAGTTGAGAATCCAACAAGGATACTCCCTAGTACGACAGAAGAGGCGCGACCAAGCTCCAGAGCGCGCAAAAGCCATTCTAGAGGAAGTACACAAACTTGTGGATGCAGGTATCATGCGGGAAGTCTATTACCATGACTGGCTTTCCAACCCAGTGATGGTCAAGAAGAGCGATGGTAGTTGGCGGATGTGCGTGGACTTCACGGATCTCAACAAAGCATGTCCACAAGACTGCTACCCATTACCAGAGATAGATTGGAAGATAGAATCTTTGTGCGGATATCCACTTAAATGTTTCTTAGACGCATACAAAGGGTACCACCAAATCCAAATGGCTTAAAAAGATGAGGAAAAGACGGCCTTCCATACAAGCCAAGGCGTCTATTGTTATACAAAGATGCCCTTTGGCTTAAAGAACGCAGGAGCCACCTACCAGCGATTGGTAGATAATGCATTTGAAAAATAGGTGGGCCGCAACCTAGAGGTCTATGTTGACGACCTTGTCATAAAAAGCCATACTGAGGACGAATTGGTGCGTGACATTAAGGGAACATTTAAGACCCTACGAGAGATCAACATGAAGTTAAATCCTAAGAAATTCACCTTTGGCGCTACAGAAGGCATGTTCCTTGGATATTTGATAGAGCCCGATGGCATTAAACCGTGTCCAGAGAAAACGAAGGCTGTCATCCAACTTCCTTCACCACGCACGTTGAAAGAAGTTCAATATCTGAATGGAAAACTAGCCGGTTTGAACATATTCTTGTCCAAATCAGCAGATAAGCCACTCCCCCTCTTCAAAACACTCAAGAAGTGTATAAAAAGGGTGACTTTCGCTGGACTACGGAAGCAGAAGAAGCTTTTATACAGCTTAAACAACACATAGCAGCGCTCCCCCACGCTAGTCGCGCCCCGCCCAGGGGAAGAATTAATTATGTACTTATCTGCGACTCATGGAGCAGTCAGCGCGGTGCTACTGACGGATAGGAATTCAGTACAAACATCGGTATATTTTGTAAGCAAAGCACTCAAGAAAACGGAGGTTAACTATAGCGCAATGGAGAAGTTGGTCTTGGCATTAGTATTCGCCGCCAAAAGGCTGCGCAGGTACTTCCAAGCGCACCCAATAGCGGTGATCACAGACCAACCTATCAAGCAAGTTATCTCCAAACCCGAAGCATCAGGACGACTGCAGAAGTGGAGTGTGTTACTAGGTAAGCATAACATCTCCTACAGACCACGTACTGCGGTTAAGGGGCATATACTAGCAAACTTCATCGTCGAAAAACCAGATACTGATGATGCACCTTCACAAAGCGAGGTGGAACTACAAGAACCATGGATCCTATTCACGGATGGATCTTCATGCGTGGATGGGTCAGGCGCAGGCCTTATCCTCACGAGTCCTGAAGGAATGGAATTCACTTACGCACTGCGTTTTGAATTCACAGCCACAAACAACGAGGCAGAGTATGAAGCTCTGATTGCTGGATTACGCATTGCAGCTCGAATGGGCATACGCAACCTAGAAGCAAATGTGGATTCCCGGTTAGTAGCCAACCATGTGTTGGGCGAATATGTGGCTAAAGAGTAAAACATGGTTCAATATCTCGACAAAACCAAGTCACTAATCCAGGGTTTCGACAGGTTTACCATTAAACAAGTTCCTCGAGGGGAAAACAGAAAGGCGGATGCACTAAGCAAGATCGCATCCACAAGCTTTGCGCACCTGTCAAAACAAGTATTGGTGGAGACTCTTAAGAGCAAGTCCATCTTAGAGATGGAGATATCCACGGTGGTAGAGGAGCAAGGTCCTACATGGATGACTCTAATTGTTGAGTTTATAAGCAAGGGCATACTGCCCACGGAGCAGAAGGACGCCCGGCGAATACGTCGCACATCACAGAGGTTTGAACTTCGAGATGGTATATTATATCGGCGTTCATTTCTACAACCATGGATTTGATGTGTCAGACCCCTTCAAGCAGATTACGTACTCCGAGAGATCCATACCGGTTCATGCAGTATGCACTCAGGACCACGGTCCGTCGTAGCACGCGCCTTAAGGTCAGGATACTACTGGCCTACGATGCACCGTGACGCGCGGGACTTAATAAAAAAGTGTGGCGACTGCCAAGTTCACAGACCCATCCTACGCCAGCCACAACAGGAGCTAACACCTATTACGTCGCCATGGCCATTTTATAAATGGGGTATCGACATTGCAGGCCCTTTCCCTGTTGCAGCAGGGGGATTGAAATTCCTTATAGTGGCTATAGACTATTTCACTAAATGAATTGAGGCAAAGGCGGTTGCGACAATCACAGGTAATCAGGTAAAACGATTTGTTTGGGAGAATATCGTATGCCGTTTCGGATTACCTGGGGAAATCATTTCGGACAATGGAAAACAATTCTGTGACAACCCTTTCAAGGAATGGTGCGAGAAACTAAGTATTGCACAGCACTTCGCGTCAGTTAAACACCCACAAACCAATGGTTTGGTCGAGCGTGCAAATCATAGTCTGGGTGAAGGAATTAAAGCACGCTTAGACAAACACAAAGGGAGATGGGTGGAAGAATTGTCGCATGTTTTGTGGGTGCACCGCATGACAATCAAAATTAGCACGGGAGACACTACATTTTCTCTTGTTTATGGGACAGAAGCTGTCATACCAGCCGAAATTAGGATGCCAACTATTTGTACTACCGAAGTTAATGTCACAACCAATGACGATGAACGGCGTATAGACTTGGACCTGTTGGAAGAAAGGCGCGAACGCGCATCTATATGTGAGGCGAGAGCTAAGTCAAAAATGAAAGGATACTACGATGCTAAAGTTCGAAGTACCTCATTCAGACCAGGCGACTTTGTATATCGCGCCAATGATGCGAGCCATGCAGAAGATACAGGAAAACTTGGACCGAAGTGGGAAGGACCTTACGAAGTCATTGAAGCATTAGGAAAGGGCGCGTACAAGCTGCGCGACATGGATGGTCGTGAGCTACCACGCACATGGAACATTTGCAACCTCAAACGATGTTATATTTAGGAAAGGCTACGGCCCAGCGCACGGATACCCCCACACTTTAGTAAAGTGCTTAATAAGTATCTGTGTATTTACATTCTGTTTTACTTAGGCAAATGTCTTTTTCTTTTTACAAAACTTGCAAGTATTAATAAAATGTCGCGGTTTCTAGCTAACTCCGCGACACATTTCAATTTTGTTAGGAATTAGAAAATTCCATAGTGAAGTGTCGGTCACCCCAAGTATTATCTAGCATAAGTTAGCTCGTAGACATATCATTAGTTACGTTATTTATCAGTTTATTAGTTAGTTGTTATTTTAGTTTAGCGTAGTGTAACACCGTGGAGGAAGGACGGGTCTTTACCCACTGTATGCCTGATCCACAGTCCGATAGGAGGACGGTATGTTTGTAACTATAAATACCCCTTCCATCTATGGAAGGGGTGGTGCTTTCAATCTAATACTCTACATTTTGTGAAGTAACTCTCTACCAAGAAAACACCCAACTCTCTAACTTTCTCTCTCTAATGGCAAACATGTATTTTGATCTCCCAAGACCACCCGAATCATCAACACATAAAATAACGATCCTACAATTGGTACCAGAGCCAAGGTTGTTGTGTTTTGATGATTTCTTGTGGTTTTGATTCGTGTTTGAAGCTGTTTTTGTGTATTCGTATGGTCGGAACATTGTTATGGGTAAACTGTTTTTACAAACAAGCTTTATGTGTTTTTGTTTGGTCAAAATGGTCTTATGGTCATATCAGTTTTAATCTGTTTTGGTTCTCTTAGAATCTTGTTTCTATCAGTCTTGTTATGCATATTTTGTAGTCAATATGGTCATATATTTGTGGTCTTAATGGTTTTCTGGTATATTTTCATGGGCAAAACAGTCAAAAAGTTTCATCTTTTATGCAACTTTTCTGGGTTTATTTGAAGCTGGCCGGAAAAGCAGTCGGAAAAACTCATCGGAAAATTCATCTATTCATGCTAGCGAGTTGTCCTTACAAGATGTCCAGATACAATGTTTTCAAAGCGAGTTGACTATTGAGTCAACTGCTGCTAGCGACTTGGCTATGCTAGCGACTTGGCTAGGCTAGCGAGTTGGCTAGGCTAGCGAGTTGGCTAGGCTAGCGAGTTGGCTATGCTAGCGACTAAGCTATGCTAGCGAGTTGGCTCATTAGCTAGCGACTTGGTTCTATTCCTAAACCTAGCGACTTGCTTTGTATAAATGGCTAGCGACTTGACTCAACATAGGCTAGCGACTTGGACAGAAAGGAAGAAGGAGAAGCAAGACCTCGACCACATATACCACTAGACCATGACATCAACAACATAAACCATAACATCAAGATTCAAGACGCAAACACTATATTAAACCATTACAAGACTCATCACAAATCGTCCTTTTGGAACTCATAACTGTTGGTAACACAAGATCTCATTTCTCATCAAGGGTTTTTGTTATTATTTCTCAAGACCTCTATTAGATCCAAACAACCCCAATAATGATATCATCACTGATCTTGACACATACATTCGAAATTAGAAATACACAAGGATCTCAGATTCGTTTAAGTAATCACGCATATCTTAATAGATCGTGTATACTCAAACATACCTCTTCATTGATCAAGACTCGAGACTCATAAAGACAATCGACTCATTCTAATACAATCTCAGCCTAGTTTTTTCGTGGTAATCATTGCTACAACAAACCATTTGAGGTCATTCACACGAAAGTACTAACACATCATCGATCCTAAACTGAAAAGTGTAATTAACTAATTGATCTCAGATTTGTCTCTTAATGTATTTCAAGGTTTCATCATGCCTCAAGGGCCTATTACATGAGGAGAGCAAATATTCATCACAGATCGACCATAACGAAAATATGATTAACAAGTCAATGATCTCAGCTTTGATCCTTTTTGTGTTAGGTTCATAGAACACATAGATCTATATAGATCTATACACAAAAGACCTTGTGCCTCATGGATCTAAAACGTTTTTGTTATTAATGTACGAATCTTAAAGGAATGATATTAACAAGTATGTTAACCCATGTCCTTGGCTCGGTTGAAACTCAATAACAACAAATGTTAAAGATCAAACCTACCTGTTTTGAGCCTCGTTCATAAGCTGAAAAACCATCTCTGTGGCACTATCGACATCTATCCATCCCTGTGGAGATGTGTGTATGACGAGCTAGATTCAGTTGAGTCGAAGGATGAGTAATGACATGAGATTGGAGATGTGTAGGGTTCGAACTGTATGGCAGATTTGATGTTGCTGTCTCTTTTTTTTGGAAGAGGCTGTCAATTATTAGGAAGAGTTATTAGGTGTTGATAATCATTTTTGTGATATGGAACGAGATGCATAGTCTGGATGTGGTGGCTGCGTTTTTTTGTGTTTTAAGAGTGATCTTAGGGTTTGTAACAGATGTGGGGGCGGATGAGAAATGAGTAATATGGGGATTAGGGTTTGTTAATGAGTTATGTGGCTATATATATCCCAACTTGTTAGGGGATGTAGTAACCGGATGTTTTTTTACTCAGCCGTGGGCTTTGAAATGCATTGATTTGTTTTGTGGGCCGAGTTCTGAAGTATGTGTGGGCCTCGGGTTTCTGATTTTTGTCTCATGGATATATGGGAGAGTGATGTTTCGAGCCATATGATATTCTGGAGTTGGTTACATGAACTTTGAAATTGTATTCCTAATATTGAATATCTTGGGCTGTTTAATTTTATTGACCTTTACTCGGACATTGGATTATTGGATTGGGCCGGATAATTATTGGATCTCTCGTTGAAAGTCTTTTGTTGATTAACGGATGGATTGACTCCAACTTATGGGCGTGTATTAAGAATTTGTTATCCTAATTTTTTTTTTAAAAAAAATATTGGATACAGATTTCATTATTTTTGGTATAAAGTTGGTAGGTTGGTTATTCAAAATTTCACGGGAGATACTTATTTATGGCTTGAGTTTATAATTGATCTATTATTGGTTCAAGGTTTTATCCGGTATTGAAGTGACAGTTCAAACGGCTATAAATTGGACTTGTAACCGGGTTAAATTCTTTGCAATTTGTTATATGTCTAAGATATCGGAATGCATGAGATAATCATTGCAAGAATTTACTTTGACCGGATCGGATTGATTAGTTATTTGGACCGGGCTTATAATTATTGGATGATGAGTTTTGATAATGAGAGTTGGTGTGATGATGAGATTTGTTGGGTAATGAGGTTTGATACTTTGGTATATACATTTTCACAGAATGTATTGTGTCACAGCTTGAATTGATGCTTGCACAATGTTGACTACGGGGCTGTTTGTTCGGTATCTCTCGTTTGGATTTGAAGTGAGGTCTTCCGGGCACGTTTACTTATTTCGTCTTCTTTCTTTCTACTCTTCCGCGAAGATGACTTGTTTGGGCGTTTATAGAGGGTGATAAAGACTTGGCCATTTAGTTACGTTTGTGACTCTTTCTCGCTTAACCCACAACGTAGTTATCACTGCGGTGTCTCACTCAGTTGAGAATGTCAAGAGGTTTTGTACATTGGGTACACCGTTTCTTTTTCACAAGGATTAGTACAAGTTTAAGTAACAAATCTGGGAATTCTTCTTCATGTTCAAGTTCGATATATCGGGTTTACTTCACCATGTTGTCACTACAATAGCCGACAGAATGTGTTAATGATGTGTTTACCAGAGTGTTTATTGGATGGTTGATGATGTTGTTGATGTTGGATAATGAACCGTTGATGAACCGCTGCATGTTCCCCTTAAACAGATATTCACTGAAACCAATGTTGTCATAACACTTTCAAGCTGACATTGTTTACGGTTTTGTCTTGATTTTGTAAAATCCCGCGAAAGAACCTATTTCTCGGTTTAAATCATAGACTTGTAAAATCCCGTGAAAATGAAAACATACTGGTAATTGTAATGTGCATTTCCGGATCTATCTTACGGTTTATTCTTGGTTTTGTAAAATCCCGCGAAAGAAACTATTTCTCGGTTTAAACCATAGAGTTGTAAAATCCCATATTGATGGAACCATCTTGGAGAAAAGAAAGTGTATTTCGGGATCTTATTTGATGCTTGTGCTACGGTTTCTGTTTCAAAGAAGAGATAAAAGAGTGTACTTCATGAATTAGATGTGTGTTTGGATATTCGTCATGGCAGTTTGGTTACTACGTGGTTTTAAGGGGTTGTGTGCTTTTAACCATGGTCGGGATGAAACCATTATCATAGTTCACTTATAACGTCAAAGGCGGCTAGATTTGAACTTTTAATCAGAAGATGTGACAACGGAGTTAATTCACTATTATTTATTTGAGGTTGAAGTGAAATATCACGGGCGAGTGTACTTAGTATCTGAAGGTATCGGGGATGGTTGGATGAAGATTCTTCGAGATCCTTGTTCAAGCTTATTATCAAAAACGAAGACTTGGAAATCTAGTTATTGTTGGGTGACTTTTACCTTTTCTTTTACCACTTGGGGGAATTGGGCTCTTATCACCACAAAATAACTATCACTTAAAGGAGTTACGTTGTAGTGCTCAGTGTCACATTCAATTGTGGATTTTCAAGAGGTGATATACGTCTTATACTCGATGGTTGGTTGGTTGAAGAGTATAGAGTACTTAGAGATTCAAATGGGCATGAAGTCTCGGCACCGCTCTTTGTTACATATGTGCAAGTTTAAGTCACGAGTTCGGGATAGTTTACTTCAGGGTCAAATTCATCATATTTGATTTTCTCCATCAGCTGTCACAACAAATAGCCTACTGAATGATAATGGGGTGATTACATGTTTTGCCAAGAGATGATGAAAATAGAGAGATTTATGACGTATGAACACAACAGTTCATGCCTCGTACTCTAAAGAAAAGAAAAGTGTACGCTTCAGTGCGCTTTATCTTCTGAAGAAGAGAAATCTTCTTATTATGACCATTCTCATCAACATGCTTCATACTTTTTCCATGCGCTTTCAGTCATCAAGTGAACCGGGCTGCTGTTGATTGTTTTCCTATTCCACTTGCTCAACTATAATGGAGATGAAGACATCATGTGCTAATGTTGCAGGGGAGAAGTGTGAATAGACTACATTTGGATGATTTTCACTTGTTTAATCAAGAATGGAATCTCCGTATGCAATTCTTGAGGGGGAGAAGAAGTATGATAATTCTGCATGGTTGATTGTAATATGAGAATATATGGTCATACGGCTCCTAACTCATGTAAGAACCGAGTTTCTTCTTATCGGGCATCTTTACATGGAGTCTCTTCTAAGAGCCGTTAGTTGACATCTTCACAAGCTGATATGAGTTTATTGACAAAGTGCTTCCGGTTAATGCTTCACGTGCACATCAACATGATGATTCCGAACAACCTTCTGTTCTTGTTTGATGTGATTGTTTGCTTGGTGTTACCATCTTGTGTGTTCGTTGCGGCCTGATTGCTGATTTCCTTGATGAACATCTTTCTGTTCTTGTTTGATTGGGAGGGATTTTAGTTAAGGGGATTTGCAAGATGTAAGTTGATTGGGATGCTTTTTGGTGATGTTCTTGTTGTTGGTGAGTTGAAGATGTTAACTTTCTATTCCCCAACTGCACAATCTTGAAGAAAGTCGAGTCTTCAGTCGGTTCTACATTTTCTGCTGCATGTTAGAAGACTAAAGACGAGTTGCATTTGATAATCCAAAGACTTCTTCTTAATTCAAGCATTCATCATAAAGATTGTCGGTTTAGGGGAGAGCACTAATTGGGGGAATGTGATATGTCGAATTTAATCCCCAATTAGACTTGCTCACATTCTGCAGCAAGTTGATTCTCACAGATACATATGAGCTAATGATGTTCTTCTCAAATGATTTCTAGTACACGGGCTTACAATGAGTTGCTGATTCTGAAGTATCAAAACCAGCAAGGGGGAAGGAGACAAGCATCTAAACGCGAGTAAACTTGATGAACTTAAATACTTAATACTTCTAAGTAATTGAAGATATCCCGGGAAGACAAATGTTGTTACCGCAGAGAAACTCAAGGTTTGACTCATGGCGAGTAAACTTGATGAACTTAACTCTTCAAAGTGATTGAAGATATCCCGGGAAAACAAATGTCATGACCGCAGAGAAACTCAAGGTTTTACTCATCAAGGCGTTTAGTGTTCTTATTCCAACTACGTGGGGGAAGAGATGTAAGAGTTAGTTTCTGATGATGAAAGAGGTACACAAGTGTGTGATGATTTCGATGTTATCGCAATCATCAGGGGAGAGAGAATTGTGTACATTGAGGGCGCTCAGCTGTTTCACTTGAGTGCTTAATCAGTGATTCAGAGATATAATCACTTATTCCGGAGTTGAAATCCGCAGAGATAGTCCTCCGCAGAGATAATCAGTGATTCGGCCTGCTTCTTCAATGTTATCGGTTATTTTCTCTTTGGGCATTCGGGTACTTCGGGTTCTTGAGCTTCATACACTTTCTTCAGGAGGAGAGAAAAGTATACATCGGTGTTATTCTTTGGCTATTGGACTTAATCTGCTACTTCGATGGTATAAGTTTCTTTGTATTCGGGTATGTGTATTCGGGTTCGTGAGCTCTAGTCTAAGAGACTGACTGCATCAATTCAACTACTCGGGGGAAGTGGTCTCTTGACACCTTTTGGAATGGATTGCGTCAGACTTCAGTGGTTATGAAAGTTGAGAAGAATTTTAAAGAGTGGGATGATACGTTGCTGTTCTTGTTGATGATATAACCCCGAACGGAGACTTACAATGATCCTTCTTATATGGAGCAGCAAGATCGATGATATGGTGTGCGTTCTTGTGCATCTGGGCTAAGGCAAGCTTGAAAGAAAGCTTAGAATCTGCTCAATAAGAAGATTTACGGTTTGGGGGAAGCTACCAAAGTCTCACTTTCAAGTGGCTCAATTTCTCTCTTCGATTCAAGAGTCTTGGAAGCTTTGGTGGTGAATGTTTAAGAGATGATGACTTCTATCTTCTACGACGTGCTGCTCGATATCCTTATCTCGGTACTCGTATCATCATCTTCTTTAACTATATCATCTATTCTATCCTTGTAAATATTTATTCGAAAAAATCAAAATACAAAAATATAAAACCAAGAAAAAGAAAATAGAAAAATATAAAATCAACAAAAACCCATAAAAATCAGAAAAATTTCAAAAATACCAAAAATATGTTTTTCTATGACATGTCTTCTGGTATCGATAACATCTACGGTCTTAGAAATGTCATTCAATAATGGCACGGGACCATAGATGAAGTTCGAGCAGGAGGTGTAAATATTCTTTTCTAAACATGTCACAAAACTATGGCTTGCAGTTACTTCAGACTGTGACCCGCGCTTAAACCATGGCTTGCTATCATTTCAGATAGCAACCCGCTCTTATAAAGAAAGGAAAGTGCTACGCTAAACAATTTTCAAATATTTCGTGCACTTATCCTAAAACAATTTAAGGAAAGTATGTCGAAGGACTGCTGTTCCTACACAAATGTTTTTCCGTCTATAATTCTTCAGAAAAATATTTGTTGTATTTCAAAAATGGTGGTAAAATGAGTTGCTTGAAAAAATCAATCAGGATCAGAGTTTTCGTATTAATTCGCAAAAACTCAATCGATGACTTCAGTACTTTTAAAACTTTTCAAGAAAAAGAGTCATTGATTGAGGGGAAGAATATTTTTCAAATTTATATCATCTAACGGACTTTCTTAATTATCCTACGTGTTTATCTGAAAAAATATAATTGCCTATGTTGAAGGACTAGGTTTCTAGGATATGATTGTTAGGTTTAGATGATTAAAGTTTGATGAACACATTATTCCTATGCTATATATGATCTGATTGTTATGTTGAATTGACTTTAATTAGTCGATTGCTGTTATGGGTGATGTCGACCACCATATATATGTATGTGTGTTCACTAACGTATGCAGATATCATGGATATAAGAATGTTCCCGATCCGGATCCTACTAATGATGATGATTGGATGCCGAAAGGAAATGGTAACTATTTCTTGGGTTGACAAATGAAGAAACGGAGCTTAATTGGACTTCTATGGAGAGTTGGCATAAATGCAACATAAGAGGTCTCACTGCATCAGCAGATGGTTTTCTTCTAAGTGATTGAAGAAACGGAGCTTAATTTGACCTCAGTTGGCATTTAAAATGCAACGTAAGAAGAAGTCTCACTGCATTTGCAGACGGTTTTTCTTCCAACCCTACAGCAACAACAACGAAAGCTTCTCAACCACTAACGAATCTTTGTGCAGGATACCATTTTTAAACAATTTTTGAGTAAATTGAATTAAATTGTTTTGAAAATGGAAAAATATTGTTTTTGAAAATATATTGGACTAAATTTTGAAAATCACCAGACTTCATTTTATCAAAACTTAAGTCACTCAATCATCGACTACTGTCATGGTTTGAGGGGGAGAGTGATTTTGAATAAAATATTTTCAAACAATATTGCTTCATAAAAGTCCGTTTGTACGCTAAAATGTGGTGATCTAAAGATTTAATGTTATGTCATGGTATGGTTTTCTTTAAAACTCAAAGATCTTGCAAAATGAAATTTTTTCTGTTCTTGTTTGATTGTGAAATTGTTTTATTTTACTTAAAGATCTCTTAAAACAATCTTACCTGACACTAACAATCTTTAATGTCTTAAAATGGTCCTTACCTGTCATCTTTCAAAATTGAATCTTGCCACGTCTTTCCCCAAATTTTTCTAAATGATTTAAATCAGTTGGGATCACAAGTCTCAAATGGTTTGATATTTCTGATCGGGGTAGAGATCGTGATTTAAATCTCAAATCTGTTTTAAATGGAATTGGTTTTAGTCCTTTAAAGGCACTCCTGCCTCCATGTGCCAAACGATTTCAATATACATAATGCACATGTTGAGGAGGAGGATTTATCCAAAAACCAGATGAGTATTTAAACAAGGCCACATTTTCTCCCATGTTTTCTAAACCTAATTAAATCACTTGGGATCCAAAATCTCAAAGGATTTGATATTTTTGATCGGGGGAGAATTTGTGATTTAATAATGAAATTTGATAAAAGTTGATCGTTTTGATTCAGTTGTGCAGGCTGCTCTCTCATATGTGCTAAACGCTTTCGAATCTCGAAGCACATATTGAGGGGGAGCAAAACCATCGAGGTACAAAAGTTTTTTTTAAAAGAGATTATAAATTACCTTGATTGTGTTTTCAAATGGTTTTCTTAATGGATTTTGTGATTGTGGATGTGCTTCAAAAGAACTCTTGCCTCTATGTGATAAAATGGTTTAAAATATCCTATGCACATATTGAGGGGGAGAATTTTACCATGAAAATCAAATGGCTTTTTCATATGAAAATTGTGATCAAAGAAAATATTTCAAAGTCCTCTTGCCTCCTTGTGCTAAACAATTTCTAAATCATACGCACATGTTGAGGGGGAGGTTTTCTAAATGATCAAAACTATTAAGGTACAAAATGCTTTGATCTCGTATCACAAGTACCTTGATTGGTTTTCCAAATGATTTTTCAATTGGTTTCATGAAGGAAAGAACAATACCAAAAGACCGACCAATTTACTTTATGCATGGTGTTATAAGGATGGTTAGGTTAGGTATTTGTTCCCACGATCCGCCAGAACCGGAGGGATCTACCCAGGGACAATCCACTAGATAGTGTAGAGTCCTTAGGTATATTGAAAAAAGGAGAAAAATGAGAATATGGGAAGAGTGTGGATTGAGACAGAGCTAGTACTGGAATAAACCCAACAAGGTTCTAGTAATGAAGTCTCGGTAAGCACTGAAGGGGTTGAAGAATGAAAAAGAAATGAATGATAAAAGGGTGAAAAGAAATAGCCCTCCATCAATTCAACCTTAGGGCAGAAACCGGGTTCAATTCATATGCTACTGGTGGTTACTAAGGTAACACTGGTATTGAAGACAAGACATCATGGACCCAGTGATGCACTGCACTAAAACTTCCCAAACCACTCAAGTTCCTCTTAAAAGGGCTTGTTTCATTCTCACGGGGAACCTACATAATCTATCGACTTTCTCTTAGAGATTGTTGATATTGAAGAAGGAGACCCTCTCCCTAGTCTCCGTCAAAGGAACCTAAAATGCACTATTGAGTCTAGAGCCAAGAGATCATCCACAATATCTCGCTAGGACACTAAATTCTTGAAGACTTGCTTTTTCACACAATGTGGAAAGTAAGTATATATTAAGAGTCCTACGCATTATCCTTGTGGTATTGCCAGAACATCCGAGTGATATGTAAAAATATTCACAATGAAGATGGAAATCCTTCTAGAGCCAACATCTAACAAGCTCTTGGTGGGTGACATGTGAAATCTTGCAAAAGATCAAGCTTGTGACAACTGGATAGAAACGATGGGGAGATTCATTCTTGAATCAACCTTGGTCCAGGAATGGTATTGACGAATACTTTTGGAAAAACCGTTCGATGTGCAAATCTTCTTTTCTCTAGCACGTCGAATGTGTATTCATTTCAAATTCAAAAAGTATCTCTGATTGAAAAATACTTTTAGAAAAACCGTTCGATGTGCGAATCTCTTCTTTTCGCTAGCACGTCGAATGTGTACTCATTCTCTAATACAAAAAGTATTTTGATTGAAAATTGATCTTTCTCATAAAACCTTCGTCGTATTGCAAAACTCTTTCTTCAAGCAATACGCGATTGTTTTTCAAATCATTTTTCATCAATCAGTGAATCTCAATTCGCTGGTTCACTCACTCCGTGTTGTCTTCTTTGAGACGTTCCTGTTTGAGAACAACTAGAACAGCTGCGAAACCCTGTCAAGGAGATTCTTAGGAATCCTACCTGATCACAGGCAGTACTTGTACTGATCAACGGGGAACCGTGGGCCGTGTACCTCAATTCAACGAAAGTGATCAAAGACACCTTCGTGTGTTTTATTGCTAACTGTTGTTTGCAGGTACATTTGGACGGTTGCAGCTGATCAGAATTGAGCGGTCAATCCAAAGCCGCATGCTCACAGCATCCACACTTAATTTGATGAAATCATGACTGGTGCATATCTACATAACCTGGTTCTGATATTTTTTTACTATGCTTCTGCTACGCTGCTGCAAATATCTTGAACCAGTAAGGCTTCCGCTACTCTGATGGAAAGATGCCATGATTCAAAAGTGTGAGCATGTCGGTCCAAAAGTCACAACTTCACATGATGGCAACACAATAAAGGGTGATCCAGAGATTTACTGTGGCTGATGATCTCAATGAAAGCTCGAAGATCATCAAAGATGTGGATCAGTTAAAGGCCTCCACTAAAAGTACGAAATATGCCGACTTTGAAGTTGCACTACTTAAGCACAAAGAATTGCGAAAGTGAAGAATTAAAGTCTACGAGCTCAAGACTGAAGATATAATAGAATGCTAGGATTCGAAATGTAAAACATGGGGTGACCTCCCTTAGGGGGAGATTGTTAGGAATTAGAAAATTCCATAGTGAAGTGTCGGTCACCCCAAGTATTATCTAGCATAAGTTAGCTCGTAGACATATCATTAGTTACGTTATTTATCAGTTTATTAGTTAGTTGTTATTTTAGTTTAGCGTAGTGTAACACCGTGGAGGAAGGACGGGTCTTTACCCACTGTATGCCTGATCCACAGTCCGATAGGAGGACGGTATGTTTGTAACTATAAATACCCCTTCCATCCATGGAAGGGGTGGTGCTTTCAATCTAATACTCTACATTTTGTGAAGTAACTCTCTACCAAGAAAACACCCAACTCTCTAACTTTCTCTCTCTAATGGCAAACATGTATTTTGATCTCCCAAGACCACCCGAATCATCAACACATAAAATAACGATCCTACAAATTTGTTATTTACATATTATTTATGTCTCAACATTGTTGTTATCTTATCTTTTGCCTACATGGCGCGCATGCACTTAATAAACCCACGATGGTAAAAGGATGAGTAAACCTACTAAGTAACTCATTGAGTAAGAGAGTTGCAAACCCATCAACATCGGATCATGAATCCTTGTTAAACACCTTATTTTCAAGACGTTGGAATAAGTTCAATGTGCATTCCACGATGGATGCGCAACAATGCATACTGTGCGCGTTTAACAAACTAGGAATCAAGACTCTTGACTCCTTGATATGATATTTACAGTACGCTGCATATCACACTATACACGATTATGATACAAGTACTTAGAAATTATGTTTCAAGTATGTTAGATCATGACTTTCATACATGATTATGGACTTCTTATACTATTTGCGCTTATATAACTGCTTGATTCTTAAACAACGAGGACGTTTTTTATGCAAAGACAGATAACTAAGTACAAACGTTATAATCGCGACCACATATGGATCAATACACCTTCAACAAAAGGGAAATATTATTATGAACCACGAGTTCTTACAAAAGGATATTTACAAAGAAGCTATGGCCTATATACTATTACAACACCTAAGATGTGAGCTCTCAACACGGTTTGCAGCGTCCCCAGCCTCTTTCAGTTTCTTTAATAGATCAGAATCCTGGCGCGATACCGTTGCCACACTAACAGGTACCCCGTCGGATCTCGGGAGATGCACTACGCCAAGACCACAAAGAATGGCCTTTCCCTTCACGCCCTTCTTCTTGGCAAGCATAGTGGCATGGGCTTCTAAGGATTCCTTCAAAGGGATTTCCTTCTCAAGCGCAAAGGGGTTCAAGATATCGCGTGGGCCACCAAAGATAGGCACTTGCAGTTGTGACTCGTCAGGCTTCAAAAAGTAGTCAGGCTGCGCCTCTGCATCATCAGCACGGTGGCGGGCCAAGGTTACCCCTTCCATAATCAAACCTATGGGATAATCCTGGTCGCGCTCCAACTGGGCAATCTGAGGAAGCTCCAACAGCTTCATCTTCTCCATTGCAGCGACCAGATCATCATAGGCACTTTCATTATACCCGGGCACCTTTGCGGCAGGCACTGTCAATAAACCGCTCTTATGCAGCTCTTTTATGGCCATGTAGGATCGTAAATATTGTTGTGTTGATGATTCGGGTGGTCTTGGATGATGGAAATACATGTTAGCCATTTGAGAGGGAAAGATAAGAGAGGGTGTTTCTTGGTAGAGACTTGGTTTACAAATTATGAAAGGTTAGATTGAGAAGCACCACCCCTTCCAAGGATGGAAGGGGTATTTATAGTTACAAACATAACGTCCTCCTGTCGGACTGTGGATCAGGCATACAAAGGGTAAAGACCCGTCCTTCCTCCACGGTGTTACTCTAAACTATTCTACGCTACTGACTAACTAATTAACTACTAAATAACGTAAATAACTACAAGTCTACGAGCTAACTTATGCTAGACTATAATTGGGGTGACCGACACTTTAACATGGAATTTCCAATTCCTAACAATCTCCCCCTAAGGGAGGTCACCCCATGAAATACATTTTGCATCCTAGCATTCTATTCTTGACTTTGTTCTTGAGCTCGTAGACTTCAATTCTTCAATTCCGCAATCTTTGTGCTTTAGTAGCGATTCTTCAAAGTCCGCATTGATTCGTACTTTTAGTGGAGGCCTTTAACTGATCCACATCTTTGATGATCTTCGAGCTTTCTTTGAGATCATCAGCCACATCAAATCTCTCTGGATCATCCATAGTTGTGTTGCCTTCATGTGATGTTGTGACTTTTGGACAGATATGCTCACACTTTTGAATCATGACATCTTTCCATCAGAGTAGTGGAAGCTTTACTGGTTCATGATATTTGTAGCAGCGTAGCAGAAGCATAGTATAAAAATATCAGAACCAGGTTATGTAGATATGCACCAGTCATGATTTCTTCAATTAAGTGTGGATGCTGTGAGCATGCGGCTTTGGATTGACTCCTCAATTCTGATCAGCTGCAACCGTCCAAATGTACCTGCAAACAACAGTTAGCAATAAAACATACGAAAGTGTCTTTGATCACTTTCGTTGAATTGAGGCACACGGCCCACGGTTCCCCGTTGATCAGTACAAGTACTGGCTGTGATCAGGTAGAATTCCGAAGAATCTCCTTGACAAGGTTTTGCAGCTGTTCTAGCTGTTCTCAAACCGGAATGTCTCAAAGAAGACAACACGGAGTGAGTGAACCAGCGAATTGAGATTCACTGATTGATGAAAAACTGATTTGAAAACAATCGCGTATTGCTTAGAAGAAAGAATTTTGCAATACGACGAAGGTTTTATGAGAAAGATCAATTTTCAATAAAAAATACCTTTTGTATTTGAAAGAGAATACACATTCGATGTGCAATAGAAAAGGAGAAATTTGCACATCGAATGGTTTTTCCAAAAGTATTTTTTCAATCTGAGATACTTTTTGAGTTTGAAATATGAATACACATTCGATGTGCTAGAGAAAAGAAGATTTGCACATCGAACGGTTTTTCCAAAAGTATTCGTCAATTCATTTCCTGGACCAAGGTTGATTCACGAATGAATCGTCCCATCGTTTCTATCCAGTTGTCACAAGCTTGATCTTTTGCAGGATCTCACATGTCACCCACCAAGAGCTTGTTTGATGTTGGCTCTAGAAGGATTTCCATCTTCATCGTGAATATTTTCATATCACTTGGATGTTCTGGCAATACCACAAGGATAATGCGTAGGACTCTTAATATATTCTTACTTTCCACATTGTGCGAAACAGCAAGTCTTCATTAATTTTGTGTCCTAATGAGATATTGTGGATGATCTCTTGGATCTAGACTCAATTGTGCACATTTGGTTCCTATGCCGGAGACTAGGGAGAGGGTCATCTTCTTCAATATCAACAATCTCTAAGAGAAAGTCGATAGATTATGTAGGTTCCCCGTGAGAATGAAACAAGCCCTTTTAAGAGGAACTTGAGTAGCTTGGGAAGTTTTAGTGCAGTGCGTCACTGGGTCCATGACGTCTTGTCTTCAATACCAGTGTTACCTTAGTAGACACGAGTAGCATATGCATTGAACCCAGTTTCTGCCCTAAGGTTGAATCATTGGAGGGTTATTTCTTTTCACCCTTTTTCACATTCATTTCTTTTTCATTCTTCAACCCCTTCAGTGCTTACCGAGACTTCATAACTAGAACCTTGTTGGGTTTATTCCAGTACTAGCTCTATCTCAGTCCGCACTCTTCCCATCTCTTACTTTTCTCCTTTTTTCATCATACCTAAGGACTCTACACTATCTAGTGGATTGTCCCTGGGTAGATCCCTCCGGTTCTGGCGGATCGTGGGAACTAATACCTAACCTCACCATCCTTATAACTCCATGCATAAAGTAAAATGGTCGGTCTTTTGGTACAGTTCATTCTTCCTTGAAACCAATTGAAAAATCATTTGGAAAAACCAATCAAGGTACTTGTGATATAATATCAAAACATTTTGTACCTTAATTGTTTTGATCTTTTAGAAATGCTCCCCCTCAACATGTGCATATGATTTTGAAATTGTTTAGCACATGGAGGCAAGAGTTCTTTGAAATAATTTCTTGATCACAATTTCCGTAGAAAAAGCCATTTGATTTTCTTGGTAAAATCTCCCCCTCAATATGTGCATAGGATATTTGAAATCATTTTATCACATAGAGGAAAGAGTTCTTTTGAAGCACATTTACGATCACACAAGCCATTAAGGAACCATTCGCTCCCCCTCAATATGTGCATCAATATATGAAAGAGTTTAGCATATATTAGAGAGAGCCAACACATTCAATCAAATGATCACCTTTTATCAAATTTCATATTAAATCACAAATTCTCCCCCGATCAAAAATATCAAACCCTTTGAGATTTTGGATCCCAAGTGATTTAATAAGATTTAGAAAACATGGGAGAAAATGTGCCTGATTTAAAAACTCATCTAGTTTTTGGATAAATGCTCCCCCTCAACATGTGCATTATGTATATTGAAATCGTTTGGCACATGGAGGCAGAAGTGCCTTTGAAGGACTAAAACCAATTCCATTAAAACAGATTTGAGATTTAAATCACGAACTCTCCCCCGATCAAAGATTTCAAACCAATTGAGATTTGTGATCCCAATTGATTTAAATCATTTAGAAAATTTTGGGGAAAGACGTGGCAAGATTTAATTTTGAAAAATGATGGATAAGGAACAGATTTTCGACATTAAAGATTGTTAGTGTCAGGTATGATTGTTTTAAGAGATCTTTAAGTAAAATAAAACAATTTCACAATCAAACAAGAACAGAAAAAATTTCATTTTGAAAGATCTTTGAGTTTTAAAGAGAATCATACCATGACATAACATTAAATCTTTAGATCACCACATTTTAATGTACAAACGGACTTGATAGATGAAATATCATTTGAAAATTTTTAATTTGAAATCACTTAAGATTTGACAGAATAAAGTCCGGTTGATTTCAAAACTTTGAATACGATTTATTTTCAAAACAATATTTTTCCATTTTCAAAACAATATTTTTCAAAGTTTCAGAAAAATGGTATCATCACTATTATCCCTGCACAAAGATACGTTAGGTGGTTAAGCTGCATTTGTTGTTGTTGCTGAAGGTTGGAAGAAAACCGTCTGTTGATGCAATGAGACTTCTGACGTTGCATTTGTTATGGCAACTCTCCATAGAGGTCAAATTAAGCTCCGTTTCTTCATTTGATGATGAAGAAAACCATCTGCTGATGCAGTGAGACCTCTTACGTTGCATTCATGCCAACTCTTCATAGAAGTCAAATTAAGCTCCGTTTTTTCATTTGTCAACCCAAGATAAAGTTACCCTTTCCTTTCGGCATCCAATCATCATGTTGTGGGATCCGGATTGGGAACATTCTTATATACCAATATACCTGCATATGTTAGTGAACACACATACAGATATATGGTGGTCGACATCACCCAAACAACAATCGACTAATAAAAGTCAATCCAACATAACAATCAGTTCATATAAGGTATGGGATTTATGTGTTTATCAAACTCTAATCATCTATCCTAACAATCATATCCTAAATTCCTAGTCCTTCGACATAGGCAAATATCATTTTTAATTAAGCACGTAGGATAATTAAGAAAGCCCGTTAGATGATATAAATTTGAAAAACATTCTCCCCCTCAATCAATGACTCTTTCTTCTGAAAAGTTTAAAAGCGATGAAGTCATTGATTGAGTTTTCAATTTATTACGAAAACTCTGAATCTGATTGATTTACAAGCAACTCATTTACCACCATTCTGTTAAAACAAATATTTTTCTGAAGAATTTTAGATGGAAAAATATTTGAGTAGGAACAGCAGTCCTTCGACATACTTTCCTCATTTTTGTTTTTGGATAAGTGCATGATATTTTTGAAAATTTGTTTAGCGCAACACTTTCCTTCCTTAAAGAGCGGGTTGCTATCAGAAGTAATAGCAATCCATAGTTTCAAGCACGGGTCACAGTCTGAAATAACTGCAAGCCATGATTTTTGACATGTTTTAGAAAAGAAATATTTACACCTTCTGCTCGAACTTCATCTATGGTCCCGTGCCATTGTTGAATGACATTTCTAAGACCGCAAATGTTATAGATACCAGAAGACATGTCTTGAAAAACAATATTTTTGGTATTTTCAAATTTTCTGATTTTTATGGGTTTTTGAAGGTTTTATATTTTTCTATTTTCTTTTTGTTGGTTTTATATTTTTGTATTTTGTTTTTCTGATAAATATATACAAAGATAGAGTAGATGATATAGTTTAAGAAATATGATGATACGAGTACCGAGATAAGGATATCGAACAGCCCCGTTGTAGAAGATAGAAGTCATCATCCCTAAAACTTTCACCACCAAAGCTTCCGAGGCTCTTGCATTGAAGAAAGAAATTGAACCATCTGAAAGTGAGACTTTGGCAGCTTCCCCCCAAACCGAAAATCCTTTAGCTGAGCAGATTCAAAGCTTTCTTTCAAGCTTCCATTAGCCAGGTGCACAAAGAAGTACACCATTATCATCGATCTTGCTGCTCCTTTTAAGAATAATCACTGTGATTCTTTGTTCGAGGTTATATCATCCAATAGAACAACAACAATGTATCATCCCACATTTAAATAATCCTTCTCAAGTTTCATTCCACTGAAGTCTGAAGCAATCTATTCCAAAAGGTGTCAAGAGACCACTTCCCCCAAGTAGATGAATTGATGCATTCAGTCTCTTAGACTAGATCTCACGAACCCGAATACACATATACCCGAAGACAGAGAAACTTATACCATCGAAGTAGCAGATTAAGTCCGATATCCAAAGAATAACCCCGATGTATACTTTTCTCTCCCTTGATGATAGTGTATGAAGCTCAAGAACCCGAAGTACCCGAATGCCCAAAGAGAAAATAACCGATAACATTGAAGAAGCAGGCCGAATCACTGATTAACTCTGCGGAGGACTCTCTCTGTGGATTTCAACTCTGGAATAAGTGATTATATCTCTGAATCACTGATTAAGCACTCAAGTGAAACAGCTGAGCGTCCCCAATGTACACAATCTCTCTCCCCTGATGATTGCGATATCATCGAAATCATGACACACTTATGTACCTCTTTTATCACCAGAAACTAACTCTTCCATCTCTTCCCCCACAAAGTTGGAATAAGAACACTAAACGCCATGAGTCAAACCTTGAGTTTCTCTGCGGTAATGACATTCGTCTTCCCGGGATATCTTCAATCACTTAGAATAATTAAGTTCATCAAGTTTACTCGCGTTTAGATGCTTGTCTCCTTCCCCCTTGCTGGTTTTGACACTTCAGAATCAACAACTCATTGTAAGCCCAAATACTTGAAATCTGTTGAGAAGAACACTTGGACTGCTGTGAGAATCAACTTGCTGCGGAAGAATGTGAGCAAATCTAATTGGGGATTAACTTTGGCTTTTCACTCTCCCCCAATTAGTGCTTTCCTCTAAACCGACAATCTTTATGATAAATGCTTGAATTAAGAAGAAGTCTTTAGATCGTTAAATGCAACTCGTCTTTAGTCTTCTAACATGTAGCAGAAAATGTAGAACCGACTGTAGACTCGACCTTCTTCAAGATTGTCCAATTGTGGACTAGAAAGTCAACATCTTCAACTCACCAAATGCATTCCCGTTAACTTTGAAATAGCAAATCCCCTTAACTAAAATCCCTCCCAATCAAACAAGAACAGAGAGATGTTCATCAAAGAAATCAGCCCAACAACTAGAAGCACTTTGTCATTAAACTCATCAGTCCGTATGAAGATGTCAACCAACGGTTCTTAAAAAGAAACTCCATGTAAAGATGACCCGATAAGAAGAAGCTCGGTTCATACATGAGTTTGGAGCCGTTTGACCATTTGTTCTCAGAAATCAATCAACCATGCAGTAAATTCACACTTCTTCTCCCCCTCAAGAATTGCATACAGAGTTGCCATTCTTGATTAAATAAGTGAATATCATCCAAATGTAGTCTATTCACACTTCTCCCCCGCAAAATTAGCACATGATGTCGCCATTGTCATTATAGTTGAGCAAGTGGAATAAGAAAACAATCAACAGTAATCCGGTTCACTTGTTAATTGAAAGCGCATGGAAATAGCATGAAGCATGTTGATGAGAATGGTCATTAATAAGAATATTTCTCTTCTTCAGAAGATAAAGCGCACTGACACGTACACTTTTCTTTTCTTTATAGAACGAGGCATGAACTGTTGTGTTCAAACGTCATAAGAAGATTTCTCTTCTTTTGAAGATAAAGCACACTGAAACGTACACTTTTCTTTTCTTTAGAGTACGAGGCTTGAACTGTTGTGTTCAAACGTCATAATCTCTCTCTTTTCATCATCTCTTGGCAAAACTTGTAATCACCCCATTATCATTCAGTAGGCTCTTTGTTGTGACAGTTGATGGAGAAAACCCAATATGATGAATTTGACCCTGAAGTAAACTAACCCGAACTCATGACTTAAACTTGCACATATGTAACAAAGAGCGGTGTCGAGACTTCATCCTCCATTGAATCTCTAAGTACTCTATACTCTACATCCAACCAACCATCAAGTATAAGACGTACATCACCTCTTGAAAATCCACAATTGAATGTGACACTGAGCACTACAATGTAACTCCTTAAAGTGATAGTTATTTTGTGGTGATAAGAGCCCAATTCCCCCAAGTGGTAAAAGAAAAGGAAAAAGTCACCCAACAATAACTAGATTCCCAAGTCTTCGTTTTTGATAATAAGCTCGAACAAGGATCATGAAGAATCTTCATCCAACCATCCCTGATACCTTCAGATACTAAGTACACTTGCCCGTGATATTTCACTTCAACCTCAAACAAATAATAGTGAATTAACGCCGTTGTCACATCTTCTGGTTAAAATCTCAAATCTAGCCTCCTTTGACGTTTTAAGTGAACTATGATAATGGTTTTCATCCCGACCATGGTTAAAAGCACATAACCCCGTAAAACCATGTAATAACCAAACTGCCATGAGGACAATCCAAACAAACACCCAATTCATGAAGTACACCCTTTTATCCCTTCTTCGAAGCAGAAACCGTAGCACCAGCATCAGATAAGATCCGAAATTACACTATCTCTTCTCCAAGATGGTTCCATCATTACGGGATTTTACAACTCTATGGTTTAAACCGAGAAATAGTTTCTTTCGCGGGATTTTACAAAACCAAGAATAAACCGTAAGATAGATCCGAAAATGCACTTTACTATTACCTGGATGTTTCCATTATCACGGGATTTTGCAAGTCTATGATTTAAACCGAGAAATAGTTTCTTTCGCGGGATTTTACAAAATCAAGACTAAACCGTAAACAATGTCAGGTTGAATGTGTTATGACAGCATTGGTTTCGGTGAATATCTGTTTTAGGGGAACATGCAGCGGTTCATCAGCGGTTCATTATCCAACATCAACAACATCATCAACCATCCAATAAACACTTTGTTAAACACATCATTCACGCATTCTATCGGATATTGCAGTGACAACATGGTGAAGCAAACCCGAGATGCCAAACTTGATCATGAAGTGAAATTCCCCAGATTTGTTACTTGAACTTGTACTAATTCTTGTGAATAGGAAACGGTGTACCCAATGTACAAAACCTCTTGACATATACTCAACTGTGTGAGACACCGAAGTGATAGTTACGTTGTGTGTTAAGTGAGAAAGAATCCCAAAAGTAACTAAATAGCCAAGTCTTTATCACACTCTATAAATGCCCAAACAAGTCATCTTCACGGAAGGGTAGAAAGAAAGAAGACGAAATAAGTAACCGCACCCAGAAAAACCTCACTTCATATCCAAATAAGAAATATCGTACAAACAACTCCGTAGTCACCTTAGTTCCAATATCGATTCAAGCCGTGACATAATAACCTTCGTGAAAATGTATGAACCAAGATATCAAACCATATAACACAACAAATCTCAACATCACACCAAATCACATCATCAAATTAAATCTCATCATCAAGAATGTTCAACAAATCTCATAATCAACTCACATCACTCAACAAGTCTCATTTTCATACAAAATGAACACAAGATCCAACTTAAGCCCATATCATAGTTCATACAAAGTTCAGCCCACGACTTAATATCCAATCCAAGAGTGAGAAAGCTCATTGTCCAATTTTCAAGATATATAACAACATCCAAGTCCAACAGATAAACCCGAATGATTCATATAACATTCTCTCACAAACATTCGTGAAATATCAAAACTAAATGACGTTCATCATTAAGATGATCACCATGTACCAATTATGACCATTCACAATTTCACGGAAATATGATATTAACAGTTATGAGCACACTCAAGTTAAAATCAATTTCGTGATAACACACTTAGTTCCCATCAAGCCCACGAAGAGTCCAGCATATGGCCCATGAAATCTGCTTCAAGTCGATTCCAATATTGAGGCCCATACCAACCTGATCCATGTATCACACAACCCTAATTATCTAGATATATAACATCTACTAATCTCACATAAATCCCTAATAACTCTCACAAGTGCAGTCAAAGTAAACATCATCCAACCCTAAAAATATCACAAGAATAATCCGCCCCTATCTTCAGCTTCCATTCACAATCGACTTCAATCCTCCCTCAATATCCTCACAAAACAAAGCGCATCTCTCACCCAATAATACTCACATCAAACAAACGCACCTAGTATAGAATAAGCCACAGGGATGGCTTCAACAATTGTCTTATAATCAAGATCTTCAGGGAAAGGTCTCGGGTAGGTGACACAAAAGATTAGTCCGTATATTGTTTTGTTTTACATCTTGATTGTATTTGAGTTTTAGAGCGAACGAAGACACGATGATAACAATATTGTTATTAATCATGTCTTATGATTCGTAAATTTAATGAAGCATAGGCTTAAAAAAAATCTGTGATGATATATGATTCAAAAAAAATCTTTACAAGATTGGGAATAGATTTGAATCGATATGAGATTTGTTGTGTCTATTGTATCTTTATTTGAAAAGATTAGATGAGAAATGATGGAGTATGTTTATGGGTCATGGCTGTGATATGATGAGTATTAGACTGATGTCAACCAAGGCTTTAGGTATTTGGTATTGGTCATGAGATGGTCTTGATCTAGTCATTTCTTCTTATACCATTATGTCAAGTTGCTTCATCCTTAGTAACACAAGTCGCTAGATCATAAGTCAAGTTGCTATATTGTAGTAGAGGTCGTGGTCAATTGTCAAGTCGCTATACATGAGTCAAGTCGCTACATATTATCAGAACACAACTTGCTAACTTATAAATATAAGTCGCTTTTGACCATTTGACTTTAAGACAACTCGCTACGACTTGTAAAGACAAGTCGCTAGTTTAGCAATGAATCTGGACAGTTTTTTTTTCAGTCAACTCGCTAGCAGGAATTTCTAACCATTTTTCGAATAGCATCAAACCGAGAAAAAACTTATGCAGAAAAAAACTTCATTTTTTACCCAGTTTGGACCTTAAAAATATGACCATATGACCACAAAAATAGATGGTTTGACCTCATGATATGTTTACAGATATTGGAAACAGAAAAGTCATAGAAAAAGAATTTTGACACTGACTTGAACAAAATTTGCTACAAAGACAGAAATGTAAAGATGAGACCATGACTATTTTTGAACCAAAACATGATACTATAACTTGTAAAGAAAACTGTTTACCAAAATAATAATCAGAAAATGATTTTCCGGCCAATAAAAGTACACAAAAACAGTTTTTAAACAAAGCAAAGATACCACACAAATCATCAAAAACACTATAACCTTGGTACGAAACCACACAAATTAACACAACACAATAACCATGGCTCTGGTACCAATTGTAGGATCGTAAATATTATTGTGTTGATGATTCGGGTGGTCTTGGATGATGGAAATACATGTTAGCCATTTGAGAGAGAAAGATAAGAGAGGGTGTTTTTATGGTAGAGACTTTCTTTACAAATTATGAAAGGTTAGATTGAGAAGCACCACCCCTTCCAAGGATGGAAGGGGAATTTATAGTTACAAACATAACGTCCTCCTGTCGGACTATGGATCAGGCATACAGAGGGTAAAGACCCGTCCTTCCTCCACGGTGTTACTCTAAACTATTCTACGCTACTGACTAACTAATTAACTACTAAATAACGTAAATAACTACAAGTCTACGAGCTAACTTATGCTAGACTATAATTGGGGTGACCGATACTTTAACATGGAATTTCCAATTCCTAACAGGCCTCCGCCTTGTCACGCACCAACGCGCACTGAACAACACCCCCAAAGGCGTCTTTCACTTCCCGAGATTCCAAAGTATTGAGGGCAGCAAGGCGCAAGCCATGGCTGATGAGCCACCTGCACTCATAAATTGAGGAAACCAGCTGCGGATATAGCTCTTCATCATATCCGATGCTGAGCTTGCGCAGCTTCATCTCATGCTTCTCCAGCAAACCTCCCACAGTTGCACGAAACTCCTCCAACCGAGAGAAGTACTCATTCTTCCTATTCTCCAAATATCCAAGAGCCCAGAAGCAAGTAGCCTTATAATCCTCTAATGCAGCACGCTCCTGGCTCACTTGGGTAAGCAATGACATCTTTTCCCCAGCAAGTTTTTTGGCATAGGAGCTCGCTGCCTCTGCTTCAGCCTGAGCATTGGCCAGCTGCGCCTCCAGCAACGCAATTTGTTTATCCTTCTGCGCGCTCTAGCTACTCTCCCCAGAATACCTTGACCTTAGCTGCGCAGCCAATGTAGCCTGGTACGCAGCAGCCGACACAAGCTCCTCAACAAGATGGTCCATGGGCACATCCCCAAATACCAACGGCTCGGCGTCTCGGTTCTTGGGCTCAGAAAAGTCAACGCGAAAGGGACTCGCCTCGGGTGGCGACTCCCCAAAATGCTCAGTAGTAACCCCAACGGTTTCAACACTGCACGCAAAAGAAGAGAATCAGTGATTATTTCATAACATAAACAAGGAATGTGATAAGTGCTTCGGCAACAATACTTAATTGGGGGGAGCAGTCTCCGTTGCACGGGGTGGCGATGCGTCGTCTGATGATGACTCCGCGTCAAGAATGACATGACGTTTTCTCCTGGATGAGCCTGTGCCATCACCACCAGGAGCTCTCTTGCGCTTTACTCCTTGGACTGCCTCCTCTGGTTCTACCATGAGGACCCCTACGCTCCCCGCTACGTCTGTGCGTACAACCTCCACTCCAGGGGAGTGTACCCTGGGGCTGGGCACGCTGCGCAGAGGAGTCGCCTCTGGCACAACGGGGGAACCACCCCCCGATTCCTCCAGATTCATCTCCATGGTGCGCCCCGCGGTAGCATCCAAAATAGGGACTTCTCCTTCTCTCAAAGGGCGCACCCCCACTGTGACCTGGCGAGGCTTTGCCAAATGGACAACGCTGAACAAATCCGTCTCTGCGCAGCAAGAAACAAACAAAAACAAGAGTTATATAAAATACAAAGGTGAAAAGAAAGGCTCACATTAATAAAGCAAAGGAGTAGGAAGGACGAGCGCCCACCCTGGTCATCCGCGTCTAGGAAGGTTGGCACCTCGTCAGGACTATCGAAATAGTTGCGACTGATGCCCATGTGCACCAAAAATTCCTCTGGATAGGAATTGATGGGAACACGATTGGCGTTTATCGTTTCCGCATCATCCACGCTGTATGTTCCAGGGAGTGGGCGCTCATCCTTCGGTAGCGAACTTTGAGTGTAGAAGCCGAAGTCCCAGGGGAACAACGCCTCATCAACCCAGAAAAATTTCTCTCTCCAATTCCTAAGCGCGTCTAGTTTCTCAGTATAACACTGCAGTCGTCCTGAGCGCTTAGCAAAAGAAACCCACCCGTTTGACCACGTCATGTGGTAAAAAGCGCGGAAGAGATAGATGGTGGGGTTAATCGCCAACAAACGACAATTAACCTCGTAGTTTGTTATCTTTGCTGCGCCTATACAGTGCAGTTGGGATATGTGTAGGCGATAGTAATTTAGAACGTCGCACACGAATAAGGAGATAGGCACACGTTGATTAGCAAATTCGAAAAACGCTTGTATACCCCCACTTTCCCTTCGGGGAAATCCGCTATCGACGCCTGTGCAGCCGGAACTACCGGATGCAGCGCAAGCAGGATATAATACTCCGAGGTGAACTCACGAAGTTCATCCTCGGTTATATCAGATGAAAATTCAGTTAATCCAAGAACCATGATAAGGTTTCGAATGCGCACGCGCTGTTACCTTGAAAGTTTAAGGGTTTCTTGGTTGATATTTCGAGTTTTTCAACAATGGTGGAAATGCTTTTTACTGTAATAAACACAGTAAAAGGGAGGCGGTAGTTTATATAGGGTTCCACATCCATGTGATGCTCGACACGTGGATCCCACTTTCTCTAAACGTGTGGATGGGAGTTGCTGACGTGGCACACTTTCCACTCACTTTCTCACGTTTTACGAGGGATGTATTTGACTTAATTCGACTGGATTCACCGTATCTTCTTTTAGGCGGGAAACCTTTGAAGCTTCTCCGCTACGCCTTGAGGGATCTATTGGCTACAGTTATTAGTCTAGCATCTGCGGGTTTCATCCTGCGCATACTAGACTGGGGGACATGATGACGTA
This sequence comes from Chrysanthemum seticuspe, assembly GCA_019973895.1. NCBI lineage: Eukaryota > Viridiplantae > Streptophyta > Magnoliopsida > Asterales > Asteraceae > Chrysanthemum > Chrysanthemum seticuspe. The sequence goes on from BPTQ01000004.1 coordinate 162,391,518, forward strand.
TAGTCCACATTCGGGTCACAAACCCGACCAATGAACGCTACTAGCAATCGAGCCCAGTACGAATGGGCTAACCCGGTAAAGGTTTGGGCTCAAGAAGGCCCAAACCCGAAGTTATTTATGGTTTTGATATCAGATATCTCTTATTTATGAGATATGTATCAATTGACCGACTTAGGCGGGATACGCCAAAGGTTGGGGAACACGAAACCAACAAGTATTTCGTGTGTATATAAAGGGCCTCTCGGCCCTCATTAAAGGGACGATTTACAAAAACCTAACTCTCCACTAAACCCTAAAACCGATTACTTACTCTCACACCGGAGGATAATCGTGGGAGACAATCCCACGATAAGCCTAACGGTGTTTTCTGTTTTCTTAGTGCGCAGGTCTCAAGCATCAAGGTCTAATTGATACGGGAACCGGAGTCCAAATTAGGAAAGCCCAACTTTTGTATCAACACTCACATTGACACCTTCATCTTCTTCACAAACTTACAGCAGTTAACGTCCAAGGTAGGTCTGAAATTTTCTTTTTTCTTTTTTCTTTTTTACTTCCTCTTAAATCTTAAATCTAAGGTGATTCCTGAATCATTTCCAAGGCAGGTCTTGAAAAAGTCTCGGTATCACTACTAAAAGATTTTTCCGGCCATGGTGGTTCTGGGGCACCACCTAGACATGCCTAGGTTCGCCTCTGTCTGGTGGGAAATAACCCAAATGACCCGTTGCATAAGGTTAAAAAGAAAAAGAAAAAAAACTACACAAATTACCATTGGCGTAAGCCAATTCACTGGCTCAAATCCAGTTGGCTCACGATTGGCGTTTTGCCCGGTATGCATTTTGGCACGCCAAAGGTTCAAGATGGGTGGATTTGGCGTGTTATTGCACACGATACCATGTGCTCTAATGCAAACAAAAGGAACCCCCCAATTCGTCCCATATGTGACGCAACTCACATGGTCCCCAAACCAATTTTGCATGTGTTCTTATTAGAGTTAGGCACATATGGTACTAGGTGAAAGTGATTTTGTTACATATACACTATTAATTCTATAAATACAAGTTAAATGAGCTCATTTTTATTTCACAACTCAAAAATCACCAACTCTTGCTCTTTCTCTCTTTGTTGGCATCGAACACACCTCAAACACACACACAAAATTTCTTTATTGCTTGATTCTTGGAATATTTGGATACAAAGAATATAAATTAGGTCACATGGGTTATTAAACAAGATTTGTGTCATATTTGTACTAGCTTTCCATTTTACACTAAGAGTTGTAAGTCTTCTTTTTCATAATTAACTTGTAATTTCATGAAGTTTAAAACATTTAGTTTCTAAAAGTACAATTTGATTTCTAAGATTTGCAAGTAAAAGATTTGAAAACCCTAAGTATATATACATACATATACATGACACATATACAAAATACTTTCAAACTATGTATCACCATGTTGTGTTTGTCATTTTGTGTTTAAAATCATGTACAAAGTTAACTTGCGTATGATCTGCGGTTTAATTAGTGTTAATTTTTATATTATGTTATGAATTGGTGGATGAGATAAAATAGGTTAGTTTGCGATATTTGTTGGTTGAGGAAATAATGAGAATTGGTAGAAGAGAATTAGGAGTTGATTGGAGTTGTGATTGCGGATAAAACGCGTAGCTTAAACGTTGGAAAATACACTTTTGGACACGGCTGTCCCGAAACATAAAAATTGACTAAATGAGTTTACGTTTTTCAAGAATAAGCTAGAAAATAGAAAACACACTTTATAAAGAAAACGTGATCGCTTGAACGGGCGAAAACGGACTTCAAACGAGAAAGTTATGTTATTTTTAAGTTATGATGTTAAACATACTTTTACAATATTTAATAGCTAAACATATATTTTCATAAACTTGGAAAGTGAGTTTTGGAACACCAGAAGTGAAATAGGTAAAAATGGTAAAGTAAGGATTTACGAACGGGTCATGCCGAATTTTCGCTAGAAATACAATACTTAACCTATTTTTATAAAAAATAAGTTATACTTAAGAATAAATGTGTATTTTTCCATAAAAGTGTCAAAATAGTGAAATTTGACTTTTAAAAGTTATAAATGATAATTATTGATAAAACCCGACAAAAAGACGAAAACCCGATAAAAGGACAAAAACCAACAAAAAGACGAAATAATTTATAAATTATTAAACAAGTTTTATTTTGGGAACACTTATAGCAAATACGAGAACATTTAACAAGTAACGGAATATTTTTCTTTAACGATAAAAAACAAACACAACGTGGCGTGATGATACAATGTTTTAAACATTCATTTGCATTTTCATATTTCATAGAGTATCATACTAAGTTAAGCCCGTACTTAACTAGGTTACCTTTTGGATTCGTTATCTTTCATTAATTGACTTACTCATTATCAGATCACTATCATTCATCAGGTGAGTTTCATAGCCCTATTTTTACTTGATTTACAGTATTTTCCAAATTCTCAGGGTAGGAATACATTGCTTGTTTTTATGCAGACACGAGTACCAAAAACAGTTATAATGCCTAAGTTACCTCCGTTGCCATCCAAAGTCCACTGTCAAATCATGAACCGTTAATTAATTGTAAGTGCGAATTATGTGAATACAACTATTTGGGTTAACACCCCTGTCGGGGTTGGTCGCTCCAACTGGGTAAATGGAGGCATATCATTCGGATCATATCCGAGTGTCTGGAAAACACTCTCATGGGGCAAGATTATTATTATATGCACTATTGCATTGTCAGGACGTTGAGCTTCGGTGTCATGAGCTTAGGGCATTATATGTATTTTCATATGACGTTGTAATTGTTATAATTGTCATAAACCTAAAATCTTGTGTTCCGTACACGATAACTATTTAATTAAACATATGAAATCACCAGCTTTTTGCTGACTTTTAGGCATGTTTTTTTAGGTGCTTAAATCTGAAGCATATTGAATCAAGGCAGGGCATGGGATTGCATGGTCGTAGGCACACTATGAGTGCATTTTTACACAGATAAACCAGTTTTTACATTTGGGACAACCACAATTTATGAGCCATGTTTTCCGCACTTAAAATAATGTTTTAGACATCTTAATTACTTAATGTAAATTTCACCATTAAAACGGGTTAGGAAATCCGTTCTCTATATATTGTGTGTCATGAATACCAATTTAGTTGCACACCGATGTCATTACTATTTCCGTTGCGTTGTTCATCTTTGGGGGTGTGACATCATGACACCGAAGCTACGACAGTTATGCAAGTTAAAGCAACTGGTTTAAAGGCTCGGTAAGTGTCTAACCCGCGACACTTAGGTTTCGACATGGTATACGTCCGTTTGCCTATTCGATAAAACGCAACGGGGGAGTCACCCCAATAGATCTATTTATAACACTCGTGCTTCCCGCAGAAATTAACTGTCCATGATAGTGGGTATAGTTTACAGTGCTTAGGCTAATCCGTAATAATTTAAAAATATGTACTTGTGTCCAAAGTAAAACAAGTATATTCTCACCCCGAGTTTGTAAAACAAGTGATTAAATAAGTAAAATATGGGGCTATAAACTTACCTCTAGTAAAGTAGTAGTCCGGGAAAAGTAAGTCAAAGTATAATGTGTAACGGCTCCGACACGCGACCTAAATAAATATGGTTCGCCTATTACAATATATGAAACGCAATAAATGTAAATGTGTTTTCAAAAACCTTGTATCACCATGACAATTTTGTGTTTTAGTTTAATAAGTTAAAAATACTCTTTACGTCCCAGTATGTATTTATATAAGTTTCGGCACTTGTAAAATATTCCCGTGTTATCTACTTTTAATAGTCACATTATAAGAGTTCTCTCGTCCTTATTACGCGTATTAAAATAATACTCTTTTTATAATTTATAAAATAGTTTGTCTTTTAGTCGGGTTCAAATAATGTCCATTTTATTATTTACATAAGTCTATTTTAATACTTTGTCTTTATGTCGTATTTGAAAATAATAACCCTTCTATTATTTATAAAAGTCTATATAACTCATTTCGTCCTCTTGTCGTGTTTTAGCAATTTCATCTTTTTGTCGTATTTATAAATAATATGCATTTTTATTATTTATAAAAGTCTAGTTAAATAGTTTTGTCCTCTTGTCGTTATTTTTAGAAAATATTTCTAAGTAATATATTATGTTGTAAAATTCTAACGAAAATAAGACATGACCTGTTTGTTTATTCTTACTTTACCAGTCTCGGATTTTGGGAAAATGACCAAATATATATTACCTAACGTCTTTTACCAGTTTTTCCTATCTCATTTCTAACGGTTCGAAAACTATTTCAAAATTCATAAAAATACCTTTTCACTAATTGTAAAAAGTGTAGTTTTCGTCGTAACTTCAAAACGACGTAACTTTCTCGTTTTAGGTCCGTTTTGAGTAGTTCAAGCGGACACGTTTAGCTTATAGTGTCTAGTCTCTATTTCTTTACACTATTTTCTGTTTTGGGACAACAAGGTCGTAAAATGTATATTTCATAATTTAAACTACGTTTTCAGCCGCAAAACACAACTTCAAGCTAAACCTAGTCCCTTCCATCAATTGTTACAATTTTCTCAATCACACAACAACTTCAAACTATCACAGTTTCCCTTCCATCGATTTGCAATAATAACTTCTCATTATCAAGAACATAAGCTTAATAAATAACAAATGAGTCGTAAACTAGACACAAGTGAACTTTATACAACTAGTTAAGTAAAAGACAAACACAACATGGTGATACAAATCTTATCATGTTTTTTTTATTATGTATGTCTTGTATATATATTTATATGCACGACTAGTTCTTAAAATTTTTCTTACAAATCTTAACATATAAGTTGTACTTTAGTTAAATCTGTAATATCCAAAATTTTAATGGATGAAATTGGTTGTTTATCTAACTTGTGGTACTAGATATAAAGTAAGTTATTGCTCAAGGGTGGTGTTGTATTTACAAAAGATGAATGGGACTAATTATGTCATGAGGTCTAAAAGTTATAAAAGATAATGTGGATTGAATTAGTCAATCAGATAAGGGCTACTAGGCTATGTTTTAGTTGTGATATTTGTTGTTCCCCGTTCACTATCGTTTAAAACAGTTTAAATTTATAAAACAAGTTAATAGTGAACTATGACTGAAATTAACATAAGGAAAACACACTAAGTAATTTTCAACATCATATTCTTATTAGAAATAAATCAACAAAGAATACGTTACCCAAGTACTTGCGGAATAGTACTTGGGATTGAAATGACAAAGTTGGGTGATTCCTCTCTAAGCTCAGGCTAAGTCTGAGCACAACTCTTAGAGCTCACTGAGCTATCTCAGGAACTAAGTTGTATTTGGAGGAGTGAAAAGATGGCTTGCGTGTATGTGTGTTTTTACAATTCACAAGCTTAACCTTTTCACTCCATCTCTTATGCTATTTATACATGTATGATATTTGACTCTTTCCTAAGTGACAAACAGACATCATACAGAAGACAAAATACGGATGTATTTTGTCTCTGTTTACAAAGACTATTCTAGGTAAGAGACAAGACTACTTTCCTAAATTCAGTGATGACACTGAACCTGATCTTTTGCCATTCAGGGAAAGTTGACTTTGGTTGATAAGGACTTCGTCTTATCTGATTCAACCTTTCCCGCCTTGTCCCGCTCTTTCTTCAGTCTTTACATCCTTCAGTCTTCTACTTCAGTTTGTCTTCAGTGTAAGAAGTTGGAGAGGAATCTTAGGGATTCAGTGAGTTATTGTCATCACTCACTGAATCCATCATCTTCTTCTTGACTCAGTCTTCACTCTTTAAGTTCCGCCTTACTGAGTGGAGAGACTTCTTCATTGCCTCTTACTGAGTATCCTGAAGACGACTCACTAAGAGACTATACACTCAGTGACCTGTTTGTGTTAACGGATTAAACACTTGGGCTATTTTCTATTCAAATCCTAGATTAAGGGTTTTGGGTATTTACTGAACCCAACAATATTCATGAGATTTTCTGCCCAACTCACCTTAAGTATCACAACAGCCGTATAAAAACACACACACAAAACCCTAATACGAAGACTGAAAGGGAATGCACATCAAGGAGAAAAAAAAGGGAATTTTTCATTCAGGTTTCTGTTGTGATATCTTGTTTTGATTCGACTTCGAGTGGCAGATTCGTGTGAGGTAATTTTTATTCTAATCTGCAAGGTTCCGTGAGGGTTATATGTAGATAGACATCTTTGATTGATAGAGTTTTCTTAAGATTGTACCAGTTTTGTTTTGGGTGTCTACACTTAGTTTTAAAAGTTAGTCAAATCACACCAATATAATATGATTTAGAATGAATCAAATATTCAGTAATTACGTAAAGATAATATACCTTTTTACTCATTATTTAAAGGATTAAAGAAAAACATGGATAAGGGAATTTGTTGTTGCGTTGCTTTTGTTACCGCATGCACACGTGATACAAAACCTTGTAGTGTACTTGATTTTAAATTGTGGAATTCTTAAACTAAAAATTGTTAATTGTACTATTAGTTAAGTTCCATTGAATCATGACATATTAAAGGTGTATTTCTAGGAGTATTTAAATTATAATAGTTGGTCACGTGGTTGTTTATTTTATAAATTGCATGAATGAATTACAAAAGCTAGTAACATTGTAAAATTTGAACAAAGAGATCAGCCAAGGTGGTTTAAGTGATGGCTCAAAATGAAATAGGTAGACATAAATATTTTATACAAGTGGAAAACTAGATCAACCAAATAGGGTCTATTATGTTAAGATGTGATATACCATGAGTTGAATTTTAGAAGTATATGTTGTTTGAAACTGTAGGAGACTTGTTTGGACAAGAAGGGAAAATGAAAAAAATATATTATCAGGTGAGTTTTCATGTGCTTTTAAATTGGGTTTCACTTTTATTCAAAGTACGATTATGCTACTTGTTTAAATGATCATTATTTGCTACGTGTTTTGAGTGTTTGATAATATGTGAAAGTTAAGTAAATTGTTATATTTAAAATGTTGAGATACATAAATGTTGAATTGTGAATTGTGAATTGTGAATCGTGAAATATGAATTGTTGGAACCGTTGAACCAAACGGGTATGAATACAATTATTGGAACCGTTGAACCACCCGGGTATGAATATGAATTGTTGGAACCGTTGAACCAAACGGGTATATGTTGAATCGTTGGAACCGTTGAATCGGACGAAAATATAAATAGTTGGTATATCTTATAACGTGATATAAATTGAATTATTGGTTTATATTAAGTTGTTAGTATTCGAATTAATTAAGAATAGCTATAACTGAATAACACTTATATGAGATTTGAACAAATTGCATGATATTTTATAAGTTTGATTTTATCTGAATTGTTTTATATGTGAAAACCATGAATTCTCACCAGGCCTTTGGCTGACCCAAAACTCTTTTAAAATTTTTGCAACTCAGATAAGCCACTTTAGGAATCAAGAGTTTGATTGAGACCGAGTAAGAGTAGACGCTTCCGCTGATATAAAGTAAATTAGAGGGTTTAACGCTCCGAAAAGGCGGGGTGTTACAGTTGGCATCAGAGCCACAGGTTTAAGTGAATTAGGTTTTAGGAACCTAGTCTGAAACCTAGATTAAGTATTTAAGTTGCAAAAAATTTTTTAGTGCCTTCTAGGCTCATTAAAAATAAGGAGTAATAGTTGTATTTTGACATGAATTAGATACCTTTATATAGATATATACCCAAATTGAAATGATATCTTAATATGTATCTAGTAATAGTTGAATACGTTAGCCTCTTAGATATCTTATGGACTTCAATTAAAATGACACAGAGAAATGGAAGGAAAGGGTGGTGGTGGTTCCAAGATAAATCCAGGAAAGAACCAAGATGTGCCTGTTACCAAGGGGAACTTAGTAACGAGATCATAAGGATTATGTCAGAACACATGCCCACTATTCTGGCTAAAATTCAAGAAAACTTTAGGAAGGCAGAAGAAGCTAGAAAAGCTGCAGAAGAGGCTGAGAAAAAGAAAAAAGGCAAATGAAGATGCAGAGAGGAGGAGAAAAGCAATGGAAGATAAGAGAGCTACAAAGGGGAAAGAAAGGAAAAGAAAGGCTGAACAAGATAGGAAAAGCATAGAAGATGCTGAAAGACGTAGAAATGAAAAAGCTCAAGGAGACGGATGTAGCTACAAGTCCTTCTTAAACTGCAAACCGACCGAATTTCATCAAGATAGGGACCCTGTGATAGTCACCAACTGGTTAAAGGAGATAGAAGACATCTTTGAAATTAGTGAATGCTCACGTGGACAAAGAGTGAAGTATGCATCCCATTTACTTAAGGGAGAAGCGTGACATTGGTGGAATATGATCAAGATCGCTCGTGGTAATGAAGCTGTGAGTGCTATGACATGGGAAAAATTTGAAGAGTTGGTCATGGAAAATTATTGTCCCCAAGGATTGATGGATAAGCTTGAGGAAGAATTCTTGAAACTACAACAAAATGATATGACAGTCCTGAAATACACATCAAAGTTTAAGGAAAAGGCAAGATTTGTGAAATACCAGGTAGCTACTGAGGAAAGAAGAATCAAATGGTACATATATGGTTTACGAGCTGGGATCAGGCGTCCAGTTCAACAAGCAAGATCCTCTACTTTTCAAGAAGCCGTGGAACTTGCTTTGATGGTTGAGAAAGAGAATAATCGTCACCTAGAAGGAGGAGGAGGAGACAACAAAAGAAAGAGAGAGAATCGTGACGATGACATGAAAAAGATCAAAATAAGTGGTGAGAAAATGGAGAATTCAAGCGAGTATAAACAATGTACGATATGCAAAAAGACACATAGGGGGAAATGTTGGCATGAGGATTGTCGTAATTGTGGGAAACCGGGACATGCAACAAAGGACTGTAAAGCTGATTGGGTTTGTTTTAAATGTAAGAAACCGGGACACAAGATCGTTGATTGTCCTGAATGGAAGCCTCTCAATCCACAAGAGAAAGCGGGATATAGCGGCAACTGAGTTAAGTACAAAGATACTCAACCACTGAAGACAAAAGGAAGAGTTTTTCAATTGACAGCTGAAAATGCTCAATACACTCCGTATTAGTAAGAAGACATTAGCAACACTTTTCACTATTTCGCATTTTGATGTTTTAAATTTGCTAAGTTTCATTTAGTTTCGTGAAAACTTACCTTCTTTGTTTATTGCAAGAGTACAATTGTTACATTTAACTTTCTAATAAACCATAAGAGTTTTAAATGAGCATGACGCTATCGCAAGGTATCTACATTTATATATCTAGACTAAATTTTCAGGACAAAATTATTTTTTAGGGGGGAAGATTTGTAATATCCGAAATTTTAATGGATGAAATTGGTTGTTTATCTAACTTGTGGCACTAGATATAAAGTAAGTTATTATTCAAGGGTGGTGTTGTATTTACAAAAGATGAATTTGACTAATTATGTCATGAGGTCTAAAAGTTATAAAAGGTAATGTGGATTGAATTAGTCAATCAGATAAGGGCTACTAGACTACGGTTTAGTTGCGATATTCACGAGATTTACTGCCCAACTCACCTTAAGTATCACAACAGCCGAACAAACACACAAAACCTTAATACAAAGATTGAGAGGGAATGCACATCAAGGAGAAAAAAAGGGATTTTTCCTTCAGGTTTCTGTGGTGATATTTTGTTTTGATTCGACTTTGAGTGGCGGATTCGTGTGAGGTAATTCCTATTCTAATCTGCATGGTTTCATGAGGGTTATATGTAGGGGTGTAACCGAGTCGAGCCAAGCCCGAGCTTGACAAGGCTCGAACTCAGCTCGAAAAAAAAAACTAGGCTCAAGTTCGGCTCGATAGCTCGTCAAGCTTTAACAATCTAGGCTTGAGCTCGGCTCGATTCAGTTTCGAGCTAAGCTCAAGCTTTGCTTCAAAAGCTCAAATATATGTATATGAATACATGATTACATATTTACTACCCCTATTCCAACTCCTGAACATGTTGATTAAGGAGTTGAGACTTGAGACTCGAAAAGAAGAAAAAATACAATACAGTACCAAATGAATAAAATCATATAAAGACCCTACAAAAGGGACATACACCTGAACCAATGAATCATATCTAACTTGGACAAAATGTGGCTAAATTGTCACCTGATGCCATACATTCAAGAGTCAAGAGTCAAGAAGATAAAACAAGTCTAACATTAAAATGAAACATAATCAGTAAATACTAGTTAAGTTTCGAATGTCTAAAATAGTTCAACAAAATATTATTCGCGTGACGTCATAAGCTTCATAGATCTTGAATACTTGAGCAAAATGATTTCCATAACTTGAATACTTATTTATAATTAGGTTAATATTCAAATTAACCCTTGTTTACTTAAAGCTCAAAAAAGCTCGATAAAAGCTCGAGTCGAGCCATCAAAAGCTCAAGCTCGACTCACTATATGTTTCGAGCCAATATATTGGGCTTGAGCTCGGCTTGAGCTCGATAAAAGCTCGACTCGATCGAGCCAAGCTCGAGCTCGAGCTCGAGTTGCTTGATAAAAGCTCGGCTTGTTTGCACCCCTAGTTATATGTAGATAGACATCTTTGATTGATAGAGTTTTCTTAAGATTGTATCAGTTTTGTTTTGGGTATTTGCACTTAGTTTTAAAAGTTAGTCAAACCACACCAATATAATATGATTTAGAATGAATCAAATATTCAGTAATTACCTAAAGATGATATACCTTTTTACTCATTATTTAAAGGATTAAAGAATAACATGGACAAGGGAATTTGTTGTTGCGTTGCTTTTGTTACCGCATGCACATGTGATACAAAACCTTGTAGTGTACTTGATTTTAAATTGTGGAATTCTTAAACTAAAAATTGTTAACTGTACTATTAGTTAAGTTCCATTGAATCATGACATATTAAAGGTGTATTGCTAGGAGTATCTAAATTATAATAGTTGGTCACGTGGTTGTTTATTTTGTAAATTGCATGAATGAATTACAAAAGCTAGTAACATTGTAAAATTTGAACAAAGAGATCAGCCAATGTGGTTTAAGTGATGGCTCAAAATGAAATAGATAGACATAAATATTTTATACAAGTGGAAAACTAGATCAGCCAAATAGTCTATTATGTTAAGATGTGATATACCATGAGTGAAATTTTAGAAGTATATGTTGTTTGAAACTGTAGGAGACTTGTTTGGAAAAGAAGGGAAAGCGACAAAAATATTATCAGGTGAGTTTTCATGTGCTTTTAAATTGGGTTGCACTTTTATTCGAAGTACTATTATGCGACTTGTTTAAATGATCGTTATTTGCTACGTGTTTTGAGTGTTTGATAATATGTGAAAGTTGAGTAAATTGCTATATTTAAGATGTTGAGATATATAAATGTTGAATTGTGAATAGTGAAATATGAATTATTGGAACCGTTGAACCGAACGGGTATGAATATGAATTGTTGGAACCGTTGAACCGAACGGGTATATGTTGAATCGTTGGAACCATTGAATCGAACGAGAATATAAATAGTTGGTATACCTTATAATGTGATATAAATTAAATTGTTGGTTTATATTAAGTTGTTGGTATTTGAATTAATTAAGAATATGCTATAATTGAATAACACTTATATGAGATTTGAACAAATTGCATGATCATTTTATAAGTTTGATTTTATATGAATTGTTTTATATGTGAAAACCATGAATTCTCACTAGGCCTTTGGCTGACCCAAAACCCTTTTAAAATTTTTGCAACTCAGATAAGCCGCTTTATGAATCAAGAGTTTGATTGAGACCGAGTAAGAGTAGACGCTTCCGCTGATATAAGGTAAATAAGAGGGTTTAACGCTCCGAAAAGACGGGGTGTTACAAAATCCATGTCAAGAACATCAAGAAAGTAAAAATAAAATAAAAATAATAGTAAATAAATAAATGAATAAAAATACTTACAATATTTGATGAAAATTGTAGACCTAGTGTGCAAGAACAACCCCAAAGTAAATGTTATGACCCAATAAACTATACCAAATGACTTAATTAAGATTCCTTAACCTAAAACCTTCAAGATCCAAGCAAAATTATGATTATGGGAGGGTGTATGTGTTCGAACGAGCTAGGGAAGGAGGAAAAGAAGAGAGAAAATTTTTGTTGTGGTTGTGTCTGAAGTTAGGATAGACTTAATAACAAAAGGATTTGACTTTCAAATTAAGTCCAAATTGTATGATATCATCACCAAGTACATGGGAAGGCTACAGAACAAGTTGACATGTGGTGGGGTAGGGGGAGGGGTGGGGGGTTGTGACGATCAGATAGAGCCAATGGGAGGGGGAAGAGTTTTGATTTTGAAACTTTGTGTATTTTGTGTATTTGGATATGTATTGTGGTATTTAATGCAAAGGTGACAGATCGTTTGGGCGTTTTCATGCACACATAAGTATAAATGAAAATTGTAAGCGCTTTTATGCAAAAGTTATGAAATTAGGTTTAAAAATGTTGTAACATACTAATTTAATGCGCTTTGATTTGCAAATGTGATGTAGTTCTCAAGTCTTTAAGCTTTGTAGATTCTTTAACATTGAAGAAGAATCGTTTTGACTTTTGTGTTGCCTTTGAGTATGAGAGAACTTCAAGTGTGATGTTATCGGTATGAGCATGTGGAGGTTGGCACGGTCTTTCCTCCAAGGATCAATCATTAGTTCCTGCATGAATAGGTTAGTTAAAAACACCAATCCATCATTGTGGACTTTTCTAGAAGATTTGACCACTACAATTGTTTTACTGATGAATGTCTTGATTCCATTCACCTTGGTCGGGCGAATCAGCCGTCCTAATCCCGTTGAGGGACAGTTGGCATTACATTGAAAGTTCAAGTAATGACCCATATCTTCAGGACTCGATTCTTGAAAGGAATCTCATTAGCGGGATTTCTAGCACTTACAAGTTCGAATGTCGAGGGTGTTAACAGCATAGTGTGAAAACACATATCTAATTCTTACAAAGGCTGTTCCTAAACTGGAGGCCCTCAAGTAGGCTCACACAATATACCGAAGTATATCTATAGTTCAGGTGAGTCGCTGAGGTACACCGAAGCATCACCTCACGACTGTAGACCGTTTGAGACACACTAAGCGTAACCCACAATAAGTTATCGAAGTGACCTGCTGTCAGGGCTATTTGATGTTGACCCTGGTAGGAGTTTCCATTCAATCACTGAGGATCACAAATGTGAATCCCCTCATAAATGTTCTCGACCGATTGCTAAGATCTGCGAAGGACTCTAGAATGTGTCAGTTGCGTTCTTATTGTTGAACGACAAGTGATGAAAGATCAAGTGTTCCTAAGAAATCTTTTGATGAATCTCGTGGCTCTAGACTCAATAGTGTTCTTTGGTTTTCCTAAGCAGAGAATAGGGAGAGGGTCTCCTTCTTCAATACCAACAATCTCTAAAAGAAAGTCGATAGATTACGTAGGGTTCCCTGTGAGAATGAAACAAGCTTTTTTGAGAGAACTTGAGTGGCTTAGAAGGTTTAGTGCATTGCATCACTAGGTCCATGATGACTTTGTCTTCAATACCGGTGTCATCTTGTGTCTGCCCTAAGTTTAGTGCATTGCATCACTAGGTCCATATAAATTAAACCCGGTGTCTGCCCTAAGTTGAATCATATGGAGGGTTATTTCTTTTCATCCTTTTCTTTATCTTTTCTTTTTAATTCTTCAACTCCTTCTTTCTCCGATTCTCATTTTCTCCTTTTTCAATCATACCTAAAGACTTCTAAATTATAACTATTAGTGATGTCCTTGGGTAGATTCCTCCGGCTCTGGCGGATCATAGGACGTTTATTCCTAAACTTAGTCACCTTATAACTCCATGACTATCCTGCGTTGCCATAAAACCATTTGCTTGAAATTCTCTCAAAGTGTTTATGAATGAAAACATGTTTGTAACACTTCGAGAGTTTTATATTTTCAGGAATACTGCCCCTCCACATGTGCTTATGAGTTTTGACAGAAATCTACACATTGAGGGTAGAATGCGCACTTTTGAATTGATCGACTCAAGATAGACAATTCCCTACGACACACGGTTACGTTGTATAGTTAAAGAGATACATTGTCACCTTTTAGGTGACAACTAGCTCTAATAACTACCTTGAAGATGTGAACAAACCTTGAAAAGGTTGTCAAACCCGTCAAAGTTCATGTCTATCAAGAGTTTCTCGAATTGGTATGATCTACTAAGACAAGTCTTTGGAAGACAAATCTTTTCAATTTATGACATTTTAGAGCTCGTCAATTCAAGAGTTAAGTCTTAGCACACTGAGATTCTATTCATAATCCGACATATTTTGATCACACAATTTTTCTCCCCCCTCAAAAATGGCATATCAATGTTATTTTTGATGAAATTTTGATTTAAAATATGACCATTTTGAGTTTTGCGGGAAGATTTTTGCAAAGAACGTTGTTTGAATAATTATAGTTTGCAAATACTGCCCCTCAACAAGTGATGTTAACTTCTGAGGTTTTGGAAAACACGAGAGGGAATACTTGTTCTTTTGAGCAAAATTATGAAAATATTGAAAATTTTGATTAATTTTACTCAAAAGTAAGAAGCTTTCGCTCCTTTTATAAGGATTGTGGCACTTAAGCATACCACAGGGTCCTTTCCATACAAGATCGGGTTGTACACTGCTATTTATGCACAAACCATAATGAATATAAATTAATAAATCAATCAATCAATCAATCAAAATCACAATCAAGAGTTTTAAGAGTACCCAATGGTTTACACACGACTAGGAACTTTATCTGGACGTTGGTATGTCAAAATAGAAAAGCTCGGTCTTCCCCCCACATAGATTTCTAACCTTCGCATCTGGTCCCTGTGAATCAACCTTTCATCCAGTCTATTAATGAACTGACGAACATCCTTGCGATCCTTAGAATTCCATCTCTTCGACTGAACCATACCCATCTCAATATCCTTCACATGATATGCCAAACCATCACGAACCATCTTCAGTGTGGCATCACAAAACTTGTGAATTTCATCATACGTCATGAAACACGTATGATGATGTTCACTTTGGTAGACGATCCCAAACTTTGGTTTATGCAAGAGTGTAGACTGAGGTTCTTGGTTGAGCTCGTTGAAGTGTAGAAGTGGTTTGGTAAGATTGAGTTGTTTCAGGTATGATTCCACTCCGAGTTGTAAGTCTTCAACACGTTCCTGAATAACCTTGCTGCGGATGAATATGAGAAGTGCGGTGATGTACTTGAGCTGAATTTATGTCGAGAACTGACGCATCTTTCCTTGTACCTTTAGGAGATACATCTCTTCAATATCGTTGAGTGATAGATCTGGAAAGTCAGCTTCGGTGAGTTCATACTCTTTTTCATCTTGTCGTTTGACTTTGATCTTGGACAAGAAGGAGTAGTCCAACTTGGTTTCCAATTTCACCGACATAAGAACAACTATCCTTTGGTCATGCTTCACATCTTTTTTTGACTTCCTAACGCTGTAGCTCCTGTAGTACAGCCTTCTCCTCTCCGGAAAATGATGAATACCAAATTTAGCATCAATGTCATACTTCACAACCTTGTCTACAAACAGGTTTGTGGCATCTTCTTCAATGGCGATGTTGGTGGAGAACAAGTCAGCTGGAATG
This sequence comes from Chrysanthemum seticuspe, assembly GCA_019973895.1. NCBI lineage: Eukaryota > Viridiplantae > Streptophyta > Magnoliopsida > Asterales > Asteraceae > Chrysanthemum > Chrysanthemum seticuspe. The sequence continues at coordinate 162,407,241 of BPTQ01000004.1, forward strand.
TTGAACGTCAGGGATATAACATACTTCTTACTGACACTGCTTCCGTGTGGAAGAAATTCCAAATCATTGTTGAAGAAGAAACGGAATGGAATCCTTGGTTGTTCTGGTTTGCCAATCATCGGTAGAGGTTTGGTCCAATCTGTGTAGTAAGGTTCATTATCCTTTCTTGTGTAGTCGATGTTTGATTCCGGGTTGAGCCAGTCGATATTGTTGAACATTGCACGGGCAATGTTGTCCAAGTGGTATTCTAGCTCAATTGCACTGCAGGATCTTTCTTTTAGTAGATTGAAGGAATCGTTCTTAATCCTGCAGAGTTCCCATTTCGTCATATTCTTGACCTTGAATTCATCTTGAATAATCTGAACCTGCTCCATAGTTCGACCATCTACCGGTTCTTGACCTTCTGCTAGTCTTGGTTGCGCCTCAACCATGTTACTACACCATTCAAACTCCTTAGTGTTGTCGTCATCTAACCAAGAGACGACCGACGATTTCTTTTTCTTTGGTCTGGAGGATGACTCTGGTCGAGGTGATGGTCGGGGGCGTTGGTTGACGTCGAGGCTCGGGAATATCATAATCTTCACCACCGGTATATGTAAAATGGTCACCAGTTTTCTGCTATGGACGTGGGGATTATGTATCCCGTGGTTGATCAGATGGTGGTTGTTGGGTTGCTTTTATGGGGGTGTGGTGGTTGGCTTAACAGGTGGTGGTGGCATGGATGACGACGACTCACCGGTCTTCTTTTGTCTTTTGGTGTTCGGATCCTCATCCTTGTCGTCATCATCTCTTGGCCCCTTGTCTTGCCCAATAGCTTCTTTGCAAGTTGTTTTGAGTTGACATTCCAGAAGTAGATCATATAGCTTTACGTCATCTGGAGTAAAAGATGGAGCTCGAGTAGCCATTTTGTTCACCAATTATGCAAGTAACTCATCTTCAGAGACAACTGGGGGCTTGACCGGTCTTATTTGCATGACCACCGGTGTAGTGGTAATCACCTGCTAAACCATTGTTTTAACCATTGGATAGAACTGATTCTTGAACATCTCTCTAGTGACCCCAGGAACCATGTTTCGAAGATAGTTGTGAGTGTAGTTCCTGATTTGTTCATTCATTTGACCTTGAACGTCCCTAGAAAGAAATTCCTGAATCTGTTCTCTTTCGCCTTGAAATGTATCCATCTATTCGAAAGATCGATGAACACGTCGGCCAGCGTGTTCATTCGCGTTTGAAAAAGATTTTGTTTCCTGGTTCGTGAATGATGCACAACTTTCTGGATCTTTGCTTTGGCACGAGATGCCCACGTGTCGGCCTTCTTCTTGATTGATTTCGATGATGATTTTGTTGTTTCTTTGGTTGGTGGTGGTGATGAATGTGATGATGATTCATGTATGGATGTGTTGAGAGGCGTTTCTGTCACACCCCCAAATTACCTGTTTTGCAGCGGAATGGAATTCCTGGAGGTCGACTGTCATAGCATCACAATCACAGTTATATTGAACGACCTAAAGTGTCGTTTGGAAAACACATCGTTTGATTTAATAAATCAATCAGAGTTTACAAAGTATAGGTCCCAAATGAAAGTCACTATGTACGGAAATAAATTTGATACAATTCAAACGATGTTTTTAAAGTTCATAAAACCCAAGTGAGACGCGTCGTCACCGCGACTCTATGATATGTCCACATGTATGCCATGAAGTGAATGCCTTAGATACTTGAGATAAAACATGCTAAAAAGTATCAACACAAAGGTTGAGTGAGTTCATAGAGTTTGAGTTGAAATATAAAGCCTTTCAAAATCGTTTATGCAGCAAAGGCATTGTAAATCCACTCAGTTCCAAGTTCCGCCCATACAAAACTTGTAACCTGTGTGTTCACAACCCACTGCCAAAATGTGTATAATTTATGTTCAAGCACATGATGTCAAATGAATTCACAATAGTACCTAACTCGACGTAGAACCATAGCACATAATCAATAGTACATGACTCAATGTATCAGTAGTCAACAGACATAGCACTTTATTCGACGTAGAACTATAGCAGATAATCAATAGTACATGACTCAATGTATCAGTAGTCAACTGACATAGCACTTTATTCGACGTAGAACTATAGCACATAATCAATAGTACATGACTCAATGTATCAGTAGTCAACTGATTTAGAACATTATACGACGTAGAACTATAGCACATAATCAATAGTACATGACTCAATGTATCAGTAGTCAACTGACATAGCACTTTATTCGACGTAGAACTATACCACGCAAACAAGAACAATTGATATAGTACAACATTCGGTTTTGAAATGATGGTGATCATGATAGAAGTTATCCTTAAAAATCTAAAGTACTTGTGAAAGTAAATGAAAATAGTTGAGCATGTATCTCCCCCAAAAGTAGTACAAAACAATTGAAAATGGGGCTATGAAAACTCACTTGGACAATGATGCGATGGCAAAAGTGAGTACACCGAAATGTAGCGTGAATCTCTAAACTTGACCTATTATGAATGATATGATATATAATAAGTTATGATGTAATGTTATGCATGCAATTCGTATGATATCTATACCACTTGTGAATTTTTGAAGATAACGTTTATCGTCGAAATATATGTTTATGACATGTCGTCATTTTATAAAATACTTTACAAGTATTTCGTTGAAACAACCTCCTACGATAGTCGTTTAGTGATTTATTGTGAAATTATAACTTTTCGTCGTAAAATAATGTCATTGAAAATTTCATGAAAGTGACTAAAACGGCCTCGAAAAGCTAGTCGTAAAATGGTGCACATCGAGTGTTAGGAAACGAACTCAACGGTTTTGGAAAGCTTGTATCATTATCTCAAAGTTTTAGCATTTAAGTTTTCATCCTAGAGGTCTTGATCATAGAGAAAAATATAGGTAAAGTATGGTACTTGTGTCCAAAATATTGTTTAAGGGTGGTTTTCGGCAAAGTTTAAGTGACCGTATTTTACTCGTTACAACTCCGTTTGACGAACGGTTGAACGTTTTGGAAAATAGGCTAGGCGAACTTACTTTTACTAGAAGACATCGTTTCATAAAAAGTACTCCATCAATGTTAAAAACAACCCTCAACATGGTCATTCGCGGCCGATATGTTTGTCTACTAGAAAATATATTAGTTATGCTTATATAAAATAGTTACGGCAACTTGTTTAAAATGTGAATAACTTAATCGTTATAAGTCCGTTTTTTACGTTTTATATATCCTCGGAATCGTGATAATATATATTAATATATTTTTGATAAGTCGACACATTTAATAACGCTTAAGATTCAGTTTTGACTCGTAAAAAGTTGATATAACATGCTGAATTTTTTGAAGATTATAGTTTTCGTCGTCAAACTTGAAAATAGCATAACTTCTTCGTTATAACTCCGTTTTAACCCGTTCAAGCGGCCACGTTTTTGTTTTAAAGTGTATTTTCTAAATATCTAGGCCAAAAGTTTTTATCTACTGTCGAAAATTCCAGAATTCAAAAATATGGACAGACCCTTAATTAAACTTGTCGAAATGAGTTTTTCTCGCGCCAAACCTATTCCAACCAATTCAAAACAACTCCGAAGCTATTCTAATCCTACCATACACCTTCTTAGGGTGTCATGGGTTCCTAGACATCACCAAAAGTGATATGTTTCAAGGAGTAATTATAGGATAACAAATATAAATTAATAGTGCTTATAAACAATTTAAGTGGTATAGACATCATATAACTTGTATGTTTTACTCAAGCATGATAAAATGAACATAACATGAATATGAAAGATGAAAATGAGTATGAAATGCTTACTAGTTACTTGATGAGGTTAAATGAACAAAGGATTAATCCTAAACACCCAAGGTTTTTATTTCACAACCTTAATCAAGAGTGTGTCTAGATTGTGAAATTACTTGACTTGAAAAAAATATGATCTTCTTGTTGGGAACCCTTGATGGCCGGTTCTTGGGAAGATGAGGAAGAGAGAATAGTTTGATTTTACACTTTGTATTTTTGATAACTATGTGTAGTTTTGAGTATAATATGAATATATGCATGGTATAGGTTAGATATTTTATGTAAAATGGTGTGACTCACCTATGTTTGTCGACAACATGAAAGAAAAACAAATGAAACACTTACTTGTATGATATATTATATAAGTATCTTAGTAATGTATAGTTATTTAAGGATAGATGGTAACTTGTGTACATATTTAAGCATTTAGGGTAGCGTTAACTAAAAATAAATTTTAACGGGTCAAAATAAAATATATTGAAGTCATAAAAATTATAAAAATACATTTCTTGCAAAATTTGAGTGAAATAATAATTATCGTATAGTATTTACGAAAACCGTCGTAATTATATAAATATAACAATTTATATACAAAATATATTTAAAACACTGGGTAAACTAATAATAATATTTTTATAAACTTAACATGAGTATAAAAATATATTGGGATAATTTTTGGAAGTATCGGATCAAATGTTCAAAATAATAAATTACGCGATAGCGTTTATTTAATAAGAAAGTATACGTTTAACGTAAAATGCAAAACCATGCATGAATTAATGTGATGATAATGATGCTAATGATATGTAGACTAAACCTAGTCTATATGAAATGTCCTTGATGATTGTTCATGAATTTGCAGCTAAACCATTAAGGTTACGCGGATTTGATACTCGTAAACCTAGTTTACGATAATGATGAAATAGTGAAACTTGAATAGTAAATTTTCTCCGGAAATGAATAGTGTTTCGTGAATAGTAAATTTTGAAATACGTTTTCAGAATATTACTTCGACTCCGAAAACGGTGAATAGTAAAATTTTGAATAGTAACCGGTGAATAGTAAATTCCCGAGATGAATAGTAAACTTGAGAAATGACCTGAAATTGCGAGTTGTCACATTCGCCCACCCAAAAAGGAATTCAGTCCCTGAATTCAGTTCGTGTTAGTCTATCGAATTTTTGAGTTTGTGATGAATAACGAGGAAAGAAGACATGAGGAAGTGTTGTTACGGTTATCGATGATTAAGAGTGTATAAAACATCATAGTAGAGAAATATTGTATGAATATCTCCGATGAGCATCATTTTGACTTTGGAATATGTGAAAATTTTGCTTGCACTAAGATTTATAAATAACTGCTCCCAACATAACATGATCCCTCCAGAATTAGACATAGTTAGCTAGGCTATGTATAATTAAGGAACGATAATGTGACGTTCGGTTTAGTTGTTATAACTCTCAATGTTTACATAGATTTAAACCGTGTTGTTAAAATGGCATTTAAAGTAGAAGGAAGTAAAATTCTCGTAAGTGATAACAAATCGGAAGGAAAAGAAAGTACGCTTAGTGAGAATATTTTACAACAAGTGGTTTATCAAAAGTAGTACATCCTAAGTCATAAGATCCGAATACGATGGAAGACATAAACTTAGTACGACATAGTACATAAGGAAAATTAAGACTGTTAGTTTCCGAACTTTTTCAGTCTTCCGCGTTGTTGAGACCATGACGAGCTTCTCTTCCTTCTAACATGTATGCATTCCCATGAGCACCTTCAACTTGTTGACCTTGGTTTTGAGGACATTGATTCCGATAGTGTCCTTGCTCCCCACATCCGAAACATGTAACTATGGCCTTGCCCTTGCAGTCCTTAGCAAGGTGTCCTACTTTGTGACAGCTAAAGCATATACCACATGGACCATTATGATGTAGCGTGCATTGGTGGCATCGCGGTAAATTTCCAGTATAAGCTCTTCCCTTTGTTGGTGCAGCAACATATACCCTGGCGACTTCTTGTCTTCTATTCAGTTGTTGGTGATGGTTAGTGTTACGGTTTTGGTCGTCGTTATCATAACCTCCCTGGTCATTTTCCCATTTCCTTTTGTTGTTGCTAGTTTGGTTGTTGTGGTTGTTGTTACGGTTATTGTTGATAATGTTTTCCCCTTTCACAACTTGAGCCATGAGTTTTTGAGTTATCCTGATAGTTTCTTCAATTGTTTGTGGATCAGAAGAAGTTACATCTCCTTGAATACATTGTGGAAGTCCTCCAATGAAATTTTCCAGCAGTTTCTCATTGTCCGAAACCATTGATGGGCATAGTGCAGCCAATTCTTGAAACCTCCTGATGTAGGTCTCGATGTCATAACCAACAGTCATTAACTCATAAAATTCCGTTTCTAATTTCTTCACCTCCGTGCGTGGACAATACTTCTTAGTTACCAGATTCTTGAATTCACCCCACATGAGCTTGTACGCATTTTCGATACCAATAGGCTGCGCAAACGAATTCCACCATGACATTGCGCCATCTAAGAGGGTACCAGTGGCAAACTTCACCTTGTAGTCATCTGGGCAATTGCATAGAAGAAACACAGAATCCATCTTCTCAAACCATCGAACCATAGCAGTGGCTCCTTGTGTGCCTTTGAACTTTGTGGGATCACAGTTCTTAAAGTCCTTGTATGTACAATTTCGAACTCCAGACCCTCCTGCAGCTCCTGTAGCAGCAGCAAATCTAGCAGCTTCGGCAGCAGCAGCTACCGTTGCTCGTTCTTTCCTTAGTGCCTCGGCTATACTATCCTCTACATACTTTTGGATAGCAGCTGGTGTCATGTCTAGTGCAGCTTTCTTCAGCGCCATAGCTCTTCAAAATAAGAGGAAAAATGAGACGTAGCAAAGTCCTATGTTAAGAATAAGCGCTCTAAAGAGATGTGATATGAGGTGATAAGTTTGAGGTTATTTTTCAAAATGATCGACGGGTTCCCAAAAGATGAGCTATGAGATGTCGTAAGTGCTTCAAATGTATGATGGTTTAGTGGCTTAATGTGTGAATAGCGTGTAACTCGACATGTTAGTGGTGAAACAAAGGAGTAAGAGTGACTTTGCCCTACTTAAAGGTTTTATCTCGGCATTCGACGTTATCGGTAATGAATCAACTGATGTAAAAATTGTGATAGAGAATGACAAGGCATTCTCCACATTGGAGTCTAAAGGAAGGATAATGGAATGGGTATCTGAGGGCATCTATGTGACAATTGATTTGAAATGAAAGTAAACAACTCGAAAAATGTACGTATAAACCGCATGTAAAGTGAATATGCACTTATGATGAAATGATGAGATGCTATGATGATGTAGTTATAGTCTAGGGTCAATGATGCAACCTAGTTCTCTATAACTGAAGCTCTGATACCAATCTGTCACACCCCCAAATTACCTGTTTTGCAGCGGAATGGAATTCCTGGGGGTCGACTGTCATAGCATCACAATCACAGTTATATTGAACGACCTAAAGTGTCGTTTGGAAAACACATCGTTTGATTTAATAAATCAATCAGAGTTTACAAAGTATAGGTCCCAAATGAAAGTCACTATGTACGGAAATAAATTTGATACAATTCAAACGATGTTTTTAAAGTTCATAAAACCCAAGTGAGACGCGTCGTCACCGCGACTCTATGATATGTCCACATGCATGCCATGAATTGAATGCCTTAGATACCTGAGATAAAACATGCTAAAAAGTGTCGACAAAAAGGTTGAGTGAGTTCATAGAGTTTGAGTTGAAATATAAAGCCTTTCAAAATCGTTTATGCAGCAAAGGCATTGTAAATCCACTCAGTTCCAAGTTCCGCCCATACAAAACTTGCAACCTGTGTGTTCACAACCCACTGCCAAAATGTGTATAATTTATGTTCAAGCACATGATGTCAAATGAATTCACAATAGTACCTAACTCGATGTAGAACCATAGCACATAATCAATAGTACATGACTCAATGTATCAGTAGTCAACTGACATAGCACTTTAATCGACGTAGAACTATAGCACATAATCAATAGTACATGACTCAATGTATCAGTAGTCAACTGACATATCACTTTATTCGACGTAGAACTATAGCACATAATCAATAGTACATGACTCAATGTATCAGTAGTCAACTGATTTAGAACATTATACGACGTAGAACTATAGAACATAATCAATAGTACATGACTCAATGTATCAGTAGTCAACTGACATAGCACTTTATTCGACGTAGAACTATACCACGCAAACAAGAACAATTGATATAGTACAACATTCGGTTTTGAAATGATGGTGATCATGATAGAAGTCATCCTTAAAAATCTAAAGTACTTGTGAAAGTAAATAAAAATAGTTGAGCATGTATCTCCCCCAAAAGTAGTACAAAACAATTGAAAATGGGGCTATGAAAACTCACTTGGACAATGATGCGATGGCAAAAGTGAGTACACCGAAATGTAGCGTGAATCTCTAAACTTGACCTATTATGAATGATATGATATATAATAAGTCATGATGTAATGTTATGCATGCAATTCGTATGATATCTATACCACTTGTGAATTTTTGAAGATAACGTTTATCGTCGAAATATATGTTTATGACATGTCGTCATTTTATAAAATACTTTACAAGTATTTTCGTTGAAACAACCTCCTACGATAGTCGTTTAGTGATTTATTGTGAAATTATAACTTTTCGTCGTAAAATAATGTCATTGAAAATTTCATGAAAGTGACTAAAACGGCCTCGAAAAGCTAGTCGTAAAATGGTGAACATCGAGTGTTAGGAAACGAACTCAACGGTTTTGGAAAGCTTGTATCATTATCTCAAAGTTTTAGCATTTAAGTTTTCATCCTAGAGGTCTTGATCATAGAGAAAAATATAGGTAAAGTATGGTACTTGTGTCCAAAATATTGTTTAAGGGTGGTTTTCGGCAAAGTTTAAGTGACCGTATTTTACTCGTTACAACTCCGTTTGACGAACGGTTGAACGTTTTGGAAAATAGGCTAGGCGAACTTACTTTTACTAGAAGTCATCGTTTCATAAAAAGTACTCCATCAATGTTAAAAACAACCCTCAACATGGTCATTCGCGGCCGATATGTTTGTCTACTAGAAAATATATTAGTTATGCTTATATAAAATAGTTACGGCAACTTGTTTAAAATGTGAATAACTTAATCGTTATAAGTCCGTTTTCTACGTTTTATATATCCTCGGAATCGTGATAATATATACTAATATATTTTTGATAAGTCGACACATTTAATAACGCTTAAGATTCATTTTTGACTCGTAAAAAGTTGATATAACATGCTGAATTTTCTGAAGATTATAGTTTTCGTCGTCAAACTTGAAAATAGCATAACTTCTTCGTTATAACTCCGTTTTAACCCGTTCAAGCGGCCACGTTTTTGTTTTAAAGTGTATTTTATAAATATCTAGGCCAAAAAATTTTATCTACTGTCGATAATTCCAGAATTCAAAAATATGGACAGACCCTTAATTAAACTTGTCAAAATGAGTTTTTCTCGCGCCAAACCTATTCCAATCAATTCAAAATAACTCCGAAGCTATTCTAATCCTACCATACACCTTCTTAGGGTGTCATGGGTTCCTAGACATCACCAAAAGTGATATGTTTCAAGGAGTAATTATAGGATAACAAATATAAATTATAAACAATTTAAGTGGTATAGACATCATATAACTTGTATGTTTTACTCAAGTATGATAAAATGAACATAACATGAATATGAAAGATGAAAATGAGTATGAGATGCTTACTAGTTACTTGATGAGGTTAAATGAACAAAGGATTAATCCTAAACACCCAAGGTTTTTATTTCACAACCTTAATCAAGAGTGTGTCTAGATTGTGAAATTACTTGACTTGAAAAAAATATGATCTTCTTGTTGGGAACCCTTGATGGCCGGTTCTTGGGAAGATGAGGAAGAGAGAATAGTTTGATTTTACACTTTGTATTTTTGATAACTATGTGTAGTTTTGAGTATAATATGAATATATGCATTGTATAGGTTAGATATTTTATGTAAAATGGTGTGACTCACCTATGTTTGTCGACAACATGAAAGAAAAACAAATGAAACACTTACTTGTATGATATATTATATAAGTATCTTAGTAATGTATAGTTATTTAAGGATAGATGGTAACTTGTGTACATATTTAAGCATTTAGGGTAGCGTTAACTAAAAATAAAGTTTAACGGGTCAAAATAAAATATATTGAAGTCATAAAAATTATAAAAATACATTTCTTGCAAAATTTGAGTGAAATAATAATTATCGTATAGTATTTACGAAAACCGTCGTAATTATATAAATATAACAATTTATATACAAAATATATTTAAAACACTGGGTAAACTAATAATAATATTTTTATAAACTTAACATGAGTATAAAAATATATTGGGATAATTTTTGGAAGTATCGGATCAAATGTTCAAAATAATAAATTACGCGATAGCGTTTATTTAATAAGAAATTATACGTTTAACGTAAAATGCAAAACCATGCATGAATTAATGTGATGATAATGATGCTAATGATATGTAGACTAAACCTAGTCTATATGAAATGTCCGTGATGATTGTTCATGAATTCGCAGCTAAACCATTAAGGTTACGCGAATTTGATACTCGTAAACCTAGTTTACGATAATGATGAAATAGTGAAACTTGAATAGTAAATTTTCTCCGGAAATGAATAGTGTTTCATGAATAGTAAATTTTGAAATACGTTCTCAGAATATTACTTCGACTCCGAAAATGGTGAATAGTAAAATTTTGAATAGTAACCGGTGAATAGTAAATTCCCGAGATGAATAGTAAACTTGAGAAATGACCTGAAATTGCGAGTTGTCACAGTTTCCGAAGATTGTTGAGGTTTATGTGCGGGACTGTCAACTATGTAATTGTCAGCTTCCTCTTTTAACCTTTTTTCCTCAGCTCTATCTGCTTCTTCTTTGGCCTTGGCTGCTTCCTCTTCGACCTTCTTTCTTTTCATCTCTTCAGCCGCTTCCAGAACATCTTTGTCAGTGACTCTTTCATCTTTATCCTGATCTTCTTCTCCATAATCGATCATCATCTTGTTGTAGCACTTCTGAAGGTTTTTCTTCCTAAACAGCAGGTGTGGTGGTGTCACACGTACCCTTACCGGGTTGATTAACCGGATCGATAATAGGTATTGTAGTGAGTGGAGCATTACCGCTGGAGCCACCTGGTCCTTCGGGTTGAATAACCGAGAAGTCAGCTGCTGCTTTCTCCATTCTTTGTTGCTTGAGAGTTTTCTACAATTTCTTCTCTTCAGCTTTTGGATCATACTCCCAATCTAAGTCTTCTTGTTCTTCTGCCTCAAGAGGTTTCTTCTTTTTTTCAGATTTGTTTTCGTCATCAGAAGGTATGAAAGCATCATTGTCTTGGTCAAGTTCCTCATAAGTAGGACTTTTAGGCTTTTCCTCTTTCTTCTTCTCGACAGTTGAAACATCAGTACGCTCCTCATTATAGAAGACAAGCTCATATGACTCAGTTTCAGAATCATCATCATGTAAAGATGTTTGCACAGGTTCAGGTTCGTGTTTGACGATGTTGGTGGGAATTTTCCTCTTGATCTTTCTGCTAGTTTTCTTCTTCTTAGTCTTTGTAGAACTTGTAGAGCTACCAGCTTTCTTGGCCCTTGTGTGAATTGCTGGAGTAGTTTTCTCATCCATGAAACCCACGCACCTTGCAATCAGAGCTTCCCTGTAAAGTCTGTAAGATGGAAGATCTTTGATTGCGTCAGTCAGCAAGCATGCAGGGAGTTCCACTCCTTGTTTGCGAGTGGATGTTCCTTTAAACCTGACTGCGTTGAATGTAGGCTCGTCCAGCATTGTATGCTTGTTTGGGTCATTCAGTCTCTTTAGGATACTTTCGTGCTTCCCAAGAATATAATGAAATAGTAACGTTGTGTAGCGAACGAAAGGAACCTTGGAGTCGGGTTTCCTGAGATGCTGCATCATGTCTTCCCAAATGAGGCTTTCATAGTCTATGTGAAGTACATGGACCATTCCCCAGAATATTTGTAAGTGCATCAGCTTCGGGTGTTCATGACCGCTATCTCTTCCCGAGACTGACTTAGCGATCATCAGATAAAGAGTTCTCCATGGTTGTGGTATGTTCTTGACGTCGACTCTAGAGTGTGTAGCAATAACCCCAGATTCTTCGTCATACCCAATGTCGACCATGAAGTTCATAACCTCCATCGTAGAAGGAGTCCTTCTGTATTCAGCAAGAGAAATTGCTAGTAGCAGAAGAATGGTGTGAAGATCATCAACCGTGACTGTGACTTCCTGAGTGTCAAGGGTCACTTTTACAGCGTCTTGTCCATCAATCTTCTCCATAGTGTGACAAAACTGATCGATGTAAAATTCTGATGTTGTGGCTGAGTTGGTGAGCATGAGGTTGAAAGGGTATTGCTTAAGAATGTACACATCAATACGGCAAGACGACTCTGAGTAGGTGAAGTTGTGGAAGTCAACTCGTAAGTTTTTCTTGCCTATGGTTTTGTTGTAGTCAGCCGGGAAAGTGTTTGCCATTGTGAGCTCAGCTGGGGCATTGATGTTTTCTTGATTTGCAGCCATTGTGTGAACTAAAAGTTATTAGACAAAGAAACAGACATATGGAAACACATTGTGTTAGTTTAAGTCTGATTTTTATCTAATTACTTGTTTGATGATATCATGTTTGTGATAGTTACAAGTCCTAAGTTACATTTGTCCAATTAACTGAAGTTGATATGAAAAGTTACGTGAACGTGTTAATATTGAAGTTTTAAAGTCAATTTTTCACTTAGCACACAACATTATTACTTTTGTAAGCTTATGCGTAAACTTGGTAATTGTGACTTATGCGTAACATTCAATTAGTAGCTTATGCGTAACAGGCCAAACATGGTGAACAGTAGCTTATGAGTAACATGGATCCTTATTCGTAAGAAAGGAAGCTTATGCGTAAGAATAAGCTAAAGTGTAAGACCATGCTTATGCGTAAGAATTTCTTACGCGTAAGACATGTTCAAAGGCTTTAAGCTTACACGTAGGGATAAGCTAAATGTTACGCGTAAGTCTTACTCGTAAGAGTAAAGCTTATGCGTAACAACCCTTGTTTACGTATATCTTTCCAAAATATCCATAATCCGCTGTAGACCTCTTATGCGTAAGAGTTACGCGTAAGATTTCTCTTAGGCGTAACGTTTACGCATAAGAGTTTCCTTATGCGTAAGGTTGAACACCTTTTGATTCTTTATGAGTAAACTGTCACAATTCCCAATTTCCGGTCATTTCTCAAACTCCATATTCATCATTTCATATCAATTTATGCATGGTTTTACAATTCACGTTAAACGCATAATTTCATATTAAATAAACGTTATCGCGTAAGTTATTATTTTGAACATTTAATCCGATACTTCCAAAAATGATCCCGATATATTTTTATACTTACATTTAGTTTATAAAAACTATATTTTGAGTTTACCTAGTGTTTTAAATTTATTTTGTATATAAATCGTTAAATTTATATTATTACGACACTTTTCTTAAAAACTACAAGATAATTATTATATCACTCAAATTTTACAAGAAATGTATTTTTACAATTTTTTTTATGATCTCATTATACTTTACTTTGATCCCTTAAAACTTATTTTAGTCCATACTACTCTAATTTCACAACTATGTACAAGTTACAACAATTTTTCTTAACTATACATTTACTTACATCTTTTTAACAAATTATACACAATATTTATAAAAGAAAAAAAAAATATATTTTTGCAAATCCCTCCCCCCTTGGCCGACCAAGGGGGGGGGGTAGCATTTATTGGTTTGGTAATTTTTTTCTTGTGATAGTATAGATCTATACTCCATCCCATATAATACTTCACTTACTTCGTTCAACTCAAATAATTCACTAGTCAAGTAAAAGTTTTTCTCTCTTTGTTCTTCATCTCAAAACCGGTCATCACAAGTAGATAAGAAGGGATCATCAAAATTTTTCCAAGCTCAAGTTAAACAATCTAGATTACGCTCTTATTAAAGGTTTTGAAATAAAAACCTAGGGTGTTTAGGTTAATCCTTGTTCTAATCACCTCATCATAGTAACTTGTAAGCATATCACTTTCATTTTATGTCTTTCATTTTCATTTCATATTTATTTCTTCATTTTGAGCAAGCATGCAAGACTTATGGTTAGTTATACCATTTTTACATTGATTTTTAGAGTTTAATATATAAAAGTCATCCTATAATTATTCCCTTGTTATATATTGGTCTTGATGATGTCTAGGAACCCATGACACCCTAAGAAGGTGTATGGTAGGATTAGAATAGCTTTGGAGTTGATTTCAAGGGATTGGAATAGGTTTAGTACGAGAAAAACTATTTTCGACAAATATATAAAGTGGTCTGATCTTGTTTTGTTTTTTGGAAAATCCGACAGTAGGCACGAATTTTTGGCCTAGACATTTAGAAAATATACTTTAAAACGAATCCGTGGCCGCTTGAACGGATTAAAACGGAGTTATAACGAAGAAGTTATGAATTTTTCAAGTTTGACGACGAAATATATATTTTCTGAAATTTCAGCAACCTATTTTAGTTTTGTACGAGTCAAAAACGAGTCCTAAGCTTTACAAATTATTTCTACTTATCAAAAATATATTAGTATACTTTGATACGAAGCTAAGGACGTATAATACGTGGAAAACGGCTTTATAACGACTAAAATATACACGTTTTTACAAAATTGCCGTAACTTATTTCTAGAAAAACTATATTATTTTTACGAGACAAGTGTTACGGATAAACAAAATGACCATATTGAAGGCTGTTTTTAACGATGATGTAGAACTTTTTGTAACGAGATGTCTTCTAATAAAATCGAGATCACCAAGCATATTTTCCAAAACGACCAACCGTTTGTATAGCGGAGTTGTAATAAATTATTTACGGTTGCTTAAACTTTGCCGAAACTCACTTTTTACACAACATTTGGACAAAATCACCATATTTAACCTCTATTATCTTTATGTTCGAGACCTCTATGACGAAAACTCATGTACTAAAACTTCTAGATTTTGGTACAAGCTTTCCAAAACCGTTGAGTTCGTTTCCTAACGTACGACGTACACCATTTTACGACAAGCTTTTCGAGGCCATTTTTGTCACTTTCATGAAATTTCCAACGACATTATTTTACGAAGAAAAGTTATAATTTCATAATAAATCATTAAGAAACTATTGTAGGATGTCATTTTGACGTAAATACTTGTAAAGTAACTTAAGAATGGTCAAGACGTCAAAAGTGTATTTTTCGACGAAGAGTATTATTTTTCAAAATTCACAAGTGGTATAAATAACATACGAAATGCATGCATAACATTACATCATAACTCATTGCGTATCATATCATTCATTTTAGGTCGCGGATAGTTTCCGAGCCTCATTTTAGTGCACATCATTTTGTTAGCATATCAATCATACCAGGTGAGTTTTCATAGCCCCACTTTCTATTAATTGTTTACAAACTTTTGGGGGAGATACATGCTCAAACTATTTTCATTTACTTTCACCAGTACTTTAAACTCTTACATATTACTGCGAGTTCATACCCCGCTTTTACTCATTTAAATTCCTATAAACTATTTGGGGCGAGATATATGCTTATTTATCCAAACGTTTAGACTCTTTCGCCAAACAACATTACTTATACTTTACACTTGATTGCGTTATATACTTGATTGGGTTATACTTGATTTCATATGCATATTTGGAACAAACATACAAGAATTATTGGCTCCAAATTAAGTTGTTGGAAGGCTATTATTTTACAAACATACAAGAATTAATGGCTCCAAATTAAGTTGTTGGAAGGCTATTAATTTACAAACATCCCAATATTTATATGTTGGAAGGCCATTTATTTGGATACAGCCCAACGTGAGTCGTTGGAGGAACATCCCAATATTTATATGTTGGAAGGCCATTTTTATGGATACATCCCAACACGAGTGTTGGAAGACCCTTGTGGTGACATTTATACTTTTAACTACCTTGTTGCGCATAATCATAATTGTCATTCTATTTTTAGCAGGGGGTTGTAAACACACAAGTTGCAAGTTTTGTATGGGCGGGACTTGGAACTGAGTGGATTTACGATGCCTTTGCTTTGTGAACTATTCTATATGACCAAAAGCTTAGACTTTGCTGCATGAACGTTCTTTAAAGGCTTTACATTTCAACACAAACTCTATGAACTCACTCAACCTTTGTGTTGACACTTTTTAGCATGTTTTATCTCAGGTATCTAAGGCATTCACTTCATGGCATGCATATGGACATATCATAGAGTCGTGGTGACGACGCGTCTCACTTGGGTTTTATAAACTTTAAAACATAGTTTGGTTTGTAACAAACTTATTTCCGCACAAGTTGATTTTCATTTGAGACCAATACTTTGTAAACTCTGATGGTTTAAATAAATTAAACGATGTGTTTTCCAAACGACACTTTAGGTCGTTCGATATAACTGTAACTTTGATGCTATGACAGTCATCCCCCAAGGTATTCCATTCCGCTGCAAAACAGGTAATTTGGGGGTGTGACAGATTGGTATCAGAGCATCGGTTATAGAGAACTAGGTTGCATCATTGACCCTAGACTATAACCACATCATCATAGCATCTCATCATATCATTATAAGTGCACATTCTTTATACATGCGGACTTATGACTCAACACCAAACATCATATGAGTCGATTAGTCCAAGCATTGCATAGTTACTCCTAAATTATACATAGCCTGATCACCTATGTCTAATTCAGGAAGAATCATGCAATGAAGGGAGTAGTAGTCTCATATGTGTAAGAAATTCCGTAATCAGGCCAAATTTTCAAAAGATTTTCTTCAAACCACTTGTTTCCAGTTTGATCCGAGCGACAGTTCTTGTTTGATGAGTTGCAAAGATCGAGCTAGAAACAAGTCGTTACCTAAACCGATTTAGCCTAATCGTATGACAGTTCTTGTTTGATGAGTTGTGGGATTAAGTAAAAATCGGTTACCAAAAAGTCTTTTAAAAATTTTGCTTGAGAATGGGAAAGCTTGTCTCATCGAACCTAATCATAAGAAAGCGTGTATTTAGGACGGGAATTGCTCACGATAGCACGGGAACGTACCTTGTGGGACGAGTAACTCATATGCATGAGCATTGACATAATCATTTAAACCATACATGAGCATAAACTTTTAGAACCCTTGTCGCGTTTTGGGCCATAATATCATTAATCGAATCACGAGGATGTGATTCCGCTGACATGGGAAGAATGTCACAATTCTCAATTTCCGGTCATTTCTCAAACTACATATTCATCATTTCATATCAATTTATGCATGGTTTTACATTTCACGTTAAACGCATAATTTCATATTAAATAAACGTTATCGCGTAAGTTATTATTTTGAACATTTAATCCGATACTTCCAAAAATGATCCCGATATATTTTTATACTTACATTTAGTTTATAAAAACTATATTTTGAGTTTACCTAGTGTTTTAAATTTATTTTGTATATAAATCGTTAAATTTATATTATTACGACACTTTTCTTAAAAACTACACGATAATTATTATATCACTCAAATTTTACAAGAAATGTATTTTTACAATTTTTTTTATGATCTCATTATACTTTACTTTGATCCCTTAAAACTTATTTTAGTCCATACTACTCTAATTTCACAACTATGTACAAGTTACAACAATTTTTCTTAACTATACATTTACTTACATCTTTTTAACAAATTATACACAATATTTATAAAAGAAAAAAAAAGATATTTTTGCAAATCCCTCCCCCCCTTGGCCGACCAAGGGGGGGTAGCATTTATTGGTTTGGTAATTTTTTCTTGTGATAGTATAGATCTATACTCCATCCCATATAATACTTCACTTACTTCATTCAACTCAAATAATTCACTAGTCAAGTAAAAGTTTTTCTCTCTTTGTTCTTCATCTCAAAACCGGTCATCACAAGGAGATAAGAAGGGATCATCAAAATTTTTCCAAGCTCAAGTTAAACAATCTAGATTACGCTCTTATTAAAGGTTTTGAAATAAAAACCTAGGGTGTTTAGGTTAATCCTTGTTCTAATCACCTCATCATAGTAGCTTGTAAGCATATCACTTTCATTTTATGTCTTTCATTTTCATTTCATATTTATTTCTTCATTTTGAGCAAGCATGCAAGACTTATGGTTAGTTATACCATTTTTACATTGATTTTTAGAGTTTAATATATAAAAGTCATCCTATAATTATTCTCTTGTTATATATTGGTCTTGATGATGTCTAGGAACCCATGACACCCTAAGAAGGTGTACGGTAGGATTAGAATAGCTTTGGAGTTGATTTCAAGGGATTGGAATAGGTTTAGTACGAGAAAAACTATTTTCGACAAATATATAAAGTGGTCTGATCTTGTTTTGTTTTTCTGGAAAATCCGACAGTAGGCACGAATTTTTGGCCTAGACATTTAGAAAATATACTTTAAAACGAATCCGTGGCCGCTTGAACGGATTAAAACGGAGTTATAACGAAGAAGTTATGAATTTTTCAAGTTTGACGACGAAATATATATTTTCTGAAATTTCAGCAACCTATTTTAGTTTTGTACGAGTCAAAAACGAGTCCTAAGCTTTACAAATTATTTCTACTTATCAAAAATATATTAGTATACTTTGATACGAAGCTAAGGACGTATAATACGTGGAAAACGGCTTTATAACGACTAAAATATACACGTTTTTACAAAATTGCCGTAACTTATTTCTAGAAAAACTATATTATTTTTACGAGACAAGTGTTACGGATAAACAAAATGACCATATTGAAGGCTGTTTTTAACGATGATGTAGAACTTTTTGTAACGAGATGTCTTCTAATAAAATCGAGATCACCAAGCATATTTTCCAAAACGACCAACCGTTTGTATAGCGGAGTTGTAATAAATTATTTACGGTTGCTTAAACTTTGCCGAAACTCACTTTTTACACAACATTTGGACAAAATCACCATATTTAACCTCTATTATCTTTATGTTCGAGACCTCTATGACGAAAACTCATGTACTAAAACTTCTAGATTTTGGTACAAGCTTTCCAAAACCGTTGAGTTCGTTTCCTAACGTACGACGTACACCATTTTACGACAAGCTTTTCGAGGCCATTTTTGTCACTTTCATGAAATTTCCAACGACATTATTTTACGAAGAAAAGTTATAATTTCATAATAAATCATTAAGAAACTATTGTAGGATGTCATTTTGACGTAAATACTTGTAAAGTAACTTAAGAATGGTCAAGACGTCAAAAGTGTATTTTTCGACGAAGAGTATTATTTTTCAAAATTCACAAGTGGTATAAATAACATACGAAATGCATGCATAACATTACATCATAACTCATTGCGTATCATATCATTCATTTTAGGTCGCGGATAGTTTTCGAGCCTCATTTTAGTGCACATCATTTTGTTAGCATATCAATCATACCAGGTGAGTTTTCATAGCCCCACTTTCTATTAATTGTTTACAAACTTTTGGGGGAGATACATGCTCAAACTATTTTCATTTACTTTCACCAGTACTTTAAACTCTTACATATTACTGCGAGTTCATACCCCGC
Organism: Chrysanthemum seticuspe; assembly: GCA_019973895.1. Lineage (NCBI taxonomy): Eukaryota > Viridiplantae > Streptophyta > Magnoliopsida > Asterales > Asteraceae > Chrysanthemum > Chrysanthemum seticuspe. Next base: position 162,426,829 of record BPTQ01000004.1, read on the forward strand.
TTTTACTCATTTAAATTCCTATAAACTATTTGGGGCGAGATATATGCTTATTTATCCAAACGTTTAGACTCTTTCGCCAAACAACATTACTTATACTTTACACTTGATTGCGTTATATACTTGATTGGGTTATACTTGATTTCATATGCATATTTGGAACAAACATACAAGAATTATTGGCTCCAAATTAAGTTGTTAGAAGGCTATTATTTTACAAACATACAAGAATTAATGGCTCCAAATTAAGTTGTTGGAAGGCTATTAATTTACAAACATCCCAATATTTATATGTTGGAAGGCCATTTATTTGGATACAGCCCAACGTGAGTCGTTGGAGGAACATCCCAATATTTATATGTTGGAAGGCCATTTTTATGGATACATCCCAACACGAGTGTTGGAAGACCCTTGTGGTGACATTTATACTTTTAACTACCTTGTTGCGCATAATCATAATTGTCATTCTATTTTTAGCAGGGGGTTGTAAACACACAAGTTGCAAGTTTTGTATGGGCGGGACTTGGAACTGAGTGGATTTACGATGCCTTTGCTTTGTGAACTATTCTATATGACCAAAAGCTTAGACTTTGCTGCATGAACGTTCTTTAAAGGCTTTACATTTCAACACAAACTCTATGAACTCACTCAACCTTTGTGTTGACACTTTTTAGCATGTTTTATCTCAGGTATCTAAGGCATTCACTTCATGGCATGCATATGGACATATCATAGAGTCGTGGTGACGACGCGTCTCACTTGGGTTTTATAAACTTTAAAACATAGTTTGGTTTGTAACAAACTTATTTCCGCACAAGTTGATTTTCATTTGAGACCAATACTTTGTAAACTCTGATGGTTTAAATAAATTAAACGATGTGTTTTCCAAACGACACTTTAGGTCGTTCGATATAACTGTAACTTTGATGCTATGACAGTCATCCCCCAAGGTATTCCATTCCGCTGCAAAACAGGTAATTTGGGGGTGTGACAGATTGGTATCAGAGCATCGGTTATAGAGAACTAGGTTGCATCATTGACCCTAGACTATAACCACATCATCATAGCATCTCATCATATCATTATAAGTGCACATTCTTTATACATGCGGACTTATGACTCAACACCAAACATCATATGAGTCGATTAGTCCAAGCATTGCATAGTTACTCCTAAATTATACATAGCCTGATCACCTATGTCTAATTCAGGAAGAATCATGCAATGAAGGGAGTAGTAGTCTCATATGTGTAAGCAATTCCGTAATCAAGCCAAATTTTCAAAAGATTTTCTTCAAACCACTTGTTTCCAGTTTGATCCGAGCGACAGTTCTTGTTTGATGAGTTGCAAAGATCGAGCTAGAAACAAGTCGTTACCTAAACCGATTTAGCCTAATCGTATGACAGTTCTTGTTTGATGAGTTGTGGGATTAAGTAAAAATCGGTTACCAAAAAGTCTTTTAAAAATTTTGCTTGAGAATGGGAAAGCTTGTCTCATCGAACCTAATCATAAGAAAGCGTGTATTTAGGACGGGAATTGCTCACGATAGCACGGGAACGTACCTTGTGGGACGAGTAACTCATATGCATGAGCATTGACATAATCATTTAAACCATACATGAGCATAAACTTTTAGAACCCTTGTCGCGTTTTGGGCCATAGTATCATTAATCGAATCACGAGGACGTGATTCCGCTGACATGGGAAGAATGTCACAATTCTCAATTTTCGGTCATTTCTCAAACTCCATATTCATCATTTCATATCAATTTATGCATGGTTTTACATTTCACGTTAAACGCATAATTTCATATTAAATAAACGTTATCGCGTAAGTTATTATTTTGAACATTTAATCCGATACTTCCAAAAATGATCCCGATATATTTTTATACTTACATTTAGTTTATAAAAACTATATTTTGAGTTTACCTAGTGTTTTAAATTTATTTTGTATATAAATCGTTAAATTTATATTATTACGACACTTTTCTTAAAAACTACACGATAATTATTATATCACTCAAATTTTACAAGAAATGTATTTTTATAATTTTTTTTATGATCTCATTATACTTTACTTTGATCCCTTAAAACTTATTTTAGTCCATACTACTCTAATTTCACAACTATGTACAAGTTACAACAATTTTTCTTAACTATACATTTACTTACATCTTTTTAACAAATTATATACAATATTTATAAAAGAAAAAAAAAAAGATATTTTTGCAAATCCCTCCCCCCTTGGCCGACCAAGGGGGGGTAGCATTTATTGGTTTGGTAATTTTTTCTTGTGATAGTATAGATCTATACTCCATCCCATATAATACTTCACTTACTTCATTCAACTCAAATAATTCACTAGTCAAGTAAAAGTTTTTCTCTCTTTGTTCTTCATCTCAAAACCGGTCATCACAAGGAGATAAGAAGGGATCATCAAAAATTTTCCAAGCTCAAGTTAAACAATCTAGATTACGCTCTTATTAAAGGTTTTGAAATAAAAACCTAGGGTGTTTAGGTTAATCCTTGTTCTAATCACCTCATCATAGTAGCTTGTAAGCATATCACTTTCATTTTATGTCTTTCATTTTCATTTCATATTTATTTCTTCATTTTGAGCAAGCATGCAAGACTTATGGTTAGTTATACCATTTTTACATTGATTTTTAGAGTTTAATATATAAAAGTCATCCTATAATTATTCCCTTGTTATATATTGGTCTTGATGATGTCTAGGAACCCATGACACCCTAAGAAGGTGTATGGTAGGATTAGAATAGCTTTGGAGTTGATTTCAAGGGATTGGAATAGGTTTAGTACGAGAAAAACTATTTTCGACAAATATATAAAGTGGTCTGATCTTGTTTTGTTTTTCTGGAAAATCCGACAGTAGGCACGAATTTTTGGCCTAGACATTTAGAAAATATACTTTAAAACGAATCCGTGGCCGCTTGAACGGATTAAAACGGAGTTATAACGAAGAAGTTATGAATTTTTCAAGTTTGACGACGAAATATATATTTTCTGAAATTTCAGCAACCTATTTTAGTTTTGTACGAGTCAAAAACGAGTCCTAAGCTTTACAAATTATTTCTACTTATCAAAAATATATTAGTATACTTTGATACGAAGCTAAGGACGTATAATACGTGGAAAACGGCTTTATAACGACTAAAATATACACGTTTTTACAAAATTGCCGTAACTTATTTCTAGAAAAACTATATTATTTTTACGAGACAAGTGTTACGGATAAACAAAATGACCATATTGAAGGCTGTTTTTAACGATGATGTAGAACTTTTTGTAACGAGATGTCTTCTAATAAAATCGAGATCACCAAGCATATTTTCCAAAACGACCAACCGTTTGTATAGCGGAGTTGTAATAAATTATTTACGGTTGCTTAAACTTTGCCGAAACTCACTTTTTACACAACATTTGGACAAAATCACCATATTTAACCTCTATTATCTTTATGTTCGAGACCTCTATGACGAAAACTCATGTACTAAAACTTCTAGATTTTGGTACAAGCTTTCCAAAACCGTTGAGTTCGTTTCCTAACGTACGACGTACACCATTTTACGACAAGCTTTTCGAGGCCATTTTTGTCACTTTCATGAAATTTCCAACGACATTATTTTACGAAGAAAAGTTATAATTTCATAATAAATCATTAAGAAACTATTGTAGGATGTCATTTTGACGTAAATACTTGTAAAGTAACTTAAGAATGGTCAAGACGTCAAAAGTGTATTTTTCGACGAAGAGTATTATTTTTCAAAATTCACAAGTGGTATAAATAACATACGAAATGCATGCATAACATTACATCATAACTCATTGCGTATCATATCATTCATTTTAGGTCGCGGATAGTTTCCGAGCCTCATTTTAGTGCACATCATTTTGTTAGCATATCAATCATACCAGGTGAGTTTTCATAGCCCCACTTTCTATTAATTGTTTACAAACTTTTGGGGGAGATACATGCTCAAACTATTTTCATTTACTTTCACCAGTACTTTAAACTCTTACATATTACTGCGAGTTCATACCCCGCTTTTACTCATTTAAATTCCTATAAACTATTTGGGGCGAGATATATGCTTATTTATCCAAACGTTTAGACTCTTTCGCCAAACAACATTACTTATACTTTACACTTGATTGCGTTATATACTTGATTGGGTTATACTTGATTTCATATGCATATTTGGAACAAACATACAAGAATTATTGGCTCCAAATTAAGTTGTTGGAAGGCTATTATTTTACAAACATACAAGAATTAATGGCTCCAAATTAAGTTGTTGGAAGGCTATTAATTTACAAACATCCCAATATTTATATGTTGGAAGGCCATTTATTTGGATACAGCCCAACGTGAGTCGTTGGAGGAACATCCCAATATTTATATGTTGGAAGGCCATTTTTATGGATACATCCCAACACGAGTGTTGGAAGACCCTTGTGGTGACATTTATACTTTTAACTACCTTGTTGCGCATAATCATAATTGTCATTCTATTTTTAGCAGTGGGTTGTAAACACACAGGTTGCAAGTTTTGTATGGGAGGGACATGGAACTGAGTGGATTTACGATGCCTTTGCTTTGTGAACTATTCTATATGACCAAAAGCTTAGACTTTGCTGCATGAACGTTCTTTAAAGGCTTTACATTTCAACACAAACTCTATGAACTCACTCAACCTTTGTGTTGACACTTTTTAGCATGTTTTATCTCAGGTATCTAAGGCATTCACTTCATGGCATGCATATGGACATATCATAGAGTCGTGGTGACGACGCGTCTCACTTGGGTTTTATAAACTTTAAAACATAGTTTGGTTTGTAACAAACTTATTTCCGCACAAGTTGATTTTCATTTGAGACCAATACTTTGTAAACTCTGATGGTTTAAATAAATTAAACGATGTTTTTTCCAAACGACACTTTAGGTCGTTCGATATAACTGTAACTTTGATGCTATGACAGTCATCCCCCAAGGTATTCCATTCCGCTGCAAAACAGGTAATTTGGGGGTGTGACATAAACAACCTGTTAAACACAAACATGGAAAGTTGATTACAATTCAGTCAAAACATCATCTTGATCACAAAATAAGCACTAGAACACATTAGATACACTTAGAAATGCTTAGGCGTAAAATTACTTAAACCCTAAACCCTTAAATTACGTGTAAGAAATCTATTCAACCAAATCAAGCAAGAATGTTTCTGGGACATATAAGAGATCATAGGAAACATTTCCAACAAATTTTAACATTTACAACCACAGAATAAAAAGATTTGTGTGGTACGACTCTTAAACCCTAAAATCATAAATTTTGAAGCATGAGTTGATCCTGGTTTAATTAAATGTTAGAAATGTGTTTAACATGACCCTACAACACTTTCTTTATCCCACAAACACATTAAATAACTCAGACATTAAAAACCCCAAATGGGAACGTATGAACCCTAAATCACAAAACGTTTAATTGGCGATACTGGGTGGATTTGGATGATAGAAACGTGTTTAACAATCAATAATAAACATTTTAAAACAATAATTTTCAATCCAAACTCCTTTAAGCGTAAACCCCCAATCTCGTTCATATGAACGAGTTTCAAAATCATTTTTAAGAAGATTTAACCGTTAGATTTAAATGATATTTAAAACCATTGTTTAAAATCATGATCAAAATAGTTTACAAATTATAGATTATGAAAAACATGAGCGGATTTGAAGGTTTGATTTGGGCCGTGGATGATGGTGGTTGGAAGGAGTAAATGCTTACAAGTAAAGCATTGAATGTGGTCAATAATTTTGTTTTTGTTAAAATTTGATTTCAAAAATTACATATTCAGCCCCTTAACCTCAAAGAAATTCCAACCAAGATCCTTTAACTCACATTTTGGTTAAGCAAAACACATTTAGGCAAGAAACTTGACGATACTCCCGTTCGACTTTTGAAATAATGAATTTTATATACATTTGAGTTCGAGGAGAGTATTATTCATGATAAATAACCAACACTTTATAAGAAACAACATATTTTTGTTAACACGCAAGTACAAGGTTTTATGAAATGAAAAAATATTGACTTTCTCCCCCTCAACACTTGTTCAGGAAAAATGGTGAAATGTTTGATAAAACACGGTGTTGATGGAAGTTTTGTACTTGCAATGTTTGTTTTTCAGATAACAATTGAAATGAAAAATGTTTTTGGTTTTTATAATATTTTATATTTTTGTATTTTGTTTTTGAAATATATTTACAAAAGAAGTTTTGGAGTTTGACTTTTCAAGTGAGTTTTAAAAGTTCATCCAGTTCTTCTGGAGTCAAACACCTCATACCAATTCGGTGAACCAAGTCAGTAAATCTTGCGGGAGGTAAGGCTTTAGTGAGAAGGTCCGCCAATTGATGTTCTGTACCTACAAAGTATAATACATCTGTACCCTTTTCCACATGCTCTCTAATAAAATGATATTGAAGATCGATGTGCTTTGACTTTGAGTGTTGAACGGTGTTGCACGAGATCGCAATAGCACTTCTATTGCTGCAGTACACCGGAATCTTGTCGAATACATAACCATAATCCTTGAGTTGTGTTCTCATCCAAATGACTTGAGTACAACGCGAAGACATGGCTACATATTCTGCTTCAGTTGATGACAACGATGTACAGTCTTGTTTCTTGGATTGTCGTGACACCAATTTATCACCAAGGAATTGAAAACCTGCAGAAGTACTTTTCTGTGAATCTAAGCATCCTGCGTGGTCAGCGTCTGAAAAATCTATTAGTTCAAAACCAAAATCATTCAGATACCAGATCCCCAAGTTAATGGTTCCTTTGACGTATCGCAGGATTCTTTTAGCCTTAGAGAGGTGTTTTTCAGTTGGTGTCGACTGATAATGGGAGCAAAGATATACAGAAAATACTATGTCGGGTCTACTAGTTGTTAGATACATGAGAGACCCAATAATACTACGGTATTTGGTAGGGTCAACCAATTTCCCATGTAAATCAGCATCCAGTTTGTTGGTATGTGCCATTGGTGTATTATAGGTGTCACAGGTTTGCATTCCATGTTTATTCAGTATTTCAAGAGCATATTTGGACTGACTGAGGAAGAATACCACGGGGTGATTGATGAACTTGTAGTCCTAAGAAGAACGTAAGTTCACCCATCATTGACATTTCAAAATTTATTTCATTAGTTTTGAAAAAGCGTTTGAGTACTTTTTGTGGGTAGAACCAAAGATGATATCATCCACATAAATCTGAACAATTAAAATGTGTGCCCCATGATATTGAATAAATAGTGTTGGGTCGACCGATCCTTTGACAAAATTATGAGCAAGGAGAAAGGATGACAACTTGTCATACCACGCCCGAGGGGCTTGTTTGAGACCATAGAGTGCCTTATTCAGTTTGTAGACATGATTAGGGAACTCTGGATCAACGAATCCTTCTGGATGGCTTACATACACTGTCTCCTTAAGTTGACCATTTAGAAAAGCAGTTTTGACTTCCATTTGGTAGACGGTGATGTTTAAGTGAGCCGCAAATGCCAGAAAAATCCGTACAGCCTCAAGTCTAGCAACTGGTGCGAATGATTCTTCAAAGTCGATACCCTCTTCCTGTCTATAACCCTTAGCCACCAGACGTGACTTATTTCGGATAACTGTAGCTTCAGCATCTAACTTATTCTTCCAATCCATTTTAGACCAATGACGTAGACCCTTGTCGGTCTTTCAACCAATTCCCATTCTTCTAAATGTTTAAACCGGTTCAGCTCTTCTTGCAGGGATTCAATCCAGTTGTCATGAGTTATCGCATCCTTAATGTTTTTGGGTTCGGTTTGACTTACAGTGAGTGCAAAAATTCAATGTTTTAAGTCTGAAAGCGTTGTCTAGTTACGACTGTTTGGTTTGGGTTGCCAATAATGTTGACAAGAGGATGGTCTTTGGGCCATCGATGTGTGGAAGATTGGTGTTGGTAGATATTGTGCAGATTAGGTGGATTTAGATGGCTGGTAGAAGATTCAGCGACATCTGGATTTGCCATTTCAGTTGCGAAAGGGTTGAAAAACGCATTTCCATCATAATCCGCAGGTGCAGATACATTTTGGTTAAGAAGATCATCAGCCGGGTCAGTGTCATTAGAAACGGTTTGTTCAGATATTGTAGGAGATTCAATCGGGGGTGTATCAGCAACAGTTGTTGTTGTTTCAGGTGTATCAGGTATTGGAATATTATCAGGTTGAGTAGTGGAAACATTTGGTACATCTGGAGCACGTTGATCGAAGTCTTCATTGAACAAAGGAGCAAACAATGTTTCTATCTGAAGACTAGTGAGTTGAAAGGTTTGATCAGTTGATGATTGAGGGAAGTTGAGACGGTTATGTCCGGGTTTTAAGCTGTTTTGCTCAAAATCCATTTCTGTGAGCTCATCAAAATTAGCATGAATGGTTTCCATATTTTCCTTTGTACGACGATTCTAGATCCAGTATCCTTTTGAGTTTTCATAGTATCTAACAAAGACTCCAATATTAGCTTTGGCCTTGAGCTTTCCAAAGTCATCACGATCATTATTTGGATAACAGAGAGCACCAAATACATGAAAGTGTTTTAGGTTCGGTTTTCTGTTATGGATAAGCTCATAAGGTGTTTTGTTGTGGCGTTTGGTTATCATAGAACAGTTCTGAGTGTAGCATGCAGTTGACACGGCCTCTGCCAATAAGTAATATGGAAGTTTAGCATTTATCAACATCGTTCTTGCAGCTTCCACTAACATATAGTTTCGTCTTTCAACAACTCCATTTTGTTCTAGTTTTCTTGCAATTGATGTCTGATGCTCAATTCCCACTTTCTCATAATATTCCCGAAGAGTTTGGTTTACAAATTCAGTTCCTTTGTCTGTTCTGACTTGTCTGACCGTGTTCTGGAGTTGAACTTGAATTTTCGTGAGAAATGTGATGATCATTGGTGGATCTTGATCTTTACTTCGTAGAAAGTAAACCCAAGCCCATATGGAGTAGTCATCAACAATTACGAGAATGTAGCATTTGCCATTGATCATCTGTGCATGCATCAGGCCACACAAATCTATGTGAAGAAGATGAAGAACATGCTGAGAGTTGTCTTTAACCTTTGAAGGAAAATGAGCATGAGTGCTTTTACGTTGTTCACAAGCTGAGCATAAGTGGTCTTTTGAATACCTAAACCTCGGAAGACCTTCAACTAGTTTGGGTCGTGCAAGATTAGTTATGGTTTGAAAGTTTAAATGTGAAAGCCTTCTGTGCCACAGTCAAGATTTTGTAGATGTTGCTTTATAGAGTAGGCAGATGGGAGATGAAGCGATCATGTCTTGCATTGAGATTGTGTAAAGGATTGATGATCGGGATCCTGACATTAGATCATTTCCTTGTAGATCACGGATGAAACAAGTTTTCTCCCTAAACGCAACTTCCAAATATCCATCACAAAATTTATCAACTGAGAAAAGTGTTGGATCATACATATTATGTTGTTTGATGATTCGAGTGGTCTTGGATGATGGAAATACATGTTAGCCATTAGAGAGATAAAGAGTAGAGAGGGTGTTCTTGAGAGAGAAAGTAAACAAAAAGAAAGAAAGGTTAGATTCAAAGAGAAGTACCACCCCTTCCAAGGATGGAAGGGGTATTTATAGTTACAAGGAATACGTCCTCCTGTCGGACTGTGGATCAGGCATACAGTGGGTAAAGACCCGTCCTTCCTCCACGGTGTTGCTCTAAACTAAGAACTAACTAGCTAACTAACTAAATAACTAGTAAATAACGATAAGTCTACGAGCTAACATATGCTAGACAATAGTTGGGGTGACCGACACTTCACTATGGAATTTCCAATTCCTAACAATCTCCCCCTAAGGGAGGTCACCCCATGATTTACATTTTGAATCCTGGCATTCTATTATGTCTTCAGTTCTAAGCTCGTAGACTTCAGTTCTTCACTTCCGCAATCTTTGTGCTTTAGCAGTGACTCTTCATTGTCCGAATAGTTTGTACATTCAGTGGAGGTCTTTAACTGATCCACGTCTTGATGATATTCGAGCTTTCTTTGAGATCATCAGCCACAACAAATCTCTGGATCACCCTTCGTTGTGTTGCCTTCATGTGATGTTGTGACTTTTGGACCGACATGCTCACACTTTCTAGATCATGACATCTTTTCATCAGAGTAGCGGAAGCATCATTTTTGTATGTCTTTGATGGTCATGATTTTCTTCAATTAAGTGTGAATGCTGCGAGCATGCGGTTATGAATTGACTTCTCAATATCGATCAGCTGCAACCGTCTAATGTTCCTGCAAACAACAATTATAAATAAAACACACGAAAGTGTCTTTATTCACTTTCGTTGAATACAGTTGCTAGAACCACGGTTCCTCGTTGATCAATATAAATACTGCATGTGATCAGGTAGAATTCCGAAGAATCTCCTTGACAGGGTTTCGCAGCTTGATCTAGCCGTTCTCAAACCGGAGCGTCCCAAAGTAGACAACACAGAGTGAGTGAACCAGCGAAATGAGATTCACTGATTTATGAAAAATTGATTTGAAATACAATCGCGTATTGCTTAGAAGAAAGAGTTTTGCAATACGACGAAGGTTTTATAAGAAAGATCAATTTTCAATCAGAAATACTTTTTGTGTTTGAAAATGAATACACATTCGATGTGCTAGAGAAAAGAATATTTTCACATCGAAAGGTTTTTCAAAAGTATTCGTCAATTCATTTCCTGGACCAAGGTTGATTCAAGAGTGAATCGCCCCATTGTTTCTATAGGATCGCTATATTATTGTGTTTGATGATTCAGGTGGTCTTGGATGATCAAAATACATGTTTGCCATTTTAGAGAGAGAAAGTAGAGAGAGAGGGAGTTTCTAGCTAGAGACTTGGTTAACAAATTGTAGAATATTAGATTGAAAGCTCCACCCCTTCCATGGATGGAAGGGGTATTTATAGTTACAGAATACACGACCTCCTATCGGCCTGTGGATCAGGCATACAGTGGGTAAAGACCCGTCCTTCCTCCACGGTGTTGCACTAAACTATTCTACGCTAATAATTAACTAATAAGCTACTAAATAACGTAACTAACGACAAGTCTACGAGCTAAACTATGCTAGATAATATTTGGGGTGACCGACACTTTAACATGGAATTTCCAATTCCTAACAATCTCCCCCTAAGGGAGGTCACCCCATGATTTACATTTTGGATCCTAGCATTGTTTCTTTGTCTTTGTTCTTGAGCTCGTAGACTTGAATTCTTCAGTTCCACAATCTTTGTGCTTTAGCAATGACTCTTCATAGTCTGCATATTTTGTACTTTCAGTGGAGGCCTTTAACTGATCCACATCTTTGATGATCTTCGAGCTTTCATTGAGATCATCAGCCACAGTAAATCTCTGGATCACCCTTTATTGTGTTGCCATCATGTAAAGTTGTGACTTTCGTACCGACATGCTCACACTTTTGAATCATGACATCTTTCCATCAAAGTAGTGGAAGCTTTACTGGTTCATGATATTTGCAGCAGCGTAGCAGAAGCATAGTATAAAAATATCAAAACCAGGTTATGTAGATATGCACCAGTCATGATTTCTTCAAATTAAGTGTGGATGTTGTGAGCATGCGGCTTTGGATTGACTCCTCAATTCTGATCAGCTGCAACCGTCCAAGTGTACCTGCAAACAACAGTTAGCAATAAAACACACAAAAGTGTCTTTGATCACTTTCGTTGAATTGAGGTACACGGCCCACGGTTCCCCGTTGATCAGTACAAGTACTGCCTGTGATCAGGTAGAGTTCCGAAGAACCTCCTTGACAGGGTTTCGCAGTTGTTCTAGCTGTTCTCAAATCGGAACGTCTCAAAGAAGACAACACGGAGTGAGTGAACCAGCGAATTGAGATTCACTGATTAATGAAAAATGATTTGAAAACAATCGCGTATTGCTTGAAGAAAGAGTTTTGCAATACGACGAAGGTTTTATGAGAAAGATCAATTTTCAATCAAAAATACCTTTTGTATTTGAAAAGAGTACACATTCGACGTGCTAGAGAAAAGAAGATTTGCACATCGAACATTTTTTCCAAAAGTATTTTTTCAATCCGAGATACTTTTTGTGTTTGAAAACATAAGTACACATTCGACGTGCTAGAGAAAAGAAGGTTTGCACATCGAATGGTTTTTCCAAAAGTATTCGTCAATTCATTTCCTGGACCAAGGTTGATTCAAGATTGAATTACCCCATCGTTTCTATCCAGTTGTCACAAGCTTGATCTTTTGCAAGATTTCACATGTCACCCACCAAGAGCTTGTATGATGTTGGCTCTAGAAGGATTTCCATCTTCATTGTGAATATTTTTACATATCACTCGGATGTTCTGGCAATACCACAAGGATAATGCGTAGGACTCTTAATATATTCTTACTTTTCCACATTGTGTGAAACAGCAAGTCTTCATTAATTTAGTGTCCTAATGAGATATTGTGGATGATCTCTTGGCTCTAGACTCAATCGTGCACATTTGGTTTTCTATGTCGGAGACTAGGGAGAGGGTCTCCTTCTTCAATATCAACAATCTCTAAGAGAGAGTCGATAGATAATGTCGGTTCCCCGTGAGAATGAAACAAGCCCTTTTAAGAGGAACTTGAGTAGCTTGGGAAGTTGTAGTGCAGTGCGTCACTGGGTCCATGACGTCTTGTCTTCAATACCAGTGTTACCTTGGTAATCACCAGTAGCATATGAATTGAACCTGGTTTCTGCCCTAAGGTTGAATTATTGGAGGGCTATTTCTTTTCACCCTTTTTACATTCCAATTCTTTTTCATTCTTCAACCCCTTCAGTGCTTACCGAGACTTCATAACTAGAACCTTGTTGGGTTTATTCCAGTTCTAGCTCTATCTCAGTCGGCACTCTTCCCATATTCTCATTTTTCTCCTTTTTTCAATATACCTAAGGACTCTACACTATCTAGTGGATTGTCCCTGGGAAGATCCCTCCGGTTCTGGCAGATCGTGGGAACTAATACCTAACCTCACCATCCTTATAACTCCATACATAAAGTAAAATGGTCGGTCTTTTGGTACAGTTCATTCTTCCTTGAAACCAATTGATAAATCATTTGGAAAAACAATCAAGGTACTTGTGATACGAGTTCAAAGAATTTTGTACCTTAATAGTTTTGATCATTTAGAAAACCTCCCCCTCAACATGTGCATATGATTTAGAAATTGTTTAGCGCATGGAGGCAAGAGGACTTTGAAATATTTTCTTTGATCACAATTTTCATAGAAAAAGCCATTTGATTTTCTTTGGTAAATTCTCCCCCTCAATATGTACATAGGATATTTGAAAACATTTTATCACATAGAGGCAAGAGTTAATTTGAAGCACATCCACAATCACAAGAGCCATTAAGAAACCATTTGAAAACTCAATCAAGGTACTTTATAAATCACTTTAAAAAGCTTTCGTACCTCGATAGTTTATTTGCTCCCCCTCAATATGTGCTTCAAGATTCGAAAGCGTTTAGCACATATGAGCGAGCAACGTGCACAATTAAATCAAAACGATCACCTTTTATCAAATTTCATTATTAAATCACAAATTCTCTCCCGATAAAAAATATCAAACCCTTTGAGATTTTGGATCCCAAGTGATTTAATTAGGTTTAGAAAACATGGGAGAAAATGTGGCATTGTTTAAATACTCATCTGGTTTTTGGATAAATCCTCCTCCTCAACATGTGCATTATGTATATTGAAATCGTTTGGCACATGGAGGCAGGAGTGCCTTTGAAGGACTAAAACCAACTCCATTAAAACAGATTTGAGATTTAAATCACGATCTCTCACCCGATCAAAGATTTCAAACCATTTTGAGATTTGTGATCCCAAAAGATTTAAATAATTTAGAAAATTTTGGGGAAAGACGTGGCAAGATTTGATTTTAAAAAATGACAGATAAGGACCATATTTAGACATTAAAGATTGTTAGTGTCAGGTATGATTGTTTTAAGAGACCTTTAAGTAAAATAAAACAATTTCACAATCAAACAAGAACAGAAAAAATTTCATTTTGACAGATCTTTGAGTTTTAAAGAAAATCATACCATGACATAACATTAAATCTTTAGATCACCACTTATATTGTACAAAGCGGAACTTTTGTGAAGAAATATCGTTTGAAAATATTTTATTTTAAATCACACTCCCCCTCAATCCATGACATAAGTCAATGATTGAGTGACTTATGTTTTGATAAAATGAAGTCCGGTGATTTTCAAAATTTAGTCCAATTTATTTTCAAAACAATATTTTTCCATTTTCAAAAACAATATTATTCAAAGTTTTAGAAAAATGGTATCATTCACTACTTGTCCTGCACAAGATACGTTAGGTGGTTGAGAAGCTTCTGTTGTTGTTGTAGGGCTGGAAGAAAACCGTCTGCAGATGCAGTGAGACTTCTTTACGTTGCATTTTAATGCCAACTGAGGTCAAATTAAGCTCCGTTTCTTCAATCACTTAGAAGAAAATCATCTGCTGATGCAGTGAGACCTCTTACGTTGCATTCATGCCAACTCTCCATAGAAGTCCAATTAAGCTCCGTTTCTTCATTTGTCAACCCAAGATATAGTTATCCTTTCCTTTCGGCATCCAATCATCTTAAATTGTGGGATCCGGATCGGGAACATTCTTATATACCAATATACCTGCATACGTTAGTGAACACACATACAGATATATGGTGGTCGACATCACCCATAACAACAATCGACTAATTAAAGTCAATTCAACATATCAATCAGATCATATAAGGCATGGGGTTTATGTGTTAATCAAACTTTAATCATCTAATCCTAACAATCATATCCTAAATTCCTAGTCCTTCGACACAGGAAAATATCATTTTTAATTAAGCACGTAGGATAATTAAGAAAGCTCGTTAGATGATATAGATTTGAAAACATTCTCCCCCTCAATCAATGACTTATTTTCTGAAAAATTTAAAAGCGCTGAAGTCATTGATTGAGTTTTCAATTTTATAAAAGTTCTGAAACTGATTGATTTTGCAACTCATTAACCACCATTTAGTTGAAACAAATATTTTTCTGAAGAATTTTTAGAAGGAAAAATATTTGAGTAGGAATAGCAGTCCTTCGACATACTTTCCTCATTTTGTTATAGGATAAGTGCACGAAATATTTGAAAATCGTTTTAGCGCAGCACTTTCCTTTCTTGAAGAACGGGTTGCTATCAGAAATAATAGCAAGCCATAGTTTAAGCACGGGTTACAGTCAGAAGTAACTGCAAGCCATTTTTTAAGCGCGGGTTACAGTCTGAAATAACTGTAAGCCATAGTTTGTGACATGTTTTGAAAAAAATATTTACACCTCCTGCTCGAACTTCATCTAAAGTCCCGTGCCATTATTGAATGACATTTCTAAGACCGTAGATGTTATCGATACCAGAATACATGTCATGTGAAAACATACTTTTGGTATTTTTGAAATTTTCTGATTTTTATGGGTTTTTGAAGGTTTTATATTTTTCTATTTTGTTTTGCTAGTTTTATATTTTTGTATTTTGTTTTTCAGATAAATATATACACAGATAGAGTAGATGATATAGTAAATGAAGATGATGATACGAGTACCGAGATAAGGATATCGAACAGCCCCATTGTAGAAGATAGAAGTCATCATCTCTTAAACATTCACCACCAAAGCTTCCAAGGGCTCTTGAATTGTAAGAAATTGAACCATCTGAAAGTGAGACTTTGGCAGCTTCCCCCCAAACCGAAAATCCATTAGATGAGCAGATTCGAAGCTCTATTTCAAGCTTGCCTTAGCCAGGTGCACAGAGAAGCACACCATTATCATTGAACATGCTGCTCCTTTTAAGAATAATCACCGTGATTCATCGTTCGGGGTTATATCATCCAATAGAAGAACAACAACGTATCATCCCACACAAAAATAACTCTTCTCAAATTTCATTCCACTGAAGTCTGAAGCAATCCATTCCAAAAGGTGTCAAGAGAACACTTCCCCCAAGTAGATGAATTGATGCAGTCAGTCTCTTAGACTAGAGCTCACGAACCCAAATACACATACCCGAAGACAAAGAAACTTATACCATCGAAGTAGCAGATTAAGTCCAATAGCCAAAGCATAACCCCGATGTATACTTTTCTCTCCCCTTGAAGAAAGTGTATGAAGCTCAAGAACCCGAAGTACCCGAAAGCCCAAAGAGAGAATAATCGATAACATTGAAGAAGCAGGCCGAATCACTGATTATCTCTGCGGGTGACAATCTCTGCGGATGTCAACACCGGAATAAGTGATTATATCTCTGAATCACTGATTAAGCCCTCAAGTAAACCAGCTGAGCATCCCCAATGTACACTATCTCTCTCCCCTGATGATTGTGATAACATCAAAATCATCACACACTTGTGTACCTCTTTCATCTTCAGAAACTAACTCTTCCATCTCTTCCCCCACATAGTTGGAATAAGAAAACTAAACGCCTTGATGAGTAAAACCTTGAGTTTCTCTGCGGTCATGACATTTGTTTTACCGGGATAACTTCAATCACTTAGAAGTATTAAGTCCATCAAGTTTACTCGCCATGAGTCAAACCTTGAGTTTCTCTGCGGTAATAACATTTGTCTTCCCGGGATATCTTCAATTACTTAGAAGTATTAAGTTCATCAAGTTTACTCGCGTTTAGATACGTGTCTCCTTCCCCCTTGCTGGTTTTGATACTTCAGAATCAGCAACATCTTATCAGCCCAAATACTTGAAATATTTAGAGAAGAACACTTGTAATCTTGTGGGAATCAACTTGCTGAAGTAGAATGTGAGCAAGTCTAATTGGGGATTAAATCTGACATTTCACTCTCCCCCAATTAGTGCTCTCCCCTAAACCGACAATCTTTATGATGAGTGCCTGAAATAAGAAGAAGTCTTTAGATAGTTAAATGCAATTCGTCTTTTAGTCTTCTAACATGTAGCAGAAAATGTAGAACAGACTGTAGACTTGACCTTCTTCAAGATTGTCCAGTTGGGGAATAGATAGTTAACATCTTCATTTCACCAAAAACACAAGAACATCACCAAAAAGCATCCCAATTAACTTACATCTTGAAAATCCCATTAATTAAGATCCCTCCCAATCAAACAAGAACAGAAAGATGTTCATCAAGGAAATCAGCAATCAGCCCGCAGCGAACTCACGAAATGGTAACACCAAGCAAACAATCACATCAAACAAGAACAGAAGGTTGTTCGGAATCATCATGTTGATGTGCACGTGAAGCATTAATCAGAAGCACTTTGTCAATAAACTCATATCAGCTTGTGAAGATGTCAACTAACGACTCTTAGAAGAAACACCATGTAAAGATGACCCGATAAGAAGAAGCTCAGTTCTTACATGAGTTTGGAGCCGTTTGACCATTTATTCTCAGATATCTATCAACCATGCAGAATTATCATACTTCTTCTCCCCCTCAAGAATTGCATACAGAGATGCCATTCTTGATTGAACAAGTGAATATCTTTAAAATGTAGTCTCTTCACACTTCTCCCCTTCAAAATTAGCACAGGATGTCGCCATCGTCATTATAGTTGAGCAAGTGGAAAAAGAAAAAAATCAACAGAAGCTCGGTTCACTTGATGACTGAAGCGCATGGAAAAAGTATGAAGCATGTTGATGAGAATGGTCATAATAAGAAGATTTCTCTTCTTCAGAAGATAAAGCGCACTGACACGTACACTTTTCTTTTCTTTAGAGATCGAGGCTTGAACTGTTGTGTTCAAACGTCATTATGTTGAAGTACGAGGCCTGAACTGATGTGAACAGACGTCATAATCTCTCTCTTTTCAGCTCTCTTAGCAAAACATGTAATCAACCCCATCATCATTCAGTAGGATCTTTGTCGTGACAACTGATGGAGAAAACCCAATATGATGAATTTGACCCTAAAGTAAACTACCCCGAACTCGTGACTTAAACTTGCACATATGTAACAAAGAGCGGTGCCGATTTCCATTAGCATCTCTAAGTACTCTCTATGTACTCCATTCTCTTCAACCAACCAACCATCAAGTATAAGACGTACATTACCTCTTGAAAATCCACAATTGAATGTGACACTGAGCACTACAACGTAACTCCTTAAAGTGATAGTTATTTTGTGGTGGTATGAGCCCAATTCCCCCAAGTGGTAAAAGAAAAGGTAAAAGACACCCAACAATTACTAGATTTCCAAGTCTTTGTTTTTGATAATAAGCTCGAACAAGGATCATGAAGAATCTTCATCCAACCATCCACGATACCTTCAGATACTCAGTACACTCGCCCGTAATAATTCACTTCAACCTCAAATAAATAACACTGAATTAATGCCGTTGTCACATCTTCTGATTAACTGCTCAAATCTAGCCTTCTTTGACATTTAAACGAACTTAGATAATGGTTTCATCCCGACCATGGTATAAGCACATAACCTCGTAAAACCAAGTAATAACCAAACTGCCATGATGAATATCCAAGCACACATCCAATTCATGAAGTACACCTGTTTATCCCTTCTTTGAAACAAAAAACGTAGCACCAGCATCAAATAAGATCCCGAAATACACTTTCCTTTCTCCAAGATGGTTCCATCAATACGGGATTTTACAATTCTATGGTTTAAACCGAGAAATAGGTTCTTTCACGGGATTTTACAAAACAAAGAATAAACCGTAAGATTGATCCGGAAATGCACTTTACAATTACCAGGATGTTTCCATTGTCACGGGATTTTACAAGTCTATGATTTAAACCGAGAAATAGATTCTTTCGCGGGATTTTACAAAATCAAGACAAAACCGTAAACAATGTCAGCTTGAATGTGTTATGACAACTTTGGTTTCGGTGAATATCTGTTTTAGGGGAACATGCAGCGATTCATCAACGATTCTTACACCAACATCAACAAAATCATCAACCATCTAATAAACACCTTGGTAAACACATCAATCACGCATTCTGTCGGCTATTGTAGTGACCACATGGAGAAACAGACCCGATATACCAAACTTGATCATGAAGTAAAATTCCCCAGATTTGTTACTTAAACTTGTACTAATCCTTGTGAAGAAGAAACGGTGTACCTGATGTACAAAACCTCTTGACATTCTCAACTGAGTGAGACACCGAAGTGATAGCTACGTTGTGAGTTAAGCGAGAAAGAATCACAACTATAACCAAATAGCCAAGTCTTTATCACACTCAATAAATGCCCAAACAAGTCATCTTCGCGGAAGGGTAGAAAGAAAGAAGACGAAATAAGTAAACGCGCCCGGAAAAACCTCACTTCAAATTTAAATAAGAGATATCGTCCAAACAACACCGTAGTCAACATTTTACAATAAACACTTCAAGCCGTGATATAAAATTCTTCGTGAAAAAAAAATGTCTAAACCAAATTAACGAATCTTATCATCACACAAAAATCTCATCAAATCCAAATCTTATAGAATCCAAATCTGAGAAGCCTATCTGTCAATCATCCAAATCAAGGCCCGGTTCACGAATGGATCCAATACCCAGTCCAAAACCAAAAAAATAAACACCATTGGTACCAACGTGAATTTGGAATTACAATATTAGACCATTGATAGCATTTGTACACATATTAGACGAGAATGTGAATATCAATCATAAGATTTTAGTACAAATGTCACTAGAAACGTGATCCAATTTATTCACCTCTAGTATTCGTTCATCCAAGTAACACATATCAAGTCCACTTTGGCCCACGAATGGATTATCACAAAGGCCAATCAGTTGCAGCCCATTGACTTACACTCGGCCCATATTACCAGCAAATAACCCGATCCATATGGTTAATCTTAGTTATAAAAGGTGATACCCTAATTTTAAGGTCATAGAAGTAACCCTAATATCACTATCACCAAAACCAGCGCCTCTCTCCAGCTTTGCATCTTACTGTTCTCATCACACAACTAAACGCAGCATATCAATTAAATCCAATCACATATCACATCATTAATCTCCACCAATCCCTAATAGCTCACAAATATTTCAGTCCGCCTCTTTTTTTCTTTGAATGTATGATCGAATAGGTGCAAGGACAAACACAAGACAACTCATACGAGTTCATCCTCGCCACAGAGATGGCACGAGGGTGTTTATGTAACTGCCACAGAGATGGCTTCAAATGATGACGACATCAAGGTAGGTTTTATTTACGTTCCTTTGTTGTTGTTTTTGAATCATTAACAAGCCAAGGACATGGGTTAACACACTTGTTACACTCATTTCCTTATTCGGATATTAACAAAACGGAAAAAAAAGTTTTAGATCCATGAAGCACACGTTCATCAGTGAGTAGATCTATCGAGATCTATGTGTTTAAAGAACCTTTCACCAAGATGAACAAACCTGAGATCAAGTAATCGTTAGGATATAACCATTATATTTGAAATCCGAAGCATAATTGATCTATGATGATGTGGCTTAAAATTCCTCGAATGATATGAGGCCATTATGTTTGAACACCACACTGAGATCGTAAGAATATCTTAGTATTTAATATGGATGCGGATTGATTATTGTATGTTGTACTTTTGATGAATAAAAGACATGGTTTAACAATATTGTTAAAGACATATTTAAATTCAAATATTTGAGAAACAAAAACTTTTGGATCTATGATGCAATCTTCCGTTTGAATGGCCTTTAAGTCTTGATAAGCTTTTGGGTAAAACGGGGAATGTGAGCTGAGATTCAAGGTGTTGTGGTATTGTATACGAGAGATGTGGTTGTGAGATGTGATTTAAATCGAGTCTTGGTTTTGAGATTTGGTTGTGGTGAATCGTTTGATATATGGTTTAAGTCTTTTTGTGGTCGTAGTCTTGGTTCAGTCACTCTTCTTCTTCATTTCTGTCACCAAGTCGCTACTGAGTCATGAGCCAAGTCGCTAGGTCTTGTTATTTTTCAAAGCAAATCGCTAGCAGAATTTTCAAGTCAAGTCGCTAATCCAGATTAAGACACAAGTCGCTAGCTGTTTTCGAAGCAAGTCGCTAGGGTCATGAGTCAACTCGCTAGATAAGTCAAGTCGCTAGCCAACTCGCTACAGGTGTTGACTCAATAGTCAACAACTCGCTACCAGGTACAAGTCGCTAAATATAAGGTACAGTGAACCTGGACACAAAGACAAGTCGCTAGCATGATTTTTGAAATTTTTCGATGAATTTTCCGACTAAGTTCCGACCAACTTCATGATAAACCCAGAAAAACATGACAAACTTCACAAATGACCCATTTTGACAGTTAAAAATCAGACCAGATACAACAGTTATCTTGAAATAGACTCAAAAGGACTGTTTGGACAAGAAGAAAACTAGTATCTTAGTTAAAAAATGTTATCAGATATATTGATATACGACATGGACCAAAATAAATGACCAAGACAAACATGTAACTATATGACATCTTTGCCCAAAAATGAAGGATACAAAAACTGTTACGACCAGTTGCCACGAATACCAATGAACACAAAAATGATCCAAACCACAAGGATAGAAACATTATCAAACCATGACAAGAAAACCACACAAATCAACACAACACAAGAACCTTGGCTCTGGTACCATTTGTAGGATCGATATATTATTGTGTTTGATGATTCGGGTGGTCTTGGATGATCAAAATACATGTTTGCCATTTTAGAGAGAGAAAGTAAAGAGAGATGGAGTTTCTAGCTAGAGACTTGGTTCACAAATTGTAGAATATTATATAAAGCTCCACCCCTTCCATGGATGGAAGGGGTATTTATAGTTACAGAATACACGACCTCCTATCGGCCTGTGGATCAGGCATACAGTGGGTAAAGACCCGTCCTTCCTCCACGGTGTTGCACTAAACTATTCTACGCTAATAATAAACTAATAAGCTACTAAATAACGTAACTAACGACAAGTCTACGAGCTAAACTATGCTAGATAATATTTGGGGTGACCGACACTTTAACATGGAATTTCTAATTCCTAACAATTTCTATCTAGTTGTCACAAGCTTGATCTTTTGAAAGATCTCACATGTTACCCACCAAGAGTGATAACGCTCAAATTGTGCATGTTTTTAGTAGCGTTATCTGTGCTTTTATGTGTGTTATTTGGTTATAATCATATGATTTTGATGCTTAATCGTACAAAAGTGCGTTTGCTAGTTCATTTGTAGCCAAGTACAGGAAAGTGGGGAAAAAGACGGAAAAAGAAGTAAAATACGAAGATTTCTCCATATACGAAGAATTCCCAACAAAAGCAAGACTTGTGGAGTATATTCGAGAAGATAAAGTTATCAAGTTAGTGGTACAAAGACTCAAGAATAAAGTTCAAGAAGGAAAACGACAAAGAAATGAAGTAAAGAAGCTAAAACGAAGACATATTGGAAGACTCGTTGTTCCCGACACACCTTCACCATTTTGG
The DNA here is from genome assembly GCA_019973895.1 of Chrysanthemum seticuspe. Classification (NCBI taxonomy): domain Eukaryota; kingdom Viridiplantae; phylum Streptophyta; class Magnoliopsida; order Asterales; family Asteraceae; genus Chrysanthemum; species Chrysanthemum seticuspe. The sequence goes on from BPTQ01000004.1 coordinate 162,449,404, forward strand.
CTATAACTTTTGCATACGGACTCCGTTTGACCCCCGGTTTGCGGCCACGGAAAGCTAAGAGAAAGATCTACAACTTTGGTGCTTATGATTTTTTGTCAAATTGCTCCAACCGTTCGGTCGAGCCCCGTGACCGATCCGGTTGGAGAGCTGTCAAGAAGACCAACCGATTCGGTTGGAGCCCAACCGATTCGGTTGGAGGGGCTGTTTCTGCCACTTCTTCATCAATAAGAGTCCTAGAAAGTTCCAATCATGTTCCAAATGATTCTAGTCCATTCCTACATGTATTCTAGTCCCTTCCAAGCTCCTTGGCCTCCAAGAAAAGCATTGAATACCCTAGGCCTTGGAAGTAGTATAAATAGAAGCCTTTGCAACCTCATTTCATCATCTCTTCTCATCCCTTTCACCCACCACTCCATCTCTAGGTGTGAAATTCGATCCTCCACCCTTAAGGACGAATTTCCACCTAAAACAACATCCCTCTCTCAACTTACCTTCACCAAAGGTGTGAAATTCGATCCTCCACCCTTAAGGACGAATTTCCACCAACTATCCTATCCCAACTTTTGTGAAATTCAAGCCTCCACCCTTAAGGACGAATTTCCACCAACTTATCTTCCCCAAAAGACTACAAACCTCTGCCAAATTCATGTAGTGTGCTCAAGGGTTGTTGAAGGCGTTTGGACATCATTTTCAGGCTTGGTAGAACTATTGTAGTTGATTGGAGGCTTGAAGGAGTGCTATAATCCTTCATCTTTGCCTATTGTAATTCATACTTTGGGTAAACCTTGTTACTTTTATATTTAAAGATGTTTGTTATTGATATGATTGTTGAGATATTGTGTTTGATTGGAATAACCATGAATGTCTTGATACTTGCTTTTTCTTATATTGCTTTTCTTGTTGGTTTGATATGTGACAATCATAACCATCAACTTGTTACTTGAATATGAATGTCTTGATACTTATTTGGCTCTTATGATAACTTGTGATCATTTGTCTAAACATGTATGTTCTTTGTGTGCTTGTTCTTATTACTTTTCTTAGTGGTTTGATCAGTGACAATCATAACCACGACCTTGTTACTTGCTTAAACAAACAAACGACACTTGTAGTGCAACAAAGTCTCTTGGGACGACCTTGATTTACCATATACTATACTACAACTTGACTAGGGTATACTTGCCCGAATGTGTTCCTAGTTAACCGGTAATTCTTGTTACAAATTTAAAACCTCGTGGAAGCACACCAAGTTTTTGGCGCCGTTGCCGGGGACATGTTTTGCACTTGTTTGCTCGTTTGATTGTTCTCGTGTTTGATTGATATTTTGTTTGCTTTCATGATAATTCTGGCATCGTCACCATCAAGTTTTTGGCGCTGCTGCCGGGGATTTGGTTTTGCATTCTTTTGTTTGTTTGCTTGTTTGTTCGAATGATATATTGATCTTGCTCATGAATGATTGTTTCTTTGCTCTTGTTTGATTGCTCTTAATGTTTGCTCATGATGTTTGCTTAATTGCTCCCTTGAGTTTACTTTCAAAAATCTCATTTTCTCATAATTTCTCAAAAGATCTTTGCATCAAAATCGTGTTTTTGATGTTGGGATTCCGTCTCATGTTTGCTAAAAATGCTCATTTCAAAGTTTGCTTTCTAAGTGTGTTCAAAAGTTCTTGCAAAAAAACCACCAAAACCACCCAAATCAGTCTAACCAAATCGGTTGGAACCCCAACCGGAGCGGTTAGAGCTCTCGGTAAATATTTTTCAAGAGTCATTTCAGAGTCGTAAAATTAAAAAAAAAAAAAAAAAAAAGGTCTTAGAGTTATTTAGTTCATTTCTTTCAAGTCATTTTCTGAAAAAAAAATACAAAAATATTTTTCTTCATGTTCGTTTTCATTATTTTTATCTTTTTATTTTTGCTTTTTAAAATATTTTGTGAATCGATTCGGGTTTTTATAAACTCACACTCTTGGAGTGATCAACTTGTTAGTCCACTCTACGAGCTTAAACGTCAAATCAAAGAGAGGACTAAACCCGAATCTTATCCGAAACCACCGTCTATCGAGGAACTCTTTGTCGTTATCGACATATTTGAAGAGAAAGTCAAACCTCCACCCGATTCCCCAACCATAATCGTCATTGATCCCGATGACCAACCCATGTGGTCAGGCACTAGGACCGTTGCACCAACACCTAGTTCCGCTGTTATTCAACGCCCTCTTTGCAATAATTTCCATATCAAGGGTACCCACATGCAAAAGATTCGGGAAAATCAATTTGATGGGAGAATCCGATCCGATCCTCACCGACACATAGCCGATTTTCTTGAGATTTGTAACCTATTCCAATATGGTGAAAATCAAGAGGAAGTGGTTAAATTGAGGACTTTTCCTTTCTCATTAACCGGAGAAGCGAAGACTTGGTTGAATGAATTAAATGAAGGAACGATTACTACGTGGGAAGAGATGAGAGAAGCTTTGATTAGCCGATACTTTTCTCCCGCTAAGTTTAAACGTCTCCCAAATGACATTCACAACTTTCACCAAATCGATCACGAAACTCTCGTTGACGCTTGGCTCCATATGAAAGATATGCTTCGCATTTGTCATGGACATGGTCTAACCAAAGGAACAATCATTCAAACATTCTTTCACGGTTTAGACGATCCAACTCACGGAAATCTCGACGCCGGAGGAATCTTCCTCTATAAAACTCCAAACGAAGCTTTCAAAATCCTCGAGGACAAGGTCCAACTCAAGCTTGATCTCTCAAAAAAATCTATTATCAATTCCAATCCGAAAGCTGTTGTTTCCGTCGGTGGAAGCAACATCAATACCGATCATGCCTCATTGGTCGAGAAATTCGAAGCTTTCCCCACAAACATCGATGCCCAATTCATAAGCATACGGAGGGAGTTGATGGAGCTGCAAAATAATCACCACGATGCAGAGGATGACACGCCGATGTGTGATCCCATTGAAGCGATCCAAGTTCAACATGAAGGATATCACGGAAGATATCACAACCAAAATTCCAAAAATTCGTACTCCTTTTCATACCACAACCCAACCCAAAACTATCCTCGATATCAGCCATGGAATACGATACCACATCCATCACAACATTTCAATACACCTAAAACCTCACCGGAGGAGATGATGAGACAGTGGATGGCTAGTCAAACGAAAGCCAATGAGGATATGACGAACCTGTTGGTTGAATTGGAACATAAAGTCGATCAAGGAAGAAGGAACCAACAAGCGATAATCCAAGACTTGGAGAGGAGGGTAGAAAGATTAAGTGAGGAGCAGGAAGTCCATCATGCTGAATCTCTTCCTTACACTACAGATACCCACTCGAGACATGCATTTGTCTACAAACCACCCTCAATTCGAAACGAGAATGATAAGGGTGAGGTTGAATTTATCGAAGAGGATGAGACCGAGCATATTCCAACCATGCAAAATCTAAACCAAATCATGTCTAACTCACCAACCATGTCACCTTTTCTTGAGGATTGCGCCATGCATATCCCAACCACTCAATTACAAAGTTCTGAACACCATGTTGGTGATAAGGTTTTCAACGAAATTGGAGGCAACTGGAATGGAGAACTCGAGAGAAATATAGACGAATGGTCTGAGCCACAGAATCCAGTTTCTTTAAATCAAAACAGTAGGACTAACCCACCTCCTCCAGCTCACCTTGAGAATGTGGATGCCGTATTAACTGGGAGAGGAAAGTCCAATGACCCTCGGAAAAATCAAAAAAGATCCGCCAGCTATCCTCATTTCTAATGAAATCGACCAAAAGTTCAAGATAACGAAGAGGGACTTTCACTTGGTCAAACCAAAAGAATCAAATGTATCTCCATCACTTGTGGAGTACAAACCAAAGATCCCATACCCTCAATGTTTAAGAACTGAAATTCCCCATTTAAACCGTATTGGCAAAGTATCCTAACCTGGGGAAGAGTCTAGCTAATGACTCATAAATAAATTAAGCGCTTCTAGGGAGGCAACCCGTGCTTTTAATTGTTTGTTTGTTTTAAATAAACATGTACACCCTTTTTGCAACAATCTTTTCAAAACTCAGAAAATTTGAAGTGTGGGGGTGTTACATGCTAATAGTGTTTATTATTACTTGCATTTTGTGTGTTTTGTTTTGTTTGAATAATTTCAGCAGGTGATGGAGGAGGATGCTTGGATTTGAAATCGATTGTTCTCATAAGCTTATGCGTAGCATTTTATCATATGGAGTTCGATCGCGATTTCTTCGGCCCTGGAAGTTTTGTTTCTCTTTTATTTTATTTTCCCTATCTTACATGCTTTGAAGTTTTGTCAGGATCGAATACTATAAGATTTATGTGGTTTGGAGGTCGTGGTTGGTGGAAGAAGATGAAGATCTTCATCCTTTTAGAGAGAGAAACTAGAGGGAGGGAGGAGAAAACACAAGGTTTATTGATAAGAACAAAACAATACAAATGACCAAATGATTCAACTCACCCCTCATGGAGAGTCATGAGGGGTATATATAGGCCCTATCTTTGCCACTTAAACGATACTAGTCCCTAAGGGCAAAGTGTTCTATGCATCTAGTCCATTTCACGTATGTGACGTTATCTTTATAAAAAGCGAGGCTAACAATCTCCCTCCAAGATAGCGTCACACGTGAATGGTTACAATGAGACCTATAAATACAAAAACAAAGTAAATTACAATAGTAATGAACAATGTTGACTTTCTTGAAGTGCAGAGTCTCTGTAGTCTAGATACTGAGGCAAACTTGAAGTTCTCCCTTCTGATGACCTCGGCAAATTATCTTCTTGTAGCTCTAAACTTCAACTGTAACGGTCTAGTTAGGTTATTACTCCCTCCTAACTAGTGAGCCTTTTTTCTTTTTCTGCTCCCTCCTGAACCGACAACACTCTTCCAACACGTCTTTAATCTTCAGACACGCAACGGAGAAAGTAAACTCTTGATCGTACAATGGTTGTCGTTCTGGGAACATCATAACAACATAACTCACTTAGTATTGCATCCAAGTAGGTAAAAATCCCCGATGTACACCACACTACTTCTCCTTCTTCAGTCTTAAGCACAAATCCCTTCGTAATCCAATCACGGAAGATGAAATACCAACTTCTCCCTCCTGATGGTTGCGAGCTATCGGAATCATCATAATGTTGCGTACATGCCGTATTACCTTCTTCTTGATGCAATATTAACATCATAGCTTGATCAAAATTCCGTGAGAATATGTCGCAAAAATACTCTCAATATTACTTCTCTCAAACCAACCTTTAAATGAACCTCCTTTGAATTCACCGGCTAATAGTAATGACCACATATGGAGAAAACCCGATACGACTAACTTGAAAAGGAAGCAAACATCCCAACTTTGTGAATTACTGCTTGTTCTAAATTTTTGAACAATCCACAATGCCGTGTGACACTGAGCACTACAACGTAACTCCTTAAAGTGATGGTTATACACTGTGAGCACTACAACGTAACTCCTTACCAGTTATAACCAGATTTTCAAATTTCATAATGTGCTCTAACAAGTTATCTTGAGACATGCATCCAACCAACCATCGTCTCAAAGATAAAGAATTCCACCCGTGAAATGTCACGTCAATTTCTCGTCAATAATACCGTACAAAAACTCCGTAGCCATTTTTCAAATTTTCCTCAAGCCGTGAATATTGTATCCTCTTCGTGAAATTTTACCATACCAAAATACCAATCTTCATAATAGCAATACTATGTATCCAAAATATTTAGACAAACTCTCGGATATCAAAATGGTATACTATCATGATGAGGCCCAAATCCATGTTCAATAGCCTAACCGGATTTAATCACACCAAAAGGCCCAATCACAACCAAACGGCCCGATCTTAATATCTCACAATATATATCCGTGTATAAGGCATTATTTCTATTCATTTCAGTAGACCTAAACCTAAAATCATTTTCAACACATCCCCACACATATACCATGATAAATCCGCCTACCAACACAACTCTTCCCAAATCAGATCTAACAAAAAGAACGCAAATCATCAAACATATTCCCAAACTCATCTCAGTCATCAGGGAAATCAAGCACACAACAAATCTCCTTCCTCGTTTCTTGTATAGTTAAGAAATAAACATATCTTTTGAAGAACATAAGTAATACTTACTGCTTCAAGATCTTAAGATGAAGGTCTCAGGTAGGGTGTTAATGATTTGATGTGTTTTTGATGGTTTGTGTATAGCAACGAATTGAAATAAGAGAGTAACACGATTGTTATTCCATCTTATTTCATTTTAATTCGGATAGTAACATAAGGCATGTATCAATGATGATTGATGGTACAATTAGAAAATCTTTAAAAGATTCAAAAAAATTGACCCGAATCTGAGATATTTATATGTTTTCATTTTGTTCTTTGAGTCAAGTTGAAGGTTAGTCGTGATGGGATTTAGATGGGATTTAGTTGTTGACAGATGAAGATGATAGAGTACCGATGTTGATTAGTTATGCGTATGATGGGACTGATGATGTGGAAATAATGAGGTCGACGAGTCTGAGATTTGGTATATGGTATTTGTCTTGTGGTCAAGGTCTAGTGTACGCGTAACTTTTTTCTTTTTCTCTTATGCGTAAGCCTACGCGTAACGTCATGCTTATGCGTAAGCATACGCGTAAACATATGCGTAGGCCATAGGCGTAAGCCAAGGCTTAAGCGTAAACGCATACGCGTAACTTCACAGCTACGCGTAACTCCACTGTAGATTCTTCTTACGCGTAAGTTTAGGGTTTTGACCCTTTGACCACTTTTTCCGACGAGTTTTCCGACTGAAAAATTCGACCATCTTCATAAAATACCCAGAAACTGCTTCTGTTTTACCAGTTTGACCATGAAGATGACAGTTGACCACATTTGTTTCACAGATATTTGGTACAAAAAAAGCATAATAGATGCTGTTTGGACAAAATAATGACCAAGACAGATATGAACTTGAAAGACCAGTACTTTTTGTGTATTTGGACCAAAATAATAAGGATACTAAAACTTTGTTAAAGACTGTTTTTCTCAATATTCGGAAAAAAAATTTCCAACCCACAGAATATCACAAAAAACAGTAAAAAAACATGTGTAAAAACCAACATAAATCAACAAACAACAACCTTGGCTCGTTATAACAATTGTCAGGATCGAATACTATAAGATTTATGTGGTTTGGAGGTCGTGGTTGGTGGAAAAAGATGAAGATCTTCATCTTTTTAGAGAGAGAAACTAGAGAGAGGGAGGAGAAAACACAAGGTTTATTGATAAGAACAAAACAATACAAATGACCAAATGATTCAACTCACCTCTCATGGAGAGTCATGAGGGGTATATATAGGCCCTATCTTTGCCACTTAAACGATACCAGTCCCTAAGGGCAAAGTGTTCTATGCATCTAGTCCATTTCACGTATGTGACGTTATCTTTATAAAAAGCGAGGCTAACAAGTTTATTTTTCGTATTGAGGATAATGCTTAACTTAAGTGTGGGGGGAAGTTAAATGGAAAAACGAAACTAGTTCTTAGATTTCAAAATTTTTGGGTCAATTTTTAAATTTTGTGAACTTGTTTGCCTTTTGATCTAGTTGTTTTCACGCTTATAGGATAATATATTGGAATAACTGGATCAACCTACTGGTGAAATCAGTAAATTTTGAAAAATTTGAGATGTGTCCCGATTAATATTGCAATCCATTCTGGGATCGATGACATTTGCTAGCACATATTATAGCCTTTCCACTAAATTGTGAGAATTTGAGCCTATTTTATTTAGCATACATCTTTTATTCTTGAATCTTTTGCTATGAGTGTGCCGGTGATTTTATTTATTCTAGAACTTGTACTTGTAAATCATTACTAGACCGCAGTAAGATCGCATTCGTGTGATATAAGTGTATTCGTGTGATAAAGAGGCACCTTAGGAATAAAACCCAAATGGCCTTCCATTTTTCATATTATGCTATATTAGCTAACCACATCGGTTAGTTAACCACCTTTACATGGACCCATTTGTTAGCACTCATCTTTAGCGCTAGATACCCTTAGTTACACCCTCCGAGCCTTCCTTTTCATTTTTGTTAAATCCAGAAAAATACAAAAATATTTTACACTTTAAACCTTAGCCTACCCCTTGTCAATGTCTAAATGGTTGGTTGCTAGTTGCTTGGTATGATTGGATTGTTTTTGATGATTATCAGTTAGCCGCACTTTGTTAATTTTTGTGGTGTATGCTTATACGAAGTGTGGGGGTGATGTGATGTATGAAGAAGAAAAAAAAAGGGTATAAGTCATCGAAAAAAAAATGAAAAAAAGTACATGTGATGACAATGTGCTATATCATTATGAAGAGGAAGTATGTTTGAGATATCGATTAGCCAATGTGCTAAGACGTGATATATATATATATTTGGTGATCAATATGTGAAGAGAAGCTTGTAAATATAATCATTTTCAGGTTTGCGGTTTGTTCGTAACTAGTAACATGGGTATTAGACTTGACATTATTTTTTTTAACACCAATTTCATTAATTATCCCATGCCTTATCCATACCCTTTATTCACCCGAAGCCTATCGTTATAACCCGAATAAAAGCCCTCTTTAGATGTTTATACTTGGTGCTTACGCCACGTCGGTGGGGTTTTGTTTCTTGTACAAGCCTATGGTAATTTTAGATCATGACTGAGCAAATATGAGTGTACTATTCCTTAATACTATTCATCACTAAATAAATTGAGTGTTGAGTGAATTATACATCCGTTTCTTTTCGTGAGGTTGCTTAGCCATGTTATCAAGCGAGAAAATTCATGGGGTATTGTCAAACATCTCGATTTTTCACCTCTAAAAGCTTAAAACGATGAATCATATCTTGTACTTGTACTTGGTAGATTTGCATCATATATTTTTTTTCTAATCATATTTCATGCACCATGTGGGATTTATTTTTCTTAATTTCTAGATTTGCTTGAGGGCAAGCAAAACCTTAAGTGTGGGGGAGTTTGCGCTCATTTTTCGCTTATTTTTATGTTTGTTAAAAAAAAAAAAAAAAAAAGCTCCAAAAATATTTTGATTTTTAAGTTTCTTTTCGTTTTGTCATTTAGGTTTGTCTTTTAATTTTTCTTTTCTTAGATTTACTTGAGGCCAAGCAAAGTTTAAGTGTGGGGAATTTGATAACGCTTAAATTGTGCATGTTTTTAGTAGCGTTATTTGTGCTTTTATGTGTGTTATTTGGTTATAATCATATGATTTTGATGCTTAATCGTACAAAAGTGCGTTTGCTAGTTCATTTGTAGCCAAGTACAGGAAAGTGGAGAAAAAGACGGAAAAAGAAGTAAAATACGAAGATTTCTCCATATACGAAGAATTCCCGAAAAAAGCAAGACTTGTGGAGTATATTCGAGAAGATAAAGTTATCAAGTTAGTGGTCCAAAGACTCAAGAATAAAGTTCAAGAAGGAAAACGAGAAAGAAATGAAGAAAAGAAGCTAAAACGAAGACATATTGGAAGACTCGTTGTTCCCGACACACCTTCACCATTTTGGCCATAACTTTTGCATACGGACTCCGTTTGACCCCCGGTTTGCGGCCACGGAAAGCTAAGAGAAAGATCTACAACTTTGGAGCTTATGATCTTTTGTCAAATTGCTCCAACCGTTCGGTCGAGCCCCGTAACCGATCCGGTTGGAGAGCTGTCAAGAAGACCAACCGATTCGGTTGGAGCCCAACCGATTCGGTTGGAGGGGCTGTTTCTGCTACTTCTTCATCAATAAGAGTCCTAGAAAGTTCCAATCATGTTCCAAACGATTCTAGTCCATTCCTACATGTATTATAGTCCCTTCCAAGCTCCTTGGCCTCCAAGAAAAGCATTGAATACCCTAGGCCTGGAAAGTAGTATAAATAGAAGCCTTTGCAACCTCATTTCATCATCCCTTCTCCATCCTTCTCATCCCTTTCACCCACCACTCCATCTCTAGGTGTGAAATTCGATCCTCCACCCTTAAGGACGAATTTCCACCTAAAACAACATCCCTCTCTCAACTTACCTTCACCAAAGGTGTGAAATTCGATCCTCCACCCTTAAGGATGAATTTCCACCAACTATCCTATCCCAACTTTTGTGAAATTCAAGCCTCCACCCTTAAGGACGAATTTCCACCAGCTTATCTTCCCCAAAAGACCACAAACCTCTGCCAAATTCGTGTAGTGTGCTCAAGGGTTGTTGAAGGCATTTGGACATCATTTTCCGGCTTGGTAAAACTATTGTAGTTGATTGGAGGCTTGAAGGAGTGCTATAATCCTTCATCTTTGCCTATTGTAATTCATACTTTGGGTAAACCTTGTTACTTTTATATTTAAAGATGTTTGTTATTGATATGATTGTTGAGATATTGTGTTTGATTGGAATAACCATGAATGTCTTGATACTTGCTTTTTCTTATATTGCTTTTCTTGTTGGTTTGATATGTGACAATCATAACCATCAACTTGTTACTTGAATATGAATGTCTTGATACTTGTTTGGCTCTTATGATAACTTGTGATCATTTGTCTAAACATGTATGTTCTTTGTGTGCTTGTTCTTATTACTTTTCTTAGTGGTTTGATCCGTGACAATCATAACCACGACCTTGTTACTTGCTTAAACAAACAAACGACACTTGTAGTTCAACCAAGTCTCTTGGGACGACCTTGATTTACCATATACTATACTACAACTTGACTAGGGTATACTTGCCCGAATGTGTTCCTAGTTAACCGGTAATTCTTGTTACAAATTTAAAATCTCGTGGAAGCACACCAAAGAGCTTGTTTGATGTTGGCTCTAGAAGTATTTTCATCTTCATTGTAAATACTTTACATATCACTCGGATGTTCTGGCAATACCACGAGGATAATGCGTAGGACTATCAATATATACTTACTTTCCACAGTGTGTGAAACAGCAAGTCTTCATTAATTGTGTGTCCTAATGAGATTTTGTGGATGATCTCTTGGATATAGACTCTATTGTGCACATTTGGTTTCCTATATCGGAGACTAGGGAGAGGGTCTCCTTCTTCAATATCAACTATCTCTAAGAGAAATTCAATAGATTATGTAGGTTCCCTATGAGAATGAAACAAGTCCTTTTTAGAGGAACTTGAGTAGCTTGAGAAGTTTAGTGCAGTGCGTCACTGGGTCCATGACGTCATGTCTTCAATACCGGCATTACCTTAGTAACCACCAGTAGCATATGTATTGAACCCGGTTTCTGCCCTAAGGTTGAATTATTGGAGGGCTATTTCTTTTCACCTTTTTTACATTCATTTGTTTTTCATTTTTCAACCCCTTGAGTGCTTACCGAGACTTCATAACTAGAACCTTGTTGGGTTTATTCCAGATCTAGCTCTATCTTAGTCGGCACTCTTCCCATATTCTCATTTTTCTCCTTTTTTCAATATCATAAGGACTTCTACACTATCTAGTTGATTGTCCCTGGGTGGATTCCTCCGGTTCTGGTGGGATCGTAGGAACGAATACCTAACCTTACCATCCTTATAACACCATGCATAAAGTAAAATGGTTGGTCTTTTGGTACAGTTCTTTCCTTCTTGAAACCAATTGAAAAATCATTTGGAAAATCAATCAAGGTACTTGTGTGATATAATATCAAAGCATTTTGTACCTTAATTGTTTTGGTCATTTAGAAATGCTCCCCCTCAACATGTGCATATGATTTTGAAATTGATTAGCACATGGAGGCAAGAGGACTTTGAAATGTTTTCTTGATCACAATTTCCTTAGAAAAATCCATTTGATTTTTTGGTAAATTATCCCCCTCAATATGTGCGTTGGTTATTTGAAATCATTTAACACATAGAGGAAAGAGTTCTTTGAAGTACATCCACGATCACACAAGCCATTAAGAAACCATTAGAAAATCAATCAAGGTACTTTATGTTGAAACATAGAAATCTTTGTACCTTGAAAGTTTATTTTCTTTTGAAATGCTCCCCCTCAATATGTGCTTTGAGATTCGAAAGCGTTTAGCACATATGGGAGAGCAGCCTGCACTTTGAGTCAAAACGATCACTTGTTATCAGATTTCATATTTAAATCACATTTTCTCCCCCAATCAAAAATATCAAAATCCTTTAAGATTTTGGATCCCAAGTGATTTAAATATGTTTAGAAAACATGGGAGAAAATATGTCTGGTTTAAATTCTCTTCTAGTTTTTGGTTAAATGCTCCTCCTCAATCATGTGCATCATATATTTGAAATCGTATTGCACATGGAGGCATGAGTGCCTTTAAAGGACTAAAACCAATTCCATTTAAACATATTTGAGATTTAAATCACGATCTCTCCTCCGATCAAAAATTTCAGACCAATTGAGATTTGTGATCCCAATTGATTTAAATCATTTAGAAAAATTTGGGGAAAGGCATGGCATGATTTAATTTTGAAATTGACAGATAAAGAACAGATTTATACATTAAAGATTGTTAGTGTCAGGTATGATTGTTTTAAGAGATTTTTAACCAAAATAAAACAATTTCACAATAAAACAAGAACATAAAAAATTTCCTTTTGAAAGATCTTTGAGTTTTAAAGAAAATCATACAATGACATAACATTAAATCTTTAGATCACCACTTTATATTGTACAAAACGGATTTGTTGATAAAATATCGTTTGAAAATATTTAATTTGAAATCACTCTCCCCCTCAATCCATGACCATAGTCATTTGTTAGGATTTAGTAAATCCAGTTATTAAAGTGTAGGTCACCTCAAGTATATGTAATCGTTAGAAAGCTCGTAGTCGTAGTTATTTAAAGTTAAGTTGTATTTAGTTAAGTAACACCGTCGAGGACGGACGGGTCTTTACCCACTGTATGCCTGATCCACAGCTCGTAGGTGGCGATTTGTGTAAGACTATAAATACTCTCTACCTCCCAAGGTAGAGAGTTAGAGCTCATAATAATACTTTCATTTTCTCTCACTAAGTTCCCAAACCTCTAACTATTTCTCTCTCTAAAAACCTTAAGTTGTACGCCTACTTTTGATCATGGTATGATGTGTTTGTGAAATCCAATATGTTACAAATGGTATCAAGAGCCATGATTTGATCATCTCTCTTACTTATCCTTGGATTTCGAGTGGTTTTATATGGTTTTTGAGTTTGAAAAAGTTTAGTGGTTTTTGCATCATTTGGATCAATTCTTGTGTTAAAGTTTGAATTTTGAGTGTACTTTTGTGTTTAGAATCATTGTAAGTGCTTTGGTTTGGATTTGGAAAGCTTGAATCACTGTGGTTGAGCTTGTTTTGGATTGAAAAGTGTGTTTTTGAAGTTTTTCAAGGTAGGGACTTGAGTCTCGTTGTGAATTTCTTCGTAGCGACTTGCTTCAGTTATTTCTAGTGAGTTGTAGTGTTAGTCGTAGCGTCTTGTCTATTGAGACAAGCCGACAAACAGTACAAGTTAGTGGATTCTCCACTACGGCTAGCGACTTGGTGGGGTTAGCGACTTGCTTTCATTATTTCTCAGCGACTTGATCTTAGCGACTTGGATACTTAGCGAGTTGCTCTTTAGCGACTTGTATACTTAGCGATTTGGTTCGTTAGCGACTTGTGTTCAGCGACTTGAGTTTTAGCGACTTGTGCTTAGCGACTTGATTCACAGCGACTTGAGGTTTAGCGAGTTGCTACTTAGCGACTTGGTGCTTAGCGATTTGGTTCAAGGATTATAGCGACTTGGTTAATACTTGTTTCTAATACGGTTTTCTCTTGATTTAGTAAAATCCTGTGAAAGAATCTATTTCCCGGTTTAATCATAGAGTTATAAAATCCCGTGAAATCTGTAAACATGTCTACCAACGTGCCTACAATCATCTCTACTGTAGCTGAGGACGTTCAAGCAGCTGGTTCAGACACTCGTCCACCCATGCTTGACAGAACTGACTATGACTCATGGGCTCAACGAATCAGATTGTACTGTCTTGGAAAGGAAAATGGGGTCAACATTCTCAAATCCATTGATGAAGGACCTTATCAGATTGAGACTACAAGAGACATAATTGATACTGTTGTAGATGGAACCATGATCTATGGATTGGACAGACCAAAGACGTATGATGAGCTCAGTGATAAGGAGAAAAAGAGATTCGATGCTGATATCAGGGCTTCAAACATTATACTTCAAGGTCTTCCAAAAGATATCTACAAGCTTATCAATCACAACACTGAAGCCAAGGCTGTTTGGGATAATGTCAAGATGCTTCTCCCGGGTTCTGAATTAACTAAGGAAGACAGAGAATCACAGCTGTATGATGAATTTGAGCACTTCAAGATGAAACCAGAAGAGAGTATCTATGAATATTACGTGAGATTTCACAAACTTGTGAATGATATGAGGAATATCAAAATGATTATGCCAAATATTCAGCTGAACTCAAAGTTTGTGAACAACATGAATCCCGAATGGCACAAGTTTGTCACCTCTGTGAAGCTAACCAAAGGATTGAAAAACACCAACTATGAGCAACTGTATGCCTTTCTTCTTCAGAATGAGAGACATGCTATGTTTGAAAAAAGGATTCTTGAACAGTTCAAAACCAACCAGGGAGATACAAGTTCCTCAAATGATTCAACAGCCTTTTACACAAATGTTGGAATTACCACCAAAGCTTCTCAAGTCATACCCACGGGAAATGGAAATCACAAACTCATTCCCGATCCGAGGTTTAAACAACCTGATGCTGATGCAGTCATGGAACACTTCATCAATCAACTGGCTCATATGGTTAAACAAAATCTGACCTTCACACCACATACTAACAGTCTTCACACAAACAATGAAGTCAGAGCCTCATCCAATCTAAACAATCATGCTTTGGTCAGAGATGGAAAGGTTATGGTGCAACCACTTCAAGGAAGGCAATATGAACAGGGAAGAGGTGGAGCAGGTGGAGGGTATGTGGCAAATCCGAACAGGGGAAGGAATGGAAATCAAGGACAAGCAAAGCCGATCAAGTGCTACAACTGTGGTGGTGATGGACATATAGCTAGAAACTGCACATCTCCAAAACGCCCTCAAAATGCAGAGTACTTCAAAGACAAGATGTTACTTGTGCAAGCTCAGTATAATGGAGCTGTGTTGGATGAAGAGGATCTGTTGTTTCTTGCTGAGGGTAATGCCAAGACATATGATGCAGATGTGGATGAGCAGTCAATTCGGGAGATAGGTCATAATCATCAGAATGTCTTCCAAGTCGCCGACTGTGATGCATACGACTCTAACATTGATGATGAACCTACTGCACAGACAATTTTCATGGCTAGCATTTCTCCAATGGTCTCTCCAAAGGTCCCCTCACCACAGCAAGCTGGTCCATCCAAAGATTCAATCATTTCAGAGGTATTAAAACTATATGATGAAGTTGATGAGCAAAAGATGCATAATAAAGTACAATCTCTTGAAACTTATGAATCAGATATTGATGATGAGGGTAATAGCAATATTGTCCTATATGATCAATATGTGAAGCAAAGTGAAAGTGAGATTGTGCCAAGTAATGCATCTTCCGCAGTCAATGATGACTATGTTTTTGATGAATTATTGGGAATTATGCTAAGTAGGAATTCTACTAATATTACTGCCGATGGATTCTGCTGAAGAACATGGAATCTGCTGAAGAAGAGTTCTGCTGAAGTAGTGAAATCATGTAGATGGTTTCTGCGGAAATAGATATTCCGTGTTTTCTAGAATTAGTTAGGATATGCATGAGCTTTATTAGGAAGTTATATTGTATATCTTATTTAGTTTTATTATTATATGTTTCTTAGGAAACAAGTTAGGGTTCCTTGTCTATAAAAGGAACACAATAGTATGATGAATGTAACAAGTTGAAAAACAAAGTTTTAGTAATATAAAGATCCATAGAGGATCAACGTGTTCTTAGTTATTTGTGTTCGTACTTATATTTGATTTCCGCTAAAGAATATAAGTCGTAGAGATTGTCTATTAGTTTGTTTGTGATTACATAAGCAATACTAACGATCAGCGAGTGCTCAAGATCTATCAAGATCTAACGTTTCAACAAGTGGTATCAGAGCCTCGAGAGTGTCTCTACGATACTAAGAACAATCTTTTCTAATCACTCATACAACCAAAACAACATACACCATGCCTGGATCAGATGACGGTATGGATATGACCAACGACCATAACACCACCCATATGCAACAACTAAGTCTCTCAAACAGCAACGCTAAGTTTCCTTACCTAAAGAAGGAAGAATATGACTTATGGGCAATGAAGATGCAAAACTGGATTTCCAACATTGATTGGCATATGTGGGAGATTGTAAGGAAGGGAAACAGTTTGAAGAGGACTACCACAGATGCTGAAGGCAACATGACGTTTGTTCCTCCCAAAACTGCTGAAGAGTTACTGGTGGTTCAGAGAGAAACAAAAGTTAGAACGATTCTTCTTCAAGCTATTCCTGAGGATCACTTAAGTGATTTTCACTTTATGCAGGATGCTAAGGATATATGGTTGGCAATTAAAGCCAAGTTTGGAGGGAATGAGGAGTCTAGGAGAATGAAGAAATCGATGCTGAGACAACAGTTTGAAGACTTTCAAGTCTCTGAAGAGGAAGGAATTCACAAGGGCTATGACAGATTTCACAAAATTTTAAGTCAGTTGAATCAACTAAAGGCAAAGCCAGATAATGATGATTGTAACTCTAAGTTCTTGAGATCTTTACCTAAATCCTGGCTACAAGTGAGCATTGCTTTCAAAACTAAAGGTGGGCTCGATATGCTTACTTTTGATGAGCTGTACAACAAACTTAAAGCTCTTGAGCATGATGTGAGAAGTCCTTTCTGTTCATCCTCCACTGCTAGTCACACAGCATTTGTTGGGGCCTCTACCCCTAAGTTGATTCATGCTCCAAGTCCCACTTACTCATCACCATCTTACACTACCACTCCTTCAAGCTCTCACTCTAAATCTAGTGGTGTAATAGAAGATGTGCTTGGATCCTTCATTGCTGATTATGATCCTCAGCAGGAACTTGCATATGAGGATCTTAAACAGGTTGACCCACTGGATATGGAGGAGATGAAGTTAAAGTGGCAAGTGGCTATGCTTTCTATGGACATCAAGATATTTGAACATAAGTCTGGGAGGAAGTTTGGCTTTCAGGGAAGAGATCCAGCAAGGTTTGACAAAAAGAAGGTCAAGTGCTTTACATGTCAACAGATGGGTCACTTCTCCAGAGAGTGCAAGGATAGGAAAGCTGGTGATGAGGTGAGATACTCTTACTATCAGCAGAATCAGAGGGAAGCTGGAAACTCGAAGCCTGGATCCTCAGCTGCTCTAGTTACTATAGATGCCAATGTAGACTGGACGCTGCATGATAAGGAGAATGATGAAAGTTCTGGTGCTGATAATATTGGGTTGCTGGCTAGCTGTACTTCGGAGGATAAGCATGATCAGATTGCCTTGATGGGTCTCTCTCAGGTACAAAATTATTTGTTTGGTTGTAGTGAACGTTATAATGAACTTAAAGAAGCCTATGATATTTTGAAACCTAAATATAATGAATGCTATGTTGATGTTGAAGCTTATAAACAGGAATTAAAAACATTAGAAAGACAAAAGGTTTGGTTTCAGAAGAATCAAATAGCTTATGATGAGAAGATTAGAGTGTTAGAAAGTGATCTAGAATGTACTAAAAATGATTAAAAAGGTCTGAGAAATTGAAAGCTGATGTGGTGTCTGAAAACAGTGTGTTGAAAGAAAAATTAGAAAAAGAAATAGCTAGACATAATTCTTGGATAAAATCTGGTCTAAATCTAGCTCAAGAGCTCTATTCTAGTCAAACTCCTAATATTTCAGTAGGTTTAGGCTTTAAGAAATATGTAGGACTAGAAGCTAGAGAGGACACACGTAAATCAACACCAGCAGGATTAGCTAACGTTGTAAAAGAAGGTGATTTACATGCAGTACGTGGATCTATTAGAGGAATACCTATGCCTGTTGATCTTTCCCTTACTGTTGACTTTGATGGATCACATCATCTGTATGGCAAAAAGTCAAAAGACTTGTCTGACCCTGATTCTTCATCTAATGAGTTTGTCTCTTGCTCTGACAGTGACAAATCTTCTGATCAAGGGTCTACTTCTTATGCCAGCTGTGATTCAAGTGATAAGTCAGACCTACCCAAGACCTCACCCAAGCCTGCACCCAAGCCTACCTTCAAGCCTATTAGAGTTACTGCTAAGGAATCCTCTTCCAAGCCAGTTTCCTCTGAAGACTTGTCTTTTCATTCTTTGCATAATAATTCTGTTAAAAACAATTCATTTCATGGTTTTGGTTTGAATACTTCTGCTTGTAATAGAACATCTTTTGGGTTGAATAAATCTTCTAAACAGAAGACATGTTTTGTGTGTGGAAGTAAATTTCATTTAATTAAGGATTGTTATTTTCATGAACAAAGAATGGGTGTATTTGCTGGGAAAACTAGACCAATGTGGAATAATGTTAATGATATACCCCCTTATGTTCCACAAGCAACCTATGCATCTCCTCCTTATAATTGGAGAAGCTCAGTTGCTAGACCATCTGTGCAACCAACAAGTTTATATTTTAAAAATGGTTATTGGCCTGGATATGTTGACTCAATGAATGATGGGAAGGGTTATAGGAATACTGCTGTGAAGCCCTCGGCAGATTGTTCTTGGACACAAAGGGGACCTAAATTTCAATGGAAACCCAAGAACAATAGTGGATCTTATAAATCTACATGGCCTCAATCTAAAGATCCACAAGGCAGGTTCAAGTCAGTAATGACTTGAGCCTCAATAGTGTACTAATTTTTGTATATATTTTATGTTGTTGTTGTAGGATCATCCTCTTAAGCACAAGGAAGTTGGCATTGTTGATAGTGGTTGCTCAAGAAGTATGTCAGGAAACAGAGATATGATGCATAATTTCATACCCATAGAAGGAGGAGGCAATGTGACTTTTGGTGGAAGTGATGGTAGAATCACTGGGAAAGGGACCATCAAAACACCTCAACTGGACTTTGAGAATGTGTACTATGTCAAGGAACTACAACACTTCAACTTGTTCTCAGTCTCACAAATCTGTGACACAAAGAACAAAGTACTCTTCTCTGAGGATGAATGTCTTGTGCTGTCTAAAGACTTCAAACTTCCAGAAGATACATCTATTTTGCTGAGAGTTCCTCGTACTCACAATTTATACACATTCAACTTGAATGATGTTCAACCAGAAGGTGACTTAACTTGTTTGGTGGCGAAAGCATCCCTGGATGAGTCTACAAAGTGGCATAGAAGGATGGCTCATGTGAACTTCAAGACCATTAACAAGCTATCTAAAATGGGTCTTGTTGAAGGACTTCCTTCAAAGGTTTTCACCAATGAACATAACTGTGTTGCCTGCAACAAAGGAAAGCAACACAGAGCCTCTTACAAAGCAATTAATGCAGTGAGCCTTATTACTGAACCTCTTCAGTTGCTTCACATGGATCTTTTTGGTCCAACTCAAGTACGCAGTATTGATCACAAATACTTTTGTCTGGTTATCACTGATGGATTTAGCAGGTTTTGTTAGGTGTTCTTTCTGAGGACAAAAGATGAAACATCTCCAGTTTTAAGAGAGTTTATTACCCTTGTTGAAAATCAGCTGAATAAAAAGGTTAAGGGCACCAGGTGTGATAATGGGACAGAGTTCAAGAATGCTGTATTGATAGAACTCTGTAGGTCTAAAGGCATCAAAAGCGACTATAGCACTCCAAGAACCCCTCAACAAAATGGGGTAGCTGAAAGAAAGAATAGGACCCTAATAGAGGCAGCAAGATCTATGCTTGCAGACTCTAAGTTACCCACAATGTTTTGGACTGAAGCAGTTGGCACAGCCTGTTATGTTCTGAACAGGGTATCTATCACTAGACCTCATTTTAAGACACCTTATGAACTTCTCTATGGGAAAGTTCCTGCTATACACTACCTTAAACCTTTTGGCTGTCAAGTGACTATTTTGAATACTAGTGGTCCACTGGGTAAATTTGATGAGAAGGCAGATGAGGGTTATATAGTGGGGTATTCGGCTCATAGTAAGGCGTATCGGGTATACAATTTGAATGCTAAGAAGATTGAGGATACTTTGAACCTGAGATTTCTAGAAGACAAGCCTAATGTTCAAGGCCAAGGTCATGTTTGGTCTTTTGACCTTGATTACTTAACTGATTATTTGGGTTATTCTAGACATGTGGCTAACCAAAATGCAGGTTCACAAGAGTCACCTACTGACAGTACTGCAACCATTGATGCTGATTCTGATAGTGAGTTTGAGGATGATGAACATCCTATTATTGTACCTTCTTTCTCCCCTAATAACTTTTCGGGTGACACTTCCAAAGTTACTACTGATGACAGTGAAGATGAGTCCAACTATGCAGAGGACCTTGCTAGGCTTAAGAAACGAGAGTATGCAGCTAATCTAGAAGCTGAGAGGAATACTGAGGAGTCTGCAAGAGAAGTAATCAGTGGAAATCACCATTCTGCTGAAAGTGATCCTGTTTCTCCTATCATCACCAATTCTGCTGAAGGTTATGCGGTTTCTACTCCCATTTCTACTAGAGTGTCCACAGACTTTGGGGAACCTTATACACGTTTTCCAAGACCTTCAGATCTTGGTAATCATCAACCCAAAGCTGGAGTCTTTACCTCACCTTCCTATGATAGTAATTTTGAGCCAACTGTGACTAATCTTGATACCTCCATTGATGTCAACACCACTGCTACTAAACGGATCAACATTACTCATCCACAGTCCAATATTATTGGTGATCCTAATGCACCTGTTATGTTGGGAATTAAGGTAATCTACTGATTCTGCCGAAGCACAAACTACTGATTCTGCCGAAGCTTCAGTCGAAGAGATTCTGCCGAAGAAGAATTGATGCTGCCGAAGTTATACTTCAGCAGAAATGATAAAGCAGATACTGTGTAGCTGCTGAAAGTGGGAAACACGTAGGAGAGATAAGCTCAGTAATAGAGTAAAAGTCAGCGCCGTATTTAATATAGGTTGGCGCCGTTTCAAGTAGAGCTTACTCAGAATAAACACGATGATTAACAAAACAATATGATTAGTTGCATGTTTGTCTAGTTGCATGCTTAGTCTAGTGTTGTAGTAGAAGCGTAAATTGTCAACGCTTATTAGGGTTTCTTGCCTATATAAGAAACCATATTAGTTTGTAATAGATAAGCTTTTCTTAAGTTTCTCAAGTCTTGTATTCAATCCGAAACATAGAGTTTCTATAATCAAAGATCCATAGAGGATCAAAAGTGTTCTTAGTTACTATAACTTGTATTTATTTTCCGCTACAATATCAAGTTGTAGAGATCTTCTATTAGTTTGCTTGTGATTACATTGGCAACACTAACGATCTCCGAGTGCTTAAGATCTATCAAGGTCTTTGTTTCTAACAAGTGGTATCAGAGCCTCGGGAAAGTCTCTACGATACTAAGAACCATTCTCATCCCCATACAATCATACACTCATCCACCATGCCTGGATCAGATACTGAAAATGAAGTCACCAACACAAACAACACCAACACCAACACCACTTCCATGCAACAACTCAGTCTCACAAACAGCAATGGTAAATTCCCTTATTTAAAGAGGGAAGAATATGAACTTTGGACTATGAAGATGGAAAACTGGATTTCCAATATTGATTGGAATCTGTGGGAGGTAGTAAAGAAAGGAAATAGTCTAAAGAAGATGATTCCTGACAGAGATGGGAAGTTTATCATGGCTCCACCAAAAACTGCTGAAGAAGTGCTGGCCATGCAGAGAGAACATAAAGTGAAGACTATTCTGCTTCAAGCCATACCTGAAGATCATCTATGTGATTTTCATCATATGGATGATGCTAAAGATATTTGGATGGCTCTCAAAGCAAGGTTTGGTGGAAATGAAGAATCAAAGAGAATGAGGAAGTCCATGCTAAGACAACAGTTTCAGGACTTCAACATATCAGAAGAAGAAGGTATCCACAAGGGATACGACAGGTTCCATAGGATCTTGAGTCAGCTGAATCAGCTGAATGCTAAACCAGACAATGAAGATTGCAACTCAAAGTTCTTGAGGTCCTTGCCACCATCATGGTTGCATGTTAGCATTGCACTCAAGGCTAAAGGAGGGCTGGACATGCTCACCTTTGATGAGCTATACAACAGACTCAGAACCCTTGAACCAGATGTCAGGACTCCCTACCGTACATCTTCTTCCAATCATGCAGCCTTTGTTGGGACATCTCATTCCACCAAGATGACACAAGCACCTAGCTCCAACTATTTCCCATCATCTCCTAGTTCCAACTACTTTCCATCATCATCTTCAACTCCCCCTTCACCACATAACTCTCGTCCCACTCCACCAAGTTCTCAAGCTAGATCTAGTAGTGTGATGGAGGATGTTCTTCATTCGTTTGTTGCTGACTATGATACTCAGCAGTATCTTGCATATGAAGACTTTGATCAGGTGGACCCTCTTGATATGGAGGAAATGAAGCTGAAAATGCAAGTGGCTTTGTTGTCTGTGGACATCAAAAGGTTTGAAGAGAAGGCTGGAAGGAAGTTTGTTTTCAAAGGAAAGGAACCAGCTCGCTTTGATAGGGGGAAAGTCAGGTGCTACTCTTGTCATCAGATGGGGCATTTCTCTAGAGAATGCAAGGACAGAAAGAATGGAGATGGAGCCAAATATCTCTCCTATCAGCAGAAACAGCAGGAAGCTGGAGCTTCAGCAGCTCTCCTCACCATGGATGAACAGGTCAACTGGACCACACATGAGCCTGTTAATGAGGAAGCTCAGGATACTGATAAGCTTGGAATGCTTGCAAGGTGCACCTCGGATGAAAGGCATGATCAGTTTGCCTTAATGGGACTATCTCAGGTACACAATTGTATTTTTGGCTGTAGTCTTAGATACAATGAACTTAAGGAAGAATTTGATGCTATGAAACCTAAGTTTGATGCATGTTATATTGATAATGAAGCTCATAAACTAGCATTAAAAACAGTAGAAAGACAGAAAGTATGGTTTCAAAAGAATCAAATTGCTTATGAAGAAAAGATAAAGGTTTTACAGTTTGATCTAGAAGTTGCAAATAATTACTTAAAACTGTCT
>BPTQ01000004.1:162472762-162557178 GCA_019973895.1 Chrysanthemum seticuspe
TCTTATGTCTCCAACCAGCAAAGGGACAATCATACTGATTTTGAGCATTGTTTGTTTGCCTGTTTCCTCTCTCAAGTGGAGCCAACAAGTGTTACTCAAGCCCTGGATGATTCAAGTTGGCTTGAAGCAATGCAAGAAGAGATGCAACAGTTCCAAAATCAGCAGGTTTGGATATTGGTCCCACTACCTGAAGGGAAGTATGCAATTGGGACCAAATGGACATTGAAAAATAAAAGAGATGCAAGGGGTGTTGTGATTAAAAATAAAGCAAGATTAGTGGCTCAGGGGTTCAGACAAGAGGAGGGGATTGATTATGATGAAGTGTTTGCACCTGTTGCTAGAGTTGAGGCCATTCGTATTTTCTTGGCCTATGCATCTTACATGGGTTTTATGGTATATCAAATGGATGTTAAAGGTGCATTTCTGTATGGTGAGATAGAAGAGGAGGTTTATGTCACTCAACCTAAAGGATTTGAAGATCCAGATCACCCAAATCATGTTTATAAGGTTGTTAAGGCCTTCTATGGACTACATCAGGCACCTAGAGCTTGGTATGCTAGGCTTTCCTCTTTTATGCTGAAGCATGGCTATAGAAGAGGTGCTATTGATAAAACCCTTTTTCTGAAGAAGAATTCCACAGACATTATTCTTGTGCAAGTTTATGTGGATGATATCATATTTGGATCCACTAAAGAAGCTTGGTGCAGGGAGTTTGAGGAGCTGATGAAGGGAGAGTTTCAGATGAGTGCTATGGGGGAGCTTACTTTCTTTTTGGGTCTTCAAGTTCAACAGAAACCTGATGGTATCTTTATCAGTCAGGACAAATATGTGAGGGACATCTTGAAGAAGTTTGGTATGGAGAGTGTCAGGACTGCCACAACACCTTATGAAGCTCCAAAGTCAAAGACAAACAATGAACCAGATCTACCTGTGAATGTTCATTTATACAGATCAATGATTGGTTCATTGATGTATCTAACAACTTCTAGGCCTGATATTACATTTGCTGTGAGTGCTTGCTCTAGACATCAAGTCACTCCACTTGCTTCCCATCTAAATGCAGTCAAGAAGATCTTTAAGTATTTGAAAGGCCAACCCCATTTAGGCCTTTGGTACCCAAAAGAGTCTCCTTTTAAGTTGGAAGCATATAGTGACAGTGATTATGCTGGTGCAAATCTGGATAGGAGATCCACAACTGGAGGTTGCCAATTCCTCGGAAAGAGATTGATTTCTTGGCAGTGCAAGAAACAAACTATTGTGGCTACCTCATCTACTGAAGCAGAGTATGTTGCTGCTGCAAATTGCTGTGGACAGGTTCTTTGGATACAAAATCAATTGTTGGATTATGGGTATAACTTCATGAACACAACAATTTTTATTGATAATCAAAGTACCATATGCATTGTTAACAATCCAGTTTTTCACAGTCGCACAAAACATATTGAAATCATGCACCACTTTATAAGAGATGCATATGAAAAACATTTGATAAAAGTGGTTAAAATTCACACTGATGATAATGTGGCAGATTTGTTAACAAAGGCTTTTGATGGACCAAGGTTTCAACACCTTGTGGTCCATATTGGTATGCTTAACCCTTAACTGCAATGTTTAAGGGGAGGCATAGGCCTCAGGGGAGGCACATGCCTCAGGGGAGGATTTGTGTACACTTTGCATGTTTTTATGTAAATTTGTAGCTTTTTGTGTATAATTTTGTTTACTAACACTAACCAGCTAATGTAATGATAGTTTTGTTTTTCTTTGTTTGGTTTGTGTGTTTCTCTGCTTGTTTTGTTTTGCAGATTGCTTATCTAAGTTGAAGTTCATCATGATTGGTCAAATGGAAAATGGTCAAGTAAGCTTTAAAGCTTGTTTCTTCTGAAATCAAAGTACTGAAGTGAGCAATTTGTTTCCACTGAAGAAAAAGTACTGAAGTTCATTGTTCATTCATTAGAGAAATAGTTTACAGCTTACAGCTTACAAAGTACAATCAACTCCAAATGCAACTACAAGAACAATTCTTTACATGATCTACTAAACCTATTCTAGCTTATATCATCTATTCCAACAGCTGTTGGATATGCATGATCGCTCATATCTTCCATTTCAGCTGCTGGATATGCATTTGTGATGACTTGCATAACCACCCATTCCTTCTATCTCGATGGCTGGATATGCATGACCGGTACGATGAAGATGCTAAGGATCAAAATGGGAAGGATGGATTGATGCAAACGATGATGATGAAGATGACCACACATGTCCTTTGTGCTTCATCTACTTGGTTTCACCAAAAAGCAATCCATCCACCTTCCTTTAGCCGTTCCCTTATACGATATGTGATGATGCACCAAACCATGGCGCAGGAAGAGCAAGCACCACCTCTTTTTCGGCACGAGGCCTCAGTTGAGGTTGAGATGCTGAAGGTTGGGAGTAAGATGTTCTCTTATTAGTGGACTCATCAGAGTCATCAGAAGATTCACTACACTATCATCATCTGAAGAACTGAGAAATGGGGATTTCAAAGGTCGAGGGTCATATGGATATAGAAAAAACTGAAGGAAATCACTGGATGATGATGATGATGAAGAAGAGGTTGGATCAACAACCTCTGGTTTATTATTCATGGTTTATTATGGTTGATTGTGGTTCATTGATGAAATTAGGGTTGTGATGATATTTGGGGGAAATTGATGAGAGATAAGTATGCATTGGGGATTGTTTTATAGACGGTTTCAAGACTTAATGAGATTTAATGTGAGTTGGGTGAAAAAGTAAAAAAAAATTTACTGAAGCTTCTTGAATACGTGATGTGTTTCTGCTAATTGAAAGACTTCAGCAGAATGACCAGTGTTTCTGCTGAAGTTGAAATTTAGATTTGGTAAAAGGTTGCATTACACGTCAGCGTTGGTCAATAACTTAAAATATTTGACCAAAATTTGGGAAACTTTTACTTATACCCTCTTCGCATATCGTCGTCTAATATTAACTGATTCCCTCTGTATTCGATTTAAACACACCTTCAGTCGATTAAATCGTAACCCATTATCTAAATCTCTCATGGCGCTTCAATTCAAACACGATCATAATAAAGTTGCTTTTCTGGGAACAGCTAAGGGTGATGATCTGTATAAACCTATGGTGGAGTTTTTGAAGAGGTCCAAGATTCATTATGCTTTATCACATTCTCCTAATGCTATATATGAATCTTTGGTTACTCAGTTCTGGGTATCTGCTTCAAAACGTAGTGAAACAGAGATCGTGGCTATGGTTGATGATGTCGAGTATATAGTGACAGAGGAGTTGATCAGAAGTCGACTTCATTTGGATGATGATAATAGGGTTTATCATTCTAATTCAGTGGCGATACTAGATGGACTGAGAGCTATTGGATACCAAGGTGAACGAACAGACATGTGGCTCAAGAATCAGCTATGCCCGATGTGGAGGTTTTTAGTTCACACATTGCTTCAGTGCATAAGCAATAAATCAGGAGGATGGGATCAGTTCTCTACACAATTGGGATGTGGTATTGTGTGTCTTTCTCAAGGGTTAACTTATAATTTTTCTAAGTTTATTTTTGATAACATGACTGAGAATATTCAAAAGAAAAAGCATAAGTTTTTAATGTACCCTAGGTTTTTGCAAATGATAATAGACACTAATACCCGAGCCCAAGCCTTTTATCCCATAGGAGCTTTAACTGCTAAACTATTTGCTTCCATGAGAACTAAATTTGAGGGGACACATTATCCTTTGCTAGCAGCTATGTTGCCTCAGGGGAATGAGGCTGCTGATGAGGATAATGTTGTTAATAATTCACCTTCTACCAATATTACTGCTGATGGTAATCCTTCAGTTGCTATTGATGAGGGCCCTTCTACAACTGCTGAAGCATCTAATGATTCTCCTGACCAACCTCCACCTATACTTTCACCTAGACCTAGTCCTAGTCCACCACCTACTCAGGTTAGTTTTGATTCATTTGAGTCTGAACCTAATCGACTGACCACACCTAGTCCACACAGGGAACCATTTAATGAAGGTTCTCCTTATGTTGAGCATGACCATGTTTCTCATGAAAGGTCCAATGAAGTTCCCATTACCACTGAGAAAACAGATGGTGGAGCTGAGGACCTTATTACACTTACATCTGTCTATGCTTTAGTGAACAGGTATGTAGCTGAGGTGGCTGATCTCAAAAAGGAACTTGCAGAGACTAAGTCTTCTCTTGGTGGTGAGATTGTGGAGCTGAGAAATAAGGTTAAGAGTTTGGAAGATCAACTTGGGCATCACTCTAAAAGAAAGCTAGTGGTTTCTTCTGATGAAGAGCAAGAGGATAATCCGTTTGGTTCTCTTAAGATTTTGGCTGATGTTGCTCAAAAGACTCCTGTTTCTCCTCCTGTTGCTGCTGAATCTTCAAAGAAAAAGGAACCTATTCGATTTACTAGAAAAAGGAGAAGACAAAATCTGAATAAGGAATCCACTGAAGCTTCAAAAGAACCAAGTGTTGATGATGTAACTGCTGATGTTTCAATGGAGGATGTTGTTTCTGTACATGGTCAAGCTTCAGTTGTACAAGAACAACCAAGTTCTCTACCTTCAGCAGATAATCCTGAAGTATCTGTTGCTGAAAGAAGTTTTAATTTGGATCCTAATGCTGAAGTCTTTTCAACACCTGTTGAAGAGTTGTCTCAACATGTTTCTTCTGATACTTATTTGGGTGTTTCTTCTGAAGTTCCTCCTATGGATATTCCTCAAGCTAGTTCTGCTGAAAAGTCTATTGCTACAGAGAAAGAGATATTGATTGATGCAGAGCTTGGTCCAGATTTAGTAAGTGAAGAAGAGTTGAAAGAGCAAGAAAGAATGATAGTTGAATGTGCAGAGAGAAAGAAAAGTGAGGATTTGGCTAAACAGATTGCAGCTCAGTCTACTTCAAATTTGCCTCCTGAGAGACAAAGAGAATTGGATGAATTGCGTACTAAGATTCCTGGTGCATAATGGGATGTTTATACTCAGCAAGTTGTTTCAAATCCTACACTTGCTCAAAGTATATTAGGTGCTGACTTTGATAGTGAGAATTTTGTTGACAAATTGGTCAATCTTGGACAAAAACGAAAACAAGAGGCAGCTGACAGAAAGAAAGCTCTTGTTGCTCAAAAGAATAAGGCAAAAAGGGAAAAACCACCTACTGAAGCTCAAAAGAAAGCATACATGAGGAAAATTGTCCTTTATCAAAGTTCTTCTATCTTTAATTCTGGTTTGAAGAGAAAGCAAGTCTGGAATTTACCTGATGATGAATTGCATAGACTGTATCAAAGGATTATGAAGCAGACTGCATCATCTTCTAGAAAAAGAAGTATTGTTCATTCAGATGATTCACAGGCAAAGAGGCCTAAAACAGTTGAGATTGTAGATAATTTTGATGATGTTTCACCAAGGATGGATTCTCCTGTTATTACTCCTGAAGCATCTACTGCAGCTATACCTTCAGCTGAAAGGGTTCAATCTTCTGAACCACAAACTATTTCTTTTACAGTATTACCTTGTGTTAAGAAGGTCAGTGTGCTAATTGATTTAGAAGGAGAAGATATGGGTAAGAAAGCTGAAAGAGAAGCTGCTAAAGCTAAGCAGGCTAGAGTGATACTTGAGAGAATGTATCAATTGAGAGGTATTGCTCCAGTTAAGTCTTCTTCTACTTCTTCCACTCAAGCTAAAGCTGTTCCTGAAACATCTGAGGATGTCTTATCTATGGAACTTTATATACCTGGTAGGAGGATGAAATGAAGTCTAAAAGAAGTCATACTGCTCTAAGGCGATCTGTGAGATCAGATGGGACATATACTTCTAGGATTCATAAGTCTCTCAGAGGTATTTCTTTGGATTTAAAAGCTGATGATTCAACTTTTATTAAAGAAGGATCTGTTGCTGTTTTTCCTGAAGGATCTCATGATGTGTTGATTAATTAGACATTGACTGAAGGGGAGCTTAATACCATTTATCGTCTGGATTATTCTACAATGAAGTTCAACTTTTTGAAGGAAATACTTCATTTGGTGGATAGGGATGATTTGAATACTCTGTATGGTATTGTTACTAAGCATTATGATATTCATTCACCACAAGGTTCTGGTTTATTTTTGTTGGGTGATCTTCTAGTGTTGTTTGATTCTCAATCTCCAAATGGTAAAGGGTATCATATTTAGAAGAATGCACATCCATGGAAGGTTGAGACTTGGAGATTTTATCCTTTGCCTTGTGTGCATGTGGTGGAGACAAAGAGTGGGATTATGGTTTGTATGTTTGCTGATAAGCTTTATCCCTTGCCTATGAGGCTAATGGAAAGAATGCTTAGGCAGAAGTTAGAAGTTCCTCCGGATCCAGTTGGTAATGATAAGTTGCATGCTGAACAATGTGTTGGCATCATCAAGACTCAACTTCTGCAACATTCAGCTTCATCTTGATTATGGTATTGTGTATAGTTTGTAATATATTTGTTTTGTGTTATTTATGTTCTTAGTTAAAAAAAATTGTTTATTTTTGGTTCTGTCTAACTTTTCTTGCAGGTTTGTTGTATACTATTGGTGGTTTTTAACTCACCAGATGTACCTTGTGTATATCTAAGAGTTAGCTAGTGCAAAGGGTACAGCTTTGGTAAAGACACATCGAATCTGTTGATAGCTGTAATGGTTTGTTCAAAATCATAGGGTTTGCAACTACTCATGCTTAATTGCTGAGTGTTGTATGGTCATCAATTCACCATGATTTGTTCCTGTGTGGAATCCAAGAATTGACTAGCCCACATGTATATGGCTTGTGGTAAAGGCAGTGGAATACCATATTTGGTAATCAGTTCACCAATTCTAAGAATTGACTAGTCCTGAGCAAACGGCTACAGGTAAAGACATTTCAAATCCGTTCATGGTTGCTGATTTGCTAATAAATCAGATGGTTATCAGTGTACCATGGTTTTCGAACTTAAACATTTGGCTACTCCAGTAGTGATGGCTATTGGTAAAGAGACATCAAATCCATTATTTTCAATGATTCACCTCTCACAGGAGTTAACACACCTGGATGTGATGAGAATAGTATGAAACTAAACTGGTTTGATGTACATTATGTCATTTGTTGCTGCAAAGAACTGGAGGTTTAAAGATTTGTCATCATCGAGGTGTCATTGTTTTGTTTCTTTGTTGCTGATGTTTGTGAACAATCCTCTGAAGCATTGAAGATCTATCAAGAAACTGGAACTTAAACAAGTCAAATTCCAGTTTAGGGGAGGATTGTTGGGAATTATGCTAAGTAGGAATTCTGTTGATATTACTGCCGATGGATTCTGCTGAAGAACATGGAATCTGCTGAAGAAGAGTTTCTGCTGAAGTAGTTAAACCGTGTAGATGGTTTATGCGGAAATAGATATTCCGTGTTTTCTAGAATTAGTTAGGATATGCATGAGCTTTATTAGGAAGTTATATTGTATATCTTATTTAGTTTTATTATTATACGTTTCTTAGGAAACAAGTTAGGGTTCCTTGTCTATAAAAGGAACACAATAGTATGATGAATGTAACGAGTTGAAAAACAAAGTTTTAGTAATATAAAGATCCATAGAGGATCAACGTGTTCTTAGTTATTTGTGTTCGTACTTATATTTGATTTCCGCTAAAGAATATAAGTCGTAGAGATTGTCTATTAGTTTGTTTGTGATTACATAAGCAATACAAACGATCTGCGAGTGCTCAAGATCTATCAAGATCTAACGTTTCAACATGAATACACTGCATGTGCCCCTGATGATTCTGTTATCTCTGAACTGAATGCCTATAAAGAACAAGTTGCCATTTATGAACAATGTGCTAAGTTTGAATTAACTACCCGTGAGCAGGAGATGGATGACCAAATGCGTACAATTATTAGAAAAAGTAATTTTAGAGAAGAAGTGTTAAAACAAGAGTTAAATTCCTTACAAGAAAAGCTTTCTAAAACTGTTAAGCAAAAGCAAGAGCTTCAAGATAATGTTAAAGTGCTTAAATAAGAATTTAATGCTAAGGAATCAAAACTTTTGAATGATTTTTCTAATCTAAAAACTTTAAAAAACAAACTTGAAAATAAGTTGTACGTACAAGGGAATACCATTCAGACTGCTCACTTGATCACTAAGCATAGAGTCTTAAGCGATAAGCATAACATTCCCCTTGTTGAGGAACCTAATCCCGAGGTAGTTAAAAAGGCTAGAGCT
The DNA here is from genome assembly GCA_019973895.1 of Chrysanthemum seticuspe. Classification (NCBI taxonomy): domain Eukaryota; kingdom Viridiplantae; phylum Streptophyta; class Magnoliopsida; order Asterales; family Asteraceae; genus Chrysanthemum; species Chrysanthemum seticuspe. Next base: position 162,481,005 of record BPTQ01000004.1, read on the forward strand.
GCTCATAAGGTATTGTATGATGGTAATGAGATTCTTAAGCCTAGGCAAACACCATCATGTGTTGGAAGCACGAAAGTGGATAGAAAATTAGATGATGCCTCTAGGGAGAAAATGGATAAGAAGCTTAACGATCATGTGTGTAAAAAGGAAAACATAACGATAAAACCCCATGGTTACACTAAGGAAAATTGGATCTCCTTGAACAAGTTTAAGCCTCAAACTCTATTAACCCCTGAACAATTGTTCTGGAAAAAGGATACGGATATACAAAAAGCTGAAAATCTTGTTGCAAAAAACACTCCCCTTAGGAAAATGCCTGCAGCTACTGTGTATCCTCCAAATACACCAATGCATCTAGTTCCTAGATTGATTGCCACTAATAGCAAAACCTTAATCAGCCTGTATGTTGTTTATCAACTATTCGTTGATTTTGAGAAGATATGTAAGAAGAGAATCACACCTACAGGGATAACTGAGGGGGAAAGAGGTTTTGAGCAAACTAAAGAATGTTATTTAACTGAGGTCATGCCTTTCTTTAAACAATTAAAAGGTCAATTTGAGAGTCTTCAAAAAGGAATAAATTCAGATATTAAAGAAATGGAAAAGGAATTTGATGCAATGACAGTTGAGGTCAATGATTATGAACAGGAACTCAAATATAATGAAGTTGAAAGGAAGAACTTGCATATCTTAAATGAGAACTTGATTTCGAGTTGTGTTGCTCAAGATGTGTTTTATACTGTTACTAAGCACTCTATTACTGCTTCTCGATTTCATGAATTATCTATTGCATTGAAAGTTTCCCATGATCGTGTCATTGAGCTTGAAAACAAAAACTCAGAACTAAATGAGAAAATTGATCAGGATGATCACGATAATTTGGTAAAACATCTTTCTAAACTAGAAGTTGAACATTTTGATTTGCAACTAAAATATCAACATCTTAAAGAAAATGTCAAAACCTTAAATATCAAGACATCCTCAGATGTTCCAGAGTTTGATGCAGTTTTTCAGATAAACAAACGTGACGAACAGATTCAAGCTCATTGTAACACGATCAGAAAATTGAAAGCCCAAATTTCACAATTAAAGGGTGAAAAGAACAATGTGACTGGCTCCCAAATGCCTCCTCCTTTAGATTCTCAGTATTCTCAGACTTTTCATCTTCAAAACTTGGTTAATGTTTTACAAAAGGAAAACGAGGGTTTTCTTGAAGAAAATGAAAAAGTTAAACGACACTTTAAAGAGTTATATGATTCAATTAAAGTCACTCGTGACAAGAACAACGAAAAAATAATGTCTTTACAAAAGGAAATTAAGAATCTGAGGAGACAGGAAAAAGGGAAACTGCCACTTGTCTTTAATGAGAATGTTGCATCAAAGTCATCCTCAAACTGCAAATATACTGTGACTGTTAAATACATTCCTCCTCATCTTAGGAATAATGAACTTGTGTTTCATAACTATTTTGCTCACCTTAAGGATAGTCTAGAATGTCTCCGTAAGATTGTGGAAGAGGATTTCATAAATAAGCCTCTTGATAGAGAAATTAGGTTTGCTTGCATTCAAGCTAAACGATCTCAGGAGCTGCTAGAATGTTTAAGAGCAACATGTCCTAAATCCTTAGGTGCGAAAGGTAAAGCTGTGATGCCTTGTTCTATGCCTAGTGCCAAGCATACAAAACATTATATGCCCAGTATTAAGAAAGTGAACTCTAATGTGCCTTCATGTAGTTCAGATCCCTGCACGTCTAGTTTAGGAATGCAAAAAGTAGATCAACCAACTAATGTTCCCATAATTCCTTCTACAGGAGTAATTAGTGACATAAAAGCAAGCGGGTCAAAGCCTCCAGGAAATACCAAGCAAGATAGGACCTCGCAAGCTAAGAATGTGCATTGGAAGAGAGTAGAAGATCACCCTAGGAATATTAAGTTTGAGTTAAATAAAACGAATCGTGTTGATTCTAGTATTAGCTATAAGCGTACTGTAATTAATTTGAATTCTGCTACTATCCGCAAACCATGTAATGATGACTGCTTGATTTCTGTTACTAATCATGAATGTGGTGTGAATGATTTGTCTAATGCTGTCAAATGCCCAGTTAAAACTGTTAATGTTAAAAATCAACCGAAGAAGGCTAAAAGGCAAAGGCGAAAGAAAGTTAGAAAACAGTGGAAACCTACAGGAAGGAAATTTAGTAATATAGGTTATCAATGGATACCTACTGGCCCTAAGATTAATGAGTTGTGCCCTAAATTTGCTAAGTCAATGCCCGCTAGAAAATGGATGCCTACTGGTAGAACTATTCCCTTAAGAAGTGAACACACTTTGAATAGGTCAAATACGGACACTAGCACTGCATCTATTTCTGATGATCCTATTGTTTCTACTTCTGATGTGGGTGTTCCAATCACTGTTACTAACCAAATGGAACCCATTCTTGCATGGGGATCCCAATTATCCAGTTATCCATTCTTGTCTGTGTTCAACTGCAGATCGTTCAAATCGTTCTGTGGTACCTGGAATCAGGCTGTTCCAAGCATATGACTGGAGATCGCTCGCGGCTCATGAACTTCGTGAGTAAATTCATCGGGACTGTTAGATTCGGGAATGACCATTTTGGTGCAATTATGGGTTATGGAGATTATGTTGTTGGTAAAAGTGTAATCTCCAGGGTATATTATGTGGAAGGTCTTGGTCATAACTTGTTCTCTGTTGGTCAATTCTGTGATTCTGATCTAGAAGTGGCTTTTAGAAAACACACTTGCTTCGTTAGAGAACTTGATGGTGTGGAATTGTTAAGAGGAACTCGTGGTTCAAATCTATACACAATCTCTATCGAAGACATGATGAAGTCCTCTCCAATCTGCTTGTTATCAAAGGCTTCGAAAACAAAATCATGGTTATGGCATCGTCGTCTCAATCACTTGAACTTCGGCACCATTAATAACCTTTCCAGAAAGGATCTTGTCAGAGGCTTACCCAGACTAAAATATGAAAAACATCATCTTTGTTCAGCTTGCCAATTGGGAAAAAGCACGAAATATGCCCACAAACCAAAACCCACAAACTCAGTAATGGAAGTTCTTCATACCCTTCATATGGATCTGTGCGAACCAATGAGAGTGCAAACGATAAATGGGAAGAAATACATTCTAGTAGTTGTTGATGACTACTCTCGATTTACTTGGGTAAAGTTTTTGAGGTCAAAGGATGAAACTCCAGATGTCATCATCAAAATTATCAAACAGATTCAGGTTTGACTCAACAATACTGTTAGAATTGTTCGAACAGACATTGGCACAGAGTTTGTTAACAAAGACTTAATTCAGTTTTATGAAAGTGTTGGAATCAGTCATCAAAGAAGTGTTCCACGAACTCCTCAACAGAACGGTGTAGTTGAAAGATGAAATCGAACTCTTGTGGAAGCCACAAGAACAATGCTAATTTATTCAAAGGTTCCAATGTTTCTATGGGCTGAAGCCATTGTCACTGCTTGCTACACCCAAAATCGTTCCCTTATTTACACCTCTCATGGAAAAACTCCATATGAACTTGTCCATAAATGAAAACCCGATCTATCCTATCTTCACGTGTTTGGTGCTTTGTGCTATCCAACAAATGACGGTCAAGATTTAGGTAAATTAAGAGCTAAGGCGGACATTGGAGTTTTCGTAGGTTATGCATCAAACAAGAAGGGTTACCGAATTTACAACAAAAGAACTCGAGATATCATGGAAACTATTCACGTCACGTTCGATGAGCTGTCCGGGCAAATGGCTCCAGGAAAATCCAGTTCTGGACCCGCATTTCAACCTTCATCAAGTAGTCCTATCAGTTCTACCCTTGTTTCTAATCCCTCACCAGCAACTCCTTATGTACCTCCTTTAAAAGATGACTTGAAGAAATTATTTGATCCAATGTTTGATGAACACTATGAGCCAAGTGCTAATGATATGTCAATTCCATCAACAGAGGCTGCTTCTATCCCTGTCAATGAAGTTAACCCTTCAGTTTCAATGTCATTAAGTCAAGAAGCGCCTGCTGCTGATCACAATGTCTCATCAACAAATCATCAATCATCGAGTGTACATCATGGAATTGTTTCTGGCACCCATGATGAAGTTAATCCCTTTGCTACTCCCGAAGATGCCCCCTTTGGGAACATATTTGCTCCTGAATCATCATCAGGAGATATCGACTCTGCTACTTCAGTTCCTCAACAACAACCACATGAACACCTTAGAAAATGGACACATGATCATCCATTGGACAACATCATTGGAAACCCCTCTTGTCCAGTATCCACACGGAAACAACTTGCAACCGATGCCTTATGGTGCTTCTTCAACTCCGTACTCTCTAAGGTCGAACCAAAAGATGTTAAAACCGCCATGAATGAAGACAGCTGGTTCAATGCCATGCAAGAAGAAATTCATGAATTTGATCGACTAGATGTATGTGAATTAGTACCTGCTCCAGATTGTGCAATGATCATTACTCTAAAGTGGATCTTCAAAGTAAAACTTGATGAGCATGGTGATGTTTTAAAGAACAAGGCTCGATTGGTTGCAAAAGGATACCGTCAAGAGGAGGGTATTGACTTTGAAGAATCATTTGCTCTAGTTGCTCGTATCAAGGCAATCAGAATCTTCTTGGCTAATGCTGCAAGTAAGAACATGGTAGTCTATCAGATGGATGTAAAGACGGCTTTTCTTAACAAAGATCTTAAAGAAGTCGTATACGTCAGCCAACCTGAAGGCTTTGTGAATCCAGAGCATCCTACGCACGTCTATCTTTTGAAGAAGGCTCTTTACGGTTTGAAGCAAGCTCCAAGGGCATGGTATGATACGCTATCAAAGTTTCTTCTACCATTGGATTCAGCAAAGGAGCTGTTGATCGGACATTGTTCACCAGAAAGTCAGGCAAACATTTAATTCACGTTCAAATATATGTTGATGATATTATTTTTGCCTCGACTGACCCCAATGAATGTGACCGTTTTTCCAATGAAATGGGTTCCAAATTTCAAATGTCAATGATGGGAAAAATGTCATTTTTCTTGGGATTACAAATTTCACAAAGTCCCGGAGGCATTTTTATTAATCAATCTAAATATGCAAATGAGATTTTAAAGAAATTTGGATTTGATTCTTGTGACCCTGTTGACACTCCCATGATAGAGCGTACTAAACTGGATGAGGACCACTCAGGGATCATGGTAGACCAAATGAAATATCGTAGTATGATTGGATCCCTGATGTACCTCACAACCAGTAGACCAGACATTCTGTTCGCTGTTTGCATGTGTGCTAGATATCAGGCTATGCCTACCAAAAAGCACCTTGAAGCTGTTAAACGGGTCTTTCGGTATCTCCAAGGAACCATCAATATGGGACTTTGGTACCCGAAGGACACCGATATGTCACTAACAGCCTATGCAGATGCTGATCATGCAGGATGTCAAGATACACGTCGAAGTACGTCTGGAGGTGCTCAGTTTTTGGGTGATAAGCTTGTGAGCTGGTCTTCAAAGAAACAAATGAGTACTTCTATTTCCTCTACAGAGGCTGAATACATAGACATGTCATCTTGTTGTGCTCAAATCCTATGGATGAGATCCCAATTATCTGACTATGGCTTTGAATTCAACAAAATTCCTCTGTACTGTGATAATAAAATTGCTATTGCTCTCTCATGCAACAACGTTCAACACTCAAGAGCAAAGCACATCGACATTCGACATCATTTCATCAGGGAGCAAGTAGAAAACGGTGTGGTGGAACTCTATTTTGTGAGGAATGAATACCAATTAACAGACATCTTCACCAAAGCTCTTCCTAGAGAACGTTTTGAGTTTATCCTCCCACGACTTGGTCTAAAGAGTCTACAACCGGAAACACTCAAACGTCTTCAAGAGGAAGACGAGGAGTAAAGATCTTTCTTCATCCATCTCTTGTAAATATTTATTCGAAAAGCAAAATACAAAATTTCAAAATCTACAAAAAGCAAATAGAAAAATATAAAACTTTCAAAAATCCATAAAAATTAGAAAATTTTGAAAAATCCCAAAAATATTGTTAGTTTGTCATGTTTTTTTTCTCTTTTTTCTTTTTTCCTTGTTCGATATCATCTACGGATTTTGTGTTGCCATTCAAAGAATGACACGGGTCTTTAGATGTTGTTCGAATGTTTAAAAAAAAAAAAAAAAAAAAAGGGAGAAAGTGAAACAATGGTTTATAGTCATTTCAGTCTATAACCCGTTTTTAAAGAAAGAACAGAGCCATGCTTTAACTTATGTTTCAAATCTCATGCTCTGATTCTAAAAACAAATGTTTGTCACCACGATCCGCCAGAACCGAAGGGATCTACCCTGGACAATCCACTAAATAGTGTAAAAGTCCTTAGGTATGATGAAAAAAGGAGAAAAATGAGAAATGGGAAGAGTGCGGACTGAGACAGAGCTAGTACTGGAATAAAACCAACAAGGTTCTAGTTATGAAGTCTCGGTAAGCACTCAAGGGGTTGAAGAATGAAAATGAATTGGAATGTGAAAAGGGTGAAAAGAAATAGCCCTCCAATAATTCAACCTTAGGGCAGAAACCGGGTTCAATACATATGCTACTGGTGTTTACTAAGGTAACACGGGTATTGAAGACAAGACATCATGGACCCAGTGATGCACTGCACTACAACTTCCCAAGCTACTCAATTTCCTCTTAAAAGGGCTTGTTTCATTCTCACGGGGAACCTACATAATCTATCAACTTTCTCTTAGAGATTGTTGATATTGAAGAAGGAGACCCTCTCCCTAGTCTCCGGCATAGGAACCAAATGTGCACTAATTGAGTCTAGAGCCTCAAGATCATCAAATAAATCTCATTAGGACACCGTCTATGAAGACTCTCTATTTCACACAATGTGGAAAGAGAGATTATATTAAGAGTCCTACGCATTATCCTTGTGGTATTGCCAGAACATCTGAGTGATATGCAAACATATTCACAATGAAGATGGAAAGCCTTCTGGAGCCAACATCAAACAAGCTCCTGGTGGGTGGCATGTGAGATCTATCCAATAGATCAACCATGTGACAACTGAACAGAAACAATGGGGCGATTCATAATTATGAATCAATCCTGGTTCAGGTTATGGATTGACGGATACCTTTGAAAAACAGGTCGTTGTGCTTAAAAACTCTTTTCTCTAGTACATCGACTGTATATTAATGTTTCAAAATTTAAAAGGTGATTATGATTGATAATTGATTTCCCTTAAAACCCTCGTTGTATTGCAAAAACACTTTATTGAGCAGTACACGATTGTTTTTCAAATCTTTTAATCAATCGGTGAATCTCAATTCGCTGGTTCACTCACTCCGTGTTGTCTTCTTTGAGACGTTCTGGTTTGAGAACAGCCAGAGCAGCTGCGAAACCCTGTCAAGGAAATTCTTCGGAATTATACCTGATCACAGGCAGTACTTGTACTAATCTGTCACACCCTCGCCGGAGGCGGAAACACGAGGTGTAACGGAAGGGAACATAAGCACAAGATAATAGAACATACCAACGTTAAGATTTAAAATAAAGAGTACACCATTACAATACCAGTTTAGCCGACATCGGCAAATATATTAAAAAGTTTAGATTCCAAAATATTGTGTTTTAATACATAACGATTTGTAGTGATAAGTGAAAACTTCATTATGCAAGACTTGGTAGAAAAGCTTACTAACGATCACCTGAAATGCATGAGAGAAAAACGGGTCAACTATGAAAATAGTTGGTGAGTATACACGTTTCGTAAAATAAGAAAACTCGCAAGAGAGAGAGTCAAAGGTTTCGGTCATCGAAAATAGTCCACAAAGCAAAGGCATTGTAAATCCACTCAGTTCCAAGTTCCGCCCATACAAAACTTGCAACCTGTGTGTTCACAACCCATTGCACATAATATAGCGTGTCAAGTAGTCAAGTATAAGTGGTCATAATAGCTCACAATATAGTACCACGTATATAATAATGTATGCCAGGCAAAGCCCCTAGAATAAATAATATGCGTCCCGTAACATAGTGGACGAGAGGTTGGCCGACCTCTAATAGCGCTATCCATACTACCTACTAATAGGAGACTAACAATGCGAATGTACGAACAGTACATCATACAACTATTAATATACAATTAAGAATACTCCGAACATGGGAGAATTTGCACACTCCACCAATAAGGCGAGAATTTTTGGGTCATAGTACGTACGGTTCAATAAGATCACATAAGGCATAATTTCGTAATTATGTTTAAGGATTTGATTCGAGTTCACAAGTTCTAGTCAAACGAGTTAATAAAAGTAGTAATCAATTTGGCTCAAGAATGGTTCATGCGTTTCGCCCCAAAATATAGTGAAAACGGTAAAAAGAGGATGTGATTACTCACCTGTTGCAATAGTTACGATGACAGAGTGGATGCACAGAAATGAGACGCAACTCTCTAACCGCGACCTATTATGAATGATATGCTCTAATATAAGTCATGAAACAATGTCGTGCATGCAAACTCATATGATATCTATACCACTTGTACACTTTTGAAAATAAAGTTTATCGTCGAAAAATAATCTTATAACGTCTTGACAATTTATAATTTACTTTACAAGTGTTTACGTTGAAACGATATCCTACGATAGTCATTTAGTGATTTATTATGAAATTATAGCTTTTCGTCGTAAAACAATGTCATTTGACAATTTCATGAAAGTGAATAAACGGCCTTGAAAAACTAGTCGTAAAATGGTGCACATCGAGTGTTAGGAAACAAACTCAACGGTTTTGGGAAGCTTGTATCATTATCTCAAAGTTTTAGCATTTAAGTTTTCATCCTAGAGATCTCGATCATGGAGAAAAATATAGGTTAAGTATGGTACTTGTGTCCAAAATATCGTTTAAGGGTGGTTTTCGGCAAAGTTTAAGTGACCATATTTTATTCATTACAACTCCGCTTGACGAACGGTTGGGCATTTTGAAAAATATGTTAGGCGAACTCACTTTTACTAGGAGACATCATGTTATAAAAATTACTCCATCGATGTTAAAAACGACCCTCAACATGGTCCTTCGTGGCCGTAATATTTGTCTAATAGAAATATATTAGTTTTTCTTATATAATAAAGTTACGGCAACTTTGTTAAATCGCGTGTAATTTAATCGTTACAAGTCCGTTTTCTACGTTTTATATGTCATCGGAATCGTGATAGTATATACTAATATATTTTTGATAAATCGACACATTTTATAACGCTTAAGACTCATTTTTTACTCGTAAAAAGTCGAGATTACATGCTGAATTTTCTGAAACAAATATTTTTCGTCGTCAAACTTGAAAATAGCATAACTTCTTCGTTATAACTCCGTTTTAACCCATTCAAGCGGCCACGTTTTCGTTTTAAAGTATATTTTCTAAATATCTAGCCCAAAAATTTTACCAACTGTCGAAATTTCCAGAATTCACCGAAATGATCAGACCCTTATATATAGTTGTCGAAATGAATTTTTCTCGCGTAAAACTTATTTTAACCACTTCAAACCAACGCCAAAGCTATTCTAAACCTACCATACACCTTCTTAGGGTGTCATGGGTTCCTAGACATCATCAAAAATGATATGTTTCAAGGAGTAATTATAGGATGATATATATATATATATATATATATATATATATATATATATATATATATATATATATATATATAAGTCTTAAAAACAATTAAAAGTGGTATAGACATCCATATAACTTGCATATTTTTCTCAAGCATGATAAAATGAACATGATATGAATATGAAAGATGAAAGTGAACATGAAATGCTTACTAGTTACTTTATGAGGTTTAAATGAACAAGGGTTTATCCTAAATACCCTAAGTTTTTATTTCAAAACCTTAAAAGAGAGTAAACTAGTGTAAATAATTTCACTTGTTCTTGCAAAAACTCCAAGTTTCTTCTTGTTTTTGGTCTTGGCCGAAAATGATGAAGAGTTTGGAGAGGTTCTCTTTTTTTTTCACCTTGGATAAATGAATATCTATGTGTTTGTTTGTAAAAAAATCATTATAAGGAAAATATCTTCCTAAATATGCATATGTGTTAAGCTAGCAAAAGATTTTTGTATACAACTAAGGTGAGTCATCTTATTTGGTCGACTAGATGAAAAGCAAAAGATAGGTAATGTATTTTTTTATTAGTAATTGTAATATAGTGTATGTAGTATAGATAAATTGTTTGTATATATAAGTATTTAGGGTAGCGTTAGCTAGAAATAAATTTTAACAGATCAAAATAAAATATATTGAAGTCATAAAAATTATTAAAATGCATTTCTTACATGAATTGAGTGAAATAAATATTTATCGAGTTGAATTTACAAAAACCGTCGTAAATATTTATACATAACAATTTATATACAAAATAAATTGAAAACATCGGGTAAAATAATAATATAATTTTTATAGTCTTAAAATGAGTATAAAAATATATTAGGAATATTTTTGGAAGTGGCGGATCAATATTCAAAATAAATGATTACGCGATAGCGTTTATTTAATATGAAAATTACGCGTTTAATGTAAAATGCAAAATCATGCATGAACTACTATGATGACAATGATACTAATGAAATGTAGACTAAACCTAGTCTATATGAAATGTCCTTCATGAAATGTTCGTGAATTCGCAGCTAAACCATTAAGGTTACGCGAATTTGATACTCGTAAACCTAGTTTACGATAAACGATGAAATAGTAAATTTGAGAAATGACCGGAAATTGAGAATTGTGACATTCTTCCCATGTCAGAGGAATCACGTCCTCGTGATTCAATTATTGATACTATAGTCCGAACCTCGACAAGAGTTCTAAAAGTTCATGCTCGTACGAACAATCTAAATGATCATATCAATGCTCATGTATACAGATTCCCCATTCAACTAAGTACGTGCCCGTGATTAGATTTGATAGGGTAAACTTACCCAATATCGAACGTAGCTCTCAAAAGACCTTTAAGTAGTCGATTCTAATTTAATCTCACAACTCATCAAACAAGAACTGTCATGAGATTAAACTAAACCGACTTGAGTAAACTTGTCTCTTAGCTTGATTTTCGCAACTCATCAAACAAGAACTGTCACTAGATCAAGCTAGGAAACAAGTCTTTTGAATGAAGTCTTTTGAAAGATTCGCTCGATATTGGAATTGCTTACACAAATCAAATCAAATCAACAAAATAAATTACAACTAAGGTCGATATCGTTAGGTCTCAAATTAATCGATGTCGTGAACGTCGTAAGAATTGGAAGCAAGTTATGCACTCAAAATCATGTTGTACAGAAAGAAGGTGGTTGTTCAAAAGAATGTACCCGTTACGCGTTGCGGGCTTCCTCAGTACCCAGATAGAATGCTCGTCCACATGCGGGGGAAACATCAATGTTCGGTTCTGGTGGACCTTCTATTTCCAATGCCAGGTTTGGATGATCACCTTCTTGGTTGGGAGTTCTTTTCAACTTTGGACAGGTATTCCGAAGGTGATCCAGACTTCCACACTCGTAACACGCTTTTCTTTGTCCTTGGTTCCCAGTCCTGTTTGAGCAATTTCGCGCGAAGTGGCCCGTCCGTCCACATTTGTTGCACTTTGGGCAATCTCCTGAGTGATGATAGTTACATCGAGCGCACAAAGGATGGGGACATGTATATCCTTTGTGCTCCTGAGTGGTCGCTCCATAGTTCCTGGTTATTCGCTGCCTCTTGTTTTGCTGGTCCTGGTCTCAGCTTCCCTGGCGATCCTCCTGTCGCTTCCGTCCATTGTCGTTTGCTTTTGTTAGTTCTCCAGACCTGATCACATCATTTTCAAGCGATACGCCATGCCCACAGCGGCTTGCAGAGTGGTTGGGTTCGACGAGGTGACATCCCTCCTAATTTCTGGTATCAATCCCCATATATATCGGTCGATCAACTTCTCCACAGTGGAAACCATGTGAGGAACCATCCTAGTTAACTCGTGGAAACGTATCGTGTACTTGTCGACTTCTACTCCTACCATCAAGTGGTTCCAAAAGTCTGCTTCCAGCTTCTGCACTTCATCTTTTCTGCAGTACTCATCAGTTAGTAGTTTCTTAAATGCTTCCCAAGATAACGCATTTGCAGCCCCTCTTCCTCTAGTCTGCAGTTGGTTGTTCCACCAGGTCAATGCTCGACCCTATAGTAGACCAGCAGAGAACTCAACCTTGTTTCCTTCAGCACATTTCGTGATACTAAGTTTCGACTCAACATTCTCGAACCAGGTTAGCAGTCCAATGGCACCCTCAGTACCATAAAATTCCATTGACTTGCATGTCATGAAAGTTTTGTAGCTGCATCCTTGACCAGCGTTTGAAGTACCTTCTCCGACGTTGGTTCGTCTAGCATCAAGGTGCGTCATAATTTGGGCGAGTAGATCCGCTATTCCAGCAGCGTTGTTGTTTGGATTGTCGTTGTTGTTTAGGTCGACGTGGTTGTTGCCTCCTGAGCGTGTGTTTCTTGCAGCCATGATCCTGCAGTGGACCAAAACATCGGGTTGAGTAAACGACATACGAACGAAGTCAGATGAGGTGCAGAACGGTGGTAATGTGTGTTATAGTGATCGAAATATGACAGGAACAGAGACATGCTATGTCTAACAAGTCGAAAGATGGAAAAGAGAAGGTATAAACAAGGTACGGTAATGTAGACGTGAACGTAAAAACATCCTATGCATACCCATCCGACCAATGCAATTTCAGGTGACCAGACTCTAAAGACTCGACTAAACATGATTTAAAATTACCATTCTTATCATTGCATGATTCTTCATAAATTAGACATAGTTGATCAGGCTATGTATAATTTATGAGTAACGATGCAACGATAGGACTAGTTGACTCGGATGATATTCGATGTTTAATAAAACTTTATTCCGGTTATAGCTGTGATTTTTATTTTTGAAAAAAAATCGGCATACTCTATAACCTTTGGCTCTGATACCAATCTGTCACACCCTCGCCGGAGGCGGAAACACGAGGTGTAACAGAAGGGAACATAAGCACAAGATAATAGAACATACCAACGTTAAGATTTAAAAGAAAGAGTACACCATTACAATACCAGTTTAGTCGACATCGGCAAATATATTACAAAGTTTAGATTCCAAAATATTGTGTTTTATTACATAACGATTTGTAGTGATAAGTGAAAACTTCATTATGCAAGACTTGGTAGAAAAGCTTACTAACGATCACCTGAAATGCATGAGAGAAAAACGGGTCAACTATGAAAATACTTGGTGAGTATACACGTTTCGTAAAATAAGAAAACTCGCAAGAGAGAGAGTCAAAGGTTTCGGTCATCGAAAATAGTCCACAAAGCAAAGGCATTGTAAATCCACTCAGTTCCAAGTTCCGCCCATACAAAACTTGCAACCTGTGTGTTCACAACCCATTGCACATAATATAGCGTGTCAAGTAGTCAAGTATAAGTGGTCATAATATCTCACAATATAGTACCACGTATATAATAATGTATGCCAGGCAAAGCCCCTAGAATAAATAATATGCGTCCCGTAACATAGTGGACGAGAGGTTGGCCGACCTCTAATAGCGCTATCCATACTACCTACTAATAGGAGACTAACAATGCGAATGTACGAACAGTACATCATACAACTATTAATATACAATTAAGAACACTCCGAACATGGGAGAATTTGCACACTCCACCAATAAGGCGGGAATTTTTGGGTCATAGTACGTACGGTTCAATAAGATCACATAAGGCATAATTTCGTAATTATGTTTAAGGATTTGATTCGAGTTCACAAGTTCTAGTCAAACGAGTTAATAAAAGTGTTAGGAATCAGAAATTCCATAAGTAAAAGAGTCGGTCACCCCAATTATTATCTAGTCAAAGTTAGCTCGCAGACTTGTCACTATTTATGTTAGTTATTAGATAAGTAGTAGCGTAGAATAGTATAGTGCATCACCGTGGAGGAAGGACGGGTCTTTACCCATTGTATCCCTGATCCACAGGCCGTCAGGAGGTCGTTTAGTTTGTAACCTATAAATACCCTCTACCTTGCAAGGTAGAGGGTTGGATGTTATTTGGTAATCTAATATTTCACAAGTTTCTCTTACTAGAATATCCCACTTTCTCTCTCTCTAAAATCATCTATGTGCTTAGTGTGTTAACGTTATGTTATGTAAGTGAAATCCAATATCCTACAATTGGTATCAAGAGCCATGGTTAGATCATATCTTGCACATCTTTGGATTTCTAGTGGTTTTTAGGTGGTTTTTGAGTTTGAAAAAGTTTAGTGGTTTGTGCATCATTTGGTTGATTTCTTGTGTTAAAGCTTGGATTTTGTTAGTACTTTTGTGTTTAGAATCATCACAAGTGTTTAGGTTTTCATTTGGTAAGCTTGAATCATCTTGGTTGGGTTGTTTTTGGATTGTAAAGTGATGTTTGTGAAGTTTTTCTAGCTAGCGACTTGACCTACGGATAGCTTTTCTTGCTAGCGACTTGCTTTACATTTTTGTAGCGAGTTGCAGTTTGTGGAGTTAGCGACTTAGGCTTAGCGACTAACAGTACAAGTAGTGGATTCTCCACTACGGGTAGCGACTTGGTGTTAGCGACTTGGTAAGTAGCGGGTTGCTATTTAGCGACTTGATTCCTTAGCGACTTGAATCTTAGCGAATTGCTGCCAAAATTTTGCTAGCGACTAGAGGCTTAGCGAGTTACTATTTAGCGACTTGTCTTTTATTTAACGACTTGTCTTTTATTTAACGACTTGGGACTTTAGCGACTTGGTGGTATAGCGACTTAGTTGCTAGCGAGTTGGTTCAAATTCCCTAGCGACTTGGGGGGGTAGCGACTTGTTACTAATATCTTAGATACTTGGTATTTAGCTACTTGGATTTTTAATACCTTGGTGTAGTAATTCAAGATAACACAATGTCATTCATCACTGATCCTCTAATCACCAAAGTACTTGCTCTCTATGACACCACACAGAATAGTGAAAAAAGATGCTTCCCTGAATGTTCTACATTTAATGATTTAGCATCGCTTAATCAAAACAACTCAGATGAGTCACTCTTAATATTTACAAATGATGCAAAGAAAATGGAATGCACCAGTGAGCCCTTTCAACATCTCAGCCAGCTTCTCAAATTACTGTTATCTACAACTATGGATCGAACAAGTTGTGCTATCCTTCGTCAGGATTTTCCCACTTTGACAAGAACTGTTTTACTTAACTTAGAACGACTGAGGATTCAAATTACCAAAGAAAAGTTCTCAACTAATGATTCTCATGCAGCTCTTCAAACTATCTTCAATCAATTTCAGCCACTTATCCGGGGGGAATATTCCTCTGATTTTGATGATAACATGACTGGAATCTCATTCAAGAAACACACGGGAATGGAAATTCATGAGTTCAGAAACTCATTCATTCAACTTATGAGTAATATGGAAATATACATCAAGGAAGCTGCAAAAGAGAATAATAAGCTGAATGAATTGAATGAGTGTCAAGAGACACTATGGAACGATTGTGACAAGTCACGCAATAGACCAGTTGAACCAGTGAATGATACCGATTGCAGAATTTCTGTCGCAATGAAAAAGGATGAAGACAACAGCACGGATCTCAAATACTCAGAGTCAGAAAAGGTCTCAAGCGATAAGGTACACTTAACTGATCACATAAATTCTTATGTAAAAGTACCTGACTCTTACTCTGAACATAACATCATGAAATCGATCTTGGTTGAGCCTGAATCTAATGTTAATAACATGATTGAAAAAAGGGTATATGATGAGCTTTCAAACAAATTTTCAATTCTTGAAAAACATTGTATTTCATTGGAAATTGAAATACAACAAAAGGATGAAATCTTT
Organism: Chrysanthemum seticuspe; assembly: GCA_019973895.1. Classification (NCBI taxonomy): domain Eukaryota; kingdom Viridiplantae; phylum Streptophyta; class Magnoliopsida; order Asterales; family Asteraceae; genus Chrysanthemum; species Chrysanthemum seticuspe. Next base: position 162,496,954 of record BPTQ01000004.1, read on the forward strand.
CATGCAAAAAAACCTTGTATTAATCAGGAACTTCCAGAATTTCGATAATTTTTTGAAATTAATCAGTTAAAATCCCAGATTCAGGACAAAGATTCGACCATAGGCAATCTGAAATTACGTCTTTCAGAAGTGCAGAAATATGACTGTCATGAGATGAGTGATACACTAGAATCTAGAAATGCTGAACTAGCTCTATGTGTGTCCAACCTATTAAGAGAAAATGAGTCTTTAAGAAAGAACTTTGAGGAAACAAATTCTAAGTTAGTCAATCAATCTAACCTCTTGCTGAAAGACATTGATTACCTCAAAGCACAAATTCAGGATAAGAGCTTCAATATTGTTGCCCTAAAAAATGAGCTTAGGAAATCTATTGGAAATAGGAAGAACACTAAGTTTGCAAAACCTTCAACTTTGGGAAAGTCAACTGTTCAGAACCACTCGAAACGTACAGTTATTAAACAGCCTAATGCCTTTAGATCTGAAAGAGTTAAACCATCGAAATCTAGGCTTACCTCCCAAGTTGATAATATTTTTGTTTTGTCAAAACCAGTCACTTCATTGCCTAGTTCCGATATGATGAATCTCAAACCTTAGATTTATGTTCAATGCTCTAAGATCAGTAATACAAAAAGTACAACTAGCTCTCATGCAAAACATCATTTGACTGATCAATCCCCTAAGAAATACTCTAATCACAAAAGGACAAATAGTCAAAACAAGGTTGTGCACACATTCAATTCAACTAACAGCTGTTTCAAATGGATTCCCACTGGCAGATTTTTTAAGTTTACAGGACTCAAACGGACTTACATTCCTAGATCTTACCTCAAGTGGACTCCCACAGGAAAACTCTTCAAGAATATTGAACCTAATAGGATCCCCATTAATGATACGTCTGTATTATACTGTGATGCATCCAACTGTGAGATTAAGCATGTCACTAACCCTTCTATGTGCAATCCTACATGTGCTTCCAGTACAATGTGCTCTCAGTCTTTTTCAGGTACAATGTTCAACTCAATCAGGAACCTCATGACTTGGTTTCCTTCAGAAATGAACATGGCTTATTCAGGAGCTATAGCATGCCAGGATTAATGTACCTATTACTTTGACTCCTATTCACCTTGAATCAGGACTCGCTCCGTTATATCTGAGTATAAATTAATTTCAAAAAAAAAAAAAAAAAAAAAAAAAACTTATTTTAATATTATTTTTTACTTATTTTATCTTATATTCGTTATATGTTATAATTTCATTTTTTTTAATTCATAATTTTTTGTCATTTTCGTCCATCTAATAAAAAGATTTATTCATTGTCATCGATAACATCTACGATCCTTGAAATATCATTCAATAATGATACGGGATCATAGATGAAGTTCGAACAACTGATATTCATTAAAAAAAAAAAAAAAAAAAAAAAAAAAAAAATTGAGGGGGAGATTAACTGGTTGGTTAATGTCAATCAATGGTCTTTGTTGACATTGATTGAGGGGGAGATTTTTTTGTGTAAGTTTTTCTTGGTTACATCTGCTTCAGTGCTGGTTATGGTGTTTGCTCAGTTGTAGGTTGTGGTCGTGTCTTGCTTTTGTGATTATCTTTGTGTTCCCATGAATTGAGTGCTTTGCATTGAATGTTTATTTGATTTATGGTTATCATTGTGATTATTTATGCTATCTGATAATTATGTTATGGCCATGAATTATTTATATCTACTATGCAGAATATGATCAAATTACACTTTTTAATGACCATGTTTGCAACTTACTGTGAAAAACACTAGAGACTTAGTTTAAAATCTTTGATAGCGAATTACCACACTAGCCTCTAAACCACAGGGACCGAATGTGTCAATTAGCCTTTCTTGTAAGTCTCCTCCTCTTACCCCTAGCGACTTAGCATTTTCTTTTTCTTTTTCTTCTCATAAGTCTTTAAACATTTTTTTTCTCTTCTCTCTTCTTCTCTTCATAAGCATTCGACATAGCGATTTAGGAGTGGTATGAAGTTAATTTTTCACTATTTGTTATCCTATACATGTCTGTGTTGCTTTTCTAACACATCCTTTTAACCAGATCTCATCGTGCTTGGGAGTCGTGACATTTGATTCCCGCATAGGTTCGAATTATTATGTAATCACGTTTTGTTGTAATGATGATTTTGCAAGTGTGTTAAATGTTTGGTATAACTGTTCTTGAGTGTTTGTTAATGTGTGTCCAAGTACTGGTGTTGTATAAATGGTTGGTATAACTGTTCTTGAGTGTTTGTTAATATGTGTCCAAGTACTGGTGTTGTATAAATGGTGGTTTGGGTCGTTTTTTTGTTGAGGTAACAATTGTTCTTATTAGCGACTTAAATATTGTTCTTGATAGCGAGTTAGTTTATATGTTCATCATGGCGAGTTAGAGCTTTTAAGCCTGCTCAAGATAGCGATTAAGTTGTGTTGGTTTGGGTTGATTATCTGTTGCGAAAAATTGTTCTTGATGGCGACTTAATATTGTTCTTGGTAGCGAGTTAGTTTAAATGTTCATCGTAGCGAGTTATTGCTGTTAATTCTGCTCTACTTAGCGACTAAGTTGCTGTGGCGACTAAGGGAATTCTTTACTAGCGACTTGGGTAGCGACTTGGGTAGCGACTTAGTTGTATCATTATTATCAGTGACTTGTCTTTACAAGTTAGCGAATTAATAACGGTAGCGACTTAGTAAACAGATATGTAGCGACTTGGCTATGTTACTGTTCATGGCGACTTTCTTTACAAGTTAGCGAATTAGCAAATATAGCGACTTAGTGAACTAAACTGGTAGCGACTTGAATGTGGTACTGGTGAAGGCGACTTGTCCTTACAAGTTAGCGACATAGTTTATTTTCATGAAGCGAATTAGTCCTGTTTAGTTGCCTGTCCATTTATGACTAGAGACTTGCTTGGTGGGTTTTTCTTTTTCTCAGTGTCTAGGGTTATTAAATTGTTTAAAGATAATTTGCTAGGATGATCTCATTCTCATAATACTTGACTCAGGATCTCCTGAAGCAACTTGTAGGGTCATCTTATTCTATGTAACTTGCTATAACATTTCTGTTTGGGCAAGCGGTACTTGGTTTCTCTCGTGGTAACCAAATGTTACATCTTGTTTCATACATATTTGTTATATCACTTCTACATTTGTATCTTGACTCATGATATGATTCCTTTGCAATGCACGCTTTAACCTTTAATCCCTTAACAACTCGTCCTGTGAAAATCTATCAAAAGGAATCTGTTTCATTTAAAATGTCTCACTAATCATTTATTATCTAACTCGTTCCCAATCATTACTGTTGATTGTATGTATACTCAGATCATCAATGGCAAGTTCAATCCCTGAAAAGAACGTTACCCCTTCGGCATCACCCAAAGTTCTCTCAGATGAAGAAATCCTTCCTAGGAGTCAATGGGCTGATATTGGAAAGAGTAACTGTTACGTGGACCTACAAAAGTTGCAACAAAATCCTATACTCAAAGTGTCTATTGATATCCTCAAGAACACTAACTTCTTCGGTGCCATTACCAAGCAATGCTCAATTCCCACCATTTATTTTCAACAATTCTGGAACACCATTCAATGGGACAAAATCACAACTCATTACTCTTGCAAACTGGATGATAGGGAGTTCGTGATTGATTCAGTCATTCTTAGCAAGGCTCTTGGAATCACCCCATGCAACCCCAACCTTCGTTCTGAATCTCCACCTGGTGCTGATGATTTAATTGTCTTTCTAATTGGTTTGGGTTATCAGAACAGCATTTTAAGGGCTTCCGACATCATCACTGGACACATGTATCAACCCTGGAGAGCTATTACAACTATTCTCAACTTGTGCTTATCTGGCAAAACATCAGGGTTCGATAAAGTGAGAATTCCCATCTTGCAAATCCTATGGGGTATTGTCAATAAGGTTGATGTGAATGTCTCAGATCGTATTTGGGAAGAATTTTCTTTATCAATGAACACATTCATATCTGATAGAACAAATTTTCTGAACAAAGCTCAAGGCCGAAAGAAACTGAACAAGCTTGTGATTCCCAGCATCAGATTTTCAAAACTTGTTATCCAGTTCTTGCAACAAACTCACAACTTCAACCCTAGGATTGAATCAACTCTACATAAAGCAGAAGATGAATTTGTTTTAGGAAACCTTAAATATGTTCCTAGAGGTATGGATAAAGAAATCTTTGGATTTCCAATTCCTGATATTCTACTCACGGACGATATCAAGAAGAAGGACTACTTCAAACAGTTCATGAAAATTGCTGCCAGATCATCTGATAATGTCACACCCACTCCCTCACAACCCAATGCTCCCAAGTCCACCTCAGGATCACAAGCGTCTTATGCCTCTCTTCCTAAAAGGAGACGTGAAAGGTCACAACATTCAAACTCCACATCCATGAAGCAGAAAAGTAAGAAGAAGAAAGTGGTAAAGGATAATGTTGAGGAAACTGAGGTTTCCAGGGGTAATATGAGATTGACTGATGAAGATGATGCTGCTCTGCAACTTGGAATCCAGCAAAGCCTAGAAAGTCATAATGTGAGAACGCCAGTTGGAGGAGTTGTGTTGAGAGAGCCTGATCAATTACCTCGACAATCCACATCAATCACGAAAGACAAAGGAAAAGGAGTTGCTAGAGTTGAAACTGAACAAGCCGCTCACTTGCTTCTTACAATCTCATCATCTCCATCAAGTACCACCAATCAATATGAACTGAAGAAAAGAACTGAATCATCTCCTGCTAAAGAACAATCTGGGTTAGAAAAAGTGTCTGAAACGTTAAAAGAATCTCTTACACTTAGTAAGACCAAGTCTGTTCAGAATGTTGATACTTTGTTGCATAAAGACTCACAGGAGAATCTTGAGACAAGATCTGATGAGACCATGCACTTGGATGAACCAAATTTGTCTACCAACTCTCTATCTTCACTTAAGGATCTTGATACAGATTTCACTTTCGGAGATCAATACTTAAATGACAAACCCTTAGATACTGCACAATCCATGTTTACGGTCAACATTCAGCAAGATACATCAACCATTCCTCCGATGTCAGCATCTTCACTCACAACTGAACTTCCACCTCCCAAACCTGCTCAATCAACTATACTAACACCACCTACATCTTCACTTTCCCCTGAACCGGTCATTACAGTTGCTGATATGGATGCTCTACCTGCGTCACCACCTCAAATCCTTACTTCAGATCAACTGCTTGACAGAGCAGTAAAAAGGATAGAAGCTCTTGAAAGGCAACTTCCGAAATCTGTTGATTCACTTGAGGATCGTGTCTATAGATTGGAGCATCTCAACTTCGATGAAGGGGTTGCAGCCGCCATTGAAGGGGAAGTTAAGGATGCTGTGGAATGGGCAATGGAAGCTCCACTTCTTAGGCGGTTCAAGGACCTACCTATTGCCGATATGAGAGCTGCTCTTTTAAAAAAGATGTATGATGTTGAAGAGGACAAGCATGAGATCCACAAGAAGCTATATGAGGCACTTGAAGAATCAATTAAGTACGACAATCATGAACAGTACTTGATTGACATCAGGGAAAAGGAAGCTAAGAAGAAAAGGAGGGCCATTGTGTTGGAAACATTGCGGAAAGACCATAAAGATCCTCCTCCACCTCCACCTCCAACGGGGGGTGCTGGAATTTCTGGAGCTGGTGAATCTTCTAAGACAACCAACACACCTCCACCACAACCACCATCATCACCGCCAAAACCTTCCAATCAATCAAGTCCTACAAAAGAACAGAGTACTCAGAAGAAATCTGCTGCTTGGATGATGGTTGATTCCAGGTTCACATCCACATCCACCTCTATTCATGATGATCAAATGGTTCACGAAGAGTCGCATGTCATGGCAGATTCGGAATCTGATGAAGATGATGCATCAACAAAGCATATTCCTAAGCCATCAGAAGATTGGTTTGATACTTACATGGCTGGTAATCGCACTAGCACATCCAGAGTAGCACTCTCAAGGGACACAATTCAAAGTTGCATTGTTGAAGATAGACCTCCTACTCCAGAACCTTCATGGACCATCCCAGAGTCTGACTCGATTATTCCTGACAACAATTGGGCATCAATTATCACCAATAATTATGAAGTTCCAGCTGAAGACTCTCTTCTACACTACACTGGTGATATGGGAAGCTTTATTAGATGGTTTTGTGAACGGAAGAGTATCTCATCCATAACTCCAAGAGATCTTGAAGGACAAGCTTATGAAATTGTCAAAGTCTTCCACTCAGATGCCAATCATCTTCAATATCAGATGGAAGAATGCCATAAGATGCTGAATGACCAAGTCAGTGAGCAAATTAGTCGCTTCAATGTCAACAAATCTCTTCCGCTTGGTGGTGAATCTGGTCAGATGACCATTCAGGCTGAATTCTTCTTCAATCATGACTTGGACTATCTGTGTGCTCGCTCTGCTGAAAGAAGACCAGCTCTATCAATTTCAAAGATGAAAGCTGCAACCTACTATGATCAAGGGCTTGAACAAATGGTTCCTGATCAATTCTGGGCTGATGAAGAACAAAAGTATGACATTGCCGCTTCATATGGTATTTCTCACTGGTGGTTCCAAAAGAAGAAGTTCTACATCGAAAGACATGGTGCTGATAAAAGACGCAATGATGTTCGATCAAAGCTGCAAATCTTAAGTGTTGTTCGTGTAGAGATCTTCCCTATCTATGGATATGAGTATCTGAAGAAGATAGTCCTTAAAAGAGCAGACTTCAAAGTGTATACTATTGAGGAAAACGACTTCAAACATCTTCTGCCAAATGATTTCGAAGATCTCTATCTCTTGAATCTCCAAGGACACCTTGAGCATTTACCTGTCCGTGAGAAAAAGGCCCTCTCTGCAGCTGTCACTCTGTGGATCAGGGGCTTAGTCATTCGAAAACGAGTTGAGGACTTTCAGCTTGGCATGGAAAGCTACCAAACAAGGATCAACCTTACAAGTCCACAATGGAATGCAACAGGGCATGAATTTCATCGCGAATACAAAGTTCTTGACACCCCTAGAGCCGTCATCTTCACCGACAGATATGGGACTCGCATGCTTATGCGACTATGTGAGCTCTACAAGTTTAGTGACGGAACTCTCAAATTGGTTGCAGAAGAACTTGACTCTAGAGTGAAAGAAATCATAATTGATATGAAATCATGGGTAAAGACTACTTTCTGGACTGATGATGACTTAAAGCGGTGTAAAGATTTCATTGCTGCAATCAGGCGAAGACTAAAGACTCGAAGGATCTTCCGCAGCCTTGAAAGCTTTGTTGGTGGTAGACTTCGTGATGGGCATTACAAACTACTTCAAAGAACTGAATGAAGACATCTTTGGGAAGTAGTCTCTGTTATCTATTAAATTTATGTATAATGTGGTGTACAAACTATAAAAAACTGTAATGCATGTAATAGTGCTAGGTTATGTACTGTGGTTTCCCCTTGTATCAAAAAGGGGAACATCAGTGTTGTCCACTTCTGATCATATAAAACCGGACACATTTTTCTCCAACAAATATTTTGTCTCATACATATTTAAATCACTTGAGATCCAAAATCTCAAAGGATTTGAAATTTTTGATCGGGGGAGAAAATATAATATAAATATGAAAGATGTTAAAAGATGACCAAATTTTTGTGCATACTACTCTCTAATATGTGCTAAACAATTTTCGAATCTCGAAGCATATATTAAGGGGGAGCATTTTTTTTGAGCAAATTCATGACATCAGGGTACACAATTTTCCATTTTTATAAGGTACCTTGATTGTATGTTAAATGGCTTCTAATCGTTTGGTGATCATGTCTGCACTTCAAAAAGGGTTCCCTCTAGTATGTGCAAAAAAATCTTTTCAAATCTCGAGGCACATATTGAGGGGGAGCAAACTTATGAAAACCTCATCCTCCCCGGAAATGCTTTATCTACTTGATTTGATCAGGGAAGTGATGTTGATATCTTTTAGAAAATGGTAATCAAAGAAGTAAATTCTTCCTCTTGCCTCCGTGTGCAAAACGATTTCAAACAATTGATGCACATGTTGAGGGGGAGCACTTGTTCTAAAAATATCAAAAAAACAATTCAGGTACAAAATGTTTTGATAATATATCACAAGTATCTGGATTGATTTTTCAAATGGTTTTCAATTGGTTCCAATGGCAGATGAACAATACCTAATTGACCGACCAACTTTACTTTATGTACGGTGATATAAGGATGATAAGGTTAGGTATGTGTTCCCATGATCCGCCAGAACCGGAGGGATCTACCCAGGGACCATCCACTAGTTAGTGTAGAGTTCTTTGGTATGATGATAAAAGGAGAAAAATGAGATTTGGGAAGAGTGCGGACTGAGACTGAGCTAGTACTGGAATAAACCCAACAAGGTTCTAGCTATGAAGTCTCGGTAAGCACTGAAGGGGTTGAAGAATTAAAAGGAATTGAATGAAAAAAGGGTGAAAACAAACAGCCCTCCGTATATTCAACCTTAGGGCAGAAACCGGGTTCAATTCATATGCTACTGATGGTAACATCGGTATTGAAGACAAGACGTCATGGACCCAGTGACGCACTGCACCTCAACTTTCCAAACCACTCAAGTTCCTCTAAAAAGGACTTGTTTCATTCTCACGGGGAACCGACATTATCTATCGACTTTCTCTTAGAGATTGTTGATATTGAAGAAGGAGACCCTCTCCCTAATCTCCGGCGCAGGATCCAAATATGCACAAATTGAGTCTAGAGCCACGAGATCATCTATAAATCTTATTAGGACACTTTCAATGAAGACTCTCTGTTTCACACAATGTGGAAAGAGAGATTATATCTTGAGTCCTACGCATTATCCTTGTGGTATTGCCAGAACATCTGAGTGATATGCTAACATATTCACAATGAAGATGGAAAGCCTTCTGGAGCCAACATCAAACAAGCTCCTGGTGGGTGGCATGTGAGATCTAATCAATAGATCAACCATGTGACAACTGAACAGAAACAATGGGGAGATTCAATCTTTTGAATCAATCCTGGTTCAGGTTATGGATTGACGGATACCTTTGAAAAACCGGTCGTTGTGCTTAAAAACTCTTTTATTTAGCAAATCGACCGTGTACGGATATTTCAAATCAAAAGGTGTTTTATGATTGATAATTAATTTTCATTAAAACCTTCGTTGTATTGCAAAAACAATTTATATTGAGCAATACACGATTGTTTTTCAAATATGTTTTCATCAATCAGTTAATTTCTATTCGCTGGTTAACTCACTCCGTGTTGTCTTCTTTGAGAACGTTCCGATTTGAGAACAGCTAGAGCAGCTGCGAAACCCTGTCAAGGAAATTCTTCGGAATCTTGCCTGATCACAGGCAGTACTTGTACTGATCAACGGGGAACCGTGGGCCGTGTACCTCAATTCAACGAAAGTGATCAAAGACACCTTTCGTGCGCTTTATTGCTGACTGTTTTATGTAGGTACACCCGACGTTTGCAGCTGATCAGAATGAAGCGGTCAATCCATAGCCGCATGCTCACTTAACACATTCATCTCAAAAGAAATCATGATTAGTGCATCAATGACTCTGATATTTTCACTCCATGCTTCTGCTACGCTGCTACCAATATCATGAATCAACGAATGTTTCCGCTACTCTGATGAGAAGATTTCATGATCCAGAATGTGAGCATGTCGGTCCGAAAGTCACAACATCACACAATACCAACACCACAATGGATATCTCAGAGATTTCCGTTAGCTGATGATCTCAAAAGCTGGCTCAAAATTATTGTTATCACAGTGGATCAGACACTCAACCTCCACGAATTATTCATTTCTGTTGTTCACTATTGTACTCTCCACAGATGCACTTGGTTTGATTACTTTGTTGAAGAGAAGTCTACGAGCTCAAGAATGAAGACTTACTTGAAAGCTAGGATACACAATTTAATTTATGGGGTGACCTCCCTTAGGGGGAGATTGTTAGGAATCAGAAATTCCATAAGTAAAAGAGTCGGTCACCCCAATTATTATCTAGTCAAAGTTAGCTCGCAGACTTGTCACTATTTATGTTAGTTATTAGATAAGTAGTAGCGTAGAATAGTATAGTGCATCACCGTGGAGGAAGGACGGGTCTTTACCCATTGTATCCCTGATCCACAGGCCGTCAGGAGGTCGTTTAGTTTGTAACCTATAAATACCCTCTACCTTGCAAGGTAGAGGGTTGGATGTTCTTTGGTAATCTAATATTTCACAAGTTTCTCTTACTAGAATATCCCACTTTCTCTCTCTCTAAAATCATCTATGTGCTTAGTGTGTTAACGTTATGTTATGTAAGTGAAATCCAATATCCTACAAAAAGTAGTAATCAATTTGGCTCAAGAATGGTTCATGCATTTCGCCCCAAAATATAGTGAAAACGGTAAAAAGGGGATGTGATTACTCACTTGTTGCAATAGTTACGATGACAGAGTGGATGCACAGAAATGAGACGCAACTCTCTAACCGCGACCTATTATGAATGATATGCTCTAATATAAGTCATGAAACAATTTCGTGCATGCAAACTCATATGATATCTATACCACTTGTACACTTTTGAAAATAAAGTTTATCGTCGAAAAATAATCTTATAACGTCTTGACAATTTATAATTTACTTTACAAGTGTTTACGTTGAAACGATATCCTACGATAGTCATTTAGTGATTTATTATGAAATTATAGCTTTTCGTCGTAAAACAATGTCATTTGACAATTTCATGAAAGTGAATAAACGGCCTTGAAAAACTAGTCGTAAAATGGTGCACATCGAGTGTTAGGAAACAAACTCAACGGTTTTGGGAAGCTTGTATCATTATCTCAAATTTTTAGCATTTAAGTTTTCATCCTAGAGATCTCGATCATGGAGAAAAATATAGGTTAAGTATGGTACTTGTGTCCAAAATATCGTTTAAGGTTGGTTTTCGGCAAAGTTTAAGTGACCGTATTTTATTCATTACAACTCCGCTTGACGAACGGATGGGCATTTTGGAAAATATGTTAGGCGAACTCACTTTTACTAGAAGACATCATGTTATAAAAAGTACTCCATCGATGTTAAAAACGACCCTCAACATGGTCCTTCGTGGCCGTAATATTTGTCTAATAAAAATATATTAGTTTTTCTTATATAATAAAGTTACGGCAACTTTGTTAAATCGCGTGTAATTTAATCGTTACAAGTCCGTTTTCTACGTTTTATATGTCCTCGGAATCGTGATAATATATACTAATATATTTTTGATAAGTAGACACATTTTATAACGCTTAAGACTCATTTTTGACTCGTAAAAAGTCGAGATTACATGCTGAATTTTCTGAAACAAATATTTTTCGTCGTCAAACTTGAAAATAGCATAACTTCTTCGTTATAACTCCGTTTTAACCCATTCAAGCGGCCACGTTTTCGTTTTAAAGTATATTTTCTAAATATCTAGCCCAAAAATTTTACCAACTGTCGAAATTTCCAGAATTCACAGAAATGATCAGACCCTTATATATAGTTGTCGAAATGAATTTTTCTCGCGTAAAACTTATTCTAACCACTTCAAACCAACGCCAAAGCTATTCTAAACCTACCATACACCTTCTTAGGGTGTCATGGGTTCCTAGACATCATAAAAAATGATATGTTTCAAGGAGTAATTATAGGATGATATATATATATATATATATATATATATATATATATATATATATATATATATATATATATATATATATATATATATATATATATATATATATAACTCTTAAAAACAATTAAAAGTGGTATAGACATCCATATAACTTGCATATTTTTCTCAAGCATGATAAAATGAACATGATATGAATATGAAAGATGAAAGTGAACATGAAATGCTTACTAGTTACTTGATGAGGTTTAAATGAACAAGGGTTTATCCTAAATACCCTAGGTTTTTATTTCAAAACCTTAAAAGAGAGTAAACTAGTGTAAATAATTTCACTTGTTCTTGCAAAAACTCCAAGTTTCTTCTTGTTTTTGGTCTTGGCCGAAAATGATGAAGAGTTTGGAGAGGTTCTCTATTTTTTTCACCTTGGATAAATGAATATCTATGTGTTTGTTTGTAAAAAAAATCATTATAAGGAAAATATCTTCCTAAATATGCATATGTGTTAAGCTAGCAAAAGATTTTTGTATACAACTAAGGTGAGTCATCTTATTTGGTCGACTAGATGAAAAGCAAAAGATAGGTAATGTATTTTTTTATTAGTAATTGTAATATAGTGTATGTAGTATAGATAAATTGTTTGTATATATAAGTATTTAGGGTAGCGTTAGCTAGAAATAAATTTTAACGGATCAAAATAAAATATATTGAAGTCATAAAAATTATTAAAATGCATTTCTTACATGAATTGAGTGAAATAAATATTTATCGAGTTGAATTTACAAAAACCGTCGTAAATATTTATACATAACAATTTATATACAAAATAAATTGAAAACATCGGGTAAAATAATAATATAATTTTTATAGTCTTAAAATGAGTATAAAAATATATTAGGAATATTTTTGGAAGTGGCGGATCAATATTCAAAATAAATGATTACGCAATAACGTTTATTTAATATGAAAAATTACGTGTTTAATGTAAAATGCAAAATCATGCATGAGCTACTATGATGACAATGATACTAATGAAATGTAGACTAAACCTAGTCTATATGAAATGTCCTTGATGAAATGTTCGTGAATTCGCAGCTAAACCATTAAGGTTACGCGAATTTGATACTCGTAAACCTAGTTTACGATAAACGATGAAATAGTAAATTTGAGAAATGACCGGAAATTGAGAATTGTGACATAATCAACGGGGAACCATGGGCCGTGTACCTCAATTCAACGAAGGTGATCAAAGACACTTTCGTGCGCTTTATTGCTAACTGTTGTATGCAGGTACGCCCGACGTTTGCAGCTGATCAGAATGAAGCGGTCAATCCATAGCCGCATGCTCACTCAAACACATTCACTTCTAAAGAAATCATGATTAGTGCATCAATGACTCTGATATTTTCACTCCATGCTTCTTCTACGCTGCTGCCAATGTCATGAATCAACGAAAGCTTCCGCTACTCTGATGAGAAGAAATCATGATCCAGAATGTGAGCATGTCGGTCCAAAAGTCACAACATCACATAATACCAACACCACAAAGGATGAGTCAGAGATTTATGATAGTTGATGATCTCAAAACTGACTCAACATTCATTATCACGTGGATCAGTTAAAGACCTCCACTTGGATTATCCAAACATGCAAAAATGAAGAATCAAAGACTACGAGCTACTGAGCAAAGAACAGGAACATGGATCCAAGAACAATCTTAATGTAATATCTGTTTGTATTCAATGTAATTTGAGGTGACCTCCCTTAGGGGGAGATTGTTAGGATTTAGTAAATCCAGTTATTAAAGTGTAGGTCACCTCAAGTATATGTAATCGTTAGAAAGCTCGTAGTCGTAGTTATTTAAAGTTAAGTTGTATTTAGTTAAGTAACACCGTGGAGGACGGACGGGTCTTTACCCACTGTATGCCTGATCCACAGCCCGTAGGTGGCGATTTGTGTAAGACTATAAATACTCTCTACCTCCTAAGGTAGAGAGTTGGAGCTCATAATAATACTTTTATTTTCTCTCACTAAGTTCCCAAACCTCTAACTATTTCTCTCTCTAAAAACCTTAAGTTGTACGCCTACTTTTGATCATGTTATGATGTGTTTGTGAAATCCAATATGTTACATCATTGATTGAGTGACTTTAGTTTAAAATGAAGTCCGGTTGATTTCCAAAATTTGAGTCCAATTTATTTTCAAAACAATATTTTCCATTTTCAAAACAATATTTTCAAAATTGTAGAAAAATAGTATCATCCATTACTTATCCTGCACAAAGATACGTTTGGTGGTTGAGAATAACAAGTTGCTTCTATTGTTGCTGAGAGGATGAAAGAAAACCATCTGGTGATGAAGTGAGACCTCTGAAGTTGCATCTATCGTGCCAACTATCCATAGAGAGATCCAATTAAGCTCCGTTTCTTCTTTTGTCGACCCAAGAAATAGTTACCATTTCCTTTCGGCATCCAATCATATGCTTTTGTGGGATCCGGATCGGGAACATTCTAATAGACCATCTTATCTGCATACGTTAGTTAAACAGATATATGGTGGTCGACAACACCCAAATAACAATCGACTAATAAAAATCAATCCAACATATTAATCAGATCATAAAAGGCATAGGAATTATGTGTTTATCAAACGCTAATCATCTAATCCTAATAATCATATCCTAGATTCCTAGTCCTTCAACATAGCAAATATCTTTTTCAGTTAAGCACGTAGGATAATTAGATAAGCCCGTTAGATGATATAAATTTGGACACATTCTCCCCCTCAATCAATGACTCATTTCATAAAAAGTTTTAACTATACTGAAGTCATTGATTGAGTTTTGCAAATTTATGAAAACTCTGATGCTGATTGATTTTCAAGCAACTCATTTACCACCATTTTTGAAACAACAAATATTTTTCTAAGGAATCTTAGAAGGAAAAACATTTTTCGTAGGAACAACAGTCTTTTTGATGACATGCTTTCCTTGTTTTGTTTTAGGATAAGTTCACAAAATTTTTGAAAATAGGTTTAGCGCATCACTTTCCTTCTTTTGAAGAGCGGCTTGCTGTCTGAAATAATAGCAAACCATAATTTTGAAGAACGGGTTACAGTCTGAAGTAACTGCAAGCCATAGTTTTAGACATGTTTAGAAAAAACATATTTACACCTTCTGCTCGAACTTCATCTATGGTCCCGTGCCATTATTGAATGACATTTCTAAGACCGTAGATGTTATCGATACCAGAAGACATGTCTTGAGAAAACATATTTTTGGAATTTTTCAAATTTTCTGATTTTTATGGGTTTTTATTGGTTTTATATTTTTCTACTTTCTTTTTGTTGGATTTATAATTTTATATTTTGCTTTTTGATAAATATATACAAAGATAGAGTAGATGATAAAGTTTAAGAAGGATGATGATACGAGTACCGAGATAAGGATATCGAACAGCCCCGTTGTAGAAGATAGAATTCATCATCTCTTTGACTTTCACCACCAAAGCTTTCGCGGCTCTTGAATCAGAGTCAGAACTTGAACCATCTGAAAGTGAGACTTTGGTAGCTTCCCCCCAAACCGAAAATCTTCTTCTTGAGCAGATTCTAAGCTCTCTTTCAAGCTTGCCTTATCCAGGTGCACAGAGAAGCACACCATATCATCGAGTTTGCTGCTCCTTTTAAGAAAGATCACCGATTCTCCGTCTAGGGTTATATCATCAAGATAGAAGAACATCAACGTATCATCTCACACTTGAATGAATCTTCTCAAATTTTCTTTTCCACTGAAGCCTGAAGCGAAGAATACCATAAGTTGTCAATAGACCATTTCCCTCAAGTAGTTGAAGTGATGTCGTCAGTCTCTTAGAATGAAGCTCACGAACCCGAAGTACATATATACCCGAAGAGAGAATAGCCGACAGCACCGAAGTAGCAGATTGAATCACTGATCATCTCTGCGGATATGAACTCTAGAATAAATCATTAAGTCCGATCACGTGAATCTGATAAACATTCCTGAAGTACATTTCTATCCCCTGATGATAGTGTATGAAGCTCAAGAACCCGAAGTACTCAAATGCCCAAAGACAGAATAACCGATAACATTGAAGTAGCAGGCTGAATCACTGATTATCTTTGCGGATGTCAACTCCGGAATAAGTGATTATCACTGAATCACTGATTAAGCTCTCAAGTGAAACAGCTGAGCGTCCCCAATATATACAATCTCTCTCCCCTGATGATTGCGATATCATTGAAATCATCACACACTTGTGTACCTCTTTTATCACCAGAAACTAACTCTTCCATCTCTTCCCCCACATAGTTTGAATAAGAACACTAAACGCCATGAGTCAAACCTTGATTTTCTTTGCGGTAATAACATTTGACTTCCCGGGATATCTTCAATTACTTAGAAGTATTAAGTTCATCAAGTTTACTCACGTTTAGATGCGTGTCTCCTTCCCTCTTGCTGGCTTTGATACTTCAGAATCAGCAACACATTATAAGCCCATATACTCAAAATATTTTGAGAAGAACACTTGAAGACTTGTAAGAATCAACTTGTTGAAAAATAATGTGAGCAAATCTAATTAGGGATTAAATCAGACATATCACTCTCTCCCAATTAGTGCTCTCCCCTAAACTGACAATCTTTTCGATAAATGCCCAGAATAAGAAGAAGTCTTTAGATCATTAAATGTAACTCGTGATTAGTCTTCTAAAATGCTATAAAAAATGTAGAACAGACTGTAGACTCGACCTTCTTCAAGATTGTCCGTTTGGGGAATAAAATGTTAACATATTCTTCTCACCAAATGCATTCCCGTTAACTTATATATAGCAAATCCCCTTAACTCAAATCCCTCCCAATCAAACGAGAACAGAAAGATGTTCATCAAAGAAATTAGCACCGCAACTGGAAGCACTTTGTCATTAATCATATCAGCCCTTGAGAAGATGTCAACCAACGGCTCTTAGAAGAAACTCCATGTAAAGATGACCCGATAAGAAGAAGCTCGGTTCTTAGATGAGTTGGGAGCCGTATGACCATATATTCTCAGATATAACTCAACATGTAGAATTATCATACTTCTTCTCCCCCTCAAGAATTGCATACGGAGATGCCATTCTTGATTAAACAAGTGAATATCATCCAAATGTAGTCTATTCACACTTCTCCCCCTCAAAGATTGCATATGATGTCGCCATCACCATTATAATTGAGCAAGTGGAATAAGAGAACAATCAACAGTAGTTTGGTTCACTTGATAACTGAACGCGCATGAAAAAAGCATGAAGCATGTTGATGAGAATGGTCAAAAACGAGAAGATTTCTCTTCTTTTGAAGATAAAGCACATTGACGCATACACTTTTCTTTTCTTTAGGGAACGAGGCTTGAACTGTTGTGTTCAAACGTCATGAGAAAATTTCTCTTCTTCCGAAGATAAAGCGCACTGAGACGTACACTTTTCTTTTCTTTAGAGAACGAGGCTTGAACTGTTGTGTTAAAACGTCATAATCTCTCTCTTTTCTACATCTCTTGGCTAACTTGTTATCAACCCCATTATCATTCAGTAGGCTCTTTTTCGTGACAAATGATGGAGAAAACCCAATATAATGAATTTGACCCTAAAGTAAAATAACCCAAACTCGTGACTTAAACTTGCACCAATGTGACTAAGAGCGGTGAAGAGAGTTCATGCCCCTTTGAATCCCTAAGTACTCTATACTCTTCACCCAACCAACCAACAAGTATAAGATGTACATCACCTCTTTGAAAAACCACAATTTAATGTGACACTGAGCACTACAACGTAACTTCTTAAAATGACAGTTATTTTGTGGTGGTAAAAAGAAAAAGAAAAATCGCCAAAAAATAACTAGATTTCCAAGTCTTCGTCTTTAAAAATCTTAAAAGCTCGAACAAGGATCTCGAAGAATCTTCATCCAACCATCCCCGATACCTTCAGATACTAAGTACACTCGCCCGTGAAATTTCACTTCAACCTCAAACAAATAATAATGAATTAACGTCGTTGTCATATCTTCTGGTTTCATCTCGACCATGGTTAAAAGCGCATAACCCCGTAAAACCTTGTAATAACCAATCTGCCATAAAGAATATCCAAACACACACCCAATTCATGAAGTACACACTTTATCCCTTCTTCGAAGTAGTAACCGTAGCACCAGCATCAGATAAGACCCATAAATACACTTTCCATTCTCCAGGATTAATCCATCATCACGGGATTTTACAATTCTATAGTTTAAACCGAGAAATAGATTCTTTTGCGGGATTTTACAAAACCAAGAATAAACCGAGAGATAGAATCAGAAATGCACCTTTTCTTACACCAGGATGTTTCCATTGTCACGGGATTTTACAAATCTATGATTTAAACCGAGAAATAGATTCTTTCACGGGATTTTACAAAATCAAGACTAAACCATAAACATTGTCAGCTTGAATGTGATATGACAACTTTGGTTTCAGTGAATATCTGTTTTATGGGAACATACAGCAATTCATTAACGATTCTTTTCCATCATCAACAATTCTTCTCCCATATGTAGAGTACTTCACAAACCATACTAAGTAGAGTAGTATACACTACTTTCCCCTAGAGGTTGACCATATCAAAGTACATGTTTCTCCCCCATGATGGTTTCGAACTTTCAGAAGCATCATAACGTGTACGACTATCTTCACGAAAAGTTCTTGTCATAAGCAAACATCTTGAAAAATCATGAATGACACTGAAGATTCTTGAAAGACTTTGCTTAGACTGTGAAGTATCATTGTAATTATGTAACGTCGAATAACCCATGAGAATTTCTGATCACATCTCATCCTTTGAAACTTTGGTAAGCACATCTTCCACATATTCTGTCGGCTATTGCAGTGACCACTTGGTGAAGTAAACCCGATATACCAGATTTGAACATGAAGTAGAATTCCCCAGATTTGCTACTTAAGCTTGTACTAATCCTTGTGAAAAGAAACGGTGTACCCAATGTACAAAACCTCTTGACGTATCCTTAACTACGTGAGAAACTGAAGTGATAGCTACGTTGTGGGTTAAGTGAGAAAGAATCACAAAAGTAACTAAATAGCCAAGTCTTTATCACATCCAATAAACGCCCAAACAAGTCATCTCCGCGGAAAGGAAGAAAGAAAGAAGACAAAATAAGTAAACGCCCTCAGAAAACCTCACTCCAAATCCAAATAAGAAATACCGAACACAAACGACCCCGTAGTCAACCTAGTTCCAATAACAATTCAATCCGTGACAAAATAACCTTTGTGAAAAATGCATAAACCAAAGCATCAAACCGCATATCACAACGAATCTCACCATCACACCAACTCTCATCGTTAAATCTCTTCAACAAATCTCATTTTCAAGACTCATTATCAAATCTCATAATTCAACTCGCAGCCCATAAGAGTTTTCTTCCGGCCTATTAGAAAATCCAATTGACAAATCCAATCATTATACTCAAACAAGTATTAGCAAAGGTCCGGTCCAAATTGATTTCACGTGATGCCTTGGTCCAATCCGTTTAGCAAGTCACTTGATCCCACGTCATTTAAGCCTATGAATTAATTTATAATTTCATAGCCCAAACTATTTAGCTCAAGTTGTGATTTGTCAAAATCAAACGATAATATCCGGTTATGAAAAGATTTGTCCAAATAACACCTTGTTCGAAAACATAAGATTTCCAAATAAAGATATATGTGTTTATCAAATAGTCAACACACGTTAAAAATACCTTATCCCAATACAAGCCGTGCAAGGGATCCAAGGTTGATATTAACTCTCGGCCCAATCTGATCCATATTTGTGAGGGTGCTTAAGCCTGTCCCATTTCCACTTCAGTATATATTAATATAACCGAACCATTCAGCCCATCAATTATTCGGCCCATCCACTTATCTTTACACGATCCAATGTATAGTTTGCCCTAGTTTTCGTGTGTATAAAGGACTTACACTAATCACCTCATACCCTAAAAATTCTCCGACCAACCTTAAACTCTCTCAAACAAAAACGCAGCCATACAATTCTCAATCTCATTTGTAACACTGAAAAAATAATCCTCATATACAAATCATACTTGCATATCAATACCAATCAACAACCCCTTCATTCCATAAAACCATCCAAGCTCCTTCTCATCTTACACTTGCCACAGGGATGGTGAGATGTTGAGTAGGCTTCACGATCAGTTGACAAGGTGTTGGGTAGGTATTATTAACAATTAACCTCCTTTTTTATTTGTACAGTAAGAATCGAACAAAAAGAATGAATTAACACCAATTGTTAATATCATCTTAAGGTTCATATATTTCTTTTGCAATAGCCTTTTCGTTGGTTGTTGGTTTACTTGATTGAAAGAAAGATAAAGATGAAATAATGTTGTTTAAATCTGTTCTTTGACTTTCGAATATAGAAATACAACAAAGGAGGTTTGTTAATAGATCAATGATGTTATAATATTCATGTGATGGCCATTAGTTGTGGTATAACCTTTTAGTTCTACGAAAAACAAAACTGAGATCGTATACTTTATAGTTCCATTTGATTTGGTTTAAACGACCTCGAGTTGTGATGTTAGTTTTTTTTCATATTGAACGAATCGAGTCAAGAGATAACCTCAAGGATATATTCTTTGACTCTTTAGATTCGGACATAACCAACAACAATTGATGATGACTGATTCATTTGAGAGACCTTCATAAGTCTTGATACCACATATGCATTCAAACGAGTGATTCTGAAGTCTTAATTACTTATTCTTAAATAACTTTATGATTTGAGTCATGTATTTGATGAAGATGAGTTTTGGGTCGAGTCTAGGACTGGTGATGGGTTGTTTGATGATATGACAGTAGATGATTAAAATATTGTGATAACTGAGATTGTTGATGTTGAAGTACTATTTGTGATATTGATGATTGTATGATACCAATTTGTGATTTTGAATCTTAGTCTAATTGATGTTTGTAATCGTGATTTGTTTGATGATGTTTGTTAAAACGCACATGTATTTTCAGTCAAGAGTCAAGACGCATAAAAAATTATGCCAAACTGCTTCTTGAGTCAACATGCACTCAAACCGCAACCATTTCATCAAAACGCATTCTTTCTCCAGTTAACAAACCGCATGTCCCTTTTAGTGACAAAACGCACTTGATTTAAACCGCATGAATTACATTGAATTTGGACACTTATCAAACCGCAATGATAAATTGTGACAAACCGCATACGAGATAAACCGCTTCATTTTCACCAAAACGCAACCTTTATTAACAAACCGCACCAAAATGCTCTTGACTTTTACCAAAACGCTATTGACAAAACGCTTGATTTTAGAACCAAACCGCATAGAGTACATCGAATCTGGACATTTTAGTATCAAAACGCATAGATTATATTTTTGACAAACCGCACTTTATTTGAGTCAAATCGCTTACTCAAAACGCTTAGATCAGTACAAACCGCATCTAGATTCAATGAAACAAACCGCATAAGACACTTTGGAACAAAACGCATAGCCATTTTGCTATCAAACCGCTTTAAGTAACAAAACGCTTTTAGTACCAAAACGCTTTCGACACATCAAATCTGGACAGCTTTTGGTATCAAACCGCACATATGAATAACGTCATTCAGCACAAACCGCATTAACGAACAGCTTAAAATAGATTCTGTATAGATTCACCAATTCTTTAAAACTACTCAAAACCAATTGCACTGTTAGGAATTAGAAATTCCATAGTGAAGTATCGGTCACCCCAAATATTATCTAGCATAAGTTAGCTCGTAGACATATCGTTAGTTACATTATTTGTTAGTTTATTAGTTAATTATTAGTGTAGTTTAGTTTAATGCAACACCGTAGAGGAAGGACGGGTCTTTACCCACTGTATGCCTGATCCACAGTCCGTTAGGAGGACGTAATGTATGTAACTATAAATACCCTCTACCTCCCAAGGTAGAGGGTTGGACCTTTCATTCTAATCTTACTTTTTCTCTTTTGATTCCTCTCTCTCTAGAAAGGCTCCCCATCTTCCATTTTCTCTCTCTAAACTTTTAATCCATACGCCTATATAAGTTATGATTTGATGTGTTTGTGAAATCCAATATGTTACAATTGGTATCAAGAGCCATGGTTTGATCATCTCTCTCACATATCCTTGGATTTCTAGTGGTTTTAGATGGTTTTTAAGTTTAAAAAAGTTTAGTGGTTTTTGCATCATTTGGATCATTTCTTGTGTTAAATTTTGAATTTTGGGTGTACTTTTGTGTTTAGAATCATTGTAAGTGCTTGGGTTTTGATTTGGAAAGCTTGAATCACTGTGGTTGGGCTTGTTTTGGATTGAAAAGTGTGTTTTTGAAGTTTTTCTTGCTAGCGACTTGACTCTCGTAGTGTTTTTCTTCGTAGCGACTTGCTTCAGTAATTGTTAGCGAGTTGTAGTGTTAATTGTTAGCGACTTGAGCCTAGCGACTTGTCTATTGAGACAAGCCGACAAACAGTACAAGTTAATGGATTCTCCACTACGGCTAGCGACTTGTTTAGGTTAGCGACTTGCTTTCAATTTTGTTAGCGACTTGTACTTTCTATTCTCAGCGACTTGATATTAGCGACTTAGATCTTAGCGAGTTGTTCTTTAGCAACTTGACTGTTTAGCGATTTGGTATTATAGCGACTTGTGTCCAGCGACTTGGGTCTTAGCAACTTGGGCTTAGCGACTTGATTCATAGCAACTTGAAGTCTAGCGAGTTGCTACTTAGCGACTTGGTGCTTAGCGACTTGGTTTAAGGATTCTTAGCGACTTGGTTGATCTTTTGTTTGTAATACGGTTTTCTCTTGATTTAGTAAAATCCCGCGAAAGAATCTATTTCTCGGTTTAAATCATAGATTTGTAAAATCCCGTGTATATTACAACATCATGTCTTACGCTACTGACCCAGTCATTTCGGAAGTACTTAAACTGTATGATGCTGTGGACAACAATGATAATGTATGCTACACTGAACGGTTAAAAATGATGGAATCAATCAATGAAGATGTGAAATCTCCGTGTTTAGAATCTAATGAGAATGAATTGCACCTGCTAATGTTACAGAATGCCATGCAAAAGGATTGTTGCATTATACCCTACCAACAACTTCACTCTCACCTCATGTTACTTCTACCCACAACAACGGAACGAACATGTATTGCCCTCTTCCGTCAGGACTTATCTACATTAACAGGAAATTTTCTGTTAAACTTAGAGCAATTGGAACTACAACTTGACAAAGAGAAGGTTCAAAAGGATAGTTCCAGTGCTGCACTTCAAGTGATCTACAAACAATTTCAGTCATTCATTAGAAGGGAATTCACATCAGATTATGATCAAGACATGACTGAAATGTCCTTCAAGAGACACACTGGAACGGAAATTTGCATGTTCATAGAGACACTTATTCATCTCATGGATAATGTGGAGAAGTATATTGAGGAAGTTACTCAGAAAGATGAAAAAATGAATGAGAGTTTGGTGCATTTGATAGAAAGTTGTGATGAGTTGGGTAATGTAACAGTTGAAGAATCGGGTGTTGCTGAATGCAGAATGCCAGAATTTCAGATACAACAAATAATGATGATGCAACCAGTTATTCAGTTACTCCTAACATACAAGAAGTAGATGCAGTAATCAGAAAGGGGAATAAATGTCGGGCACAATTAAAAGATTGTAGTGTTGAGTCGGGTAAAGCACCAGATGATGGATCAGTTGACACTGAATACAGAGGCTCAGAGATAGATAAGCTTGACACAGCCAGCAGTCCAGTGACTCTTGTTACACATGATGTGGATGCAGATATCAGACCGACAAATGAACATGTGTCATGTGAAGAGGTACCCTTAACTGTTCAACATAGTGCATCTGCTAAAGTACTTAAACAAACTGATCATGATGTTGAACATGACCATGATAAATGTTCTGTAACTGAGGCTGAGTCTGAGATTAAGTGTTTTAAAACAAAAGATATGGTTGATAAAAAGGCTTTTTATGAACTTTTAAACAAATTCTCAAATCTTGAAAAACATTGCATTTCACTTGAAATTGCGACACAGAGTAAAGAAGAAAGTTTTCAACTTAACAAACCATGTAAAAATCAGGAACTTCCTGAATTCCGTGAACTTTTTGAAATTAACACTTTGAAAGCTCAGCTTCAAGACAAAGAGTCAGCTATCAACAATTTGAAGAAACATATTTCTGGTATGCATGTGAAAAGTAATTTGGTTACAATTAATTTTGATGTTAATGCTATTGATGATATTCAAATGAGAAATGATGAATTAGCGGTTTGTGTGGCCAAATTACTAAAGGAAAATGAGTCTTTGAGAAAGCATCACATATAACTAAGTGACTCTGTCAAAGAAGCTAGAACTAAGTCAATGGAACAAACAAATTCTTTGATAGCAAAAATTGATGAACTCAAAGCTCAACTTCAGGAAAAGAGTTTCGCTATTGTTGCCTTAAAAAATGAGCTTAGGAAAACTGTAGGTAAAAGTGTGAACACTAAGTTTACAAAACCATCAACCTTGGGGAAACCAGTTTCTCATCCCATTAGAAACTGGTCCATTGTTAGGCAGCCTACTGCGTTTATATCCGAAAGACCAAAATTTTCAAAAACACGGTTTGCCTCCCAAGTTGATGAGAAACAAGTTTTGTCAAAATCAGTCACTTCACCTGAGTTGCCTAAGAATTATGCTTCTAGTTCCTCTAAACCGCAACAAGCAGCCACTTCTACTCCCAGCACCTCTAGGATTGGTTCGAAAAATGTGTCAAAACCAAGCATTAAAATTCAGAATTCATATGATATGAATGACTTGTGGAAGAACTATTATCTAGAAGAAGCTAGGAAAAAGGCACAGATTCAAAAAGACGGAATTTTAGGTGCAAGACCTAGGGTGATGCATTCCACGAGATTTCAAGGCACTGCTAGTAGTAGTAAACCATTACCTAGGAACTCTCAAAAGACTCGGGGTTGGCTTGCATCTAAGAGTAGTTATATGAAGAAGAATGCTAAGCATGTAGAAAATGAAACTAGAAATTCTGAGTCCTTTCCGAATGAGAAACATTTTCCTAATTCACATGCTAAGGTACAATCCACTAAGGCTACTAACATGGCTAAGGTCCAACATGTTATGAAGCAAAAAAAACCTAAAACTTCACCTAGATGGATCCCAACTGCTAAATCTTTGGAGTCTAGGAATAACGATAAGTCTACCACTGTGCATAAGAATGTCACCAATCCTAGAACTTGCCATAAGTGGATTTCGTCTGGTAAAATGTTTAAGGATGTTGGACTTAGGTGGATTCCTACCGGAAAGCTGTTTACCGATGACAAAATCAAGGTTGCCTGTGAAACCCCAAAGGGTTTGGATACTAATGTCACTAACCAAAACATATGCAATCAAGTTTGTAATATTAGTGTAGGTAGTCATTACTCTGTTGCAGATACTTCGATCCTTCACTACATGGACTGGCTTAAAGTATGGATTACAAATGGATTGATATCTCATAACTCACGGGTTCAAGTAACTCAATCTTGATATTCTTTCGGCTATGACGTATGAACACAACAGTTCATGCCTCGTTCCTCAAAGAAAAGAAATGTGTACGCTTCAGTGCACTTTATCTTCAAAAGAAGAGAAATCTTCATGTTTATGACCATTCTCATCGACATTCTTCATCAACAAGCTTCATGTTTTTCCACGCTCTTTCAACCCTCAAGTGGATCTACGTTCATTGGTGTATTTTTTTATTCACTTGTTCAAATCAAAAATGGCAACTTCGGATGTAATTTTTGAGGGGGAGAAGAGTGCATATACTACATGTTGATGAATGCTTTATTTATGGTCACATGACTCTCCTTCAACGCCTAATGCTTCACTTACTAAGGATAACTGGGATTCATTGTTTGGGATTCATTATTTCAAGATATGTTTGATGAGTACTTCCAACCTCCAACGAATGTTGATAATCCAGTTTCTGAAGTTCATGCTCCGGTTCCTACTGACTCAACTGGTTCACCATCTAAGAAGTACTTCTCGGAATTCTCAAGAAAACCATATCTCCAGTTATTTCACAAGGCGTTGATAATGACTATCATGATTTTGTAGTTGCACTATTGAATAATAATCCGATCTTTGGTATTCCTTTGCCAAATCTTCATGGATTATTGTTCATGAATAATGATCCGCTCTTTGGTATTCCTTTGCCAAATCTTCACGGATTATTGTTCCTCTCATTATGCACGCTACAAATCAACCTCATGAACATTAAGAAAAATGACTACCTCATCCGCTCAAAGACATTATTGGTGAATCTTCCATATCAGTCTCTACATGTATACCTTTAGGAAGAATGCATTGATGTTGAGGAATCATTTGTTCCGATTCATTCAGTGGGTCAATATACATCCGATTGTATGTTTATTCACATGTTGGACATTTGACACAAGTTGATTACTTTGGAGTTAATCATTTATCACTTATTTGAGATTGAAGTTGACTTTCACAAAGGCGTGTTCTTATTTGATAACTTGCTCGGGCTTAAGAATTTGAGTTGAAGTCTTGGGTTATCTAGTTACTAGCAGTCGGGGTGGATGGTTGAAGACCTGGTTAACTATCACTATTAGGAGTTGCGTTGTCTTACTCAGTGCCACACGCAGATGACGGTGTGGATAATCGCAAGAGGTGTTAGTGTCTCATACTTTCATTGGGTATTCAGTACTTAGAAATTTTCATGAAGCATGAATTCTCTACACCGTTCTTCCAACATTAGTACAAGATTAAGATACAAATGCGGGGAATTCTTCTTCAGCTTCAAGTTTGGTATATCGGGTTTGCTTCATCTGTGGTTACTTCAAATTGTCTACATCTGGGTTGGTTAAGGTAGTCAAGGAGAGTTTCTGTAACAATTGATTCTCACAGGATTCATTTGAGCTAATTTTTGTTCTTTTCTATTTCAAGAATATTCGGTATGTATAATGTGTTGCTGATTCTGAGGTATCAAAACCAGCAAGGGGGAAGGAGACATACATCTAAATACACAAAGAGTACACATGATGAACCTAATACTTCTTCTCTATTGAAGTAATCCCGGGAAAGACAAATGTCATAACCGTAGAGATACTCAGTGTTTACTCATAGCTTCTGGTGTATTATTCCAACTATTTGGGGGAAGGATATATTATTCCAACTATTTGGGGGAAGGATGTATTATTCCAACCATTTGGGGGAAGTGGTCTCTAGATACTTTTGGTATGTGTTATCTCAGCTCTCAGTAGGAAGAAATATGAGAATAATATGTGGAGCGTGAGATGATATTGCTTATCGACATCTTCTATATGATTTATGATAAAGTGCTTCCGGTTAGTGCTTCATGTACACAATGTAATGATGATTCCGATGAGATCGCAACCACCAAGGGAGAGATATGTGTACAGTTGGGTCGCACAACATATTCACATGATCGAGCTTAATCAGTTATTCCATAGTTGACATCCGCAGAGAAGATCAGTGATTCAACCAGTTATTGTGATGTCATTGTCTCTTCTCTTGTTGGGTACATGTGTACGTTATGGGCTGATTGGTTATATGTTAGATAACTGGAATGCATTTGGTGAAATGAAGGTGTTGATATATTGTTCTCCTGAATTGACAACTGCTCAAACTCGAAGAGTTATGTGTACATCAGGGACGCACAACAAGTTCATGTGATCGGGCTTAATCATTTATTTATTTCGGGTTTGATAACCACATAAATGATCCGTGTTAACTTGTTACTTCGGTTTTATCGTCTTCTTCGGGTTCTTGAAGCTTCATACAGTTAGACTGTTTGCTTCATTTCTTCTTCTTGGGGGAAATGGTCTTTTTACGTGGATTGTCGGTTTGGGGGGAAGCTACCAAAGATTCACTTTTTGAAGGCTCAAGTTCTTGCGACGATTCAAGAGCCTCGAATGCTTTGGTGGTGAAAGTTTAAGAGATGATGACTTCTATCTTCTACAAAGTGCTGAACGATTTCCTTATCTCGGTACTCGTATCATCATCTTCTTAAACTATTTCTCTATCTTTGTAAATAATTTTCAAAAAGCAAAATACAAAAATATAAAACCAACAAAAACAAAATAGAAAAATATAAAATCAACAAAAGCCCATAAAAATCAGAAAATTGAAAAATACCAAAAATATGTTTTCTCAAGACATGTCTTCTGGTATCGATAACATCTACGGTCTTAGAAATGTCATTCAATAATGGCACGGAACGTTAGATGAAGTTCGAGCAGGAGGTGTAAATATTTCTTTCTAAACATGTCTCAAAATATGGCTTACAGTTACTTCAGACTATAACACGTTCTTCAAAACCATGGTTTGCTATTATTTCATACAGCAACCCGTTCTTCAAGAAAGGAAAGTGCTGCACTAAACCTATTTTCAAATATTTCGAGCACTTATCCTAAAAACAAAATGAGGAAAGTATGTCGAAGGACTGCTGTTCCTACTCAAATATTTTTCCGTCTAAAATTCTTCAGAAAAATATTTGTTTTAACTTAATGGTGGTAAATGAGTTGCTTGTAAATCAATCAGATTCAGAGTATTCGTAAAAACTTGAAAACTCAATCAATGACTTCAGCGCTTTTAAACTTTTCAGAAAAATAAGTCATTGATTGAGGGGGAGAATGTTTTCAAATCTATATCTTCTAACGAGATTATCTAATTATCCTATATGCTTAATTGAAAATGATGTTAACCTACGTCGAAGGACTAGGTGCCTAGGATATGATTGTTAGGATTAGATGATTAGAGTTTGATAAACACATTATTCCCATGCAATATATGAATTGATTGACATGTTGGATTGACTTTTATTAGTCGATTACTGTGTGGGTGATGTCGACCACCATATATTTGTTTGTGTCCACTAACATATGCAGATATCATGGTATATAAGAATGTTCCCAATCCGGATCCCACAATTGAAGATGATTGGATGCCGAAAGGAAAGGGTAACTATATCTTGGGTTGACAAATGAAGAAATGGAGCTTAATTGGACTTCTATGGAGAGTAGGCATGGAAAAATGCAACGTAAGAGGTCTCACTGCATCAGCAGATGGTTTTCTTCATCAGCAAATGAAGAAACGGAGCTTAATTTGACCTCAGTTGGCATTAAAATGCAACGTAAGAAGTCTCACTACATCAGCAGACGGTTTTTCTTCCAAGCCTTACAGCAACAACAGAAGCTTCTCAACCACCTAATGTATCTTTGTGCAGGATACCATTTTTAAACAATTTTGAAAAAAAATTGATTAAATTGTTTTGAAAATGGAAAATATTGTTATGAAAATTAATTGGACTTAAGTTTGAAAATCACCGGACTTCATTTTATCAAAACCTAAGTCACTCAATCAACGACTAAGGTCATCAACTGAGGGGGAGAGTGATTTAAAATAAAATATTTTCAAACGATATTTCTTCACAAAAGTTCCGATTTGTACGAAATAAAGTGGTGATCTAAAGATTTAATGTTATGTCATGGTATGATTTTCTTTAAAACTTAAAGATCTTACAAAATGAAATTTTTTCTGTTCTTGTTTGATTGTGAAATTGTTTTATTTTACTTAAAGATCTCTTAAAAACTATCATACCTAACACTAACAATCTTTAATGTCTTAAATTGATCCTTATCAGTCATTTTTCAAAATTAAATGTTGCCACGTCTTTCCCCTAAAATTTTCCAAATGATTTAAATCAATCGGGATCCAAAATCTCAATTGGTTTGAAATTTTTGATCGGGGGAGAGATCGTGATTTAAATCTCAATTCGGTTTTAAAGGGTGATTGTTTCAAAGCACTCCTTCCTTCATGTGCCAAACGATTTTGAAATACATAATGCACATGATTGTGGAGGAGCATTTAACCAAAAACCAGAAGAGTATTTAAACAAGGCCACATATTCTCTCATGTTTTCGAAACCTTATTAAATCACTTGGGATCCAAAATCTCAAAGGGTTTGATATTTTTGATCGGCGGAGAATTTGTGATTTAATATGAAATTTGATAAATATGATCGTTTTGATTCAAAGTGCAAGTTCTCTCTAATATGTGCCAAACTCTTTCGTATATCGGCGCACATATTGAGGAGGAGCGAATGGTTTCTTAAATGGCTTTTGTGAATCGTGAATGTACTTCAAAAGAACTCTTTCCTCTATGTGATAAAATGATTTCAAATATCCTATGCACATATTGAGGGGGAGAATTTACCAAAGAAAATCAAATGGCTTTTTCTATGAAAATTGTGATCAAAGAAAATAATTCAAAGTCCTCTTGCCTCCATGTGCTAAACAATTTCTAAATCATATGCACATGTTGAAGGGGAGGTTTTCTAAATGATCAAAACTATTAAGGTACAAAATGATTTGATCTCGTATCAAAAGTACCTTGATTGATTTTTCAAATGATTTTTCAATTGGTTTTGAGAAGGAAAGAACAATACCAAAAGACCGACCAATTTACTTTATGCATGGTGTTATAAGGATGGTTAGGTTAGGTATTCGTTCCCACGATCCCGCCAGAGCCGGAGGGATCTACCCAGGGACAATCCACTAGATAATGTAGAAGTCCTTAGGTATGATGAAAAAAGGAGAAAAATAAGATATGGGAAGAGTGCGGACTGAGACAGAGCTAGTACTGGAATAAACCCAACAAGGTTCTAGTTATGAAGTCTCGGTAAGCACTGAAGGGGTTGAAGAATGAAAAAGAATTGAATGTGAAAAGGGTGAAAAGAAATAGCCCTCTAATAATTCAACCTTAGGGCAGAAACCGGGTTCAATACATATGCTACTGGTGTTTACTAAGGTAACACTGGTATTGAAGACAAGACGTCATGGACCAAGTGACGCACTGCACCTAACTTCCCAAGCCACTCAAGTTCCTCTTAAAAGGACTTGTTTCATTCTCACGGGGAACCTACATAATCTATCGACTTTCTCTTAGAGTTTGTTGATATTAAAGAAGGAGACCCTATCCCTAGTCTCCGGCATAGGAACCAAATGTGCACTATTGAGTCTAGAGCTAAGAGATCATCCACAATATCTCATTAGGACACAAAATTAATGAAGACTTGCTGTTTCACACAATGTGGAAAGTAAGTACATATTGAGAGTCCTACGCATTATCCTTGTGGTATTGCCAGAACATCCGAGTGATATGTAAAAGTATTCACGATGAAGATGGAAATCCTTCTAGAGCCAACATCAAACAAGCTCTTGGTGGGTGACATGTGAGATCTTTTCTAAAGATCAAGCTTGTGACAACTTGATAGAAACGATAGGGCGATTCATTCTTGAATCAACCTTGGTCCAGGAAATGGATTGACGGATACCTTTGAAAAACCGGTTGGTGTGCTCAAACTCTTTTCTATTGCACATCGACTGTGTATTAAGTTTTCAAAATTAAAAGGGAATTTATGATTGAAATTTGATTTTTCTTATAAAACCTTCGTCGTATTGCAAAACTCTTTCTTCAAGCAATACACGATTGTTTTCAAATCATTTTTAATCAATCAGTAAATCTCAATTTGCGGGTTCACTCACTCCGTGTTGTCTTCTTTGAGATGTTCCGGTTTGAGAACAACTAGAACAGCTGCGAAACCCTGTCAAGGAGATTCTTAGGAATTCTACCTGATCACAGACAGTACTTGTACTGATCAACGGGGAACCGTGGGCCGTGTACCTCAATTCAACGAAAGTGATCAAAGACACTTTTGTGTGTTTTATTGCTAACTGTTGTTTGCAGGTACATTTGGACGGTTGCAGTTGATCAGAATTGAGGAGTCAATCCAAAGCCGCATGCTCACAGCATCCACACTTAATTGAAGAAATCATGACTAGTGCATATCTACAGAACCTGGCTCTGATATTTTTATACTATGCTTCTGCTACGCTGCTGCAAATATCATGAACCAGTAAAGCTTCCGCTACTCTGATGGAAAGATGTCATGATTCAAAAGTGTGAGCATGTCGGTCCATAAGTCACAACTTCACATGACGACAACACAACAAAGGGTGATCCAGAGTTTTGTTGTGGCTGATGATCTCAAAGAAAGCTTAAAGATCATCAAGATGTGGATCAGATCAAAGGCCTCCACTAAAAGTACAAAGTTATCGGACTTTAAAGAATCACTGCTAAAGCACAAAGATGCAGATGTTGAAGAATTAATGTCTACAAGCTCAAGACTGAAGATTAAATAGAATGCTAGGATTTGAAATGTAAAACATGGGGTGACCTCCCTTAGGGGGAGATTGTTAGGAATTAGAAATTCCATAGTAAAGTATCGGTCACCCCAAATATTATCTAGCATAAGTTAGCTCGTAGACATATCGTTAGTTACGTTATTTGTTATTTTATTAGTTAATTATTAGTGTAGTTTAGTTTAATGCAACACCGTGGAGGAAGGACGGGTCTTTACCCACTGTATGCCTGATCCACAGTCCGTTAGGAGGACGTATTGTATGTAACTATAAATATCATCTACCTCCCAAGGTAGAGGGTTGGACCTTTCATTCTAATCTAACATTTTCTCTTTTGTTTACTCTCTCTCTAGAAAGGCTCCCCATCTTCCACTTTCTCTCTCTAAACTTTTAATCCATACGCCTATATATGTTATGATTTGATGTGTTTGTGAAATCCAATATGTTACATGCAATCTGTTTAAAACAGCTCAACGACCACACATAATCAAACATCAACAAGACTTATACAAGACGCATCATAAGATTATAAGAACCGTTTCAAACCGCATCAAACAAGCCATACAAACCGCATCTAAGAATCGCATGAAAAACCGCATAAAACCATGAATCGAACACGAGAATCAACACAAACAACACAACCTTGGCTCTGATACCAATTGTTGGATCATACATATTATGTTGTTTGATGATTCAGGTGGTCTTGGATGATGGAAATATATGTTAGCCATTAGAGAGATAAAGAGTAGAGAAGTTGTTCTTGAGAGAGAAAGTAAACAAAAAGAAAGAAAGGTTAGATTCAAAGAGAAGCACCACCCCTTCCAAGGATGGAAGGGGTATTTATAGTTACAAGGAATATGTCCTCCTGTCGGACTGTGGATCAGGCATACAGTGGGTAAAGACCCGTCCTTCCTCCACGGTGTTGCTCTAAACTAATAACTAACTAGCTGACTAACTATATAACTAGTAAATAACGATAAGTCTACGAGCTAACATATGCTAGACAGTAGTTGGGGTGACCGACACTTCACTATGGAATTTCTAATTCATAACAAAAAGATTGTGTCCAAGACCTTCCACATAATAAACTCTGCTAATTTTGATGTTCCCATTGATGTAATCACCATAGCCCATGATAGCTACGAAGTGATCATTCCCGAACCTGACAGTGCCAATGAACTTTGAAACAAAGTTTGATAGAAGTTTGAGGTTTCATGTCATGTGCCGGGAACAACCGATGTCAACAATCCAGAGAATGATTTGTATCACCTGCTGATAAGGATTTAAAATGTACACTTTTAAGGGGTTATTTAAGCCCTTAATCGCCCACTTTTATAGCCGTTACTGCTTAATTTCGTTCCTTTTCACTTTTTAGGTCTCTTGGAAGCAAAATGTTGGAGTGATGGACATTTGGACGAAAAGGAGCGAATACATGAAGAAAATGGCAAAAAGTCAAGATCAAAGCCACTCAAGCTGCTAAAACTGAAGCAGACGGCGTCACAATCAAAGGGCGACGCCGTCCCTCTTTACAGACATGATAAAAACATGCACCAGATGGCTCAGTGGAATTTTTGTTCGTACAACCTGACGGCGTCAGACTTTGAAGAAGAAGGGCATCACTCAGACTTTTCATCTCAGACGGCCCAGATCCAGAACCAAGACGACGTCCCAACTGAAGACCGACGGCGTCACAACTCTAAGGTGACGCCGTCCCATCGATAACTTGGCCAAGACGAAAGCCCTAATGACAGCGAGCTGACGGCGTCCCACCTATAAGGTGACGCCGTCGCACATGTAAATCTATATATAGAATTCAATATTTCTGCATTTTGAGAGGTAGACTTTTGGAGTAAAATCCCTAAACGTTTGTACTCCGATTTGGACAGTATCATAGGGTCCCAAACCCTATTTTACACGTCGAGTTAAGTATTTTAATCCAAAGTATCATTAAGTCTTCCATTGATTGTGTGTATGTTTGCTTGTTTAACATGTCTAGCTAAATTTCTTGTGTGTTTGCTTAGATCTATGAAACCTAGTGATTGATTATTGCTAGGTTGTTTCTTATCTTAATTGTGATTGGCTTAGGAGTGCAACTAGGCATTATTCGTTGTGTTTAATGCTTGAATATTCTTTGTGAAAGTGAGGCTTATGAATAAAATAGTTTAAAGAGTTGCAGATTTTGTAGGCTAAACCCAAAGGTAACCTCAAAGAGTTATGGCACACACATTCCCTATGATCTTAGGAATACAATGTGATTAAGATAAGGTGCGACAATTCAAATGACCAATAAAAGATAACTAGGGAGTAATAGTATCTAGGTAAACACATTTTTAATTATCATATGAGCACACATCAAATAGATATAGCTACCCGTAGTAATAGATTGTAAATCCTCTTTTATCACGTATACCAACCTTCACTAACACACGAAGAACACGTGAAACAGAAACTGTTGGGTTTTAGGTTCCTTAGGTTTGATATAACCACGGATAGAAGAGTGTAACCACGGATGAAGACAACTGCGGCTAGTAGTATTGTGTAACCACGGATAATATATAGTAACCACTGCTAGTCTTGTATAGTCGGTTAGTTTATTGTATTAGATAAATATGGAAAAGATATTTATCTTGTAGGTTACGTATTGTATATTGTATAGGACTCCTTAGCCTATAAAAGGAGGTCCTAGGTTAGGTTAGATATATGTATGTTTTATATCTAAGGTCGATACACTTCAAGGTTGTAAAACCCTAATACTGTAAGAGTATTCGTATTAATAAATAATATTGAGGTGTTGAATGTTTACTGTTCTTCTTCTTAAGATTAAGTATTAAATTCCGCGTAATACTTGATAAGCTTTTGTTACAAGTCAGTTTCTATACTAGATCGTTTGCTCAACTGGGATCAACAAGTGGTATCAGAGCTTGTGATCTAGAAACTGTAACCAAGAAGAAGTCTGTTAATCTTTATTCAAGTAAGTTAAGATGTCTGACGAAACTCACATGGTGACTGCTTCAAAAGTGCCCATGCTCAAACATGGTGAGTACCAAATCTGGAGGATGCGAATGAGGCAATACATTCGTATGATTGATTATGCTCTCTGGGATGTTGTTGAAAAAGGAGACACTCTTCCTAAGAAGGGTGATGATGGACTCGAGATTGCTATTGTTAGTGAACCTGGTAAAGCTAAGAGGAAAATGGAGATCAAAGCTCACAGTATTCTCTCCATTGGAATACCTAATGAGTTTGCATTGGACTTTGATCAATATGAGTCTGCTAAAGAATTATTGGATGCTCTTGAATTAAGGTTTGCTGGTAATGAAGCTACTAAGAAGTCAAGGATGAATATGCTCAAGCATCAGTTTGAAACCTTCACTGCTCTTAGTGGAGAAAAGATTGATGGTACATACAATAGACTTCAAAAACTTATCAGTCAACTGAAGTCAGTGGGTTACAAGTTCCTTCAAGAAGATATTAATTTGAAGTTCATTAGTAGTTTATCATCTGAATGGGCTATTCATACAATTGTGTGGAGAAATAAGGAGGACTTTGCTACGATGACTCTTGACAATCTCTTCAATAACTTGAAGGTTTATGAGTCTGAGAATAACTTTTCTCACTCATCTTCTGCTAATCAAAACATTGCTTTTGTATCCACTAATCATAAAAGCTCACAAGATGTATCCACTGCTGCCTATGGTATAACCACGGCTATTGCAAATACTACCACTGTTAGTGATAATATCAGTGATGGTGCAATCTGTGCTTTTCTGTCTGATTTAACTACAAGTGTTACTGTGCTGAATCAAGATCTGGATCAAATTGATCCTGATGATCTAGATGAGATCAATCTTCAATGGCAAATGGCAATGTTGACTCTCCAAGCAAGGAAGTTTCTGAGGAGGACTGGAAGACAGGTCAAGTATGATGGTCAAAGGAGAGCTGGATTCGACAAAAGCAAGATGGAGTGCTTTAACTGCAAGAAGAAAGGTCACTTTGCTAGGGAATGTCGAGCTCCTAAAAGAATTGAAGGCATTCAGAAGACATCAGAAGAGCCTGCTGCTTCTTCAGCTTTGGTTGCTCAGGATGGGATTGGTGATTATGATTGGAGTGATCAGATTGAAGAAGGTCCAAATGCAGCTTTTCTTGCTAGTGAAGCTTCAAAAGAGCATAACTTTGCTCTAATGGCCTATGCTTCATCTTCTGGTTCAGATTCTGAGGTATCTAATGATTCTAAAACATCTACTTGTTCTTTTAAATCATGTTCTGATAACTTAGAATCTCAAAAGGCTATCACTGAGAGTATGAGAAAAGAAGTAGAGAGATTGACTCTAGATAACTTAGGATATAGAGTTGGTCTAGAGGGTGTGGAAGAGAAGCTAAAATTCTGTATTAAATGTGAGTTTGAGTATGTAGAAAAGATCAATATACTAGGTGGTGAAATTGATCTTAAAAACAGAGAGATTAAAATGCTCAAAGACAAACTAGCAGAGGCAGAGAGTGTAAAAATAAAGGCCCTAGATGAAAAAGAAAAACATGTTGTTAGGGTTGCTAAAACACAATATGCTTCTGATCTAGTAAATAAGCCAATAGGTCAAAAATTGTTCAAAGATGGTACTGGTCTAGGATACAATAATATGCCACCACCCTCTTTGATGAAACATGCACCACCTTCTAAAGAACTATCATTTAGTAGTGAATTCAGTTTTAACAAACCTGTTGAAGAGAAAAATAAGACTGAAACACCTAAGATAAGTTCTGATAAGTTATCTGATGCTCCCATTATAGAAGATTGGGAATCAGATTCTAAGGATGATAGAACTGAATCAACTAAGTCTGAAAAGATAGAGACAGTTAAGAAAGTTGATTCTCAGCAAGTCAACCTTGTACCTAGATTTGGAGCTAAAGTTACCAAGAAAGTTGTAGAGTACAGGGAAATTCCTAGGGACCAGATGAAACAATATAAACCTAGGGGTAATCAAAGAAGCTTAAATGGTCTAATTTCTAACAGATTAGGTGATGAGTTTCAATGTACTAAAAAGGCTTGTTTTGTGTGTGGTAGTTTTGAACACTTACAGAGAAATTGTCATAAAAACAGACCACAAGTTTGGAATCATTGGAGGAGGGTAAATCATCAAAACTTTTCAAGAAAAACAAACCCTCGTCCTAACAGTAACATGATTCCAAGAGCAGTGCTGATGAGGAATGGGAATACAAACTCTATTGTCACTGCTACACCTAAATGGGTTCCAACCACTGCTAAGCAAAATGTAAACACGGCTAAGCAGAATCAAACCACTGTTAAGCAAAATATCACCACTGATTCAAAAGTAGTTTTAAAAATTCCAAAGGTGATAACTGATACAGTGGCTGGAAATCATTTTTATGTTGTTAAGGCCTCAGCAAGTTGGCAATGGAAGACTAAGACCAAGGTTTTACCACATGTCAACTGTGCATCAATGGACCTAAAGAAATTTGAATATTTTGATGCACAGGGCAGACCCAAGTCAGTACTCGCTTGGGTCCACAAGAGGAACTAACTTGTGTAATTTTATGTGCAGGGCAATCTTCAAACTGAGCTAAAAGATAAAGCAGTTTTTGATAGTGGTTGCTCTGGGCACATGACCTGGGATGGCAGTAATCTGGAAGATTTTGAAGCTTTTGATGGAGGATATGTGGCATTTGGCAATGATCCAAAGGGAGGAAAGATCCTTGGCAGAGGCACAATCAGAACAGGGAATTTAGACTTTGAAAAAGTCTATTTGGTACAGGGACTAAAGTACAATTTATTCAGTGTTTCTCAAATGTGTGATAAGAAAAACTGGGTACTTTTTGGGGAAACTGAGTGTGTGGTGTTGTCTCCTGAGTTTAAGATGCCTGATGAGAAGTTTATACAACTTAGGGTACCTAGGAAGGAAAATATATATTGTTTTGATCTTAAAGATGTTCTTCCTAAACGGTCCTTATGTTTGTTTGCTAGAGCATTTGTTGATGAGTCAAAATTGTGGCATAGAAGGCTAGGTCATCTCAATTACAAAAAAATCAATAAACTGGTAAAAGGAAACTTAGTGAGAGGGTTACCTTCAAAGGTTTTTGAGTGTAAGGAACTGTGTGTAGCCTGTCAAAAAGGAAAACAACATAGAGCTTCTTGTAAGACCAACATAGAGCTTCTTGTAAGACCAAAACTGTAAACACCATAACACAACCACTGTTTATGCTTCATATGGACTTATTAGGACCTACCTTTGTTAGAAGCTTGAACCATAAGCAGTATTGCCTAGTTATCACTGATGATTATAGTAGATTTTCTTGGGTATACTTTTTGGCTGCTAAGAGTGAGACTAGTGAGATACTTAAGAGTTTCATTACTAAGATAGAAAATCTAGTAAATCATAAGGTCAAAGTAATCAGATGTGATAATGGAACTGAGTTTAAGAATG
Organism: Chrysanthemum seticuspe; assembly: GCA_019973895.1. Classification (NCBI taxonomy): domain Eukaryota; kingdom Viridiplantae; phylum Streptophyta; class Magnoliopsida; order Asterales; family Asteraceae; genus Chrysanthemum; species Chrysanthemum seticuspe. The sequence continues at coordinate 162,535,435 of BPTQ01000004.1, forward strand.
ATGTGATGAATCAGTTCTGTGTAGCTAAAGGTATTGAAAGACAGTTTAGTGTTGCTAGAACACCACAACAGAATGGTGTAGCTGAAAGGAAAAATAGAACACTAATAGAGGCTGCTAGGACCATGTTGTCAAAGTCAAAGTTACCAACTACCTTTTGGGCTGAAGCTGTAGGAATTGCATGTTATGTGCAAAACAGAAGTAAGATAGTGAAGCCTCATAACAAGACCCCCTATGAGCTGTTACATGATAGGAAGCCAATGATTGCATTCCTAAAACCTTTTGGGTGTCCTGTTACCATATTGAATACCATAGACTACCTAGGCAAGTTTCAAGAAAAAGCTGATGATGGATACTTTTTAGGCTATTCCACTAATAGCAAAGCCTTTAGAGTATACAATAGGAGGACTAGACTTGTTGAAGAGAATCTACATGTTCAATTCAGTGAAAAGACTCCTAGTGTTGAGACCAAATGACCAGACTGGCTGTTTAACATTGATATGCTAACCAAATCTATGAATTATGAGCCTATCATTGCAGGAACTTCCACTAATGCTGATGCAGGTACACAAAAGGATTCTGAGGCAGATACATCTTCAAAAGAAGCTGATTCTCCAAAGGAGTTCTATTTGGTTGAAAAGTCGAAAGTTGGTTCTGTTCCTTCCATCATTCACAAGCAAGGTCCCACTGATGATGATGTACTGAATACTGGAGGCAATATTGATCATCATCAAGATAAGGATGAGTTGTTGAAAGATAACTCAGTATCGGTAGAAGAAATTGAAAAGAAGAAAAAGCAGTCTGCAAGCACTGCTAAGTCTACTAAAAGCACTGATAGGCAAACTGTAACCGCCGACAAGCCATCTTCTACCACTGATAGTTCAAGTGAAATCCCGGCTACAAGTACTGGTGATAGTACTTTCTTTGGACCACATCCAAAGCCACTATTTGGGGATGAGGAGTATCCACATGATCCTAATATGCCTGATTTAATAGAGATTGATACTCCTACTGATGATGAAGACATGGATGAGTTCTTCAATGCTGATTTGTCAAACTTGGAAACTGTCATTAATGAAAGTCCAATCACTACTACCAGGATTCACAAGATTCATCCCAAGGAACAGATACTTGGTAATTTGAATACTCCAGTTCAAACAAGAAGCAGGGTAAAGAACACTGAACCCTTTCCTGAACATGGGTTCTTTGCAAGATCTCTTCATAAAAGAAACAGTCATAAAGATCTGCAAAATTGCCTGTTTGCTTGTTTTCTGTCTCAAAAGGAGCCCAAGAGAGTGGAAGAAGCTTTATCAGAAGAAGGCTGGGTAGAATCAATGCAAGAAGAGCTTCTTCAGTTCAAACTTCAAGAGGTTTGGACATTGGTTGATCTTCCAAATGGGAAGAGGGCTATTGGGACTAAATGGGTGTTCAGAAACAAGAGGGATGAAAGAGGAATTGTTGTGAGGAACAAGTCAAGGTTGGTTGCTCAAGGATACACACATACTGAAGGTTTGGACTATGATGAAGTATTTGCACCAGTTGCAAGGATAGAGGCTATTAGATTGTTTTTGGCTTATGCTTCATTCAAGAATTTTGTTGTGTATCAGATGGATGTTAAAAGTGCATTTTTATATGGCACCATTGATGAGGAGGTTTATGTTTGTCAACCTCCTGGTTTTGAAGATCCTGATCATCCTAACAAGGTTTACAGGGTAAGGAAGGCTATGTATGGATTGCATCAGGCTCCTAGGGCATGGTATGAATGCCTATCTACTTATTTGATAGACAATGGGTTTAAAAGAGGACTGATTGATAAAACTTTGTTCATTAGAAAGCACAAAGATGATATTTTACTGGTTCGGGTTTATGTAGATGACATCATCTTTGGCTCTACTAACAAGGAGCTATGTAGAGATTTTGAGAAACTTATGCATGATAAGTTTCAGATGAGTTCTATGGGAGAACTCACTTTCTTTTTGGGGCTACAGGTTCAACAAAGGACTGATGGTATTTTCATTAGTCAAGACAAGTATGTAGCAGATGTGTTGAAGAAGTTTGGGTTTCAAGATGTAAAGAGTGCAAGTACACCTATGGAGACTCAGAAACCTATGCTACCAGATGATGGAAGTCCCAAAGTTGATTTGAAGTTGTACAGATCCATGATTGGATCTTTGATGTATCTTACTGCATCTAGGTCAGACATTATGTTCTCAGTATGTGTGTGTGCAAGATTTCAAGTAACACCAAATACCTCACACATGAATGTTGTTAAGAGGATCTTTAGATATTTGAAAGGTCATTCTAAATTGGGCCTTTGGTACTCTAAGGATTCCCCTTTTGATCTGGTGGCCTACACTGATAGTGACTATGCTGGAGCTAGTCTGGATAGGAAGTCTACCACTGGAGGATGTCAGTTCTTGGGAAGCAGATTAATTTCTTGGCAGTGTAAAAAGCAAACTATTGTGGCTAATTCTACAACTGAAGCTGAATATGTGGCTGCTGCTAGTTGCTGTGGTCAAGTTATTTGGATACAGAATCAATTGCTGGATTTTGGGTACAATTTTATGCATACTAAGATTTACATTGATAATAACAGTACAATTTGCATTATCAAAAATCCTGTTTTACATTCTAGAACTAAACATATTGAGATAAGACATCACTTTATTAGAGATTGTAATGAGAAAAGGTTGATTCAAATGGTAAAAATCCATACTGATTTCAATGTTGCTGATCTTCTCACCAAAGCTTTTGATGTGGGGAGGTTTCAGTATCTTGTTGTTAGTATTGGAATGATTAATCTCTAAACTCTCAAATTGTTTTGTATAAGTTTGTATAAGTATTGGACTGTTATTATGTAATCTTATTATTGCTATTTCTGTTTCTATCCACTGATAGTGTTGTTTCTAACCACTGATAGAGTTGATCAATCCACTGCTAGTTGTTCTGTGTTTCCACTAACCATTGTGCAGATAAAAGACAAATCATTATAGAGATTCAAGAAGTACTGAAGTTACATTGTTCATTCAACATAACAGTTTACAGCTTACAGCTTACAATGAACCTTCAAGTGCTAATTAAAGACTACCTCTATACATGATTTTCTACTAATATTTCTACTACTACTATCCTTGCTTATATCGTTTAAATGCTGGATATGCACTTATCATATGCATGACCAGTACGACGAATCAGCTAAGGATCAAAATGGGAAGGATGGATTGATGCAAACGAAGAAGCTGAAGCTGATTGTGGCAGATAGATGGATGATATGATATTCTTCTTGTGCTCCATCTACACTTTCCACCATTCAGCAACTTACTCCATCTTCCTTTTTCCCTTCCTTGTTACGATGTGTGAAGAAGCACCACGACTTGGTGCACTAAGACCAAGAACCACCTCTCTGTTCTTTGGGAGTGGTGGGTTTCTTGCTCGTTGTCTTGGTTGGGGGTTGGATGATGAAGGTTTAGGGTTTGAAGTCCTCTTCTTAGAAGAGTCATCAGAGTCTTCAGAAGCATCACTTGGATTCACCACACTATCATCTTCTGATGATGGAAGAAATAGGGATTTTAATGGTCGTGGTTCTTGTGGAGGTATCTCAAATCGCCATGGATTGGATTCTTGTGGAGGTGCACTGACTGCCATACGAACTTAGTGGAACATGTTGAACATGATAGAGAGTATGAAGTACATCATATGCTTCCTAGAGTTTTTGCACATATGCGGAATCAGCCACAGAATGTTATAATTAGAGATGTTCCTTTATTTCCTCACATGATTCATTTGCCTACTGATTCTGAGTTTGATGAAGGTCTTGCATCATGGACTAGGAGAACACAGGGCACTAAGCTTCCTCAGGCTAGTGTTAGTGGTATGGTTAATGAGGCTGTCACATGGAGTGGAGGTGACATGATTGGAAGGGCTTCCACTACTGATTCATGCTTTGATGCTGGTCAGGATAGTGGAAACATCAATAAGACCCAACCATTGGCAACTCCTAATGTGGAGGGTTCTTTGGAACTTAACACAGGTGGAGGAATCCCTAGCCAACTGGCTGTTACAGGGTACATAGATGATCAGGCTAGGTCTGGTGCTACGTCTTCTATATCCAAGGATTCACCTCTCGGAGCAGTTAACACAGCTCGAAGTGATGAGGATAGATTGGAACCTGACATTGAATTAACGGTAAATGCCTTTGTACATGATGACTTTTCCAATGAACCACCTATCAGACCAGTTCACACAGGTCGAAGTGGGGAGGATATTCTTGAACGTTTTAATGAATTGACGGCTAAGTGTGCTGCAATGGAGGATAAAATTTCAGGTCTTCAGAAGTTAACTGTGTTTCAAGGAAAGGATATTCAGAGATTGAAGCATAGAGTCTTGGTTTTGGAGAAAGTGAAAAGACCTGGGGTTGCTGTTTTGAAAGCTATGCGCAGGAAGAAAAAGAAGGTGGACTCCTCTCTCCCTCTGAATGTGAAGGATGTATCCAAACAGGGGAGGAGTAATGGCATGAATTCAGGGGAGGCTGTGGATGTATCTGTTGGTGTAACTATGGAAGAAGATGTTGATAGTGGAGATCAAGATTTTTTGGTTTCTGATAAAGATGGGAATGAGGTTGTTCTTGAAAAATTGAAGAATGTTGAGGTAGTGCAGAACACAACAACTGATAGTATACCTGAAACCATGGTTAGTACTCTTGTAACCACTGATGCAGTTTCAGACTTGGCTATTGTTCCTACTACTGTCACACCCACTGCTATCATAACCACTTCAGCTGTTGTCACAACTCTCTCTATATTACCACCTAAGTCTAAAGAAGTAGAGAAAGAAGCTGCAAGTACATTGATTAATCTGAGCAAAACATCATCTATTTCTACACCCATCATTGCACCTGCTTTATCTGTTCAGTCTACTGCAACCAAACCTAAAGGAAAAAGTTTAGTTATTGGTGAATCATTGAAGAAGAAAGTGGTTAAATCCGATATTGGGAAAGGAAAACGGATTGCTAAACCAGAGCTGAAATTTAAAAGTAAAGCAGAACAAGAAGCTTATGATGAAGAGTATGGAAGAAACTTGGTGGCTGAAGAACAAGCAGCTTTGGATAAAAGAAAGAAAGAAGAGGAAGAAGCTAGTGAGAAATGGTTAGCTATATGGTATGAATCACAAAATTATCTTCAAGCTTCTTTACAAATACTTGATGAGTTTACTGCACAAGAATGGGCACTGTTGGATGATAAGGAGAAAGCTAGACTGATAAGTGGATGGGCAAGGAATGTGAGAAAAACAAAGAAACAGATTATAAGAAAGAAACCTCCTACTATGGCTCAGATGAGGAATGTATTGATGAAGATTATTAAGAATTCAGGCATATATGTTTCTGATAATCTCAGTAGGTGTTCATTTGAAAGAATTTTTGAGATTTATGAGAGATGTATGAGAATTAATGATGATTTCTGTCCAATGAATTCTAAAAAGGAGGAAGAGTGGATTAAAAAAGATGATGAATGGATTCAAAGTAAAAGAAAGAGAAAATCTGAGGTTCAGGAGACATCTGATTCTAAAAGATTGAAAGTTGTTGAAGATGTAAATCAAATCATTTCTTATGAGTTTAAGCTAATAATTGAAAGTGAAGGAGTTTGGAAAATTCAAAGACTCAACAATGAAGTTTCTGAGTATAATAAATTTTCACAGATGCTTCAGTATTTTGATAGAGATGATTTGATGAATCTTTGGATACTTTACAAGAATAAATTTGGTGAAGTACATCCAAATGATTATCATGAGAGGCTGGTTTATCATAATTTGAAGATTCTATTTGAACCTACTCATGATGAACCTGAATGGCAAGGACTCTACAATGGTCAAGTTACTAGATGGTTTTTATATCAAACTTGTGGAGTTCATGTTTTAACTGTTTCTGGAAAGGTTATTCATATGCTTGTAGAAGGTGATTATCCTCAACTGAATAAGCATCCAGGAATAATTGCTCAGATGTTGAAGCCTGGTTGTATCAAGATGTTAGTATCTTATGATGGTCAAGCTTACGATTTGTTGCTGAAGTATGAGAAGATACTTAAAGCTAGTAATTGTTTGGCTACATCCTCCAATTCAGATGTTTTGAGCTTAAAGAAAACTTGAGAATTCTGTTGGAATTTATCAAGTTTAGGGGAGGATTGTTGGGTTTTAGGTTCCTTAGGTTTGATATAACCACGGACTGAAGAGTGTAACCACGGATGAAGACAATTGCGGCTAGTAGTATTGTGTAACCACGGATAATATATAGTAACCACTGCTAGTCTTGTATAGTCGGTTAGTTTATTGTATTAGATAAATATGGAAAAGATATTTATCTTGTAGGTTACGTATTGTATATTGTATAGGACTCCTTAGCCTATAAAAGGAGGTACTAGGTTAGGTTAGATATACGTATGTTTTATATCTAAGGTCGATACACTTCAAGGTTGCAAAACCCTAATACTGTAAGAGTATTCGTATTAATAAATAATATTGAGGTGTTGAATGTTTACTGTTCTTCTTCTTAAGATTAAGTATTAAATTCCGCGTAATACTTGATAAGCTTTTGTTACAAGTCAGTTTCTATATTAGATCGTTTGCTCAACTGGGATCAACAGAAACATATGCTATGCGTAGAGAAAGATTAAGAGAAGAACTTGGTGTCTTGATGTATAGATCGTATGTATGTTTAGAGAGATAGAGAGAAGAAAGAAAACAATAAGATGTTATATTGCTTCAAAGGAAAACACACACACACACACTCAAGCACACCCCTCAAATGACATACTTGTGGGGTATTTATAGTACAAGATAAAGATGCCCTAATGGGCTTGGCATGGGCCGTATATGGGCTTGGACATGGATTGGGTTACATGAACTTATACAATGCTAGCTTAAATAAACTAATAACCAATTAGCTTAGCCCAATCCACGAGCCCGTTGACTATTCTATCACGATATCTAACACACGATATAAAGTTCCTAAATGTGAATGACCATCACTTCTAATAAAAACTATTAAGGCTAACAATCTCCCCCTAAGGGTTGGTCAATCAAAAGATGCTCCACTTGAATAGGTCTTTACTCTCCTAGAGCTTGAACTTTGTGTGTAGATATAGAATAGTCTTAATTATTGTTCCTTCATGCTTTGTGATCAGTTAATGTGTTATAGAGCCATTTGTCAACTTCGTTGGTTAGGTGTCTCCACGCCTTTCTCCACCATGCTCACACTTCTATTTGACTTTTGGTTACTAATGATGTAGTTCTCGAGTCTTTAAACTTTGTTGATTCTTTGACATTGATTTTGATGAGAACTTTTATGTGTTGTTGGTATGAGCATGTGAAGAATCTGCACGATCAATCCGCTCTGGAGCTTCCATAAGAAGAAAACATAAAAACAAGTTAGTAATAAGCGGATTCCGGCACTTACAAGTTTGAATTTCGAGGGTGTTAACAGCATAGTGTGAAAACACATCTCTAATTCTCACAAAAGCCGTTCCTGAAGTCCCACAAGTGAGATAACGCGATGTACCGAAGTACACCTACAGTTCAGATGAGTCACTGAGGTACACCGAAGCATCACCTCACGACTGTAGACCGTTTGAGACACACTAAGCGTAATCCACGGGGAGTTACCGAAGTGACCTGCTGTCAGGGCTGCTTGATGTTGACCTTGGCAGGAGTTTCCATTCAATCACTGAAGATCACAGATTGTGAAACCTCTCATAAATGTTCTGGCAGATTGCTAAGATCTGCGTAGGACTCTATAATATATCACTTGTGTCGTTATTGATGAACAACAAGCGATGTCATGTCAAGTGTTCCTATGAGATCTTTTGATGAATCTCGTAGCTCTAGACTCAATAGTGCATTTTGGTTTTCCTGAGCGGAGACTAGGTAGAGGGTCTCCTTCTTCAATACCAGCGATCTCTAAGAGAAAGTCGATAGATTATGTAGGGTTCCCAGTGAGAATGAAACAAATCCTTTTGAGAGGAATTGAGTAGCTAGAAGGTTTAGTGTAGTGCGTCACTGGGTCCATGACGTCTTTATCTTCAATACCAGTGTTATCTTTGTGACAACCAGTAGCATATGAATTGAACCCGGTTTCTGCCCTAAGGTTGATAATGGAGGGCTATTTCTTTTCACCCTTTTTCATTATATTTCTTTTTAATTCTTCAACCCCTTCTTTCTCCTTTCTCACATTACTCCTTTTTTCAATCATACCTAAGGACTTCTAATACTAACTATTTGTGATGTCCTTGGGTAGATCCCTCCGGCTCTGGCGGATCATAGGACGGATTTCCTATCCTTAGTCACCTTATAACTCCATGATTGTCCTATTGTTGCCATAAGACCATTTTTCTTGAAAATCTCTCAAAGTGTTTATGATTATCAAAACATTTTGTTAACACCTCGAGAGTTTTGTTTTTCAAAAACACTCCCCCTTCACATGTGCTTATTGTTTTAACTGAAATCTGCACAGAGAGGGTAGAGTTCGCACTTTTTGAATTGATCGACTTTAAATGAACAAGACCGATTCGAGACACGTTTACATCACTAGAGAACTAGCTTGAAATTATTACCCGTCCTCGTCAAGTCCATAGAAAGTTTCTCGAAATGGTACAATTCCTGACTTTAATTTCTCGTCAATTCATTGGTTTCAACTGAGTCGAGCTCTTTTGAGATTCAAACAACGATCATTAAACCTTTTTTATCACATTTTAATCACGTTTCTCCCCCTCAAAAAAATCATATCTATGATGTTTTTGAAACAAAATGATTAAAAGATATGTTTTTCGAAAAGCATTTGGAGAGAAACCGATTAAGCATGAATATTGGAACAATTTAGGTTTAATACTCCCCCTTAAAGAAAGCATATTTTTCATACAGAAAAGTTAGAATCAATTAAGGGTTTAGAGGGAGTTATCTTGGTACCAAATGTGAGAGATTTTGAAAAAAAATTTGAAAAATTTCGAATCAATGGTACGCAAGATGAGAAGAAGATTTTGAAAATATTTTGAAGATATTTAGAGAAAAAATTATCTTCATTTGTTTTAGGATAAGTGCTCGATATATATGAAAATCGATTTTGCGTAGCACTTTCCTTTCTTTAAAGATCGGGTTACAGTCTGAAGTAACTGTAAGCCATTGTTTTTAGGAAAAGTGCGTTAAAAATATTTAAAACCTTTGTTTGGTTTAGCACTTTCCTTTCTTTGAAGCGCGGGTCCTGAACTGATGTGTCCAGAAGCCATTATTTTGAAGTCCGGGTTTCGTACTGAAGTATACGAAAGCCATTATGAAAGAAATTTTTGAGAAACGACATGTTTTAGAAAACATTTAAAGAACTCTCGCTCAAGCATCTGTACATGTCCGTATCATTGTTGAATGAAATTTCTAGATATGTACAGAATATCGATTATACGAGAGACATGTCGTGAGAAGAATATTTTTGAATTTTTATTTTATATTGTTTTTGTATTTTTTGAAAGATTTTTTATTTTTGTATTTTTCTTTTGGAGGTTTTATAAAAGAAATGGAAAATCAAAGATAGAAGATAGAGAAAATGAAGAAGAAGAGTTTACAGAATTGGAACCCTCTGATGAGCTGGGTTCAGAGATATTTGATTCACCTGCAACCAAAGACGAAGAGATTTCACAAAGAACAGTGTTAGAAGTATTTGATTCCTCACTCTGAGGGTGTACACTATCAATGGTTGTAATGGTTTCTACTTCCTTATCCTGATGATTGTCACTATTATCTGTGTTGGTGCAAGTATCAAAAATCTTTCCTGTGGGAATCCATCTAAGACCTACTTTGTTGAAAACTTTTCCCGTGGGAATCCACCTAAGGTAAGATCTAGGAGTTGTTTTCTTATCAGATTCAGCGGAAGACTCATTTTTTGAAAAACTGTGTCCTGAAGAGATCCACCTATTAGGTTTCCTTTTGATGTGCATCTTGTCAACGAGTTTGTTTCTATTTGGTGTCTTAGTCGATTGTGCCTTGGCACGAGAATTATCTTTCTTGAGATATTGTGAGACACATGCATCATGATTAGCTGAAAAGACACATTTTTTACATGTAGTACAGACAAATTCAATATTCTTGTTTAAAACAGTAGCTTTAACTTTGTCACTACAGTCTTGTAGACATTGATTCTTGTTCGAAAAAGACTTAGAATTCCTAGTTTTGTTTTCTAAGGGCATAGCATTTTCTTTTGCGCAACTACTCTTAGTTGCAAGCCAATCCCTAGTCTTTTGTAGAGTGTTCCTAGGTAATGGTTTACTACTACTAGCAGTGCCTTGAAATCTTGTAGAATTCATCACCCTAGATGTTGCACCTAAAATTCCGTCTTTCCGAGTCTGTGCCTTTTTCCTAGCTTCTTCTAGATAGTGATTGTTGACCATGTCGTTAGAACCGACAAATTCTTTAACAGGACTTTTGGTCACATTCTGTGTACTAGTCTTAGAAATGCCAGGTGTAAACATTTTTTCTCCCAAAATTTGAAATTCACTATAAAAATCAATTCTAAGGTCGTATGAAAATTTTGAGTTATGACAATTTTGACGCCAAATTTGACCTAAAAATTTTGAATTTGGGTCCAAAAATTTGAATTTTTGACCAAAATTTTCCAAGTTATACCAAAATTTGAATTTCGCGTAAAAATTGAACGTTTAGTCTCCCCTAAAAAATAAATTTTACTCAAATTTTCCCGCCAAAAAGAGCTTAGGCGTAGACAACAGAAGTTACGAGTAGAGTTGGTGCTTATGCGTAGGATCTTATGCGTAGGATCATATCCGTAGGATCTTATGCATAGGATTCCTTAGGCTTAGGATCTTATGCGTAGAAAGTATCTTACGCGTAACCTTAGGCTTATGCGTAAACAAAAAGACTTAGTCGTAAAAACCTTACGCGTAAGTGTGAGCTTATGCGTAGAGTGTTACTCGTAAGCGTTTATGCTTATGCGTAAACTTAGGTGTAAAACCAAAAATCCTTTACACTGTCACAGCGTAAAAGATATCCACGAGTCGAAGTGTTCCACACACTTATCCAAGTGAGGGAAGCACTGAGTAACCGTTGAAGCACGAAGAATCTGCACCAAAAAGTTATGCGTAGAAAAACTAGGGTTTTGACTTTCTTACGCGTAGAACTAGGGTTTTGACCTACGCGTAAAAAATTTCCAGTGATTCAAACGATTTCTCTTGCACAGATATCCTTAAAAACACTCGAATAACACAAAAATGTTGACCTTTTTCACCCAAAGTGCTTAGATAGCTTACGAGTAGAAATAACCAATGAACCAAATACGAGCTTAAAAATAAAGAAAAACACGTAAAGCTTCGAACTTTTTGGAAAAACTGAAACTTTAGCACCAAATAAACCTTAAACCACAAGAATCTTGAATTTTTAAGTGCAAAAATTAAAGCTTTAAGCGTGACAAATATGTATAACGTGAGCAGTACGCGTAACCCTTCAAAACAAACACAAACACTTCTAAACCATTGTTAGGCGATTGATACCAATTGTAAATCCCCTTTTATCACGTATACCAACCTTCACTAACACACGAAGAACACGTGAAACAGAAACATATGCTATGCGTAGAGAAAGATTAAGAGAAGAACTTGGTGTCTTGATGTATAGATCGTATGTATGTTTAGAGAGATAGAGAGAAGAAAGAAAACAATAAGATGTTATATTGCTTCAAAGGAAAACACACACACACACACTCAAGCACACCCCTCAAATGACATACTTGAGGGGTATTTATAGTACAAGATAAAGATGCCCTAATGGGCTTGGCATGGGCCGTATATGGGCTTGGACATGGATTGGGTTAGATGAACTTATACAATGCTAGCTTAAATAAACTAATAACCAATTAGCTTAGCCCAATCCACGAGCCCGTTGACTATTCTATCACGATATCTAACACACGATATAAAGTTCCTAAATGTGAATGACCATCACTTCTAATAAAAACTATTAAGGCTAACAATCTCCCCCTAAGGGGTGGTCAATCAAAAGATGCTCCACTTGAATAGGTCTTTACTCTCCTTGAGCTTGAACTTTGTGTGTAGATATAGAATAGTCTTAATTATTGTTCCTTCATGCTTTGTGATCAGTTAATGTATTATAGAGCCATTTGTCAACTTCGTTGGTTAGGTGTCTCCACGCCTTTCTCCACCATGCTCACACTTCTATTTGACTTTTGGTTACTAATGATGTAGTTCTCGAGTCTTTAAACTTTGTTGATTCTTTGACATTGATTTTGATGAGAACTTTCATGTGTTGTTAGTATGAGCATGTGAAGAATCTGCACGATCAATCCGCTCTGGAGCTTCCATAAGAAGAAAACATAAAAACAGGTTAGTAATAAGCGGATTCCGGCACTTACAAGTTTAAATTTCGAGGGTGTTAACAGCATAGTGTGAAAACACATCTCTAATTCTCACAAAAGCCGTTCCTGAACTGGAGTCCCACAAGTGAGATAACGCGATGTACCGAAGTACACCTACAGTTCAGATGAGTCGCTGAGGTACACCGAAGCATCACCTCACGACTGTAGACCGTTTGAGACACACTAAGCGTAATCCACGGGGAGTTACCGAAGTGACCTGCTGTCAGGGCTGCTTGATGTTGACCCTGGCAGGAGTTTCCATTCAATCACTGAAGATCACTGATTGTGAAACCTCTCATAAATGTTTTGGCAGATTGCTAAGATCTGCGTAGGACTCTAGAATATATCACTTGTGTCGTTATTGATGAACAACAAGCGATGTCATGTCAAGTGTTCCTATGAGATCTTTTGATGAATCTCGTGGCTCTAGACTCAATAGTGCATTTTAGTTTTCCTGAGCGGAGACTAGGTAGAGGGTCTCCTTCTTCAATACCAACGATCTCTAAGAGAAAGTCGATAGATTATGTAGGGTTTCCAGTGAGAATGAAACAAATCCTTTTGAGAGGAATTGAGTAGCTAGAAGGTTTAGTGCAGTGCGTCACTGGGTCCATGACGTCTTTGTCTTCAATACCAGTGTCATCTTTGTGACAACCAGTAGCATATGAATTGAACCCGGTTTCTGCCCTAAGGTTGATAATGGAGGGCTATTTCTTTTCACCCTTTTTCATTATATTTCTTTTTAATTCTTCATCCCCTTCTTTCTCCTTTCTCACATTACTCCTTTTTTCAATCATACCTAAGGACTTCTAATACTAACTATTTGTGATGTCCTTGGGTAGATCCCTCCGGCTCTGGCGGATCATAGGACGGATTTCCTATCCTTAGTCACCTTATAACTCCATGACTATCCTTAGTCACCTACTAACTATTTGTGACTGTCCTTTGTTCCGAAGATCCTAATCAGCATCTCAAGGACTTCCTTAAAATCGTTGATTCCATCGACCTTGATGCTACCACACGGGAGACCACGCGTTTGCGTCTCTTCCAATTCTCTCTACGGAACCAATCTAGTAATTGGCTTGAGCAACTTCCCACCGGATCCATCTCAAGTTGGGATGATCTCACCACTCGTTTCCTCGCCTAATTTTTCCCACCGGGAGAACTACCAAACTTAGGAATGACATCTTGATGTTCCAACAATGTCAAGACGAAACTCTCTACTAGGCGTGGACTTGATTCAAGGACTTACTCCATAAAGTCTCTCATCACGGAATCGATCTTTGGCTTCAAGTCCAATTTTTTTATGATCATGCCAACTTCCTCACCAAGCGATCCATTGACTAAGTGGCCGGTGGAAGGCTCAGCAATCTCAACGCGGAAGAATCATGAGATATCATAGAAGAGCTTGCCGGTCAAAGCTACAAAGATTGGAGTGAATCTCATGAAACCCCATAAGAACGGTAAATGCCATATCAATACCTCATGATCCTTCCAACATTACCGAAGAGCAAGTCAGTGCTCCTGAGAAAAGGATCGACTATCTAGTTGAGAGACAAAAGAAAGCACCTGGACCAACCCATCGAGCAACGGTTAATTTCACTGACTCTGCCAACCACCCAACACCTCTCTCTGAATCACCTAGCCGTGAACAAAATTCCAATTTTGTACGACGCTTCCGATCCACCTCTCCAATTCCTCTCTCACCAAGCTGCAAAGCACAAATGAGAGAATGCATGGCAGCCCATTCAGAAAGATTAGCCAAATTTGAAGAAGAGGTTATAGGCAAAGGGAAGAAATGCAGGCAAAAATGGCGGAGATGATGAACTTGGTGAAAGAGTACACTAAGACGAAGGTTCCCGAGAAGGTGTTAGTGAGAAACGATGACCACGCTTCCCCCACTTTGTTTGTTATTGCCATTTTCATTGTTTCCGATAAGGATGGAGTAGTTGAGAAGAAGTAGACTGAGAGCAGCAAGAATAGTAAGGACAAGGATGAGGCTCAGACTAATGATCAACCCAAAATCATTGAACACTACCTTAAGCATGAGATCAATAAAAAAACAATTGTTAACCAAGTGAACAACTTTAGGTACAATGATGTTCTTAGGAAAGCCCTCTTAGGTGAAATGAAAGAAGAAGAATATGACACCATGCCTATGGGACCTATGTACGAGTTGATTATGAGAAAACCAGTAACTAAGAAACAAGAGATTTCTGGGAACTTCATAATAGCATGTAGCATTGGTGACTTAGAGAATATAAATGCCTTAGCCGATCAGGGATCCGATGTATACATAATGCCACTATCAGTCTATAATAAGTTGACTAAGGAGGAACCAACCAAGACCAATCTTAGACTTTCCTTAGCAAATCATTCATATGTTTATCCCATAGGAATAGCAGAGGATGTCTTAATTAAGGTTGCAAACATTGTTTATCCGGTGGACTTCACGATCATAGACATTGAGGAAGATAAACACATGCCATTAATCCTTGGAACACCTTTCCTGGCCACCGCCAAGGCAACCATCAAATGCGGTGAGGGTGTCATGATACTCAAAAGTGGAAAAGGACAAGTTAGGATACCTATTATTCCGAGATATCCTTTGAAGATTATGGAGAAGATAAAGGATAAGAATTCGCAGGTCTCCAATAATGCTGTTAAGAAGAAAATTGTTGAATGGGAAAAAGGGATTAGAGATTTCATGAGTCAGGGGATGGATTCGAAATTGTGGAAATGTGATAAAAAAAATTAAGGCACAACTACACCACGAAAGCACTCCTTCAAAAGAACCCTAAAGAATTTTTGAAATGAGACAAGGTACTTTTGTATAGATCAAAATTGAAAGCATTAAGAGGAAAGAATAGGCCAAAATGGTTTGGACCCTATACGGTGAAAGAGACTAATCTAAAAAGTGAAACCGTTATCATATTAGACGAAGATGAGAGGGAGTTCACGGTAAGCATACAACATATACAACCCTATGGTGAGCACTTATTGAATGAAAATGATGACGGTAAGGAAGTCACGTAGGAGCACGACTTCGAGTCTAGCTACAACACTCATAAATAAAGAAAAGTGCTTCGTGGGAGGTAACCCATGCTTAATTGTTTGGTTGTTTGTGTGTCATATATCTTTTCATTATTGTTTGTTCTCATGTTTGATTTTGTGAAAATGCTTTATTTTGTCTTTAACCTCGTCTTAATTACATATAAAGGTATTTTACAAAAAGATAAGTGTAGGGAAGATTACATATGTTTTTGAAGAACGTGGACATGAGAATTACAATTAGTGAAATTGATGTAAATGTGTGTTTGTTAGAGTCAAATGCTTGTATCGAGTCATAATAGATGTTTTGCAGGAATTTTCCCTGGATTTAAAGGTGTAATTTTTCCAGGAAAATGCATCAGACCAGTTTATGTCATGACAACCTGATGGCGTCAGGATTAAAGCCTGACGACGTCAGGTCAAGCAGAAACAGATTATACAATTTTTCATTTTTTGTGCTACTTATAAAATTTTGAAATTCTCAGGTCTTAATTTTCTAGAAAAACTGCAAACATGCATTCCACAAGCATTATATCTTAGTGTAGTTGTGTCATATATAGTTTTATAGCCCATTTTACGTGAAAGTTTCGTTTGTTTTCTTAAAGTGTGCAGGTTATATTTGGCAAGAAGAAGAAACACAAATTGGATGGAGCTTATCACGTATACATTCTTCTTGGAAAAGAATTTAACTGCAACTTCACACTGATCCTACCGAGCTAATCAGAGGAGTACTAGTTTCTTTCTCTTTTACTTATCTTCCTTTATCATAACTTTGATACTTTCGAGGAACATTGGGGACAATGTTCAGTTTAAGTGTAGGGAGAAAGAATAAAACGGGAACTTAGAAACTATTCACTCACTTGATTATTTGTCATGTCCTTGGTAAATTGTGTAATAATCTATGAGAAATATTTGTTAGGGCAATTTTAGCACCAAATTTAAAAATTTTTATGATATGTACGATCTAAAACTTTAGTCTTAATAAAGCGTATCATGGATAGGAGTTATATGACTAGCACAAAAACCATTTACCACTCAAATTCCACCCCAAAAATGTGAGGTTCGCCCCTAGATCTTTAGGAATAAAGCATTCACCTTTAATGCTTAGAGAGTGTACCGGTAGTATAATAGATTCTAGAACTTGTTTTGTGATTGATTCCGAGATCGCCAGTGAGACTACACTTGTGTAATTAGGAATAACTAAGTGATAAGAGGCATTAGGATAACCCTTGTTTGAAACCCGTGTTATAATTAATTATTCCACGTCGGTTGAGTAATTACCCCATACCCTTGCGATGTACTCATCTTTAGTACACGGTACCCCTAGTTAACCCTTCAGAGCCTATCCTTTTCGCGGTTCTCGTGATGTTTCAGTTTTCCAGAATATCAATGAAGAGCATTGTTTACAATCCACCCCCAAATGTACACCCAAATCGCCTTTGCCTACCTTGTATGCACTCACCTTTAGTGCATTATTGTTATCATTACTAAACCCTTAGTTCAAATATTTAGTTACTTGCATGGTTGCTAAATCGAGTCATATCTTTTGTAGACAGTTTTGGGATGATTGGGACTCATGGGTAAAAGTAATATTTTATGGAGTAACGGAAAAAAACGTTAAATTCAAATTCCCTTTGTCTACGTAATTAAATACTCCAAGTGTTTTTGATCTTTTCAAATCGGGTCAATTAGTGTTAGAGAAATAAAAACTTAAGTGTAGGGATGCTCCTATAAATCCCTTATATTTTGATGTTATCGTAGAAGATGTTAGAGTAAAAATGTATGAAATGAAAAACAAATGAAGAAAAACATACGGGCTACCATCCTACATCTATCTTTATGTTTATTGATAAGGATTTAAAAGGTACACTTTTGAGGGGTCATTTAAGCCCTTAATCGACCACTTTTATATCCGTTACTGCTTAATTTCGTTCCTTTTCACTTTTTAGGTCTCTTGAAGGCAAAATACTGGAATGATGCTTATTTGGACGAAAAGGCGTGAATATGTGAAGAAAATAGCTAAAGTCAAGATCAAGACACTCAAGCTGCTGGAAGTGCACCTGACGGCATCAAAGACAAAGGGCGACGTCGTCCCTATAATTACAACGGCTAAGAAGTGAAATTGCTATTTTGTACCTGACGGCGTCAGGCTTTGAAGAGTTGGGCGTCACGAAGACCTTTTCCCTCAGACCACTTAGATCCAGATTCAGACGGCATCAGAAGTTGAAGCTGATGGCGTCACAACCACAACGTGAAGCCGTCCCAAAGTTGACTTGGTCAAGACGAAACCCTAATGGCGGTGATCCGACGGCGTCACAATTAAAGAGTGACGTCGTCGCAGTTGTAACTCTATATATAGAATTCGATTTTCAGACTTTTAGAGAGGTAGATTTGTGGAGTAAAAACCTAAAACAATTTTGGTTTGTCTTGGGCAGTATCTTAGGGTTCTCATACCCTATTTTACAACAAGATAAGTTATTTACTTCATTGATTTCATTATGTCTTCGATTGTATGTGTGTATGCTTGCATGTCTACCATGTCCGGCTAATTTACTTGTGTGTTTGCCAAGATCCATGAAACTTAGTTATTAATTATTGATCGGTTGTCTCTTATCTTAATTCTAATTGGCTTAGGATTGCAATAGGCCATCGTTGTGTTTTTAATGCTTGAGTAATCTTTGTGAACCTTAGTTTATGATCACCTAGAGTAATTGTAGGCTAAAAATCCAAAGATAACCTTAGAGTTAGTTTATGAATCCTAGAGATTTTGTAGGCAATAACCTTAAGGTATTCTCAAAGAGTTAGGGAGAAAAGCATACCCTATGACCTTAGAAGACACAACGCGTTAAGAATAAGGACGTGACAATTCAACAATCAATAAAAGATAACTAGGGAGTAATAGTATCTAGGTAGACACATTTTTAATCATCATACGAACACACATCAATAGACATATACTACCCCTTAGATTAGATATATAGATAAGTAGAGTAATTGTTAGAAGTACCACCCCCCAAATCCAATACCCCGAGATCGTACCTTTCAATTTTCTAAAAAAAATTTAAAAAAGATAAAAAAATAATCTTCCTCAACCCCAACCTTAGCGTAGTAATTTCTCACTTGTATTCCTATTCCCCTAGAGAACGATATCAATCCCGAGGCTTACCCTAATACTACACTACAACGATTAGGTTCACTGCCTAGGTGGTTGAAAAACTTGCTCGAAGAAAAGGAAGTTTCCTTTGACCCCGAACGCGCATTGTACGCGTATCTAGTTTTTGGCGCCGCTGCCGGGGAATAGAATAGCTAGTTAGATTTTTATCTCATTTAGGTTCCCTTACTTGATTCCTAACAAGTAAGATTTTTTCTCATTTTTAGCTTCCTTGTAGTCTATCCCCCTTCTTTGTGTTTGTGTTCGTAAAACCCTTTTCATTTGTCGCTATGGCAAGTGAAGTTGCATTTGAATCATTAACAAATGAGGAACAATTGAATTTCACAAATTGGATTTCTTTTTATTGTTCTAATGAATTTGTGAGTGATCTTAGAGATATCCAAAAGGAGACGGGTGTAAGGTTGGATGGATTTGATAAATTTTATGCTTGTATGGCTTCTATTCAACGATCATTGTTAGAATCAACTCCTTTTAGTGAGACCCTCTGGAAAATTTTTGAGAAAAGCCTCCTAAGCATAAACCATCAGTTGAATGATCTTAGGCACAATGATAAAAAATACCTAGTTTTTAAGAACATGAAACCTAAACCTGAACAAGATTGTGATATGGTTAGAGTTGAACTACCTAGTTGCATGTGTGGGATAGATTTCAAAACATATGACACGCATGAGGAATCCTTTAGGCAAATAGAACATAGTGATCAAATGTTTGAGAATGATTCTTATGAATCGGACCAAGAATTTGAAATGGCTAAAGAAGGATTTGAGATACTTAGGAGTATATTTGGGTTAGATCATACTAAAACACATGATGAACATTTAAGAGATCAAGATATAATGGAGAATGAGGTGGAAACTCCAAGCCCACAAGCCCTACCATCACTTGAGGAACACACATCGCCTATAACTTACCCGGAAGAAGTAGAAGAGACTATAGGAACCCCGATTGATATAGAACCTTTGGACCAAACGCCACTAGAGAATGTAGGTTTAGATGCTTTTTGTCATGACCTCTCTCTTAGTCATAGGGAAGTTCCTAATTTTGATGAACCGGAGCCTCAACCAAAAACCTTACCCAATTTTCCGTCTTTAGATGAGAATCTAGGAATTGAATTAGGCCCCAATCCACCCATCAAAATAAATAGTCCGGGTAGTTGCTTGATAAAGGTAGTGGACTCTAGGCCATGTAGAGTGGAAGCTAATATAGGAGTAACCCATGACCTTACACACTTACATCACCCATTCATGGTTGATAACAAAAAAAACATTTTGGGTTTAAACCGGGTTTATTAGGTCAAGATGGATCCTTAACTAAGAATCTTTTGAAGTTGATAGAAGATGATCTATTTTTAGGAGAAAGACTTGATTCACCCGCTACACCCATAGAATTAGGTAAGGTTATAATGAATGGAGCACACCCGTTTGAGCATATAAATCACCCATCACCCTCTCCTCACGTAGCAAATTTCCACCCTAAGGGTGTGTATCGCTACTATCACCCGCACTTAAGCTTAAGTGTAGAAAAACTTCCCCTTTATCCGTTAAATAAGGGTAGAGTCAAGCTCGTGACTCGAACAAAAACAAGCGCTTCTTGGGAGGTAACCCATGTGTTTTTCTTTTTCTTTTTTATTTGTGTGTCATATATCTTTTCATTATTGTATGTTCTCATGTTTGAATTTGTGAAAATGCTTTATTTTGTCTTTAACCTCGTCTTGATTACATATAAAGGTATTTTACAAAAAGGATAAGTGTAGGGAGGATTACACACGTTTTTAAAAGAACGTGAACATGAGAACTACGATTATTGAAATTGATATATATGTGTGTCAAATGCTTGTATCGAAGTATAATGGATGTTTTGCAGGAATTTTTCCAGATTTTTAAGGTGTAATTTTTCCAGGAAAACGCAGCAGATCAGTTTCTATCAGGATAACCTGACGGCATCAGACTCGCTACCTGACGGCTTCAGGAGGAGCATAAACCACTTATCTTACTTTCTCTCGTTTTCTGTGCTAATTATAAAATTTTGGAATTTCTCAGGTCTTAATTTTCTAGAAAATCTGTAAACATCCATTCCGCAAGCATTAAATCCTAGTTTAGTAGAGTCATATATAGTTTTACCGCCAATTTTACGTGAAGGTTTTTTCTGTTTTCTTAAAGTGTGTAGGTTTTATTTATCAAGAAGAAGAAATATAGTTTTGGATGGAGCTTCTTACGCATACATTCTTCTTGGAAAAGAATTTAACCACTACCTCACACGGATCCTACCGAGCTAATCAGAGGAGTATTAGTTTCTTTCTCTTTTAATTACCTTCTGTTATCATAACTTTGATACTTTCGGGGAACATTGGGGACAATGTTCAGTTTAAGTGTAGGGAGGGAGAATAAAACGGGAACTTTGAAACTATACTTATCCTTGACAATTTGCCTTGTTGATGCGTGCCAAAAAGTCAAGCTAAATCACTCAAGCCTGCCACTTGTGAATGACAGACCGTAACCAGCTTAAAACTGCTCAAGCACGAATGCAATGAAGATCAGGAGAGTATAGTGTTTCCCCAGGTCGTTAAGTCCCAACGAGCTGTGCGAGAATAGTCAAACGTAAAGTGATCGAGAAGATTTGAACGGGAAAGGATTGTAGTTGATCTATACCTAAAGAGAAAGCCCATAAACTACAGGGGCTTAAATGCAAATTAAAGAAAGTTTTTTATGGAAATATACATTAGTTCTGCTCCAATTTCTGTTTTATTTCGTAAAAGTGTTTAAGTTTGTACTCTTGTATGTTATTACTTTTCTATATACTGTGTGTTTATTTTTTCTTTTTCTTTTTGTGTACCCAATGGAGGGTTCTTCGCGAACAAAAACAAGCTCAGTGCTCGAACTGAGATGGGAATAAATTGCCTATTTCCCCTTCAAAAAGATGTGAATTCGAATTCACGCCCACTATCATCGCTATGTGTGGGAATCCCACCTTTAAACGATGCACTCCTCTCCCACTACCCACTAAATATACGAGTTTGCCCACACGAGGTAAGTAATATTGGAATGGATTAAGATACCCACATCGCCCACTTAGTTCAGAAAGAGGATTTTTATCTAGTAGAAGATAGTTGAAG
>BPTQ01000004.1:162565981-162804128 GCA_019973895.1 Chrysanthemum seticuspe
GAGAGGTGTGATGATGAGGGGGGTTGAGGTGATAAGGGTGCAGGGATAAGGGTGGTGGAAAAGGGTTGCAGAGGAGCAGGCTAGCTTGGTCCAGTGGGGAAGAAGCAGGTGGGAGGGAAAAGGTATGTTTGACTTTGTTTTGACCAAGGGTCCAAAAAGGAAAGTGACAGGGGGTCAAGGCAGGGGTCAAATGGTTTAAAGGCAGGGGTCAATTTGGTTTTGACAAGGCTAAGTATTAGGTTAATATGACAAGGACTAAACTTGCAAATCTGCCAAATTAGAGGGACTAAACGTGTAATTTTCTAAACTTGTTACAAGGGACCAATATTGACAAGTTCCAATAGTACAAGGACCAGTTTTGACATTTTCAAATTTCCAGGGACCAAACTTGACATTTTTGAAACTTGAGGGACCTTTTCTGCCATTTGACAAAAGATTTATTCAAGGACCATTTTTGACAACTTAGAATATTTCAGGGACCTTGAATAACATTTTTCTTTATTTTGTTTTACCAGGGACTGTTTTTGACAACTTTTGAAACTTGGGGGACTAAAACTGCCAATTATGCAAACTTTATACGTTTTTCACCAGATTTTGATATTTTTGCATTTAAAACACATAAAACACTTATTTGTGATATTTTTATCATTTTGATGCATTTCTGAGTGTTTTCAGATGTTTTTGTAGTCTAATTGGTACAAAAATGATGAGTATTTAGACACTCATCACTTGTCCAATTTTATTTGTGTAATAAACCATTAGAAATATCGGTTAGGGTAATTTTGGCACCAAATTTAAAATTTTTCATGACATGTAGGAGTGGGCCATTAGTCTTAATAAAGCGTCTCATGGATAGGAAGTTATATGACTAGCACAAAAACCCTTTACCACTCAAATTCCACCCCAAAAATGTGAGGTTCGCCCCTAGATTTGTAGGAATTAAAGCATTCATCTTTAATGCTTCGAGAGTGTACCGGTAGTATAATAGATTCTAGAACTTGTTTTGTGATGCATTCCGAGATCGCTAGTGAGACTACACTTATGTAGTTAGGAATAACTAAATGATAAGAGGCATTAGGATAACTCTTGTTTGATACCCGTATTATAATTACTTCTTCCACATCGGTTGAGTAATTCCCCCACACCCTTGCGTTGTACTCATTTTTAGTACACGATACCCCTAGTTAACCCCTCAGAGCCTATCCTTTTTGTGGTTCTCGTGATGTTTCGGTTTTCTGGAATATCAATGAAGAGCATTGTTTACAATCCACCCCCAAATTTACACCCAAATCGCATTAGCCTACCTTGTATGCACTCACTTTTAGTGCATTATTGTTATCATATTAAACCCTTAGTTCAATTATCTAGTTACTTTCATGGTTGCTAAGTCGAGTCATATCCTTTGTACACAGTTTTGGGACGATTGGGACTCATGGGAAAAGTTAAATTTTATGGAGTGACGGGAAAGAACGTTAAATTCAAATTCCCTTTATTTACGTAATAATGTACTCCAAGTGTTTTGATCTTTTCAATTCGTGTCAAATAAGTGTTAGAGTAATAAAAATTCAAGTGTAGGGATGTGCCTATAAATCTCTTATATTTTGATGTTATCGTAGAGGATGGTAGAGTAAAAGAGTGTTCAAAAAAAAACATACGGGCTACCATCCTACATCTATCTTTATATTTATGTTTGTTTGTTTCAAAGTTATCTATAGTTTAGAGTGTCGAGTCTTGGCTTAGCAACGCCATTCTTCTCATGCTTGTAACATAAAGATTTTTGACTTGCCACCACTAAATCGCCTATCCAACCAAACCCTTTGTTTCCCTACCGTAAGCCTAACGTTACAACCCTTTAAAATACCTCTTAGATAGTTTTTCCTAGGTGCTTACGCCAAAGCGATGGAGGTTTGATCTAGTCTCAAGCCTATGGTAATCTATGTACTAGGACCGGGTAATGAGTGTTTATCTTCCATTTCCAATTTGATATATTTCATATACACCCGAGAGATGAGAGTATCCAAACACCACTTGTGAGGTGCTAGTATATAATTTCCGTGCTTGTTATGACTTTTGCGGGGCTTATACTTGTTGTGAATTGTTCTAAACCAATGCTTCATGCCCCCTAACTTATAAATTGATTGGCCAAAAGCCATTTGCTTGAGGACAAGCAAATACCAAGTGTAGGGATATTTGATAAGGATTTAAAAGGTACACTTTTGAGGGGTCATTAAAGCCCTTAATCGACCACTTTTATATCCGTTACTGCTTAATTTCGTTCCTTTTCACTTTTTAGGTCTCTTGAAGGCAAAATGCTGGAATGATGCTTATTTGAACGAAAAGGCGTGAATATGTGAAGAAAATGGCTAAAGTCAAGATCAAGACACTCAAGCTGCTGGAAGTGTGATGTGCTACGTGTGTACAAGTTTTAAATTTATAAAAGACGATTTACCAATTTTAGCAATAACACATACGAGCAAGTGCACTCGTCCGTTATAGCAAGATTTTGAAGGTAAGTCGGGATCGTTCGCAAGGATTTGAGTGAATCTGATTAACAAGTCTAAATCAACTAAGGCAATCCAAAAGCATATAACAACGAAAGTAGATATAATAAAATTCAGATGATTAAAAACTACACTTGCTTAAACTAGTTTCTTGTCCTTGATTAGTATGATTTTGTTAACCTCTTAACATGTTGGTTATGATAATTAGTTGGTGTACTAATCTATTGTTCTTACAAGTTAAACCTTCGTCAAGATTTTAGTTCATAAAAACAAGCATTAAGTTTAACCAATCAATTCAAGTTTCATAAGTTTACTTTCACAAACTTAAACACAAAAATATCCATTTGCTTTATCAAATTTGCTTAAGAAATGGTCAATACAAAAGGTAACCGATTATAGACAAAAGGTTACAATTGATTGTAAACAACTAATCTTACGACCTTTTAGATGTTTCTAATCAATCCAACTTGATAATCAAAAAGCGTTCTTATTACAACCACACTTTAGTTTCTTTGTTTAATCAAGAATAATGGGTAAAAACAATCATCCATAGACAAAATGATTATGACTAGTTGAATAACAATAAGTTTTTTTGACCTCTACGATTACTATCAACTAGTCAAACTTGATTAAAAAATGTCACTATGAAACTTTAGCACAACTGGATCTTAGAATCAACTTGAAATTGAATTAAAACATGTTAACACAATCACAAACTAATCACATGATAATCAACATCATTTAAGCAAGTGTATAAAGAAACTAGCCAGTCATAGCAAACATAAACATAAACTCAGAACTTTGAACATTAGAAAACATGAATAAGTAATGATTACAAATGGTGAAGTAATGATTCCCAAAGTATTGGGGTAGACTCCTTGGGGTTTTGACCTCCAAATGTGGTACTTCTGGAACTTCAAACTTTCCTGGACTTCTAAGGATGAATTTGAGAGCTAAGAGCTTTGTGTTTGATGAGTAGAGAGTTGTATTGAAGTGTGTGTCTCATATGCTCACAAGAGGTCTCTATTTATACTAGTTCCAAGGCCTAGGGTATTAATTGTTGAATTTGGCCTCTAAAGATTTAGGAAGGGACTAGATAACACCAAGAGAAGGACCTAGAATCTTTTGGATACAATGGGGAAGCTTAATGATGAAGAAATGGCAGAAACAGGTCTTCCAACCGGATCGGTCGCTAGTCCCGCCGAACCGGTTGGTCTTCTTGCAATAACCCAGCTGAATCGATTGCGGGTAGCAACCAATCGGCTGGTCCAACTTTATAGGCACTTTTTGACCACAATCCAGCCGATCCGGTTACGGGTGCGACCGATTCCGTTGGTCTTCCTGAGTGATGGAAAATCGACCTTTTTTCTTGATTCTGACTTGTAGAGCTTGGTTCTTCAATCATCTTGGTCTTCTATGGTACTTAAGATTCTGACTTGTGCTTGACATGCTTCACTGAAACGGGAATCTTCCTTTTATTGAACATTCTTTAGCTTTTCCTTCCGTTTCCCTTCACTTGGTTATAAATACTAGACAAACGTCTTTTGATGCGATTAAGCACTAACATCATACAAATATAACCAAATAACATATACAAAAGCACACATAACGCTACTAAAAATATGTACAACCTGAGCGTTATCAAATTCCCCCACACTTAAACTTTGCTTGCCCTCAAACAAATCTAGAAAATAAAATATCCACTGGTACAAAATTATGATTATGAAAAATATGATGCAAATCCACCAAGTACAAGTACGAGAGAAGATTCATCAATTTAGCTTTTAAGGGTGAAACTTCAAGCTGTTTGACAATATCCAATGATTTTCTTGCATGATTAACATTTCAAAACACCTCACGAAAAAGGAACGAAATATAAGTCACTCAATCACTCAATTTTTAGTGGAGCAATAAGATAAATCAAGCTCATTGCCCAGTCATGATTAGATTATTACCATAGGCTTGTACAAGAAACAAAACTCCACCGATGTGGCGTGAGAACCAAGCAAAAACATCTAAAGAGGACTTTTATTTGGGTTGAATGTTAGGCTTAGGGTTAAGGGTATGGATAAAGTATGGGAATGTTAATGAAATTAGTGTTAAAAGAAAAATAAAATAAAGTCTAATACCCGTGTTGCTGGCCACCAAACAATCCGCAACCAATAAATGATTATAGCTTCATTTTCTTTTTCTTCGGATTTCCACAAGTCTTCGCTTTGATTCTCCATAACAACTTTTCTTCGAACATAGCACATTGGCTAATACATTTTTCATTTTTTTTTACATAATATGGCTCATACAACTGACAAGGTGCGATCACTCATAATCATTTAAACAATCTTCTCATACCAGGTGACTAGCAACCAACTGTTTAGACATTGATAAGGGTTAGGCTAAGGTTTAAAGTGTAAAATATTTTTGTATTTTCTGGATTTATTAAAAACGAAAAGAATGGCTCAGAGGGTGTAACTAGGGGTATCTAGCGCTAAAGATGATCACTACAAATGGGTCCATGTGGGTGGTTAACTAACCGATGTGGCTAGCTAATATATCATAATATGAAAAATGGAAGGCCATTTGGGTTAAATCCTAAGGTACCTCTTTATCACACGAGTTTACTTATATCGCACGAATGCGATCTCACTGCGGTTTGGTAATGATTTACAAGTACAAGTTCTAGAACAAATAAAATCACCAACACACTCATAGCAAAAAGATTCAAGCATAAAAGATGTATGCTTTATATATAGCAGGCTAAAATCCTCACAATTTTAGTGGAAAGGGCTATAATATGTGCTAGCAAATGTTATCGATCCTAGAATGGATTGCAATATTAATCGGAACACATCTCAAATTTTCAAATATTACCAGTTTTTACTAGTGGTTTGATCCAGTTATGCTAATATATTATCCTAAAAGCGTGAAAATAACTAGATCACAAGGGCAAACAAAAATTTTAAATTTAAGCTTAAAAACTCTAATTTTTCTAACCCCCCCCCCACACCCACACACACTTAAGTTAAACAGTGTCCTCAATGTGAAAAATGAACTTCAAAGTATGGAAATAGGGAAATAGAGATAAAACCAGATATTCGAATGAGTTTTTCAGCTTAATTTTCTTTGATCCAAGCATCCACTGGAGTAATCATTACCTGGACAAAATCTTATATACAAACAAAAATAGTTTTATTACGATGCGGCATCCCCCATACTTAAGTTCAACCAAAGGTTTAAACTTTGGGGCGTGACCACAGAAAATCAAATCTGAACCACACGAGTTGCCTCCCGAGAAGCGCTTGTTTTATTAATGAGTCATCAGCCTGACTCAAATCTTCTCGAATTTACTTGGCCACAGTTGCAGCCTTGAACATCTTGAAAAGTTCGGGGACATACATGAATTCTTCAGCAGTTTCATCAATATCGCTCCAGATGAACTCAGTAGATGGTTTCCAAGGAACACTTTATGGGATTCTTCATGGAAAAGGTGCTACGAAGTTGATGGTTTCGAATTCATTTTCAGGTGAAACTGTCTCAACTGATATTTCATTCATTTGCTCCTTATCGTAGTATAATTTGATTCGGTGCCCATTAACAATAAAACTTCCACCCTATTTGTCATAAAGTTCGACATATCCGGATGGATATCCATGTTTAACGATATACGGGCCAAACCATCTCGGTTGTAGTTTAGGAGCTTTGAATTTAAATTTCATGTTGAAAAGCAGAACTTTATCTCCGGCTTTGAATTCTCTTCGAATTCGCAGCTTTTTGTCGTGATAAGCTTTTGTTCTGGCCTTATACAATTTGGAATTTTCATAAGCTTGGAGTCTCAATTCGTCGAGTTCGTGCAATTGCAAAAATCTCTTCTCTCAAGCTATTTTGAGATCGGTGTTACAGTTTCTAAGAGCCCAGTAAGCACGATGTTCAACTTCAAACGACAAATGACAAGTTTTCCCATACGGGAGTCTGTAAGGAGTTGTGTCAATAGGAGTTTTTTAAGCCGTACGAAATGCCCACAGAGCATCGTCAAGTTTCTTCGACCACACTGAAGGATTGTCCTTCACTATTTTTTCGAGTATTCTTTTAAGAGCTCTGTTGGTGTTTTCAACTTGGCCACTGGTTTGTGGGTGATAAGCTGTCGCAAATCGATGATGAACTCCATATCTTTTCATGGTTCTCTCCATTTATCGGTTACAGAAATGGGTTCCTCGATCGCTTATCAAGGCTTTGGGGATTCCATAACGAGCGAAAAGCTTTTTGAGAAAATTAACGACAACACGAGCATCGTTTGTTGGTAAAGCTTTGGCTTCCTCCCATTTGGACATGTAATCTATTGCAACGAGAATGTATTCGTATTTGTGAGATTTAGGAAATGGTCCCATGAAATCAATTCCCCAAATATCGAATATTTCACACACTTGAATGCTTGTCAATGGCATTTCGTCTCTTCATGAAAGGTTGGTAGTTCTTTGGCAAGTATCACAGTTTTGGACAAGTGTATGTGCCTCTTTGAATATTGTTGGCCAATAGAATCCAGCATCAAAAACTTTTTTAGCTGTGGTGGAAGGACCATAATGTCCCCCAGTAGGGCCATGATGACATTCATCAAGAATTTTGCGGGTTTCAGAACCAGTAACACATCTTCGGATCATTCCATCAGGGCACATTTTGAAAAGATAAGGTTCTTCCCAAAATTAATGTTTAAGTTCCGAAAAGAATTTGCTCCGTTGAGCGTAGGTTAATCCTTTTATGAGAATTCCTCCAACGAGATAGTTCGCAAAGTTAGCAAACCAAGGATCGTCGTTTTCATCAACCGTCATGAGGGTTTCATCAGGGAAGTAATCATCGATTTCTTCTTCCTTCAACTCCTCTAGATCGGGATTTTCAAGACGTGACAAGTGATCAACGGCTAGATTCTCTGCTCCTTTTTTATCTTTGATTTCGATGTCAAATTCTTGGAGTAGCAGAATCCATCGGATGAGACGCGGTTTAGCATCTTGCTTGGTGAATAGATATTTGAGTGTTGAGTGATCGGTGAACACGAATGTTTTGAAAAGCACGAGGTAAGATCGGAATTTGTCGAATGCGAAAACTATGGCCAGTAATTCTTTTTCTGTGACTGTATAATTTTGCTGAGCACCATTCAGTGTCTTTCTAGCAAAATATATTAGCCAAAAGTGTTTTCCCTCTCGTTGGCCTAAGACGGCTCCAACAGCAAAATCGCTTGCATCGCACATAAGTTCAAAGGGTAGTGACCAATTAGGTGAAACCATGATCGGAGCACTAGTTAGTTGATATTTCAGCGTTTCGAATACTTTTATGCAATCAGTATTGAAGTCAAAGACAGAATCTTTCTCAAGAAGTTTTGTCATCGGACGAGATATTTTTGAAAAATCTTTGATAAATCGGCGGTAGAAACCGGCATGTCCTAGAAAACTTCTAACGGCTTTAACGTTAGTTGGTGGTGGCAGTTTCGTGATAACGTCAATTTTTGCTTTATTTACTTCCATGCCCGCACTGGAGATTTTGTGGCCAAGCACAATTTCTTCGGTCACCATAAAGTGACATTTTTCCCAGTTAAGGACGAGATGTGCAGCTTCGCATCTTTCGAGCATTTTATCAAGATTGGAAAGACAAGCTTCAAATGAGTTTTCGAAAACTGAAAATTCATCCATGAAAACTTCCATGGAGGTTTCGAGCATGTCTTGGAATATGGCTATCATACACCTTTGAAAAGTTGCAGGTGCATTACAAAGACCAAAAGGTATACGCTGATATGCGTAGGTTCCAAAAAGGCAAGTGAAGGTGGTCTTTCTTGATCATTTGGATCGATTGGAATTTGAAAGTATCCTGAAAATCCATCGAGGAAACAAAAGAATTTATTCCCTGTTAGTCTTTCAAGCATTTGATCCATGAACGGGAGTGTAAAATGATCTTTTCTGGTGGCTTTGTTTAATTTATGATAGTCAATACAAACGCGCCAACCAGTGACAGTTCTAGTAGGAACTAGTTCATTCCGTTCCTTAGTCACAACCGTCATTCCTCCTTTCTTGGGGACACAGTGAACGGGACTCACCCAAGGACTATCCTCGATCGGGTAAATGATTCCAGCATCGAGAAGTTTGATGATTTCCTTTTTGACAACTTCTTTCATGTTGGGATTGAGTCGACGTTGACGTTCCACAACAAGTTTAATCCCATCTTCGAAATTGATTTTATGTTTGCAGAAATTGGGACTAATTCCTGGGATATCAGATGTTTTCCAAGAGAAAGCTTGTTTATGATTTTTTAGGACAGAAACTAAACTTTCTTTCTCCTTGGCCTCTTTGGCCTCGAGTAATGAAAATATGACTACTGGAAGAAGTGAGTTTTCCTCCAGGTAAGCATATTCAAGATGATCAGGGAGAGGTTTGAGAACGAGATCTGTTGGTGGTTCTTCAAGAGAGGATTTTATTCTCATCTCGTCATCGAAAGTTATTTCTTCAAAATTCTCTTCCTCTATTTCTTCCTCCTCCATATTATCTCCTTCAAACTCTACTTTCATAAAATCAACAAACTCTTTGTCAAGGTCTGTTTCATTGATTTTTTCGGAAGTAGTCATGAATGGATCAGATTCGTTAAGTAACGCATCCAATTCTTCGTCAGTGACTTCATCGATAACATCGATGTTGAAACAAGTGTCATCACTGGAACGTGGATAGCGCATTGCTTTATCAATCAGAAAGGTGATTCGATCTTCTCCTACTCCAAGGTTGAGTTCTTTTCCCTTCACTTTGATGATCGCATCAGCGGTATGTAGGAAAGGTCTTCCTAAGATGAGCGGGACTTTACTATCTTCTTCCATCTCCATGATTACAAAGTCCACGGGAAAAATGAATTTACCGACTTGAACGAGCATATTCTCAGCAATTCCAACAGGATATTGATAAAAATGATTTGCTAGTTGAATGCTCATCTTTGTCGGTTTAAGGCTGTTGTTACATAGTTTGGAATACAGCGAATAAGGCATCCAATTGATACTTGCGCCAAGGTCGGCTAACGCATCGCATTGAATATTGTTCCCGAAAGTGCATGGAATAAGAAAGCTCCCAGGATCTCCAAGCTTTGGCGGAATTTTATTTTGAACGATGGTTGAGCATTCTTCATTAAGGAAGGTAGCTGATATTTTCTCTAGCTTGCTCTTGTTAAGAAGTTCTTTCACGAATTTCCCGTAATTGGGCATTCTGGCTAAGACATCAATGAGTGGAACATTGAGTCTAACCTCTTTGATTATTTCAATGAACTTCTTATAACGCTCTTCCATTTTTTCTTTCTTAAGGCGTTGAGGATATGGAATATTTGGTGTGTACGCCTTGATAGATGGAATGGTTTTATTTTTGGTGGTTTGTGTCGGGTTGGTTTCCTCAGCTTCATCCTCACTATCTTGGGTGATAGGAGTATTTTCGTTTGGATTTGGTGGTGGATCGTACGAGAGACCACTTCTTGTGAATACAGCATTGATATGCTCATTTCTTGTTGGTGGTGGACGGTATGTTTTATCATTTGATGGTTTTGGGTTGGAATGGGTATTACATGGTAACGAACCAGATGGTCGAGCGGAATGTTGGTCAGAAAATCTGCCAAATTTGTTTTCAAGATCTTGGATAGATGCTTGATGATTTTTCTGTCCCTTCTCAACTTTAGCTTTGAGATTGAAAAACTGATTTTTGATGAAATCATTCGCAGATTTTTGAGCAGTCACAAATTCTCTCATAGTCTTTTCGAATTCGGATTCTTCCATCTTTTTGCCAGAGTTTTGTGGGGGTGGATTGTCAGTTCGAGGTTGAGAATCACGATTGTTATCCCTTGGTTGGCGGTTTTGCCAATTTCCAGAATTTCTACCGTAATAATTACCACGATATCCTCCTCCACGGTATCCTCCTTGGACATAATTCGCTTCTCCTTCGTTAGGTCCACCCATGGGTTTATCGTCGCACTCAGACGATGGGTGATTTCCTCCACAATTGTTGCATCCATCTCGCATTTCCTTCATTTCTCCTTTGATATCTTTGTATTGCGAGTCGATTTTTGAGGTTAAGGCTTCCATTTTCTCCATGAGTTTCGAGGTATCGGATTTTTCGATAAAAGCAACGGTTTTTCGAAGGGGTTTGGTTTTTGAATCTTTAGACCAATCGAGTTTGAGAAGTACTCGATCTTCGAGTAATTGGTGTGCATCGTTAGGAGTCTTATGGAGAAAAATTCCTCCGGCATCAAGGATACCTTGAGAGATTTCATCTAGTCCATGGTAAAATATTTGGATAATGGTTCCTTTGGATAGTCCATGTCCATGAAAACTACGAAGCAAATCTTTCATCCGAAGCCAAGCTTCGACAAGTGATTCGTTGGGGTTTTGTGTGAAAGCACGGATTTCTCCCATTAATCGATCAAACATGGCAGGTGGAAAGAATCAGCTTAAAAAGGCTTGCCTCATCTCCTCCTAAGTATTGATAATTCCTGGGGTCAATTCATTGTACCATACTTTTGCATCTCCGGCGAGTGATGATGGAAAAAGTTTGAGTTTGATGGCATTGACATCGGTGTCGCCATACCGGAACATGCCGCAAATTTCGATGAATTCGGCAATGTGCTTATGCGAATCGGCCCGCGCACAACCATTGAATTGGCGGTCTTTGATCATAGAAAGATGATGACCCTTCACGGTGAAGTTTTCACCAAGGTTGACAGCAACAATAGCACTCTCAGGGGTTGGTGCTACAGCTCGGTTGGTTCCCCACATGGGTTGATCGTCCGCCATGGGAAAAGGTAAATTGGTTAAAGGGTTGTAAACGACTTTGGCTTCTACAAGGTTATCAAATGGTGGGTTTAGTACACTAGGTGCATGATTTTCTAAGGGTATAAAAAAATGTGTTCTTCTTCTTCTTCGAATCAAACGTTCGGGGTTGGCAAGAGGTGAGATTGGTTATATTCCAGCTGCACGAGTGTTCATACAATGACCTAGAGAATCCAGGCAATACCTAAACACACGGACAAACAAAGAAAACAGATTTCCGGACAGACACGAGTAACCGGATCGGTTGCGAGGAGCGACCGATCGGTTAGATCAATTAGTTATGGATTTTGGCGCAAACGGATCGGTTGAGAAGACGACCGGTCGGTTGGAGCTTTCGAATTTTTTTTTAGAAATGGATTGACTAACGTTGATTCAAAACTTGCTGAAACACAATCAAATCCCCGGCAACGGCGCCAAAAACTTGAAGTGCTACATGTGTACAAGTTTTAAATTTATAAAAGACGATTTACCAATTTTACCAATAACACATACGAGCAAGTGCACTCGTCCGTTATAGCAAGATTTTGAAGGTAAGTTGGGATCGTTCGCAGGGATTTGAGTGAATCGGATTAAGAAGTCTAAATCAACTAAGGCAATCCAAAAGCATATAACAATGAAAGTAGATATAATGAAATTCAGATGATTAAAAACTACACTTGCTTAAACTAGTTTCTTATCCTTGATTAGTATGATTGTGTTAACCTCTTAACATGTTGGTTATGATAATTAGTTGGTGTACTAATCTATAGTTCTTACAAGTTAAACCTTCGTCAAGATTTTAGTTCATAAAAACAAACATTAAGTTTAACCAATCAATTCAAGTTTCATAAGTTTACTTTCACAAACTTAAACACAAAAACATCCATTTGCTTTATCAAATTTGCTTAAGAAATGGTCAATACAAAAGGTAACCGATTATAGACAAAAGGTTACAATTGATTATAAACAACTAATCTTACGACCTTTTAGATGTTTCCAATCAATCCAACTTAATAATCAAAAAGCGTTCTTACTACAACCACACTTTAGTTTCTTTTTTTAATCAAGAATAATGGGTAAAAATAATCATCCATAGACAAAATGATTATGACTACTTGAATAACAATAAGTTTTTTCGACCTCTACGATTACTATCAACTAGTCAAACTTGATTAACAAATGTCACTATGAAACTTTAGCACAATTGGATCTTAGAATCAACTTGAAATTGAATTAAAACATGTTAACACAATCACAAACTAATCACATGATAATCAACATCATTTAAGCAAGTGTATAAAGAAACTAGCCACTCATAGCAAACATAAACATAAACTCAGAACTTTGAACATTAGAAAACATGATTAAGAGTCTTACAATGCTTGGAAAAAGATTACAAATGCTGAAGTAATGATTCCCAAAGTGTTGGGGTAGACTCCTTGGGGTTTTGACCTCCAAATGTGGTACTTCTGGAACTCCAAACTTTCCTGGACTTCTAAGGACGGATTTGAGAGCTAAGAGCTTTGTGTTTGATGAGTAGAGAGTTGTATTGAAGTGTGTGTCTCATATACTCACAAGAGGTCTCTATTTATACTAGTTCCAAGGCCTAGTGTATTAATTGTTGAACTTGGCCTCCAAGAAGTTAGGAAGGGACTAGAATACACCAAGAGAAGGACCTATAATCATTTGGATACAATAGGGAAGCTTAATAATGAAGAAATGGCATAAACAGGTCTTCCAACTGGATCGGTCGCTAGTCCAGCCGATCTGGTTGGTCTTCTTGCAATAACCCAGCCAAATCGGTTGCGGGTGGCAACCGATCGGCTGGTCCGACTTTATAGGCACTTTTTGACCACAATCCAGCCGATTCGGTTGCGGGTGCAGTCGATTTGGCTGGTCTTCCTGAGTGATGGAAAATAGACCTTTTTATTGATTCTGACTTGTAGAGCTTGGTTCTTCAATCATCTTGGTCTTCTATGGTACTTAAGATGCTGACTTGTGCTTGACATGCTTCACTGAAATGGGAATCTTCCTTTAATTGAACATTCTTTAGCTTTTACTTCCGTTTCCCTGCACTTGGTTATAAATACTAGACAAAGGTCTTTTGATGCGATTAAGCACTAAGATCATACAAATATAACCAAATAACATATACATAAGCACACATAACGCTACTAAAAACATGTACAATCTGAGCGTTATCAAAATGCACCCGACGGCGTCATAGACAAAGGGCGACGCCGTCCCTATTATTGCGATGGCTCAGAAGTAAAATTGCTATTTTGTACCTGACGGCGCCAGGCTTTGAAGAGTAGGGCGTCACGAAGACCTTTTCCCTCAGACGGCCTAGATCAAGATTCAGACGGCGTCAGAAGTTGAAGCTGACGGCGTCACAACCACAACGTGACGCCGTCCCAAATTTGACTTGGTCAAGATGAAACCCTAATGGCGGCGATCCGACGGCGTCACAATTAAAGAGTGACGCTGTCGCAGTTGTAACTCTATATATAGAATTCGATTTTCAGACTTTTAGAGAGGTAGATTTGTGGAGTAAAAACCTAAAATGATTTTGGTTTGTCTTGGGCAGTATTTTAGGGTTCTCATACCCTATTTTACAACAAGATAAGTTATTTAATTCATTGATTTCATTATGTCTTCGATTGTATGTGTGTGTGCTTGCATGTCTACCATGTCCGGCTAATTTACTTGTGTGTTTACCTAGATCCATGAAACTTAGTTATTAATTATTGATTGGTTGTCTCTTATCTTAATTGTAATTGGCTTAGGATTGCAAGAGGCCATCGTTGTGTTTTTAATGCTTGAGTAATCTTTGTGAACCTTAGTTTATGATCACCTAAAGTAATTATAGGCTAAAAATCTAAAGATAACCTTAGAGTTAGTTTATTAATCCTAGAGATGTTGTAGGCAATAACCTTAAGGTATTCTCAAAGAGTTAGGGAGAAAAGCATACCCTACGAACTTAGAAGACACAACGCGTTAAGAATAAGGATGTGACAATTCAACCATCAATAAAAGATAACTAGGGAGCAATAGTATCTAGGTAGACATATTTTTAATCATCATATGAACACACATCAATAGACATAGACTACCCCTTAGATTAGATAATTAGATAAGTAGAGTAATTGGTAGAAGTACCACCCCCCAAATCCAATACCCCGAGATCATACCTTTCAATTTTCTAAAAAATATATAAAAAAGATTAAAAAAATATCTTCCTCAACCCCAACCTTAGCGTAGTAATTTCTCACTAGCATTCGTATTCCCCTAGAGAACGATATCAATCCCGAGGCTTACCCTAATACTACACTACAACGATTAGGTTCACTGCCTAGGTGGCTGAAAAACTTGCTCGAAGAAAAGGAAGTTTCCTTTGACCCCGAACGCGCGTTGTACGCGTATCATTTTTTTCTTTAAATTTATGTATGTTTGTTTCAAGTTATCTAGAGTTTAGCGAGTCGAGTCTTGGCTTAGCAACGCCATGCTTTTCATGCTTGTAACATAAGATTTTTGACTTGCCACCACTAAATATCGCATATCCAACAAAACCCTTGTTTCCCTACCGTAAGCCTAACGTTACAACACTTGCAAAGACTTCTTAGATAGTTGTTCCTAGGTGCTTATGCCAAAGCTGTGGAGTTTTGATCTAGTCTCAAGCCTATGGTAATCTATGTACTATGCCAGGTAATGAGTGTTTAACTTCCATTTCCATTTATTATATTTCATATAAACCCGAGAGATGAGAGAATCCAAACACCCCTTGTGAGGTGCTAGTATATAATTTCCGTGCATGTTATGACTATTGCGGTGCTTTTACTTGTTATGAATTATTCTAAACCCATGCTTCATGCCCCCTAACTTATAAATTGATTGGCCAAAAGCACATTTGCTTGAGGACAAGCAAATACCAAGTGTAGGGATATTTGATAAGGATTTAAAACGTACACTTTGAAGGGGTCATTTAAGCCCGTAATCGACCACTTTTATATCCGTTACTGCTTAATTTCGAGCCTTTTCACGTTTTAGGTCTCTTGGAAGCTAAATGCTGGAATAATGCACATTTTGACGAAAAGGAGCGAATACATGAAGAAAATGGCAAAGTCAAGATCGAAGCCACTCAAGCTACTAAAACTAAAGCAGACGGCGTCCCAATCAAAGGGCGACGCCGTCCCTCTTTACAGACTTGATAAAAACATGCACCAGACGGCTCAGTGGAATTTTTGTTCGTACAACCTGACGGCGTCAGGATTTGAAGAAGAAGGGCGTCACTCAGACTTTTCATCTCAGACGGCCCAGATCCAGAACCAAGACGGTGTCCCAACTGAAGACTGACGGCGACATAACTCTAAGGTGACGCCGTCTCATCGATGACTTGGCCAAGACGAAAACCCTAATGACGACGAGCTGACGGTGTCCCACCTATAAGGTGACGCCGTCGTACTTGTAAATCTATATATAGAATTCGATTTTTCTGCATTTTGAGAGGTAGACTTTTGAAGTAAAAACCCTAAACATTTGTAGTCCGATTTGGACAGTATCATAGGGTCCCAAACCCTATTTTACACATCGAGTTAAGTATTTTAATCCAAAGTATCATTATGTATTCCATTGATTGTGTGTATGCTTGCTTGTTTAACATGTCTAGCTAAATTTCTTGTGTGTTTGCTTAGATCTATGAAACCTAGTTATTGATTATTGTTAGGTTGTTTTGTTATCTTAATTGTGATTGGCTTAGGAGTGCAACTAGGCATCATTCGTTGTGTTTAATGCTTGAATATTCTTTGTAAAAGTGAGGCTTATGAATAAAATAGTTTAAGGACTTACAGATTTTGTAGGCTAAACCCAAAGGTAACCTCAAAGAGTTAGGGCACACGCATTCCCTACGATCTTAGGAATACAACGCGATTAAGATAAGTTGTGACAATTCAACCAACCAATAAAAGATAACTAGGGAGTAATAGTATCTAGGTAAACACATTTTTAATCATCATACGAGCACACATCAAACAGACATAGCTACCCGTAGTAATAGATAATTAGATAAGTAGAAGTAATCGGTAGAAGTACCACCCCCAAACCAATTGCCCCAAGATTTTACCATTAGCTTTCTAAAAAACCTATAAAAGATTAAAAAAAAGAATCATCCTCAACCCCACCTTAGCGTAATACATTTCCTGCTAGCATTCCTATTCCCCTAGAGAATGATATCAATCCCCGAGGCTTACCCAATACTACAGTACAAAGATTAGGTTCACTACCTAGGTGGTTGGAAAACTTGCTCGAAGAAAAGGAAGTTCCTTTGACCCCGAACGCGCTTCGTACACACATCACTTGCAATACATACAGACGACACAGGTGGAATAGAAGTAGAATTGGAACGCGAAGAGATAGAGGGTTCCGATACAGTTACAGATGAAACACACATGTTAATCATTTTGGGTATCCATTTAAATCCATGTATATTTTGGAACCATCTCTGCCAAGTCCAACTAGTTTGTGCTTTGGTCTTAGTGAATGCACTAGGTGATATTCTCTTCCTAGAAGGTGATGAGGGTTCTATGGGTACATCAATGATATTCTCAGAAACTATAGAAGGCGGTTTACCTAGCACAGACTTAGAAGCGTTAGTGGGCCTAGAGGTAATTCCATTTCTATGTTTCCGCTTACGAGATAAGATATATTTAGCAACACAATTATCATGACAACCAGAAAACATGCTTGTACGACAAACAATTCAAGATGCTTCAAACATAACATTCAAAGTACTTGATAAGGATTTAAAACGTACGCTTTTAGGGGGTCATTTAAGCCCTAAATCGAACACTTTTATATCCGTTATTGCTTAATTTCGTTCATTTTCACTTTTTAGGTCTCTTGGAAGCATAATGCTGGAATGAAGCATATTTGGACGAAAAGGAGCAAATACATGAAGAAAATGGCAAAGTCAAGATCGAAGCCACTCAAAGCTGATCAACAGTACCTGACAGCGTCACAATCAAAGGGCGACGTTGTCCCTCAATGATGACTTGATCAAAACATGCACGCGACGGCTCAGTGGAAATTTTGGTCACATAACCTGATGCCGTCACGCCTT
The DNA here is from genome assembly GCA_019973895.1 of Chrysanthemum seticuspe. Classification (NCBI taxonomy): domain Eukaryota; kingdom Viridiplantae; phylum Streptophyta; class Magnoliopsida; order Asterales; family Asteraceae; genus Chrysanthemum; species Chrysanthemum seticuspe. The sequence continues at coordinate 162,583,407 of BPTQ01000004.1, forward strand.
AAAGAAGAAGGGCGTCACTCACAGTTTTCAACTCAGACATACCAGATCTAGAATCAAGACGACGTCCCAACTGAAGACCGACGGCGTCACAACTCTAAAGTGACATCGTCCCATCGATGACTTGGCCCAGAAAAAACCCTAATGACGGCGAGGTGACGGCATCCCATGCAAAAGGTGACGCCGTCGCAGTTGTAAATCTATATATAGAATTCGATTTTTCTGCATTTAGAGAGGTAGACTTTTTGAGAAAAAACCCTAAATCGTTTGTAGTCCGAATTGGACAGTATCTTAGGGTCCCATACCTTATTTTACACATCGAGATAAGTCTTTTAATCCAAAGTAACATTATATCTATCCCGAATTCGATTGATTGTGTGTATGCTTGCTTGTTTACCATGTCTAGCTAAATTTCTTGTGTGTTTGCTTAGATCTATAAAACCTAGTTATTGATTATTATTAGGTTGTTTCTTTCTTAATTGTAAATTGGCTTAAGAGTGCAACTAGGCATCATTCATTGTATTTAATGCTTGAATATGCTTTATGAATGTGTGGCTTATGATCGAAATAGCTTAGGCTTGCCGACTTCGTATGTGATAAACGAGAGATAACCTCAAAGAACTAGGGGGCACGCATACCCTACGACCTTAGGAATACAACGCGTTAAGATAAGGTGTGACAATTCAACCGACCAATAAAAGATAACTAGGGAGTAATAGCATCTAGGTAAACACATTTTTAATCATCATACGAGTACACTTCAATTAGACATAAGAATACCTGTAGTAATTAGATAAATTAGATAATTAGACAAGTAGAAGTAATCGGTAGAAGTACCAACCCCCAACCAATTGCCTCGAGATATTTACCTTAGCTTTTTAAAAAACCAATAAAAAGATAAAAAAAAATCACCCTCAACCCCCACCTTCTCGTCATACATTTCTTACTAGCATTCTTATTCCCCTAGAGAACGATATCAATCCCCGAGGCTTACCCAATACTACACTACAATGATTAGGTTCACTGCCTAGGAGGTTGAAAAACTTGCTCGAAGAAAAGGAAGTTTCCTTTGACCCCGAACGCACTCCGTATGTGCATCAAGTTTTTGGCGTCGCTGCCGAGGAATAGAATAGCTAGTTAGATCTCTATCTCGTTTAGGTTCCCTTGCTTGATTCTTATCAAGTAAGATTTTTTTTTCCATTTTCATTAGCTTCCTTGTAGTCTATCCCTTCTTTGTGTCTTTGTTCGTAACCCCATCATTTTTCATCATGAAAGGTGATAACCCACCACCAATTGACTCGCCAAGAGGCCGTACTCTTGGTGAATACTCTAGAATGAGCCATCAAGGCTATAGGAACACCATTGAGCTCCCCGATCAAGCTCAAACTACGGCCCTGTGATCCGACACCATCTGGTTGGTGCAATACGGATGTGCATTCCACGGACTTCATTCCAAAGATCCTAATTAGCATCTCAAGGACTTCCTTAAAATTGTTGACTCCATCGACCTTGATGGTACCACTCGGGAGACCACGCGCTTGCGTCTCTTCCAATTTTCTCTACGGGACCAAGCTAGTAATTGGCTTGAGCGACTTCCCGCCGGATCCATCTCAAGTTGGGATGATCTCACCACTCATTTCCTAGCGCAATTTTTCCCATCGAGGAGAACTACCAAACTTAGGAATGATATCTTGACTTCCAACAACGTCAAGGTGAAACTCTCTACGAGGCGTGGACTCGATTCAAGGACTTACTCCATAAAGTCCGTCATCACAGCATCGATCTTTGGCTTCAAGTCCAAATCTTTTATGATCATATCAACTTCTCAACTAGGCAAACCATCGACCAAGCGGCGGGTGGCAAACTTAGTGAACTTACCGCGGAAGAATCGTGGGGTACAATAGAGGATCTTGCCCTCTATGACAACGAATGTTGGAATGACCCCCAGAGTTGCCCAAAACCGTCAAGGAAATCTCCTTGCCTCCCATTGACTCACAACCTTCCAATCATAGGTTGCTCGAACTTGAAGATCAATTAAAATACCTAATGAGCTCCTACGAGAATCCTAAGTCTTCACGCCAAGTGAACAAGGTCTCTTCCTTGTGTGAGATATGTAGTGGTCCCCATGACACTCGTACTTGCACGAGACTCCCCGAACAAGCTTCCGTGGACTACGCATCCTCGCGTACCAATGGAATGGGAGGGAGATTCCCCATAACACCCGGACCTAGGACTTTCAACGATGCCCGAGAAGCATGGAGTGGCAAACCCAACTAGAATTTGGGTCAAACCAAAGAATTCACCTCTAACGAATCCCTATGGTCCCACTCTCATGGCCCTAGTCAACAAAACATAGAAAGGATGATGCAACACCTAGTTACATCCCAAGAAGCTCAAATAGTCAAGCTTTCGGACCGCTTTAACCAATAACAAGCCGAGATGGATAGGAAGATAGATAATCTTTTGAAAGCCATGACCAATAGTGATAGGAAGACCACCGAAAAGGTTAACGCCATCTCGAATCATTCTCCCAAAGCTCCCGGTATTAAGATTAAGGACCCAAGAAAGTACTTCGAAACTAGGGACCCGTCTTCATCCAAGCATGTTCACTTCGTCAATGCCATCACCTTAGTGAAACCAAATAGGAATAGTGACGAAGCGATCCATGAGACGATACTTGAGGTTAGTGAGACTCCTAAGGATGAATCAACCAACGAAGTAGACGAAGTAGGTGATGAATACTTCAATAAGTTTCCTACGAAAGAGGAACTTTCATGCCACCCCCACCTAGTACGCGACCTTCGTCACATGTATGTTAGGAGAAGCCCACAAATCATCTTTGGAAATCCTAGAAATCTTAACATACCATGTTGTATAAGACATCTTTTCGTGGCAAAGGCCTACATTGATCGTAAATCCCCAATAAACATCATGACTAGCACATACTATAATTGGGTGATGAAAAAACCTATCCCAAATAGGCAAGACCCCAACGATCCTAGAGTTAGTTGTAATTTCTTTGGTAGAGTTAAGGGATTGCCCGTCTATGTAGGTAGCTTCACGTACCTTACAGATTTCATGATTGTGGAGGATATTAGTACGACCACAGATCCTAGCTTGTCCCATGTAGTTCTAGGAAAGCCATTCATAGAAAACATCGGGATGACTTATGATCTGTCGTTAGGAATAGTTAGATTCAATGATGAGACCGATGACATAGCTTACCAAATGCCATTTAAGATTGAGAAATTTTCATCACTATGCAATGATGAAAAGGAACTTAAGCTATCGGTCTACTATAGGAATGAGGAGGATAAGAAGAGAAGAGTAGACTATGTGATGAATAAGATATTTGGGTTCTATAAAGATTGTTTGAAATTAGGACCGGAATATAGAACAAATTGGGGAGAAGATGACTTCTTAGAAAGATGCACGATAGGACATAACTATACCATGGAAAACCCCAATAGAGATCGTCATGAGGAAGAAGAAGATGGTAAGGAAGTCATGAAGGAGCACGACTTCGAGTCTAGCTACAAGACTCATAAATAAAGAAAAGCGCTTCGTGGGAGGCAACCCATGCTTAATTGTTTGCTTGTTTTGTGTCTTATATCTTTTTCATTATTGTTTATTCGCAGGTTAGACTTTGTGAAAATGCTTTATTTTGTCTTTAACCTCGTCTTAATTACATATAAAGGTATTTTACAAAAAGATAAGTGTAGGGAAGATCACATACGTTTTTTAAGAACATGAACATGAGAATTACAATTAGTGAAATTGATATATGTGTATGTTTGTTAGAGTCAAATGATTGTATCGAGTCATAATGGGTGTTTTGCAGGAATTTTTTAGGTTTAAAAGATGTAATAGCTTAGGCTTATGAATGGCTTATGAATGAAATAGCTTAGGCTTGCCGACTTTGTATGTCATAAACGAGAGATAACCTCAAAGAACTAGGGGGCACGCATACCCTACGACCTTAGGAACATAACGCGTTAAGATAAGGTGTAACAATTCAACCGACCAATAAAAGATAACTAGGGAGTAATAGCATCTAGGTAAACACATTTTTAATCATCATACGAGCACACTTCAATTAGACATATGACTACCCGTAGTAATTAGATAAATTAGATAATTAGACAAGTAGAAGTAATCGGTAGAAGTGCCACCCCCAACCAATTGCCGCGAGATATTTACCTTAGCTTTCTAAAAAACCAATAAAAAGATAAAAAAGAATCACCCTCAACCCCCACCTTCTTGTCATAAATTTCTTACTAGCATTCCTATTCCCCTAGAGAACGATATCAATCCCCGAGGCATACCCAATACTACACTACAACGATTAGGTTCGCTGCCTAGAAGGTTGAAAAACTTGCCCCGAACGCGCTCCGTACGCGCATCAGTACTCAAAGATTCAACATTCGTTACATCACTTTTTCAATTACATTCATCTAACGCAATATCTAAAGTAGGTGCAACATGTGTTTTATTCAAAGTCTTAGTGTGTTCTTCTACTTCAGGGGTCTTTACTGGTCTTCTCTTACGTTGCAACTTCCTATTCTTCTTGTTTGTGCTCTTAAGTTGTGAAGTACTAACGCTAGGATTAGAGGCAACTACTCCTGTAGAAGTGGAAGGAATCATATTAATATCTTGAGGTTTGTCAGTAGGCTTCCTAGTGTCAATTTTAAACATTCCAGGAGCAAGAACATTTGTGTTACTAGACTTATCATTCTCATATTTCCCCAACTTCTGTTTCAACTCAATGATAGTGTGTAACAAATCTTGATTTTCAGAGCGTATGTTTCCATTAGCACTTAAGACTTCACAAGTGTACACAAGATGATCATCAAGATCTTTTGACGTTTTTGCACGTGTCTTTTTTAGCAATTTAAATATGTTATCATATTTTGTTTTAACTTTTGCAATTTCTTGTTCATATTTAAAAATCTGACATTTCAAAGACGCGTTTTCCTCATCCAGTCGTTCGAGTTTTGGTTCAAAAGTTTTATCACCCGACTGTTAAAGTTTGTTTTGCAAAGCAAGTTCTCGATTATTACAATCTTTTTGACACCATTGAAGACGACGTGTTACGACTGAAAGTTCATTTAACAAACGCTCATTTTCAGCTTTCAAAGTTTCTATTTGAAACAAATTATCAACAATATCAACAGAATCAACAGCAATATTATCAAAAGCAGAGGAAGCAGTATAATACAACACAATTGATATGGTATCAGCACATATAACATCTTCCAAGAGTCGATCAACATGATTTCAAAAAAAATCTTCTTTTTGGTTTTCAAAATCCATGCCTCTATTTTATTGAAAATTGTTTTCATTTATCCAATTTCTTTCTGAAGATCCCGTTCCCAATATGTTGCACACATATGTAAATTTCGAACATGTTGTAAAAGGTGTTTTTGAAAAATGTTTCTTTGATTTCTGGCATAAAGCGATTGAAAAGTCTCAGCTTTTATTTCTGAATTAAGTTCAATTTCACGTTTCAAAAGTTTAATGTCAGACATGAATGTATCAAAATATTTAAGAAGTTGACATCTTTCGGGTAATGGTGTGATTTCACTAAAAGAAGGTAAAGAACCATTAATTTGTGCAACTGGTTTAATGGGACTGACATCAGAAGAGGACTCATTAATCAGTGTGATAACCCAAGGTGTGTTTGTTTTATCCTGCTGTGGACCAAAAGTTATGAGAGGTCTTTTTGAGTAATCAAAAGGTTTGTTATATTCAACTTTTCCATTTTCAATCGACTCTCATCTTCTGCATCCCATTCCTCTTCATGATTATATTCAACAACACGCACAATAGTGTAACACCCCCAAATCTCGGTACAGCGGAAGACTTAATCAAGTTTTCAGGGAGTTACGACTGGATTGGTATCTCACACAAGTATAGCAAAGAAGATAGTCATTTTCATTCAAAACCAATCCCAAATTTAAATATTTAAAACATTAATCCAAAAGTATAAATATTAGGCCCAAAACATGATTTAATAAAATAGGTCCCCATAATTTATTAGAGTCAAATATGATCCTTGAACCATGCCTCCTTGCCAAGCTTCCACTGAACACGTATTCCAAACATCATTTAAATACCTGAGAAAACATGCCAAAAGGTCAGCTTACGCTGGTGAGTTCATAGGTTTAAGTTCAATAAAATATAGTGGACCTGTAGGAGTTGATTTGCTATGCGAGACTTAAGATAGATATACATCCTTCACAAACCGTTTCATATCCGAAATCACAATCCATATCACGCATCCAGAGATCACACGGGCCCAGCGACTCTAGTCCAGCACTGTCGTAGCAAAGTCTAGAACAATTGCTAACCCCGGACTAGGTCGAGGTAGAAGTCTACTCTTAGCTAGGCAACAGTTATAGCAATTAGGATTGCTACCCTAGTTTAAGGCAACGACTACCACACATCTATCTAAACAGTCAAGCACATAAGCAAATCCAAATAGTTTTAAAGGTCCAAAAACAGTAGCATGATTCTCACCCCAATTTAGTTAAAAACGTAGATAAAAATGGGGCTATGAAACTCACCTCAAGCAAGCAACGCACAAATAAACACTAGCAGAAGATAACAGGTAATCACGGCTCAGCAACTATCGACTCAGCACAACCTATTAATGTAAACCAAATTTAATATGTATTTCCCAAAATCAACGTTATCTATCCCAATGTATTCCATTTCGTTATTTCCAAAAATGTCTCGTTTCACCGTTTAGTCCTAGTGTTTGGTATCCTCATGTGGGTGTATCGAATCAATATGATGCCATTAATGCACTCAAACAACCAATATGTGACTCAATGCAACACAATGAGACATCTAAGCGATAAGCTCCATAGTTCAATAAGTTTCAGAATAAATAGTAGCCCTTATCAAATTCGTCAACTCGATAAACTCAATTATTTATTTGTGTCGCTTATTATCCCATAAACCGGTCGCATCCTAAAGAGTCATAAGGATATTTCACCTATTAATAAGGTTACCCAACGTACCTAGCGGGCTCTTATTAGATTCGTCAACCTAATAAGTCCGCTACCCACGTGGAGCAACACTATTAATGTTAGGTTATCCGTAACCCATGCACACAACGAAAGTATATAAATTCTTGATACTAGTATTAAATGCCCATAATTGGCATATTTCGATAAACGTGCACTCGAAACATTAATTACTTATTTATTATAAAACATTTCCATTTTTAGTCGTTAGTTTCTATTTAAAATAGTAAATAACAAGATAAGTCTTGTTATCGATATTTTTGGTATAAAAGTCTTTTTATTATTAATGTTTCATAGTTTATTAGCATTTTCATATATACATTTCGTCAAATTCCAATATTAGTTTCATATTGTTATTCGTTTCGAGTCCACAAGCACGAGTCATGACTTCTCGGCTTTTAATCAATCAATAGTCCAAACTATACTAAAGTCCATGTTACGGCGTTGTCGGGGTCAACTATTGACTTATTAGTCAAAGTAACACCGACGTTGCTCAAAGTTGACAATATATATATCAAGTCCAAGTAAAAGTCATAATAGCGCAATTCAATCCCAAATCAACTCAAATCAATCTCGCCAACCAATCAACCAACCAACCATACCCGAAACCAATGTTATGACCCTAATGGTCATGACACGGTCACGGTTAAGACCACGTGAACCAAACAAGCTCTAGAAGCTTTTCGGCTCCACGCGTCTCATCCAAACACCAACAATATCAACCAACAAGCTACCACGACAACTCGACCCGGACCCTTGGTCCTTGAGGGTCACGTACACCATCACCCACGACCCCATCGTGGGTCTTGGTGGTCGTACGCCCCATGTCTCACATCCAAACACTCCCAAATCAATACCACAACATCCAAACACAATCAATCAACCTCTAATCACTAACCAAACATCAAACCCATCATCTATTCCTAATCAAAAACATAAAACTTGACCTAAAATGCAAAAACTCAACAATATGATTGTAACACCCTAGGCAAATCCCACATCGGCTGTGGCCTGGAGAGATGCTGGGCTCATAAGATAACATTCGCCTTACAATGACACAACGCGTTTTGTGGTCTACTGCGGGTGGAGTTCTTAGGAACTGGCAGTTAAGCGTGCTCATGTGAGAGTAGTACTGGCTTGGGTGACCTGCCGGGAAGTCTTCAAATGAGGCCACAAAAACAAAGCCGTGAGCCTGCGGGCAAAGCGGACAATATTGTGGTCAAAAAAGGCGGGGTGTTACAAGTGGTATCAGAGCCAGGTTGAGCCGTTCGGGATGGTGGGGCAAACCTCATCGAGGACGATGAGTCCCTAAGGGGGGGTGATTGTAACACCCTAGGCAAATCCCACATCGGCTGTGGCCTGGAGAGATGTTGGGCTCATAAGATAACATTCGCCTTACAATGACACAACGCGTTTTGTGGTCTACTGCGGGTGGAGTTCTTAGGAACTGGCAGTTAAGCGTGCTCATGTGAGAGTAGTACTGGCTTGGGTGACCTGCCGGGAAGTCTTCAAATGAGGCCACAAAAACAAAGCCGTGAGCCTGCGGGCAAAGCGGACAATATTGTGGTCAAAAAAGGCGGGGTGTTACAAGTGACCATAATACCCCTCAAGCCAATAATTGTGAAATTCGTAAAATAATCAAGCTCGTTAAATACGTTAAGCACTTAATCTATACCCCTCAAGCCAATAATTGTGAAATTCGTAAAATAATCAAGCTCGTTAAATACGTTAAGCACTTAATCTATAAATGATTTACAAAAGACATTGATAATAAAGACTTACACCTATGTTTACAAAATAAATATAACACAATATAAAGTCACTTGGACCTAATAACATGTACAAGTTGCTAGAGATTTAAATTAAGCAAATAAACTAAATAAATATGGTAAATTGAAGAGATTGATTTGGTCATTTATTTTTTTCCTAATCTCAGCCAAAACTCACGCCATTTACTCCCCTGACTCCCCATTTATTCTCAATTATCCTCCCATTTTTTTTGTAACTTACATCTACACTTTCAAAATTCATAAAAACCTAGACCTCTAAACAAAAGTGACGGCATCTCTTTTATACCTCATTTTTTTTTCGACATCAAGGCTGCAAAAAGGAAGGGGTTATAATTTTTCGAAGGTGGTGTTGAGCGTGGTTATTGGTTAGAAGCTGCTGTGGTCGTGGCTCATGGAGGCTGGTCGTAGCATTTGGTTCGAAAGGATTGAGGTCGTGGATTAGCAAGTTGCATGGTGATGGTGGTGATCGATCTCGGCTACGAGTTGTGGTGACGTGAGGTTTTGGTTGATTCGTTTCCTTTGAGCCGTTCCATTGTCCTTGAGGTACTCTAGTTTCGCCCTTGTGCCTCTAACCTACGAGTTATATATATATACACGTATATGAAACTTGAAGCATAGAACTAATCTTTGTTGCGTTAATCACAAGTAAACAAATAATATATAATAACGATCACATATACAACGGAAGCATATGGCGTCAACCTCATTTATATTTTAGAAATGAAGCTGGTCATTTGGTACGTATATAATGAAGCTAGTCATATAATGAAGCTGGTCATTGGTAATATAATGAAGCTAGTCATTTCGACCTCATTTCTCTTCGAGTACATATGATATATATATATAATGAAACTGGTCATGTAGGACGTTTTTCTTATGGCAACTAAAATACGGCTAGAACCTGGCTCTGATACCACTTGTAACACCCCGCCTTTTTTGACCACAATATTGTCCGCTTTGCCCGCAGGCTCACGGCTTTGTTTTTGTGGCCTCATTTGAAGACTTCCCGGCAGGTCACCCAAGCCAGTACTACTCTCACATGAGCACGCTTAACTGCCAGTTCCTAAGAACTCCACCCGCAGTAGACCACAAAACGCGTTGTGTCATTGTAAGGCGAATGTTATCTTATGAGCCCAGCATCTCTCCAGGCCACAGCCGATGTGGGATTTGCCTAGGGTGTTACAATGATACACCACATGATACCAAATCACTAGCTACATGTTTATTTAAGTGTTAATTAGATTTAATCCCATGTTTAAACCAAAAGCCCTAAATTTTTCATTATGGTCGAACCATAATCAAACCATACGTGGCTTCAAAAGGCCAAAACAAACATGACCCATGTTCCATTTACCTTTTCCAAGCCCGATCTACAATATTGGATGAAAACCCTAAAATTACGAATCTTAATTTCAAGATTTGGAGGTGTTAATGTAGGCTTTTGTGAGAGTTTTATATATGGATGGAAAGAGGAAAGAGAGATCTATCTAATGGTGGTGGAGGTGTAAACTCACTCGCCGGATTTTGGCTAGAATGTGGCCAGATGTGGGCAGCCAATGGTGGTGGTTAGGGTTAGGGTTTTTAATTATTGGAAAAGAGAGAGAATAGAGAGAGAAAGGTGTGTTTGTGTGTGTTTTTAGTGAGAGAAAGGGGTAGTAAAAGTGAGGGTGAGTGCGTTTATTTATTTTTGTCTAGGGACTAAATAATAAAAGAGAGGGAGGGGAGGGGGCGCCGGCTAGAGGGAAAAAGGAGGGGTCGGGGCCGTCATTTTGCGTAAACTATCCCGTTTACCCATTCCCGAGCTCATATCTTGTCCCCCGAGTGTCCCAGGATATTCATTCAACTTTCTATTATCGTTATTTATGTTTTTCCACGAGTTTGACTATTTATTTGTAAATTTTCGAGTTACGGTCTAAAGGTTACATTTTTTCTCGTTTTAGGCTTTTATAGTGCCGAATCGAATAGTGCCTATCAAAAAGAGTTAAAACTCACACGATAACTCATCCGATAATAAAATAAATCATAAAAACCAATAAACGATATCAAATCAAGTCATGGTCGATAAAAATAGTGATAAAGGCAAAAGCTCGGTTTAGTTTAACGTAATGCGGTTACCTAAAATAGACTCCCTAAATTGCCAGTTGTCACAAATAGATTCATCAAGCATATGTTTGACACTATACAACTTTGGATTTGCCTTGAATGCTCTATGGAAAAAACGTGGTTTGTTATCAGCAAGATCTGGCCCATATCCATATGGATTTGGCTTTAATGTGAACTTTTGAATCGTAGTGATTGACTCACCATGTTTACAAACAACATTTTGAAACTCTTTGAGTTTGTTTTGTAAATCGACAATTTCATCAAGATAGAGATCTATTCGTTTCCTTGAAGTTTGTTTGAATTCTGAAAACTCGTTTTGACACGATGACAACTCAGACTTGGCTTTTTGAGTTTCCGAAGTAAGAGTGTTAACGTGTTGTTTATGTTCAAATTTTTGTTGTTCTATTTGAGAAATCAAATCATTTTTGGATACAACTAAATCACGTATCTGTTTTTCTAAAGATTGTTCCTTTTGGTATGACTTTTGAAAAGTGACTTCAAAACTATATTCACGTTTCTCTTTCGTTTCAAAATTTTTGAGTTGTACTTTATAGTATTCAATATCCTTAGTCAATAGTGCCACTTTTTCACGAAGATTATTGTTTATCTCATTGCACTTCTCCAATTGAGATTGGGTGGTCAAAAATAAGGTCATGAGCTCTAGATCGGGATTAGATGAAGGTTCATTTTGTTCAACGTGAGTATCAACACATTCATCATTTTGATCGTCAAATGTAACCCCGGGGCCAACTTGATTATCAAAGGTAACCAAAAGGTCATCTTGATCATCAAATGTAACTACTGGATCCATTTGTTTATCTTCCTGATGAGATGTAGATGGCTCATGTTGAACACTCTATTCCTCGTCAGATGCAGATGCAGGCGGAAATATCATATCATGTATAAGACATATGGTTGTATCCGGTACCTGCGACAAGCCGTCAGTGTCACACACTAGACCTGTGTCACTCATGTGGAGTTCTTGCATGTTGGCCATCAACATTACAGCTGCGTTAGCTTGCAAGTCTTCCATGTCATCATTGGAATCTGCATTGGCCATGAAGCTCTGTTCTTTGTTGGTAAGTGTTCCACCAGCTTCATCTTTGAGAGCCAAGAGTAAAGCCTCCTTACGATAAGCACTGCCTCTTGTTCTCGGTTTTGGACAAGCATTTCCCAGATGACCCTTCTCGTTGCAGTTGTAGCATCTAAGACCAGTCTTCCCATTCTGAATGTTTCCCTGATCAACAATCTGAACCCTTTGTTGTGGAGCAACCATGTTATTCCTTCCAGAAGCATTGAAGCCTTTTCCACTACCCATGTAATTACCACTTCCCACTTGACGACCATTGTTTCTGTTTTGAACCTCAACCCTTCCATTGTTAACAACTGCTTGATTCCTTGTGTTAGATGAGGTACGAATACGATTTTTGGATTTGTTAGAAAATCTCCCAAAGGCACGAGCAATTAACAAAAATCCTTTATTCAACATATCGAAAGCCTCGGCATCCTCATTCGGTGTCTCACTGTAAAGTGTTGAATCGGAGTTGTTGTTGTAAGGAACTAGTTGAGTTTCTTGTGATTGCTGTGATGGATCATAAGGTGTAATCTGGGCTGATTGTGGTGTATTATTAAAGACAGTAGGCAGCAGTGGATAACAAGCTTGAGTGAACATAGCAAGTGTATTTGCATTTAGTAAAGGTGCATTAACTCTACGGAGAGCTTTATCTTTATCCACTTCCTTTTGATGGTGCTTCAAGTAGTCATACAACAACCTGTACTTTGCCTTGTGAAGATCTTTAGCTTAACTGATGAATGTAACATACTCTTCCCAATCAGGACCAAGACAGCTTAGGAACTTTGTGTTGATTGCAATTTTTGGCATAATGATGTTGTGTCTGTCCAAGTCATCGATGATGTCTGTAAACCAATGATAGTATGACTCTAATGATTCCCCCTGATCAATCATGAAGTTCTCATAGGATAGGTAAAGTTTTTATTCCATATCTTCTTGATTGAGTTTTGTGCCTTTCATTAGGAGATGAATGTGATCCCACATAGCTTTTGCAGTTTTCTGAGCATCAACACTGCGAAGAATCGGATTGGGTAAACCCAAAAGGATATATTGCATTGCAATTTTATCATCTTCGAAGTGAAGTAGTTGTTCTGCAGTGAGTTAATCCATAGTGAGAGTGGAAGTAGAGTCATCTCTTGGTGGATTAGCATTTGGATCTTTGGGTATTGTTGTAGTAGGCATTTGAAAAGACCTTCAAGGATGACCTTCTTAAAGAACTTACCATGAGGTTTCTTAAGATCACATAACCTAAAAAACCGCATCACCCATTGATAATAGTTTCTGAGAGTGAGCATTGGAGGTCTATCAAGGGATCCAGCTTCATGAATGGATTGTTGGCTACTTATAGCTTCACACATTTTTGCAAACCAAGTGGGTTCCTTTTGCGTTGTTGCATTCATAGCATACTTCTGTGGAAACTAATACTGAAAGTAGTTAGCATATTGATGTTGTTGTGGGTATTGTTGTTGTGGTAGTGGTTGTGCAATTTGATGAGGAAAGTAATTTCCAACTTATTGTGGTTGTTGTTGAAATTGTTGTTGAGGATATTGTTGTTGTTGTTGTAGAGGATATTCATGAGGAAAGTAGTTGGAGTATGGTGGCTGAGACATCTTTGAAACTTGTGTTGATGATGGATCTTTATAGTCGAATGAAACTTGATGTTGTTGTTGAAGAAGTACTTAGGCTTAAAAATCCTTAGGCGTAAACTGTTGAGCTTAGGCGTAAACTATTGAGCTTAGGCGTAAACCTCCTTAAGTGTAAACTGATTGCTTAGGCGTAAACCTCCTTAAGCGTAAGCTACCTTCTTACTAGTAAGAGTATCTTACTCGTAAACTTAATGGTTAAACGTAAGCTTAGGCGTAAACTAAAGACTTAGTAGTAAGGAACCTTAGGCATAAAGGCTTACTCGTAAGTTTTTAACTTAAGCGTAAGATTAGGTTTTAAGCCAAGATTTTTCACACTTGTCCAAGTGAGAGAGATATCCACAAGTCGAAGTGTTTTTCAAGCTTATCCAAGCAAGGAAAACACTGAGTTACCGACAGCTTTGAAGAATTTGATGAAGAGTCCTTAGGCGTAAGAACTGGTTAGGTGTAAAGTAACGCGTAAAAAGAGGGTTTCACTTAGGCGTAAAAAGAGGGTTTTGACTTACGCGTAAAATAAGGGTTTTCCTTACTCGTAACTTCAACAGAAAATACCAAAATGAACTTTTAATCACCAAAACGCTTTGTACACTTGATTTTAATGATGAAACAGCTTCAAAAACACTAAAATAACAAGAAAGTTTTGAACTTGATGAACTAAAGTGATTTTTCAGCTTAAGCGTCACAATGAACAACAAAACAAAATGTGTGAAAAAAACGTAATAAAACACGTAAAGTTTGAAACTTTTTGCCAAAACTATAATTCCAAACACTATAGAAATCTTAAAACACAAGAATCTTGAGGTTTTAAGTGCAAAAATTAAAGTTTTGAAGCGTATTAAAAGTGGATAACGAGAAACCTTACGAGTAAACTACAAAACTTCAAACACCAAATGTTTCATCCAACTAGATGGCGATTGATACCACTGTTAGGTCACCATAATATGAACAAAAGTATGTAGATGTATGATAGAACGAAAGAGATAAGGAGGTACGGATGGAACTTTCACACACAAGATAATATGGAATGTTTATGATTAATGAAAGAACCAACACCTCTCAAATGAGAGGTTACATTGTTTATATAGGCAAGGGAGCTAGGGCATCCCTTCCCTTCGCCTTATGGGCTTTTGCATAGGCTCATGCGCTTTCTACATAAGCCTAGCACTAATTACATACATAAAAGCCATAATTAAGCAACCTATTACAAGTAAATGACTAACACTAGATAATACTATTTACAAGTGATTTCAACACTTTCCTCTTCCTCCTTCCAACTTTTTTGCTCTAAATCAGCTTCTAGTTCATAATAGAAGCTTTCATTAGAAAGGCATAGGGGGGTTTTTTGATCCTCAACAGCTTCAATTTTGGTCGATTGTTTTTGGTTAACTAGGGGGGTTTGTGCTGCCACATCTTTCTCATGTTGTTTCCTGTAATGTTGAGTGAATAAATCACATGGATATAGAAACATAGAAAACCATTTAAAGATAAATGAAATTGTAACATACTTAAGTTGATGTGCTCCATTATTTTCGAAGACTGCATCTGCATCATCTCTTGCTCTTTTGTTTTTGGTCGACATACTCAGATTTGAATGTGATGGATGAACAAGGTTGATGATCTAAGATGGGTATGCAGCAACATGTTTATGTAACAAATATATACACAAATAATGGGGAAACCGAAGCGTTAGTATTAAAGTTTAGAAGCATTATAGGTTAACGTGTTAAATTCATAATTGTGTTCACATTTCCAATAATAAATCACATCTAGATTTGAAATAAAACATATTACATAGATGTTCTTAAAACATATTAATACAACCATATCATGGATAGAAAATATATAGATATAGAAAACATATCATATTACATAAACTAATATAAATACAACCATATCATAGAGGTACTTCAAACATACTTAAAACTGAAATGAATACAACCATAACATAAATAGGACAACTTTCATGGTTTTTGACTCTTTCCTCCATGACTTGGACGATTAAGTTATTAATCAATGTCCACATAGAGCGCGCCTCTTCCTTAAACACACGTAGTTCCTCACGACCCTGAATTGTATTTTTGCAACATTGACATTTAGATGCGTGTGGTTCTGGTATTGGTGGAAGTAGTTTTTCTGGGTATGCGGAGACATACCATGCTTGAGAGCCTCCTACTTACAATGGGTAACAGACCGCATGGTTGTGACTGTTAGTTGCTAACTTTCTAGATTGTGCATCCATGGTGAGCTGAGAGTTTGAATGAGTTTGATGAACAAGGTTGATGATATGAGATTGGTATGTTTGTGTGAAATTGTGAGAATTAAATGAAGTTGGTTAAATGGGTAGTGTGGAAAACTAGAAGGGGAGGTTAAATAGTTTTGCCGATTTTAAGTTAGTTTCAAAAACTGTTAGATTCGATGTTATGTGAAATCGTATGAATGAAGAGATAGTATAGATCTAAGAGTAATGCAAGTAAAGTAAGTAAAGTAAAGGATAGAAATGACACAACCGATTTATAGTGGTTCGGCTACAAGGACACCTTCCTTGCCCTACTCCACTCCCCGAGTCACCTACTCGAGAGTTCAAGCACTATGTCAACAAACTCCTTCAACTTGGCGGAGAAGCCTTCACAACGTTGCTTACACCTTTTTCCGGTACAAAGCTAAATACCGAGTCCGTAACACGGAGGACCAAACCAACACTACTATAACACAACAAATATGTGAAATATGAAATACAAGATCTTCGCTACAGAAATCTTGTGGAGGAACAACTCAATCAAGGACCCCTTGCTTGGATGACTTGTAGAATGCTCGTGATCTCGCCTTAGAGAAGGACCTATATGAGAATCACAATAAAAGAAAGAAGAACAACTCTCTAGATCAAGTGATCTTTTGTTAGAAGAGTGTAAGAATATATGAGAGAGTTTTGTAAGAAGAGGGGTCAGTAAAAATGAAGAAATGGCTCTCTATTTATAGGCAAATTCTTGCCACTGTTGCACGGATCCCACGGATCCCTTGCTTGAGGGATCCGTCTAGTGTAACTCCAGGAATCCGTGAGACGCTCCTCTTTGCCCATGGGTTTTTGGGTTATGGGTCATGGGTCATGGTTTGAACCATGGGTATCTAAGTAGATACAATGTATCTAATAGATGTAATGCATCTAGTCAATGGGTATGGGTTAACTCCATGGGTTATAGATATGCTCCATGGGTATGGGTCATGGGTTGTGGTTTATACCCATCCTAATAAACTATTACAACAAATGAATTATTACAACAATTTATATTAAATGACTATATGTAAATGCTTTACAAAAATAACATGTATCCTTATAATTTTACTTATGATAACATTATATTTGTTATCAACAAAACACAAAGAGATCGCTAAATATTAATAAACGTTTTTACGGTTTATTTGTATTAACAATCTCTCCCTTTTTGTTGATGACAAAACATAATGTTATGATGAGTAAAACTTAAGATTAGATGTATGTTTTGAAAGCATAAGTTTTACTTCTTCTCCCCATTTTTGTCGAAACAAAAAGTGACCCTAATGAAGAAATAAAATGTGGAAAAATGGTCCACGTATCTCTAACTGTTAGGTTCATTAAATACCCAAACCCCTTAATCTAGGATTTGAATAGAAAATAACCTAAGTGCTTAGTTCGTTAAACACTAACAGGTCACTGAGTGCATAGTCTCTCAGTGAGCCATCTTCAGGACGCTCAGTAAGAGGCGAAGAAGAAGTCTCTCCACTCAGTAAGGCGGAACTTAAAGGGTGAAGACTGAGTCAAGAAGAAGATGGTGGATTCAGTGAGTAATGACAATAACTCACTGAATCCCTAAGACTCCTCTCCAACTACTTACACTGAAGACAAACTGAAGTAGAAGACTGAAGGATATGAAGACTAAAGAATGAGCGGGACAAGGCGGGATAAGTTTGAATCAGATAAGACGAAGTCCTTATCAACCAAAGTCAACTTTCCCTAAATGGAAAAAGATCAGGCTCGGTGTCATCACTGACCTTAGGAAAGCAGTCTTGTCTCTTACCTAAAATAGTCTTTGTAAACAGAGACAAAATACATCAGTATTTTGTCTTCTGTAAGATGTCAGTTTGTCACTTAGGAAAGAGTTAAAACTCATACTTGTATAAATAGCATAAGAGAGGAGTGTAAAGATTAAGCTTGTGAATTATAAAAACACACACACACGCAAGCCATCTTTCACTCCTCCAAATACAACTTAATCCCTGAGATAGCTCAGTGGGTACTTGTAGTTGCGCTCAGACTTAGCCTGAGCTTAGAGAGGAGTTACCAAACTTTGTCATTTCAATCCCAAGTACTGTTCCGCAAGTACTTTGGTAACGTATTCTTTTTGATTCATTTCTAATAAAGAATATGATGTTGAAAATTACTCAGTGTGTTTTACTTATGTTAATTTCAGTCATTGTTCACTATTAATTTGTTTTAAGTACTTAATTGTTTTAAACGATAGTGAATAGGGAACAACAAGTGGTATCAGAGCTTGGCTGATTATAAAACTTTTTATAAATTTTCTTTTAAGCCGCTCTAAAACGTTTTTAAATCAGGATCCTTATGGTTGAAATTGATGTACCCCAACTAGTCGATAAAAAGGGTGGAGCTTATTCAGTTGTTGCCCCTAGACTTGAAGTTGGCAAATTTAACAAATGGAAAAAGCGTATGCTTTGCTATTTGATTGGGATGGAACCATATTATATCAAATGTATAGATGAAGGTCCATTTATCCCAAAGACTGCTGAAGGTTTGCCTAAACCTGAAGCTCAGTGGACTCAGGATGAGACGAGAGTGGTCAACCAGGACCAAAGACTCAAAAGTATCATCATATCATGTCTTCCTGATGATATTATGGAGTCAGTCATAAGCTGTAGTACAGCCAAATAAACCTGGGATGACCTAGTTCATAGCCATGAAGGTTCATCTGATACCAAGGAAAACAGGATAATGGACCTGAAACTTGAGTATAACACCTTCAGGGCTAAGGACTCAGAAACTCTGTCTCAAACTTACACCCGGTACAAAACTCTTTTAAATGAACTGTCAAATGATGGTGTTAAGTTGTCCAAACATGAAATCAATGTTGGTTTTGTCAATAGTCTCCCTGAGAAGTGGTTGAATTTCTCTCAGGGACTTAGGAATGCTAATCATATCCAGAATCTTGAACTTCCTGAATTTATGGGAAATTTGTCTGTGAGGAAAACCTCATTAACAGACGATACCCTAACTTAAAGAAGTCTTAGGAAGTCAAGAAGTCCCTGACCACCACTTCAACACCTATATCAACTGCTTTCTTCTCTAACAATATGGTTCAAGATTTCCAAGAAAATTCAGACGATGAGCCTGATGAGAGATCAAGTGAGGAGTACCTAAATGACCTGAACGTTGAATTTCAGGAAAGGGCACTCCTTGCTAACTCTCGCAGGTTTATAAAAAGAAACAAAGGTTTTTTAAATGCTAAAGCAAATGAGGACACTGAATGCTTTAAGTGTCACAAAAAGGGTCATTTTGCAAAAGACTGTTTTTCAAAAACAATTTATGAGCCCTCTTATAAACCATCAGGGTCAAGTCAGTCCTCAGGCTTTAGCAAATTTCAACCAAAAATTTATCAGTCTCATCAAAATTTTCAAAAAAAATCTGATCAAAGCAAAATGGTTGATTAATAGTCTAAGTATAGAAAAGCCAAGGCTAAGCTTGCATTGCTTGAGGCCAGTCCCTCAGAAACAACAAACAATGTTAAATTTGTGCAGGGTAAAAACAAAGGCCTTGTTGCTGAAACCTTCGACTGGGATGAAGAGCCAGTGTCATCAGATGATGAAATGGTGCATGTCAGTGCACTGATGGCCCTCTCAGAAGATGACAAGCTAGCTGTTGGAAAGAATCATGCAAGGAATGGAGAATGGGTCAATATCACAATGAAGAAGGTAAATATTTTACTTTCTATGGATGATGACTCTGATTGGCAGTCTTATATGAATTATCTTAATGTTGACCTTAAGTTCGTAGAAGAGCAAAGACTGAATCTTTTTTCAAAATACAACAAGCTAAATTTTGAATTGAACAAGTGTAGGGATGAACTGCTTCTTTTAAAACAAGCTAAGCTTGAGGTTGTCACTTTGCAAATTCAAAACACTGAACTAGTTAAAAGAAATCAGGCTCTTCAAGACGAACTTAAAAAGGTTCAAGATATTCTTGATAGTTGGACTGCTAAGAATCCCAGGGTCTTTGATACTATGGGAGCCCCCAGTAGCAAGAAGAGAGTCTTAGGTGAAGATCATCTTCCTGACTCTCTCAAAAAAGACCAGGGTCCTAAGCCATTTGTGTCTGGTGGCATGATTACCAGTATGTTGACCAGTCCCAAGCCCAGTGATTGGATTGAACGGGTTAATCCTGAGAGTAAGCTTCAAAAATTTGATTCTGGAAGAATTCTAGAGCCTGAAAGTCAAGCTCTAAAGAGCATGCTTGGACTCCCTGATGTGCCCAGTAGTACTGAACACATCTCTGAGTCTGAAGATGAGTCTCAAGCACCACTTCCACCCCTGGAACCTCTTCAGGGTGCTGCTCCTAGCTCTGAGCATACTCCATTGCAATACAATCTACATTCACCAAAAGAAAGGTTTGGACTTGGTAGAACCATCCTGAAAAGACCATCAAAACCAACTCAACAAGAGTCTACCCCCACTGAGACTTCCACATCTTCTGTCCCCACTGAAGCTGACCAAATTCAGCAACTGACTGAACTTGTAAGGAAGCTAACTGACAAGATGGAATCCATCGAAAAAATCCCTGAATCAATCAAGGAAACAAAGTCAGCTTCCTCTAGTTCCTTAAAGTCAAAAGAAACCACCAAATCCAAACAGAAGTGTGATTTGTGCCACTATACCAGTCATACCACTGACAACTGCTATAGAATCCTTTTTTGTATGATCTGCAAAAAGGATGATCACAGAACTTCTGATCACTTACAATATGTAAGTTCTCTCAGTAAAGCAAACTATACCAAAGTTGGTCATCAGCATGCTTCAACCTCTAAGTATGCTCAAAAATTTAGAGCGAAACCCTTTCCTCCTTGCCCACACTGTGGCTTTAATGATCATCATCCTGATGATTGTCTTATGAACACATGCTGTGATATTTGCGGAAATCCAGCTCATAAGACATCCCCGCATGACAGTGTCATCCATGCAAGGAGAAGTTCCAAGCAACCCAAAATCACTGAGTCATCCTCAGTCTCTAAATGCAAAACCTGTGGTAGCACAATGCACTCAACCACTGACCATGAGTCGATTGCCAAATTCAAAGAGACCTTTAGACCCAAGCCCACTAGTAAGTGGGTCACTAAGAGAAACTAATTCAGTTTACTACTTGTGCAGAGACATGCCAGAGAGCCTATTTGGCATCTAGACAGTAGATGCTCAAGAAGCATGACTGGTGTGAAGGAGTATCTACACAAGTATGTAAAGGAACCAGGACCCAAGGTAGTATTTGGTGATAACTCATCATGTCCTACTGAAGGTTATGGTTCAGTAAACTGCAATGGAATAGTTTTCTCTAGAATACCTTATGTCAATGGTCTCAAATACAATCTCATCAGTGTCAGTCAACTATGTGATGCTAAGTACATTGTCCAATTCAATGACAAACAAGGTACCATTTTCAATGCCAACAAAGAAGTTGTTTTGATAGCTCCTAGAAGAGATGATGTTTATGTCTTAGACATGTCTACTCTTTCTCAAGATGGAACCTGTCTCTTTGCCAAAGCCACTGAAACTATCAACTGGCTGTGGCACAAGAGACTCTCTCACTTAAACTTCAAAAACATCAACAACCTTTCAAAACAAAACAAGGTCCTTGGCTTACCATCACTGGTTTTTGCAAAAGATAAACCATGCTCAGCCTGTCAAAAAGGCAAACATCAAAGAGCATCTTTCAAAACAAAACTAAAATTCTCCATCAAAAGCTGCCTTCACCTCTTGCATATGGATCTCTTTGGACCAGTCAGTCCTAGATCAATCCAGCATGAGAAGTATACACTTGTCATGGTTGATGAGTTTTCAAGATACACTTGGGTATACTTTCTTTCCAAAAAGAGTCAGGCAGCTGACACTATAATGTCATTCATCAGGAACATTGAAAACCAGAATGAATTACTGTTAAACAAATCAGAACTGAAAATGGTACTGAGTTTAGAAATGATGTGCTTGAGAGTTTCTGTGATGAAAAGGGAATCTCCCAAAAAATTTCATATCCCTACACCCCTGAACAAAATGGGGTGGCTGAAAGGAAAAACAGAACTCTCATTAAGGCTACAAGAACCATGTTAAATGACTCAGCCCTCTCAAAGCATTTCTGGACTGAAGCAGTCAAAACAACCTGTTACACTCAAAACAGGTCAATCATTGTCAAAAGACATAAGAAAACCCCATATGAGATATTCAAAGGTATACTTCCTGATATCAGCTACTTTCATGTGATTGGATATCCTGTGTTTATTCATAACCACAAGGATCATCTAGGCAAATTTGATGCTAAGGCTGATGATGGATACTTTCTAGCTAGGTTACTCACTGATCTCCAAAGCCTTCAGGGTATTTAACACAAGGAGACAACAAGTTGAGGAAACCTTTCATGTCACCTTTGATGAAAGTTCAGAAAGCATCAGGTTCACCAACACCTCAGTGGAGGAAATAAGAATTGATAACTCATCAAGATATCCTCCTGATGAGTATAACATTGAAATCAATTCCTCATACCAAGCTGATGCTGACATCTCATATTATGTCTTGCCTCACAACCTGTCACAACCAACTATCAGTGAACTCATTGATAATCAATCAGTCCCTGCTGGGATAGGTAACACTGAACCAAATTTTCAGGAACCTGAAATTCATGAACCTCAACCTGAACAAGACATCTCAATAGATGTTCTTAATGATTCTGTGGCTCACGCACCTGAGCTCACTCCTGAGTCTCTAGTGACATCTTCAAGCTCAGATCCTAGACCACAAAGTAAGTCAACAAAATCTCAGGACATTGAGCTTGTAAACATCATTGGTGAACCCACTGAGGGCATGCTCACTAGAAGCATGGCTGCTAAGTTAACTGCAGCTTCAGCCAATGAATGTCTATATGCTGATTACCTATCAGATATAGAACCCAAAAGTGTCACTGAGGCTCTAAAACACCCAAGCTGGGTTTAGGACATGCAAGAAAAACTTCAACAGTTTGATAAAAACAAGGTCATGACCTTGATCAAATGTCCTCAGGATGTCATTGTCATAGGAATGAAGTGGGTTTTCAGAAACAAAACTGATGAAAATGGCACTGTCATTAAAAACAAACCAGACTTGTAGCCAAAGGTTGCAGTCAACAAGAAGGCATTGACTATGATGAGACATTTGCTCCTGTTGCAAGAATGGAAGCCATCAAGATCTTCCTTGCATATGCTACCTACATGAACTTCAAAGTTTACCAAATGGATGTAAAAAGTGCATTCCTAAATAGTGAACTCAAGGAAGATGTGTATGTTTAGCAACCTCCAGGCTTTGAGAGTAGTGAATTCCCTGATGTAAGATATAACTTTTCACATACACATCAAACCATAACACAAGGTGGCGAATAAGATGGAATTCTAGAGAGAGAAAGTTAGAGGTTTAGGGAACTTAGTGAGAGAAAGTGAAAGATATTATTATGAGCTCCAACTCTCTACCTTGGGAGGTAGAGAGTATTTATAGTCTTACACAAATCGCCACACTTTGGGCTGTGGATCAGGCATACAGTGGGTAAAGACCCGTCCGTCCTCCACGGTGTTACTTAACTAAAATGCTACTTAACTTAAAAGAACTACGACTACGAGCTTTCTAACGATTACATATACTTGAGGTGACCGACTCTTTAATACTGGGAATTTCTAATTCCTAACAATCTCCCCCTAAGGGAGGTCACCTCAATCATGTACCAAAATTACATTGAATACAAATAGATAATACATTAAACATAGTTCTTGCATTCTTGATGTAGTCCTTTGTACTTGAGCTCGTAGTCATTGATTCTTCACAATGCATGTTTGGTTATTCCAAGTGGAGGTCTTTTACTGATCCACGTGATGATAATTTTGAGCCATCATTTGAGATCATCAGCAATCAACAATCTCTGAGACTTCCATTGTGGTGTTGTGACTTTGGGACCGACATGCTCACATTCTGGATCATGATATCTTCTCATCAGAGTAGCGGAAGCATTTGTTGAATCATGATATTGGCAGCAGCGTAGCAGAAGCTTGGTGTGAAAATATCAGAGTCATTGATGCACTAATCATGATTTCTTTTGATATGAATGTGTTAAGTGAGCATGCGGCTATGGATTGACCGCTTCATTCTGATCAGCTGCAAACGTCGGGCGTACCTGCATACAACAGTTAGCAACAAATCGCACGAAAGTGTCTTTGATCACTTTCGATGAATTGAGGTACACGGCCCACGGTTCCCCGTTGATCAGTACAAGTACTGCCTGTGATCAGGTAGGATTCCTAAGAATCTCCTTGACAGGGTTTCGCAGCTGTTCTAGCTGTTCTCAAACCGGAACGTCTCAAAGAAGACAACACGGAGTGAGTGAACCAGCGAATTTTAAGTCCACTGATTGATGAAAAGAGATTTGAAAAACAATCGTGTATTGCTCAATAGAAGTTGTTTTTGCAATACACCGAAGGTTTTATTGAAAATCAATTATCAATCATAAAAATACCTTTTGGTTTGAAAAAAGAGTACACGGTCGATGTGCTAAAGAAAAGAGTTTATAAGCACAAAGACCGGTTTTTCAAAGGTATCCGTCAATCCCTAACCTGAACCAGGATTGATTCAAGAAATTGAATCGCCCCATTGTTTCTGTTCAGTTGTCACATGGTTGATCTATATGATAGATCTCACATGCCACCTACCAGGAGCTTGTTTGATGATGGCTCCAGAAGGCTTTCCATCTTCATTATGAATATCAAACACATCACTCAGATGTTCTGGCAATACCACAAGGATAATGCGTAGGACTCTAGATATAATCTCTCTTTCCACATTGTGTGAAACAGAGAGTCTTCATTGAAAAGTGTCCTAATGAGATTTAATGATGATCTCGTGGCTCTAGACTCAATTTGTGCATATTTGGATCCTATAACGGAGACTAGGGAGAGGGTCTCCTTCTTCAATATCAACCATCTCTAAGAGAAAGTCGATAGATAATGTCGGTTCCCCGTGAGAATGAAACAAGCCCTTTTAAGAGGAACTTGAGTGGTTTGGAAAGTTGAAGTGCAGTGCGTCACTGGGTCCATGACGTCTTGTCTTCAATACCGATGTTACCATCAGTAGCATATGAAGTGAACCCGGTTTCTGCCCTAAGGTTGAATTAATGGAGGGCTATTTGTTTTCACCCTATTTACATTCAATTCTTTTTAATTCTTCAACCCCTTCAGTGCTTACCGAGACTTCATAGCTAGAACCTTGTTGGGTTTATTCCAGTACTAGCTCAGTCTTAGTCCGCACTCTTCCCATATCTCATTTTTCTCCTTTTATCATCATACCTAAGGACTTCTACACTAACTAGTGGATTGTCCCTGGGTAGATCCCTCCGGTACTGGCGGATCATGGGAACACATACCTAACCTTATCATCCTTATATCACCGTACATGAAGTAAAGTTGGTCGGTCTATTTGGTATTGTTCATCTGCCAATGGATCCAATTGAAAACCATTTGAAAATCAATTCAGATACTTGTGATATATTATCAAAGCTTTTTGTACCTGAATTGTTTTTGATATTTTTAGAACAAGAACTCCCCCTCAACATGAGCATCAAGTATTGAAAATGTTTTGCACACGGAGGCAGGAGAAAGAATTAACTTCTTTTGATTACCATTTTCTAAAAGATATCAACATCACTTCCCTCAACAAATCAAGTAGATATAGCAATTCCGGGAAGGATGAGGTTTCCATAAATTTGCTCCCCCTCAATATGTGCCTCGAGGTTTGAAAAGAGTTTTGCACATACTAGAGGGAACCTGCACATTGGGATAAATGATCACGTTTTAAATCAAAGGTTTTAAGATAGATGCTCCCCCTCAACATGTGCATTGAAAAATTGAAATCGTTTGTCACATGTGGGCGGGATAGCATGTACATCCTATTATAACCATTTACCTAATTATCAGTCTAAATCCAATTTAAATCACACATTCTCCCCCGATCACAATTATCAAATCATTTGTAATTTGTGATCTCGTATAGATTTAAATTGATTTTGAAAGCTTTTAAGGAGAATTGTGACTTGATTGTGAAAGTGTTTTAACTGATACGGATCGGATTTTGAGACTTTAAACTCCATTTATAAAACATGCATGTATATCTTTTGAAAACAATTTTAATGCCAAATAACTTTTTAATTTAATTGAAATCATTCTCCCCCTCAATCAATGACATAGGTTGTTGATTGAGAGATAGAGATTTTGACATATAAGTCCTGATGATTATCAAAAATAGAATCCGAGTTATTTTGCAAAGCATTTGTTTTTCAGCAGATAGGAGTTTATAGAATCAGAGCATAGGAATTTGAAAACATGGTAAAACATGGCTCTGTTCTTTCTTTAAAAAGCGGGTTATTGCCTGAAAATGACAATAAACCATTTCTCTTTCTCCCAAAAATTTTTTTTTTTTTTTTTTTTTTTTTTTTTTTTTTTTTTTTTTAAAGAATTCGAACAACATCTAAAGACCCGTGTCATTCTTTGAATGACAGCACAAAGACCGTAGATATTATCGAACCGGAATAAACATGACAAAAATGACAATAATAATAATTTTTTTTTTTTTTTTTTTTTTTTTTTTTTTTTTTTTGAAGAATTTTCGAATTTTTTTTAAAATTTTTTTATGGATTTTGAAAGTTTTATATTTTTGTATTTTGTTTTTCAAATATATATGTACATGAGATAGATGAAGATAGACCTTTACTCCTCGTCTTCCTCCTGAAGACGTTTGAGAGTTTCTGGTTGAAGGCTTTTCAAACCAAGACGTGGAAGAATAAACTCAAAACGTTCTCTTGGAAGAGCTTTGGTGAAGATGTCTGCTAACTGATATTCAGACCTCACAAAATATAGTTCCACCACACCTTTTTCCACTTGTTCCCTGATGAAATGATGTCGAATGTCGATATGCTTTGCTCTTGAGTGTTGAACGTTGTTGCATGAGAGAGCAATAGCACTTTTATTATCACAGTACAGAGGTATTTTGTTGAATTCAAAGCCATAGTCAGATAATTGAGATCTCATCCATAAGATTTGAGCACAACAAGATGACATGGCTATGTATTCAGCCTCTGTAGAGGAAATAGAAGTACTCATTTGCTTCTTTGAAGACCAGCTCACAAGCTTATCACCCAAAAACTGAGCACCTCCAGACGTACTTCGACGAGTATCTTGACAACCTGCATGATCGGCATCTGCATAGGCCGTTAGTGACATACCGGTGTCCTTCGGGTACCATAGTCCCATATTAATGGTTCCTTGGAGATACCGAAAGACCCGTTTAACTGCTTCAAGGTGCTTTTTAGTAGGCTTAGCCTGGTATCTAGCACACATGCACACAGAGAATAAGATGTCTGGTCTACTAGCAGTGAGATACATCAGGGATCCAATCATACTCCTATATTTCGTTTGGTCAATCATGATCCCTGAGAGGTCCTCATCTAGTTTGGTTCGGTCAATCATGGGGGTGTCAACAGGGTCACTTGAATCAAATCCAAATTTCTTTAAAATCTCTGTTGCATATTTAGATTGATTAATGAAAATGCCTCCGGGACTTTGTGAAATTTGTAATCCCAAGAAAAATGACATTTGTCCCATCATTGACATTTGAAACTTTGAACTCATTTCATTAGAAAAACGATCACATTCCATTGGGTCAGTCGAGGCAAAAATAATATCATCAACATAAATTTGAACATGAGTTAAATGTTTGCCTGACTTCCTGGTGAACAATGTAGGATCAACTGCTCCTTTGCTGAATCCGGTTGAAAGAAGAAACTTTGAGAGTGTATCATACCAAGCCCTTGGAGCTTGCTTCAAACCGTAAAGAGCCTTCTTCAAACGATAAACGTGAGTAGGATGCTCTTGATTCACAAATCCTTCAGGTTGGTTGACGTAGACGACTTCTTTAAGATCTCCGTTCAGAAATGCCGTCTTTACATCCATCTGATATACCACCATGTTCTTACTTGCAGCATTAGCCAAAAAGATTCTGATTGCCTCGATTCGAGCAACTGGAGCAAATGATTCTTCAAAGTCTATACCCTCCTCTTGACGATATCCTTTAGCAACCAATCGAGCCTTGTTTTTCAACACATCACCATGCTCATCAAGTTTTACTTTGAAGATCCATTTTAGAGCTATAATCATAGCACAGTCTGGAGCAGGTACTAACTCCCATACATCAAGACGATCAAACTCATGAATTTCATCTTGCATAGCATTGAACCAGCTATCTTCATTCATGGCAGTTTTAACGTCTTTTGGTTCGATCTTAGATAGTACGGAGTTGAAGAAGCACCATAAGGCATCGGTTGCGAGTTGCTTCCGGGTTGATACAGGACGAGAGGGATTTCCAATGATGTTGTCTAATGGATGATCGTGAGTCCATTTTCTGAGGTGTTCATGTGGCATTTGTTGAGGAACTGAAGTAGCTGAGTCGATGTCTCCTGAAGAAGATGGTTCTGATGATGATACAGGAGTAGCAAATATGTTTTCAAATGGAGCATCTTCAGGAGTTGCAAAGGGATTAACTTCATCATTGGTGCCAGAAACATTTCCATGATGTACATTTGAAGAGAGATGATTTGTTGATGAGACTGAAGGATCAGCAGCAGGTGCTTCTTGACTTACAGATATAGAGACTGATGAATTGACTTCATTCACTGGAATATGAGCATCCTCTGTTGTAGGGATCAGCACCTCATTAGTAGTAGACTCATACAGTTCATCAAACATGGGATCAAACAATTTCTTTACATCATCTTCAGATGGAGGTACATATGGAGTTTCTTGAGATGAGTTTGGAACAAGGGATGAACCAATGGGACTGTTTTGAAGTGCGGGTCCTGAGCTGGAGTGTCCAGGAGCCATTTGACCACTGCGATAGAAACTCTCTCTGACTATCTTTATCAACCCATATGTAGACAATTTGAAGTGACCACTGATAAAGAAAACCTGATATACCAAACTTGAAACTGAAGAAGAATTCCCTGCATTTGCATCTTAAGCTTGCCTTTGTGAATTTTAATCTTCAATCTCAAATAAGTTATAATTGATTAACTCAAAAGTAATCAGCTTGTGTCAAATGCCCAACACTTGAATAAACGTACAACCGGATGTACGTCGATCCATTGAATGAACCGGAACAAATGATTTCTCGACATTAATGCATTCTTCCTAAAGGTATACACGTAGAGACAGATCTGGAAGATTCACCACAAATGTCTTCGAGCGAATGAGGTAGTCATTTTCCTTAATGTTCATGTGGTTGATTTATGGCGTGCACAATGAGAGGAACAATAATCCGTAAAGATTTGGCAAAGAAATACCAAAGAGCGGATCATTATCCATGAACAACAATCCGTGAAGATTTGGCACAAGAATACCAAAGCAAAGAGCGGATCATTATTCAATAGTGCAACTTACAATATCATGATAGTCATTACAAACGCCTTGTGAAATAACTGGAGATAAGGTTTCTTGAGAATTCCAAGAACCAGTTGAATCAATAGAAACCGGAGCATGAGCTTCAGAAGCTGGATGATCAACATTCGTCGAAGGTTGAAAGTACTCATCAAACATATCTTTGAAAAACAATGAATCCCAAACATTGATTCCCAATTATCCTTAGTAAGTGAAGCATTAGGCGTTGGAGGAGAGTCATCAAAAATCAAAACAATGAATCCCAGTTATCCTTAGTATATTCAATCTTCATCAAAAAGAATATACACTCATCATCATCAAAAATTAAGTCGTATAACCATTATTCAAACATCCATCATCATGTAGTATATTCACTCTTCTCCCCCTCAAAAATTGCATCCAAAGTTGCCATTTTTGATTTAACCAGTGAATAAGAGTATACATCAATGAACATAGATCCACTTGATGAATGAATGAGCATGGAAAAACATGAAGCTTGTTGATGAAGAATGTAGATGAGTATGGCCATTCATGAGAGAATTTCTCATTAGCTGAAGATAAAGCGCACAGAAGAGCGTACACTTTTCTTTTCTTTGAAGAACGGGGCCTGAAGTGTTATCTGCAGACACCATAGTGTTGAAGAACGAGGCCTGAACTGATGTGAACAGACGTCATTATTAAGAGCCCAGTCATATGTTTAGAGCCGCCCGAATCCAAGTACCAAGGGACGATTTGTACGACCTGCTTTGGACAACAGACGAAGACAGAGAATTGGAAACATTGGATCCCCACGTGCTGATGGGTTCCTTTTGGTTAGCACAAACAGTCTTTGAATCAGCAGAAACCCTAGATGCAATGGCATAATCCCTAGGAGCTGAACTAGTAGAAGCATCAGACTTAGTCAAATGACATTTTGTGCTTAATGGGATTATTCTACCAGTTGGCTTCCAAACCTTAACAGGCACTATTCTAGGCATAGTGGATCTAGCTAAGGGGTAAGGTTTGCCATTCGTTAATATTCGACCTGTGGGCTTCCACTGAAATCCTACATTTGTAAACACATTCCCTGTAGGTTTCCAAGATTGCTTAATCTGTTTCGCTCTCCAAACTTTCTTAACTGGGTTATGAATCTTAGACCTCAGAAATAACACATCACATTTATCATGATTACCAGGAAATAAACATTTTTTACATGTTTTGCAGACAGCATGAGGCCTCGAATTAGTTTCAGTAAGCTTAGAGCTAATACTAGAACTAACACGATTCTTTTTGTTCAAATCAAACTTCTTGTCCCTATGGTGTTCTTTCACTTCCTTATCATGAACACTTTTAGTTTGCGTAATCCTATCCTTCTTTGCATTGCTTCTAGGTTTTGACCCGCTAACTTTAGTGTCAATCTTAACATCTGTAGAAGTAACGATGGGAACATTACATGGCTTCACTACTTTCTGCATTTCTGGTCTAGAAGTGCTGGGATCTGAAGATCTAGGGGGCACATCAAAGGTTGCTTGCTTGAATTTTGACATGGAACAAGGCATATCAAGGGTCACATGCTTGGCTTTAGGCATAGAACAAGGCACAACTATTCTATCTCGCCTATTGTTAGATTTCGGACTTGTGACAATTACATACTCTAAGAGTTCCTGAGATCGTTTGGCATCCATGCAGGCATAGGCTATAGTACTATCAAAAGGTTTTTCTAATCTTTCATCTTCAACAATCTCACGGAGACCCTTCAAACTTTCCTTAAGGTATGAGAGGTATGCTTTATGTGCAAGTTCATTATTCCTAATGGGCGGAGGAATATATAACATATCGATAGCATATTTATCACACTCAGAAACCTTAGGAACAGAGTATTTGCAATTGGGGATTGGCAACTTTCCTTTCACCTCACGCTTCAGATTCTCAATATCGTTAAGTAAAGAAGTTATCTTTTCAATTTGTTTATCATGATTAACTTTAAATGAATCACATAACTCTTTGTTTTGATCATTAACCTTTGAAATTTCAGCTTTAAAACAATCATTTTCCTTTTGCAAGTTATCAATTATGTTTTGAAGTTGGAAATTCTGAGAATCTAAAGGTGGAGGCATATGGGAACCAGTCACATCCTTCTTTTCACCTTTCAGTTGTGAAATTTGGGCTTTCAATCTTTTGATCGTGTGGCAATGAGCTCGAATTTGTTCATCACGTTTGCTAATTTCAAAAACTGCATCAAACTCAGGAGCATCAGAGGATGTCTTGATATTTGAGGTTTTAACATTTTCTTTGAGATGTTGATGTTTTAATTGCAAAGCAAGATGTTCAACTTCTAATTTAGAATAATGTTTGACCAAGTTATCATGATCATCCTGTTCTATTTTCTCATGCAATTTTGAATTTGTTGTTTCAAGCTCAATGACACGATCATGGGAGACTTTCAGAGCAACAGATAATTCATGAAATTGAGAAGCATTAATGGAACAATTTGTAGCAGTGAAAAACACATCTTGAGCAATACATTCAGAAATCAGATTCTCATTCAGTGTATGCAAGTTCTTCCTCTCAATCTCATTATATTTTAATTCTCTCTCATAATCACTAACCTCAACAATCATTGCATCAAATACCTTTTCCATTTCTTTAATATCAGAATGCGTCCCTTTTTTAAGACTCTCAAATTGATCTTTTAGTTGTTTAAAGAAAGGCATGACCTCAGTTAAATAGCATTCTTTAGTTTGCTCAAAACCCCTTTCCCCTTCAGTTATACCGGTGGGTGTGATCCTTTTCTTACAAGTTTTCTCAAAATCAACAAATAGTTGAAAGATAACATATTCACTGATTAAGGTCTTGCTTTTAGTGGCAAGAGATCTAGGAACTAAGTGCATTGGTGTATTAGGAGGATACACAGTTGATTTAGGCAGTTTCCTACAAGGGGGATTCTTTTCAACAAGATTTTCAGCTTTTTGCATTTCCATATCCTTTTTCCAGAACACTTGTTCAGGGGTTAATAGAGTCTGAGGCTTAAACTTGTTCAAGGAGATCCAATTTTCTTTAGTGTAATTATGGGGTTTGATCGTTATGTTATTCTTTTTACACTCAGGATCTTCTAACTTCTTATTCATTTTCTCCCTAGTGACTTCATCAGATTTCTTATCTTCCTCAGTGCACTCAACGCAACTAGGTTTCTGCCTAGGCTTAAGGATTTCATTACCATCATAAAGCACCTTATGAGCATTTCTAGCCTTTTTAATTACCTCTGGATTTGGTTCCTCAACAAGGGGAATGCTATGCTTATCGCTTAAGACTCTATGCTTAGTGATCATGTGAGCAGTTTGAATGGTATTCCCTTGTACGTACAACTTATTTTCAAGCTTGTTTTTCAAAGTTTTTAGATTGGAAAAATCATTCAAAAGTTTTGATTCCTTAGCCTTGAATTCTTGCTTAAGCATTTTAACATTTTCTTGAAGTTCGTGTTTTTGCTTAGCAGTTTTGGAAAGCTTTTCTTGTAAGGAGTTTAACTCTTGTTTTAATACTTCTTCTCTAAAATTACTTTTTCTAATAATTGTACGCATTTGGATATCCATCTCCTGCTCACGAGTGGTAAGTTCAAACTTAGCACGTTGTTCGTATATGGCAACTTGATCCTTATAGGTATTGAGTTCAGTGGTCAAGGAATCATCAGGCAAAAATGCAGTGTACTCATGCAATCCATAATCATCATTTTGAGAAGAAGATGCATACCTAGGTACTGCAGAAGCTTTCATGCAAGTTTCCTCTGCATTAACGTGCACAGGTTGTGGCCGGTGCATCTCTATCTTGGGTACATCCGAAGCTTCCATGTAGCGTTCCTTTGCATTAGCTTGCACGGGTTGTGGCTGGTGCACCTCTCTCTCTTGTGGCCATGAGCATGAAGATTCTATTTTAGCATTGTCTGACTCATCATTATTTGTTTTCTCTAACATTCTGCATTCAGCACCACCCGATTCTTCACCAGATACATTACCCAACTTATCACAACAATCTCTCAACTGCACCTGACACTCATTCACTTTTTCATCCTTTTGTGCAGTTTCCTCAATGTACTTTTTCACATTATCCATGAGTTGGATAAATGTCTCAATGAATTCCTGAATTTCCATTCCAGTATGTTTTTTGAAGGAAATTCCAGTCAAGTGTTGATCGTAATCTGCTGAATATTCCCCACTGATGAATGGTTGAAATTTTTTGTAGATTACTTGAAGAGCTGCACTGGAACCATCTTTTTGAACTTCTTCATTGGTAAGTTGCAGCTTTAAATGCTCTAAGTTCAACAGCAAGCTTTTTGTCAATGTAGGTAAGTCCTGGCGGAAAAGAGCACTACATGTTCGATCCCCAGCTATGGATAACAACTGTATGAGGTGCAGATGAAGTAGTTGATAGGGCTCAATGCTGCATTCCATTTGCATGGCATTCTGTAGCAGGTGCAATTCATTCTCATTGTACTCAGAACATGAAGATCTCACATCCTCGTTGTTTAATTCCAACATCTTTAATCGTTCAGTGTAGCATCCATTATCATTATTATCCACAGCATCATACAATTTAAGCACTTCTGAAATCACTGGGTCAGTAGAGTAAGACATGATGTGGTAGAATGCACGGGATTTTACCAGTCTATGATTTAAACCGAGAAATAGAATCTTTCGCGGGATTTTACTAAAATCAAGACTAAACCGTTAAGCAATGACCAATGGAATGTGTTAAGACGACTAATGGATCGACACAATGATAGACAATTGTGTGTTAGGTCTTATGATTGTTTGTGGGATAAGCAGAGATGTTGTTTGGTTGTGATTCGGATTGGTTTATGCCCGTTTTTCT
Organism: Chrysanthemum seticuspe; assembly: GCA_019973895.1. Taxonomy (NCBI): domain Eukaryota; kingdom Viridiplantae; phylum Streptophyta; class Magnoliopsida; order Asterales; family Asteraceae; genus Chrysanthemum; species Chrysanthemum seticuspe. Next base: position 162,617,631 of record BPTQ01000004.1, read on the forward strand.
TGAGAAATTTAGGTCTAAAAACTTAAAAACCTCAATAACTTCTGTTCGGAGCGGATTTAGACCTCGAAGGTTGACCCGTAGTCGCTAACAGAAAAGCAAGTCGCTAACAACTAATTTGCTACACCACTAATTCGCTAGAATCCCAAGTCGCTAACAGAAAAGCAAGTCGCTAAGTAGTAACTCGCTACAGACTAAGTCGCTAGCCAAATTTGTGCAGTAATTCGCTACACAAGTCGCTAGATATGCAAGTCGCTAAAGAGCAACTCGCTACAGACTAAGTCGCTACCACAAGTCGCTAACCGTAGTGGAGATTCCACTACTTGTACTATAACTCGCTAGCTCTAACTCGCTAGCTTTAACACTGTAACTCGCTACAATTTTGTGAAGCAAGTCGCTACCAAGAAAAAATCCGAGAGCTAAGTCGCTAGCTTGAAAAACCAAATAAACTTCACTTTTCAATCCAAAAACAACCCAACCAAGATGATTCAAGCTTACCAAATGAAAACCTAAACACTTTTGATGATTCTAAACATAAAAGTACCAACAAAATTCAAACTTTAACACAAGAAATCAACCAAATGATGCAAAAACCACTCAACTTTTTCAAACTCAAAAACCACCTAAAAACCACTATAAATCCAAAGATGTGCAAGATATGATCTAACCTTGGCTCTTGATACCAATTGTAAGATATAACTTTTCACATACACATCAAACCATAACACAAGGTGGCGAATAAGATGGAATTCTAGAGAGAGAAAGTTAGAGGTTTAGGGAACTTAGTGAGAGAAAGTGAAAGATATTATTATGAGCTCCAACTCTCTACCTTGGGAGGTAGAGAGTATTTATAGTCTTACACAAATCGCCACACTTTAGGCTGTGGATCAGGCATACAGTGGGTAAAGACCCGTCCGTCCTCCACGGTGTTACTTAACTAAAATGCTACTTAACTTAAAAGAACTACGACTACGAGCTTTCTAACGATTACATATACTTGAGGTGACCGACTCTTTAATACTGGGAATTTCTAATTCCTAACACCTGACTATGTCTGCAAGCTTGATAAAGCCCTCTATCGACTAAAGCAAGCTCCCAGGGCATGGTATGAAACTCTCTCAGCCTTCCTGATTCAAAACAAGTTTGTCAGAGGAAAGATGGACAACACATTGTTTATCTACATGACAAAACAAGATGTGATACTGGTCCAAGTATATGTTGATGACATCATCTTTGGCTCAACAAACTACACTCTTTGCAAACAGTTTGAAAAACTGATGACAAAGAAGTTTGAAATGAGCATGATGGGTGAACTCACATACTTCCTTGGACTACAAATCAGGCAAACTGATAAAGGAATCTCCATTAGTCAAGAGAAATACACAAGAAATCTCTTGAAAAAATATGAGATGTCTGATTGTGCCTCAGTGAAGACACCTATGGTCCCTCCTAACAACCTTAGACCTGATCTCACTGGCAAATCAGTCAATCAAAGCCATTTTAGAGGGATTGTTGGCTCACTGATGTATCTTACTGCTTCCAGACCAGACATACAATTCTTAGTCTGTCTAATAGCAAGATATCAGTCCAATCCCAAAGAATCCCACCTCACTGCAGCCAAAAGAATACTCAGGTACCTAAAGGGAACCCCAAGCCTTGGACTCTATTATCCAAAGTGCTCATGGTTTGATCTCAAAGGTTACTCTGATTCTGAGTATGCAGGCTGCAACATGAACAGAAAAAGTACCTCAGGGTCCTGTCAATTTCTTGGAGGAAAACTGGTTTGTTGGAGTGCTAAAAAGCAACAATCAGTGGCTATGTCTTCAGCTGAAGCTGAGTATGTGGCTACTGCAGGATGCTGTGCCAATTTTTTATGGATGAAAAGTCAACTCAGCGACTATGACATCCATTACAAAATGGTACCCATCTTCTGTGACAACACCAGTGCCATTGCTATCTCCAACAACCCTGTCCTTCACCAAAGAACCAAACACATTGATATCAGATATCATTTCATCAGGGACCACATAATGAAAGGATACATAGAGCTTCTATTCATCCCTACTGAATATCAACTTGCTGATATCTTCACCAAACCCTTGGATGAACCTACCTTCAGGAGACTGAAAGCTGAGTTGGGAATGCAAGACATTGAAATTCAGCAACTTGAAAACCAATCCCAGTCTCAGTAAGTTTTCCCCAAAATGGTTCATCCTCCCTGAATGAGTAAGACTCATTCAGGGACCCTGACTCTTGATATTGAACATTGAATGAGTAACTAAATGCACCAAGTATTAGTTACTTAAATGTCCTAGGTTGGTAAACACACCAATTATATATAGGAATATATGTCTTTGTATCTTACTATCAGGGGTCCCTCATACTTACCTAATCCCACTCGGCATTAAATGCCTCTCCTCACATGAAATATCCTAAGGATATTTTATTACTGCAAATTGCACTTTTACTGTGCACTGCAACTGTTCCCTTGAAAAACGGGATTTTACTGCGGGTAGTGGTGGTGGCATTAAATGTGGAAATTCAAACGTTTTTCAAAAACCGACTTTACAAATCCACATTTGTGCACAAACTACCCCTCTCAACACTCTATAAATACCCCTCACAAAATCCTTATAACACACGCAAAAGATTTCTGCTAACAAAACTCTGTCAAAATCTCTTTCAAACCCAGAAATCTTTGTGTTCTTCAAATCTTTTTCTAAAAAGACCTCCTCTGTAAACATTTACAAAAAGTTTTTCATCACAAACTTGAGAGATTTAACACTCTTTGATTGTTCTAGCTCAAACTTTATTTCAAAACCCTAAAAAGTCTTCTAATGGAAATAGCTAGAACACAATATCTCCAGTTTGCACCTCAGTGGGTAGGGGATCTTACAAATGTTGAATTTAAAACCAATAATGTCATAGGCAATTTTGAATATCCTCAAACTGTCCCAGCCTACAAGGACATTATGAAATTTTTGTATTACTGCCCACTGAAAAAGGCCTTTGTTCAATGTCCCACAATTGTATACCAAAATCTCCTCAGGGAGTTTTGGGCTACTGCAGTGGCCTATGACCCGACACCCGCAACTAATGAGACAGACCTAAGACCACTCAGGGAGTATCTCATTAAGTTCAGTCTGTTTAATGGGGAAAGATCAGTCACCCTGGATTACAAAACCTTTTGCACCTCAACAGGGTTAGACTACAACAATGGAGTTTATGTCGCCCATCCTGAACCCACCACAGTGAAGGATGGGTTAAAACAAATAGTTTTGGATCCAAAATTTTTGGACAAGACCCCAGTCACCAAAAACTCATTTCCCACGGCTTGGAAAATCCTATTCACTTTTGTGATTCAGGTTCTCGGTGGGAACCACTCATCAACTGAACAAGTTAATTCTATTCAGTTGATGATGGCTTACTGTTTGATGAATGGGGTCACTGTCGACATAGGGGAGATCATTTATAGTGATCTCGTAACCAAGCTCTTGAGCAAAACTAGGACGAAATACATTTCGTATCCTAGGTTTGTCTCATGCGATTTGCAAGTGTTACTGGGTTGCAATTACCCTCAGGAAGAAAATTTGTGTGCTTTACCTGGCATCCTGAGTCAATCAAATTTTCAAAAGGACCCATCCCAAGTCACTGATAGTGTATTGACGGCCCATATGATTGATGTAAACAATCAGAGGGATTCAGTGTCTCCAAACCGTGCTCCTAAAAAGAGAAAGGGGAAGTCTCAGACTGGGACTAAGACCAAACCCAAGTCTCAGGGCCCTGAGGCTTCTGGAGCACTGGCCAAAAGGCAAAGAATACCTAAGACTGATTTGACACCCACTGGAGCCCAATCATCATCTACCCCGGTGACAAAGAAGGACACTGATACATCACAATCAGTGCCCTTGGTCCCAACTACTACTCCCCAAGATCCAGAGGGAAACATACAACCCGCTGGTAGGGGAGCGCCTTCCACTTCGCCCAATGATGACATTAGCAAATCACAGCCTTTGTCAGAGGGAACCCTGAATGATCCCAAAGACTCAGAGGAAACTAAACAACCCGCTGATAGGGATATCACTTTCACTGACTCCACTAAAGGCACTGGGAAAAACCCATCAGTGTCTCAGGGGTCTCAGGGGGACAAAGACTCGGAGGGAAAGGAACATGTGACAATCCGTCAATTTCCCAACTATTATTTATACCAGAATATGCGAGTTATTTATTTCCTGATTATTAGAACTCAAACGAGAAGTCATCTCGTGTTTTCAGATGTCCCGGCACCACACGCGTACCGACACCATAATAAAATTGGCACGGATTTATTTTCTAAAGTCAAGATAATAATAATACCATAATATTTCGCTCGTCAAAACGTCTCCAGAAATATAAAAATTATAAAATACAGATACCCGAATAATATTCTACATAAATAAACGTCATTCTGTACGGAACAAATTATACAGTACGGGGTACATATAATACAATTAATAATAATAATACACCTAATAATCCTACCTCTTACCCACGCCCCTTCCTACTCCTCCTTTTCAGAACATGCTTCCCTCTTCTCTCCTTGTCGACAAACACAGAAAAACATTCACAAAAATGGGTGCTTTCCCCTCCTCTCTAAAGTCAACCCTCATTCTACCTATATCATCATCCCTAAATGTGTACTCTACCATTCTAGACATCACAAGGAGGCTTGGACGTGGCAAACAATGAAGTGATAGTAGCCAAGAGTAGCAACCAAGGACAAGAAAGATAGGAGGCTCCATTATTCTTTTTCATCTACATATTGGACCGACTTCCTCACAAGTTTCAGTCACATCTCATCAAAAGTACGAAAATTAGGGTTTGGTAAATCAAAGGGCTTTTTGAAATTACCATGGGGGTTTTGTAATTAAAGGGGTAAGGAAGCTAGCTCAAGTGTCAATTCGCCTCAATTCATCTCAAGTCTCGCTAATCGAAGCCTTTCTTGTTCGGTTCCTTCCCAACTCTCGACCCACTATTTATTCTTGTAAGAATAACATTTGTTAACTTCTGATTATGAATTTGTTTGATATTTAATTCTTGGTATAATTTCAATCTCCTTTAGTTGTGTCAAATGGAATATTTGAAATTGATATTGGTTGATGTTGTCGTTGTTGTGGTACTGCGGAAACACAAGAGAAAAAGAAAAAGATTTTTTTTGGTTAAACTTGGCATGATTATTTCTTGATTTTTATTTTTGTTGGTGTGGCAAACCATAACTTAAAATGCTTAACTGAGAAACCTTAAGGCTTGGATTTGTAAGTGTCATTTGTTATATTTATTTATTTATTTATTTAATTATTTATTTATTTTTTTAGTACTAGCGTTAATTTTGTGTTGGATTTTCAGTTTAAATAATGAGGTCACATGGGTTCAATGGAAAGTGAAGTTAAATGATGTACATATAGCATCTAGATTGTTTTTGAAAGGCTTAAGGACTCAAACAGTTAAAATGTTGCAAAGTTAAGTATCCATATTATATGTAATGAAACCTATTAAACTGAAAACAACGTAGATAGACAACACATGAGACCCCAAGTCGTAAAACAATAAGTTGCATTTAACAGTCAATATATTTGAGGTGTACTCTTCTGTGTCAAAAACTAATACAATATGCAAACTAAAAAGGGTTAGAGTACATCTATAAAAATGTGTTGGTAACTTTTAGAGTTAATAAGTTGGTGTAATGAAATGGGCTAAAACATAAATTAGAATTAGGCTTGTGTTGTGGTCGAAGCCTACTAAGTTTTCGGGTACGTTTAATACATACATACTAATACCATTCGGCATATTCATCGACTTCATTCCCGACTTATTCCATTTCACTCGACGCACTTGAGTTATTTATTCCCGACTTAAATTTCATGATTCACTAGACATATATCATGAATGAATTATAAAATATAACAAAAATCAAAACTGTTAGTTTTAACCCATTAGTCTACATCTCATATAATACTAAACGAAACTTATTTTTATAATAACGGGGTTATTAATCATTGTGATATTTAAAACTTATACACGAGTCATGCCCGATTTTCTAAAAATCCTACCATTATAACTTATAAGATTATTTTTAATATAAAACCCTTAATAATTTTATATACTAACTAATATTCGATCATTTATAAATACGCATACTCTTAACGACGGTTATAAACTCTTTTAATAAATCCATCACTTATGGTATGATTTAATATACTTTTATCATTAACTAGTATTAATCATATATAAATATACTTTTAATGACTTTTGATTATAAGCCATTAACGTCTAATATTATATGTAATTATTTTTCGTACGTCGTCTTTCGGTTGCCATCGAACCGAAGATTCTTTCATCATTGATATTTTCTTATTATGTACTTATGCACTTCTAAGAGCCAAAATCTACAAAAATTATATTAAACATTAATCATTGCCACACAAGCAACAACAAAACCTTTATTAAATCTTGTCGAGTGATAATCATGAATAAAGACTAAATTTGCCATACTAATCTAGGTCGCGTGTCGGTGCCATCCAATAATTCTAATTGACTGCTGCTTTAGACTGCTATTTGCCAAGGTGAGTTTTCACAGCCCCCTTTTTACCGTTTTACTTATTTTGGGGTGAAATGCATGAATATAAATTTAAATTGTTATATTAGAACCATTTGATATATTTTTGAACCCTTAGACTTAATTATAAATTTATGACTTGTTTGAACCTGATGGACCGTACGTCCTTGACCTAAAGTCTCCCATGTTCGGAGTAATGCCGAGTCTCCCATGTTCGGAGCAGTCTTTATTAATAGTATATAATAGTTGTTATGATGTACTGTTCGTACATTCGCATTGTTAGTCCCCGATTGGTTTGCCGTTCGCACTCCAATTATATGTACCGTTCGTACGGCTCCCTTGTGCGGAGCAGTAGGTAGTATGGATAGCGCTATTAGAGGTCGGCCTACCTCTCGTTCCCCTGTCTACGGAACGCATATTATTTATTTTAGGGGCTTTGCCGCATACTTTATTATATACGAGGCGTTATTGTGACCATATGTGCATTATTTACTAGACTTAAAATATGGAAGTGTATGTGAATTCATATGTTACAAGTCTTGTATGGGCGGGATTTGTAACATAGTGAGTTGACAGGACATTTTCCAGTCAGACCTTCAAAAATCGGTATTTTATTTTACATAAAACCTGTGTACTCACCAACTATTTTCATAGTTGACCCGTTTTCTCATGCATTTCAGGTGATCATTGTTTAGCTTATATTATGAAGATTTTAAATAAAGGAGTCGTCACAAGTTATCTGGGTCGTCATGTAGTAAAATGTTATCTTTTGGAAGTCAAACTTTATATTTAAATTGCCAAGGTCGGCTAGAACCTTGTTGTAATGTTACAATATTTCTTTAAATTTAAATTATGGTATTGTACTATATCTCTTTGCGATGTATATTGATTATGTTACACCTCGCATTTCCGCCTCCGGCGGGGTGTGACAGATTGGTATCAGAGCCGAGGTTATAGTGAATGCCGATTTTTCTAAAATAAAAATCGCAACTATAACCAAAATAAAATTTTCTTAAAACAAGGGACATCATACGAGTCGACTAGCACCAGCATTGCATCGTTACTCCTAAATTAAACATAGCATGTACACCTATGCATAATTCAGGAGGAATCATATGATGATGGGATTAGTAGCCTCGGATTATGTTTGGTCGAGTCTTAAAGAGTCTGATCACCTGGAACTGCATTAGTCGCGTGAGTTTGCATAGCATGTTTATATGTCCATTATACCTTATATACATTTTATATATGCCTTCCTCTCACTATATTATGACCTGATAGGCTAAGCACGTCCTTGTTCCCATCACATTACACTCACTACCTGTCGTCGTCCCGTACATCATCCGCCATTGTCCTCATATCACTCACTCCACCAAATGCTTTGGCCTATCGTAGAATCATGACTACAAGGAACACTCGTTCAGGAAGCATCAACAATGAAGCCCTAAGAGACAGTGCTGCTGAATTGGCGGATATCCTCACTCAGATTGTCGCACACATTGATGCAGGACGAGCCAATGAGGGAGCTGGTACCTCGACCAATGGCCACGGATGCAACTGTAAGACCTTCATGTCATGCAGGCCAAAGGATTCCATGGCACTGAGGGTGCCATTGGCCTGCTATGATGTGATCAGGTCTGGAGGATTAACAAAAGCAAACGACAATGGACGAAAGCAACAGGAGGATTACCAGGGAAGCCGAGACCAGGACCAGCAAGACAAGAGGCAGCGAGTAACCAGGAACTATGGAGCGACGACTCAGGAGCGCAAAGGATACGCAGGTCCACATCCTAAGTGTACTCGATGTAACGTCCACCATTCAGGAAACTGCCCAAGGTGCAATATATGCAAACAGACAGGCCATCTTAGTTGGAAGTGCTCAAGCAGGAATGGAAACCAAGGACAGAAGCCGGCATGCTACGAGTGTGGAAGTCTGGACCACCTCAGGAACACGTGTCCTAAGTTGAATAAGGCACAAAAGTCGGAGCATGGTAACATTACTCTCGCCGTAGCAATTGATGGTGATAACCCAACTCGTGAAGGAAATGTCAGCCCAACTCGGGGTCGATCATACTTCTTGGGCACTAAGAAAGCTCGCTAAGACACAAGCACCGTGACGGGTACATTCTTTTGATCACCTACTCTATTTCAGTATCTTCTGGTTCTAGTTCATGGCATTGATTAGTGTAGAACCTTGCATCATGAGCCTTAGTTTAATTGTTGCCTTCACACTAATCTGAGCACTCCACTATTAGTATTGATTGGTTTAAATGATTTCAAACTCGAGCCAAACTTTCAAAAGATCTCTTACATTTATGAGAAGCCATCTCTTTCTGACAACTGGTTTCCTAGCTTGATCTAGTGACAGTTCTTGTTTGATGAGTTGCAAAAATCAGGTTAGAATCAAGTTGTTACTCAACCTATACAACTTAAACAAATGACCGGTCAGGTCGACAAGTTGTGAAAATTCACCAACTAAGAGTCTTTTGAGGGCAAAGTTCGAGAATGAGAAAATTTGAACCATGAGAATGTACGCCTGTAGTGTAGACGGACTGAATCTCGAGGACGAGATTCTTTTTAAGGTTGGCAGACTGTGACAATCCATCAATTTCCCGACTATTATTTATACCAGAATATGCGAGTTATTTATTTCCTGATTATTAGAACTCAAACGAGAAGTCATCTCGTGTTTTCCGATGTCCCGGCACCACACGCGTACCGACACCATAATAAAATTGGCACGGATTTATTTTCTAATATCAAGATAATAATAATACCATAATATTTCGCTCGTCAAAACGTCTCCAGAAATATAAAAATTATAAAGTACAGATACCTGAATAATATTCTACATAAATAAACGTTGTTCTGTATGAAACAAATTATACAGTACGGGGTACATATAATACAATTAATAATAATAATATACCTAATAATCCTACCTCTTACCCACGCCCCTTCCTACTCCTCCTTTTCAGAACATGCTTCCCTCTTCACTCCTTGTCGACAAACACAGAAAAACATTCACAAAAATGGGTGCTTTCCCCCTCCTCTCTAAAGTCAACCATCATTCTACCTATATCACCATCCCTAAATGTGTACTCTACCATTCTAGACATCACAAGGAGGCTTGGACGTGGCAAACAATGAAGTGATAGTAGCCAAGAGTAGCAACCAAGGACAAGAAAGATAGGAGGCTCCATTCTTCTTTTCATCTACATATTGGACCGACTTCCTCACAAGTTTCAGTCACATCTCATCAAAAGTACGAAAATTAGGGTTTGGTAAATCAAAGGGCTTTTTGAAATGACCATGGGGGTTTTGTAATTAAAGGGGTAAGGAAGCTAGCTCAAGTGTCAATTCGCCTCAATTCATCTCAAGTCTCGCTAATCGAAGCCTTTCTTGTTCGGTTCCTTCCCAACTCTCGACCCACTATTTATTCTTGTAAGAATAACATTTGTTAACTTCTGATTATGAATTTGTTTGACATTTAATTCTTGGTATAATTTGAATCTCCTTTAGTTGTGTCAAATGGAATATTTGAAATTGATATTGGTTGATGTTGTCGTTGTTGTGGTACTGCCGAAACACAAGAGAAAAAGAAAAATATTTTTTTTGGTTAAACTTGGCATGATTATTTCTTGATTTTTATTTTTGTTGGTGTGGCAAACCATAACTTAAAATGCTTAACTGAGAAGTTAAAACCGGACCTTAAGGCTTGGATTTGGAAGTGTCATTTGTTATATTTATTTATTTATTTATTTAATTATTTTTTTTTATGTTTAGTACTAGCGTTAATTTTGTGTTGGATTTTCAGTTTAAACAATGAGGTCGCATGGGTTCAATGGAAAGTGAAGTTAAATGATGTACATATAGCATCTAGATTGTTTTTGAAAGGCTTAAGGACTCAAACAGTTAAAATGTTGCAAAGTTAAGTATCCATATTATATGTAATGAAACCTATTAAACTGAAAACAACGTAGATAGACAACACATGAGACCCCAAGTCGTAAAACAATAAGTTGCATTTAACAGTCAATATATTTGAGGTGTACTCTTCTGTGTCAAAACCTAATACAATATGCAAACTAAAAAGGGTGAGAGTACATCTATAAAAATGTGTTGGTAACTTTTAGAGTTAATAAGTAGCTGTAATGAAATGGGCTAAAACATAAATTAGAATTAGGCTTGTGTTGTGGTTGAAGCCTACTAAGTTTTCGGGTACGTTTAATACATACATACTAATACCATTCAGCATATTCATCGACTTCATTCCCGACTTATTCCATTTCACTCGACTCACTTGAGTTATTTATTCCCGACTTAAATTTCATGATTCACTAGACATATATCATGAATGAATTATAAAATACAACAAAAATCAAAACTGTTAGTTTTAACCCATTAGTCTACATCTCATATAATACTAAACGAAACTTATTTTTATAACAACGGGGTTATTAATCATTGTGACATTTAAAACTTATACACGAGTCATGCCCGATTTTCTAAAAATCCTACCTTTATAACTTATAAGAGTATTTTTAATATAAAACCCTTAATAATTTTATATACTAACTAATATTTGATCATATATAAATACGCATACTCTTAAAGACGGTTATAAACTCTTTTAATAAAACCATCACTTATGGTATGATTTAATATAGTTTTATCATTAACTAGTACAATCATATATAAATATACTTTTAATGACTTTTGATTATAATCCATTAATGTCTAATATTATATGTAATTATTTTTCGTACGTCGTCTTTCGGTTGCCATCGAACCGAAGATTCTTTCATCATTGATATTTTCTTATTATGTACTTATGCACTTCCAAGAGCCAAAATCTACAAAAATTATATTAAACATTAATCATTGCCACACAAGCAACAACAAAACCTTTATTAAATCTTGTCGAGTCATAATCATGAATAAAGACTAAATTTGCCATACTAATCTAGGTCGCGTGTCGGTGCCATCCAATAATTCTAATTGACTGCTGCTTTAGACTGCTATTTGCCAAGCTGAGTTTTCACATCCCCCTTTTTACCGTTTTACTTATTTTGAGGTGAAATGCATGAATATAAATTTAAATTGTTTTATTAGAACCATTTGATATATTTTTGAACCCTTAGACTTAATTATAAATTTATGACTTGTTTGAACCTGATGGACCGTACGTCCTTGACCTAAAGTCTCCCATGTTCGGAGCAATGCCGAGTCTCCCATGTTCGGAGCAGTCTTTATTGATAGTATATAATAGTTGTTATGATGTACTGTTCGTACATTCGCATTGTTAGTCCCCGATTGGTTTGCCGTTCGCACTCCAATTATACGTACCGTTCGTACGGCTCCCTTGTGCGGAGCAGTATGTAGTATGGATAGCGCTATTAGAGGTCGGCCAACCTCTCGTTCCCCTGTCTACGGAACGCATATTATTTATTTTAGGGGCTTTGCCGCATACTTTATTATATATGAGGCGTTATTGTGACCATATGTGCATTATTTACTAGACTTAAAATATGGAAGTGTATGTGAATTCATATGTTACAAGTCTTGTATGGGCGGGATTTGTAACATAGTGAGTTGACAGGACATTTGCCAGTCAGACCTTCATAAATCGATATTTTATTTTACATAAAACCTGTATACTCACCAACTATTTTCATAGTTGACCCGTTTTCTCATGCATTTCAGGTGATCGTTGTTTAGCTTATATTATGAAGATTTTAAATAAAGGAGTCGTCACAAGTTATCTGGGTCGTCATGTAGTAAAATGTTATCTTTTGGAAGTCAAACTTTATGTTTCAATTGCCAAGGTCGGCTAGAACCTTGTTGTAATGTTACAATATTTCTTTAAATTTAAATTATGGTATTGTACTATATCTCTTTGCGATGTATATTGATTATGTTACACCTCGCGTTTCCGCCTCCGGCGGGGTGTGACAGAACAACCCGCCGATACGGAACCCACCACCAATCCTGACTCCAGAGAAGGCACTGGGAAACACCCACCATTGTCTGAGGGGTCAACGGGGGACAAAGACTCAGAGGGAAATATACCACCCGCTGATATGGAACCCATCAACCCCACTTTGTTAACTATGGCTGATGTTATTGGGATCTTATTCTCTGATGAAGAGGAGGCTGAAAGTGAAGATGAAATTCTATCAGTAGGGGAAGAAGTGGACGCTGATGTTCAAACTGAACAAGAGCATCAGCCTGATCCACAAGACAATGATTCTGACTCTTCATCGAGTTCTGATGAATTCAAGCGGTTTGATAATGTTCTTCCACTGACTTAAAGACAGCTGGTTCAGTGGATCAAAAAGCATCTAGGAAGCTATATGATGGAGTTACTGAAACACTGTGGGATCAACATACTGAAGCTGTTGCCACCTATGCAGATCTGAAGGCTGAAGTTTCTGATTTCAACATCAACACCGATGAGCACAGGGATATGATGTATGACAATCTTCACATACTGGATGACAACTTGGCTAAATTTCTCAGACACCTTCAGGGTGTTAGCACAAAGATAGATGAAATCAGGGAATCTGTCAAAGAAGACCCAGCGCTCAACTCCAAAGTGCTGGAGGCTACTGAGGCTTACCTGAAACACTCCTCCAGCCTCACTGAACTAATCGAAATGCTCAAATCTACAAATGTTCAGGGTCTTCAATCTTCAGTCCAGTCTCTTCAGGCTACATTGAGCTCTTTGGATATTCAGGTGGCTACTTTGGCTCATGCCTCGTCTTCTATGGCTTGGAATCTTGGGCCCAGAATGACTACTTTGGAAGTATCTCAGGCTAATTTGGAAGCAAAGGTCACTGGCATTCAAACAGATACTTCTGATATCAAGGCTATGGTCACTGAGATTTATCAAGCATTTAAGGGTCAAGCAGCTCAGACTCCCTCAGTGCCACCTACAACTCTTGCCCTCACTGACGCTACGGCAACAGTTGAGGGGGAGAATATAGTTGAAGAAACTCCTTCTCACACTGAGGGGGAGCCAACACTACCAGTATCTGCAGCTCTATTATCATCATCACCACCTGTTTCAGCAATACCCATCTCATCAATCCCACCACCAACATCTACAACAACAACACTGACAGTCACAACACCAATCATGACAACAACACCACCCTTGGTTGCATCATCTTCATCAGGACAAGACAAAGGGAAGGCCATAATGCAAACACCAGAGCCTAAACCTGAGCCTGAGAAGATTCCCTACAAAATCGGCGACACTGAATACCTGCTCACACCTCAACAGCTAAGTAAATATCTTGCTAAAGAAGAAAGGAGATTGAAACAAGCTAAGGAAGATAAGCAGAATAGAGAAGCACTGGCAAAGGTAGTCGCTGAAGAAACTGAGAACATGGGAATAGATCCAAAGAAACTCCAAAAAGGTCAGGCAGGAAAAAATTTCAAGGATGCTCAAGCTGCTCAGATGGCTGAAATGAGAAAACAGTTGGAAGAAAAGAAGAAGAAAGTTGAAGCCCTCAGGCAAAGCAGAATTGAGCATTACAACTGGACAATTACAAGCCGAAGGCTACCTGAAAAGATCATTGATGTCAAAATCATCCCCAATTCCAAACCACTGGCAATGAATGTATACAGGGGGGATGATAAGCGACATTTCGAGGTTCATGATCCTTTAACCTTCACTGATTTTGGGATCACTGAACTCGATGAGCTTGGTACAATCATAGAGACAAAAAGGAATGCGGTGGTTAAGGAGATGATGAAAATGCTCAGTAAGAGGTATGAAAGACTGAGGCAAGCGCAAATGCAACTGGGGATTCAGCTAACCTTAACAACACCTCAAGGATCTCAACCACAATCATCCACTGGCAAAAGGAAAAGATTTGAGTTCTAGCCTGAGATTAAAGTGCTTGGACTGGAGTGTAATAAGGAGCTGCCTGAAGGTGTAAAGTTCGTGAACTGTCTGGTGATTGAAAAGCATGAAAGAGGGCTATTCCACATTAATGTCTATGGAAACCCAGCATTTCAAAGATGGAGTGACATTGATCAGGCAGGTGTGGCTGCAATGCTGAGCTACATACCAGTGGCCTCTCAAATTTAGACTCCTGCCAACGTCAGGTTCTGTGCTGACCTAAACGCCAAGATAAGAGATCACCCTGACAGAGAAACACTCATCACCAAGAAAGTAAAGCTTGAAGCACTGGGGATCCATCTTGGTTGACATCATTTTCATTATCTTTTGTACTAGTGATAGGAACCTTGTAATTTGATCAATAAACGATGTATGTTTTGTTAAAATATTCAGTGTTTCTTATTGTATTCATTAGTACATTCAGTGTAAGAAGAAGCCATTTGCTCACTTACACTGATCAAACACTTAGGCTTTTTGTATATCCAAATAGGGGGAGACTGTTGGGTTCAGTAAATACCCAAACCCCTTAATCTAGGATTTGAATAGAAAATAACCTAAGTGCTTAGTCCGTTAAACACTAACAGGTCACTGAGTGCATAGTCTCTCAGTGAGCCATCTTCAGGACGCTCAGTAAGAGGCGAAGAAGAAGTCTCTCCACTCAGTAAGGCGGAACTTAAAGGGTAAAGACTGAGTCAAGAAGAAGATGGTGGATTCAGTGAGTAATGACAATAACTCACTGAATCCCTAAGACTCCTCTCCAACTACTTACACTGAAGACAAACTGAAGTAGAAGACTGAAGGATATGAAGACTAAAGAATGAGCGGGACAAGGCAGGATAAGTTTGAATCAGATAAGACGAAGTCCTTATCAACCAAAGTCAACTTTCCTGAATGGAAAAAGATCAGGCTCGGTGTCATCATTGACCTTAAGAAAGCAGTCTTGTCTCTTACCTAAAATAGTCTTTGTAAACAAAGACAAAATACATCAGTATTTTGTCTTCTGTAAGATGTCAGTTTGTCACTTAGGAAAGAGTTAAAACTCATACTTGTATAAATAGCATAAGAGAGGAGTGTAAAGATTAAGCTTGTGAATTGTAAAAACACACACACACGCAAGCCATCTTTCACTCCTCCAAATACAACTTAATCCCTAAGATAGCTCAGTGGGTACTTGTAGTTGTGCTCAGACTTAGCCTGAGCTTAGAGAGGAGTTACCAAACTTTATCATTTAAATTCCAAGTATTGTTCCGCAAGTACTTGGGTAACGTATTCTTTTTTATTCATTTCTAATAAAGAATATGATGTTGAAAATTACTCAGTGTGTTTTACTTCTGTTAATTTCAGTCATTGTTCACTATTAATTTGTTTTAAGTACTTAATTGTTTTAAACGATAGTGAATAGGGAACAACACTAACTCCCCCTTGACGGTAGCTCCCCCTAGAATGGGGCGTCAAGTGAGAAAATATAAGAACCTACAAAGAAAAGGTTAGTAGTAACATGCATAAATAATCTTGTGATTGACGAGAATCAAAATTGGGAGCCAAGGTATGTAAACAAAGCCTTGTAATAAAATAACAAAGTGTAGTGGTATTTATGCCACATACAAGCATGTAAAACTAAGAACAAGACTTGTTCTAAAAATGACTCAAAAGAAAATACTAAAAATAATAAAATGATTCATTCCATGCTTGCATAAGGTTATGGAAGGAAGTTTTGGTGAGTAATGATGTTGATACGATCAAGGATGAGGTTAAGTATGACTCGCATTTCTTCCCTAATTTCTATTGCAAAATCTCTAGTGGATTGGCAATGTTTACAATGTAAGTGATGTGGGTAATGTGTGTGGAAATTTTCTAGGTTAGTTTGATTTGTGAGATGCGGAAGTTGTGGTGGAAAAGTTAGGAAATACGGATCAATGTCCGGAATTTTTAGAAGTGGTGGTGGAAAAGAACCTAGATGTTCTTGTAACACAATGGGAGCTAAAGGTGGTGAGGTTTCAAGGTCTTTGAAGATTGTATTTGGAGATGTGGGAGGTGTTAAAAAGACTAGTTCTTTTTGGTTGGTTTATTGGGATCTTGTTGGAGTCTTAAGGAGTTCCAAAAGAGTGACTTTAGGTGGGGATTTGATGGGTGATGATGTTGGTGTACTTGTTGGAGATGAAGGAGGTGCTACTACGGAAGCATTTTGTGGTGAATGAGTGGTTGGTGATGAACCATTTGATGATGGTTTTGCTAAACAACAAGGCCGGATGCTAATCCATGCGGTTTTTCTAGATTTGGATGTTGGTACTACTGAAGGTGGTATGAAAAAATTTTGGATTTCTTGAAAAGGGTTGTTTGCACTATGTGATTCATCTATGTTGGAAGATCTTTTGGATGACATGATGATGGTTGTTTGTGAGGTTGAGAGTGATGAATATGCAAGCATTTTGGGAATCCTATTTATAGAAAAATAATGCATTGTAATGAATGCTTGACCTAAAATTTAGACTAAAATCTAATGATTAGATATGAATTTAAGGCATGTGATCATGAGAACACAAGCATTAAGTAACATGCTCATTAGGAAAAATGATAAAATGATGAAAATGTGGAGGTTTTCATCCAAACTGAAAAAAATAGAAGATAATTTTAGCTTTTGTCTCACGGATCCCACGGATCCTTCCCTTGAGGGAACCGTCCAGCGTTAATGCTGGGATCCGTGGTACTAGTGACTCAGGCAGCTCAAAATTTTCCTTTCGGAAACATTTGTGCCTAGTGTGTGCCTATATGCAAACCATTTGGAGTTGCGATTATCTCGACTCCTAAAAACAAAAGAAAAATAAACTAGAAGTGAAAAAGCACACTATTATGTGAGATAACCCGAGTGCTTCTAATTCATTGTTGCTTAAATGAATGTACCCGAAAACACATATTAGTATGTGTCCTCTTTAGCATTCAAAAGACATGAGATGCAATGAAAACGGGTTTTTACTTTGTATTAATAATGAAAAAGAGGTTTGTCCTAGACGTGAGAAATGGCTTTTATGAAAGTGATACGGGAAGAGGTATCCTTTTAGAAAACATTTTGAAAAGAGATTTCTTTGTGTGAAGAAAACGTTTATCCTTGAGAGAAAGGAAATAGGTATGCAATTACGTGATTGCAAAAAGGTACTTGCCTTGAAAATTAAGAGAAAACTATGAAAGTATGAGTTATAAGTAAAACCTATCTTGGGTTTTGAAAATTCCCATATTGCTTGTGAGTTGTGTGTGAAATAGAGATCCTATACTCAAAAAGAAGAAGGCTAGTGTTTACATACCTTGTAGAGTTTAAAAACTAATTACGACGATTGTTCCATGAGACCAAGACCAAGACGAAGTAGGTTGAATTGTTCCCGCTTCAACGGTTTGGTGAGGACATCGGCTATGTTGTCTTCGGACGCTACCTTCTCAATAGAGATGTTCCCCTTTTGAACATTGTCTCTTAAGAAGTGATGACGAATCTCTATATGCTTGGTGCGAGAGTGCAATACCGGATTCTTGCTTAAGTCGATGGCACCTTTGTTGTCACATAGAATGGCTATGTTACTTAGATGAATGTCGTAGTCAACTAACGCTTGTTTCATCCATAGTGCTTGTTGGCATGCTTTGTCGGCGGAGACATATTCGGCTTCGGTTGTTGATATGGCCAATGCCGTTTGCTTCTTTGAGAACCAAGATGTTAAACAACATCTCACGAAAGTACATACCCTACTTGTACTTTTTCAGTCAACATAATCACCTGCATGATCAGAATCTGCATATACAATTGTTTCTACCCCCGTACCCTTAGGATACCACAATCCTAATTGAGTCGTACCCTTAATATATCTAAATATTCTTTTGACCGCTTCTAGATGTGATGTTTTAGGATCTTCTTGAAACCTAGCACATAGACAAACACTAAACATGATATCCGGCCGACTAGCCGCGAGGTAGAGAAGACTATCAATCATGCCACGGTATTTTGTGTTATCAACGGATTCGCCGTCTTCATCTTTTGTGAGTTTAGTGTCGGATGACATTGGTGTTCTTATGGGTTTTGACTCTTCTAAACCAATTTTCTTTAACACCTCCTTTATGTATTTAGATTGATTAAAGATGATACCATCTTCTACTTGTTTGATTTATAGACCAAGAAAGAAACTAAGTTCTCCAATCATACTCATCTCGAACTCGTCATGCATGATTTTAGAGAAATCATCACACATGTCTTGACAAGTAGATCCGAATATAATATCATCTACATATATTTGAACAATGATTATATGTGACTCTCTTTTCTTAGTAAAAAGTGTGTCAACTAACCCCATAGTGTAGTTGTTTTTTATTAAGAATGGCTTGAGTCTATCATACCAAGATTTTTGAGCTTGTTTAAGACCATAAAGAGCTTTCTTTAACTTATACACATGTTTAGGTTTTTCAAAATCGATGAAGCCCGGAGGTTAAGCTACATATACTTCTTCATTAATAAAACCATTTAGAAAAGCACTTTTGACATTCATTTGATAAAGCTTAAGATCATTAGCACAAGCATAAGCAAGAAGTATTCTTATAGACTCTAATCTAGCCATGGGGTCATAGGTCTCATCAAAGTCTATTCCTTCTTGTTGATTATATCCTTGGGCAACGAGTCTAGCTTTGTTTCTACACACTACACCGTTTGCATCTAACTTGTTTTTATATACCCATTTGATTCCTATTATGGTTTGATTACTAGGTGGAGGGACGAGTGTCCAAACATCGTTAGAGACAAATTGATTTAACTCTTCTTACATAGCCATTACCCAACTTTCATCTTTTATGGCTTTTTGTGTATTCTTAGGTTCTATGGTTGAGACAAAACAAAATAAGCTACTTTGGTTTTGGACTTGAGACCTTAAGGTTCTTTCGTTTGATTTTCCTATGACCTTATCTATGGGGTGATCTTTAAACTCTTTAATATTGATGATTTCATAATTTAAAGGTTCTTCTTCTTCATTTTCCTTTTTCTTTATTTCAATAGCTTCACTCTCGACAATCTCGTCATCGAAAAGAGGTAGAGTAGGTTTAGGTGGACTCTCATCAAATTTTACGTTTAATGACTCTTCAACCTTCATTGTTTCTTTATTTAATATGACGTAAGCTTTGTTATTAGGAGAGTAACCTAAAAACATACCTTCAATTGATTTAGGATCAAATTTTGTAAGGTAATCTTTAGTGTTAAGTATAAAACATTTGCTACCAAAGACTCTAAAATGATCTAACGTAGGCTTTTTGCCTCGAAGTAACTCAGTTGGAGTTTTACCTAAAAATGGTCTAATTAAGACTCGATTAAGTATATACGTTGATGTATCAACGGCATTGCACCAAAACTTTTGAGGAATGGATTGCTCATTTAACAAGGTGCGACGCATTTCTTGTAGGGTTCTATTCTTTCTTTCAACTACCCCATTCGATTGTGGAGTGCGAGGAGCCGAGAAATTGTGAGTAATACCATTAGCGTCACAAAAGGCTCCAAATTGCACTTCATTATTAAATTCCCTACCATGATCCGTTCTAATAGACATTATAGGACTTCCTAATTGTCTTTGGATTTTCTTACTTAATATTTCAAAGTAATCGAAGGTTTCAGTTTTATTCTTTAAAAATTTAGTCCATGTGTACCTAGAGTAATCATCCACTATAACCAAAGTGTAGTAGTTGCCTCCATAACTTTGGATAGCGGATGGACCAAATAAATCCATGTGTAGTAACTCTAGACACTTAGTTGTAGAAACCATGTTTTTAGCTTTCTGACTAGTATGGACTTGTTTTCCTACGTTACAAGCATCACAAAAGTGATGTTCATATTTTAATTTTGGTAGATCTCTTACTAGATCTTTGGATGATAGCGATTGAAGAAGTCTCATATTGCCATGACCCAATCTTCGATGCCATAAGGTCGAAGTATCATCCATAGAAGTAAGACAAAGTTTGTCTTTAGGTTCATTACCGATTTTAATGACATAAACTCCATGTTTCCTAATTCCTCTACCTATAGTGATACCGTTTTTCAATATCTTACTACCGGTTTCTTTAAAAAGTACGTTGCACTTCTTATCACATATTTGTCCTATACTTAAGAGGTTAAAGTTTAGGTTTTTTACGTGACACACATCGTTAATGGTTAGAGATTTGTTAGAAATCATACCTTTACCGATGATTTTGCTTTTGCTATTTCCAAATACCACATTTCCTACATTGAAGGATTCATATGTGGAAAATAGATCTTTATTTCCGGTCATGTGCCTCGTGCACCCGCTATCCTTGATCCACTCATCTGGATCTAGGCCGACCTTTAAGCACACCTAAGAAAACAATTAACTCAAAAGTTTGGTCCCCATTTGTTCATGGGTCCATTAGTGTTAAACATTCCATTCATGTTAGGCATATATGGAAAAGGAGAGTATGCGTTCCATGGTGCAAAGTTTTGAAATTGAAAACCGTTTTGCATATTTGGATTCCATCTCATTTGATGGTTACTTCTCGGATAGACATTATTAGGTCTCCTAGATGTATTCGGTTTTGAAAATGATGGACCTTTGTTTCTTGTAAAACTTTGATTTTGTCTAGGAGGTGGCTGTCTAATGGTAACATGGGTTGATTTCTTCTTATTAACAATAACAAAATCGGTTCTAGATGAGGAAGCTATGTTATTACTACTGTTTGCTTCAGCAGACCCAAGGATCCCTGGCTGTACACTAGCCGGTTCCCTTTTGTGGGATCTGTGGGATCCGTGACTACAGTGGTTTGTTTTTCTATTGCTTTTACGAATTGTGTTTCTTTGTTTTCACTAGTTGACGCATCAAGTTGCTGAAAGCCTAAACCTTTTTGGTTGTTTCCTGTTTTAACACTATCTAATATCATATCTAGAGTATTAGTATTCATTCTAGCAATCTTAGAGTCTAGATGATCAACAAGTGTTTGAAGTTGAACGCAAAGTTCACATTCCCCACTTGCTATCTTCCCCTTTTCTAGACGTTTTAATTTTGCTTTTAACTCAATGACTTCCTTTTCTAAATGTTGATTTTGGTTTTTCAGAAACTTGTTTTTGTTGACTACTTTTAAACTAATTTTGCAAAGTTTATCATATTCATTATGCAATGAGTCATCATCTAATGATGAACTACTATAGTATCCGTGACATACCTCGTCATTTGCCATGAGACAAATTTCTTCGTCTTCCTCCTCGCTCATTCCCCATGAACCGCCCACGAATGATTTTTGTTCATCACGTTTGGGACACTTACTAATAAAGTGGTTTGGGTCCCCACATTTAAAGCAAGCGCGATCATCCCTTGCCTTCTCGTCCTCTTTGCTTTTCCGGAATCCTTTCTTGTCGTCATATTGTTGCTTGACGTATCTTCCCTTTCTTCTAAAGAACTTCTTGAAGTCCTTTACCACCATGGCATACTCCTCGTCATCACTATCCGAAGAAGAGTTCTCTTCATCGCTTGAGACCTTCTTGGCTTTAAGGGCAAGAGATTTGTGCTTCTCTTTCACTTTTGAGGCTTCGGAATCTTTAGCGAGACAAGCTCATAGACTTTTAAATTTCCTATGAGTTCATCAAGGGTGAGGATTGACAAGTATTTTTATTCTTCGATGGCCGTCACCTTAGATCTCCACTTGGATGGAAGTGCCCTTAGATATCTCCTAACATGATTACGACTAGAGAAAGATTCATCAAGTGCTTGTAAAGATGTAATTATAGTATTAAAGTTAGCAAAAGAATGATCTATAGTATCCTCATCGATATTGAGAATTGTTCATATTGTTGAACAAATAAATCTATTTTATTGTTTTTAACTTGTTGATTACCTTGATGAGTTACAACTAAAGAATTCCAAATTTCTTTAGAGGTTCTAAGCATGGAAATTTTTTTGAATTCCTTTTTGGGTAAAGCATTATATAAAACCATTTTAGCTTCACTATTTTATGAAAACTTTTTCTTAATATCATCGGTGAGTTTATCATGAGGTATGTTAACTAAATTTCCATTTTCATCTTTTGCAATGGCTTCAAAAGCGCCTTCAACAATGATGTACCAAAGATCAATATCTTTAGACTTCACATACGTTTCGAATCTATTTTTCCAATATATAAAACCATTAGTTTCAAGTAGTGGAGGTCGTTGCATGGATTGCCCTTCCATGTAATTTTTAGAACCCATAGTGATCGAAAAGTTTTTAAAATACGGTTTACTTTAAAACTTTTATAAACTTAGCTCTTGATGCCAATTGTGGAAAACTAGAAGGGGGGTTGAATAGTTTTGCCGATTTTAAGTTAGTTTCAAAAAAAATTAGATTCGATGTTATGTGAAATCGTATGAATGAAGAGATAGTATAGATCTAAGAGTAATGCAAGTAAAGTAAGTAAAGTAAAGGATAGAAATGACATAACCGATTTATAGTGGTTCGGCTACAGGGACACCTTCCTTGCCCTACTCCACTCCCCGAGTCACCTACTTGAGAGTTCAAGCACTATGTCAACAAACTCCTTCAACTTGGCGGAGACGCCTTCACAACGTTGCTTACACCTTTTTCCGGTACAAAGCTAAATACCGAGTCCGTAACACTGAGGACCAAACCAACACTACTATAACACAACAAATATGTGAAATATGAAATACAAGATCTTCGCTATAGAAATCTTGTGGAGGAACAAGTCAATCAAGGACCCCTTGCTTGGATGACTTGTAGAATGCTCGTGATCTCGCCTTAGATAAGGACCTTTATGAGAATCACAATAGAAGAAAGAAGAACAACTCTCCAGATCAAGTGATCTTTTGTTAGAAGAGTGTAAGAATATATGAGAGAGTTTGTAAGAAGAGGGGTGAGTAAAAATGAAGAAATGGCTCTCTATTTATAGGCAAATTCTTGCCACTATTGCACGGATCCCATGGATCCCTTTCTTGAGGGATCCGTCTAGTGTAACTCCAGGGATCCGTGAGACGCTCCTCTTTGCCCATGGGTTTTTGGGTTAAGGGTCATGGGTCATGGTTTGAACCATGGGTATCTAAGTAGATACAATGTATCTAATATATGCAATGCATCTAGTCAATGGGTATGGGTTAACTCCATGGGTTATGTATATGCTCCATGGGTATGGGTCATGGGTTGTGGTTTTTACCCATCCTAATAAACTATTACAACAAATGAATTATTACAAAAATTTGTATTAAATGACTTTATGTAAATGCTTTACAAAAATAACATGTATCCTTATAATTTTACTTATGATAACATTATATTTTTTATCAACAAAACACAAAGAGATCGCTAAATATTAATAAACATTTTTACGGTTTATTTGTATTAACATGTAGGTTTGTGTGTAAATGTGGGAAGTTAATATTCATTTACCTCACACAAAGAAAGTCAAACGGGTTTATTTCAGAGTAGTCTGACCCTATATTTGACTACACAAAAGTTAACTGAAACTAGGTAGAAAGAGTGTGTGTTACTCTTGAATTAAATTCTCCTACCAACTAGTATGGCACACCGTTCAAGTAAAAAAATGAAGAGAAACAATATGGATGGTACTGATACAGACATGGGGGTGTTGGATGACAGCAGCCAATCAACTAAAATAAGATGCATTGGCTATTATATGGAAGTTCAAAATATGGCTGGTTTAACTCTTGAAGCAAGGCTACCTAGAGGAGAAAGTATATACAAAAAAATTGCATAAACATAAATATATACAAACACCCCCTAAACTGCCTATGTAAATGCTCATGCAAAATGCTTAAGCAAAAGGATGTCTTAAAAGATTAAGCAAACAAATTGCATAAACATGTCTTACATATCTTAACTAAAAATGTCTTAAAATAACATACTGCATACAAAAGGACAACACAAAACAAGGACCATTATCCTGCATTTAATTTCTCTTTCTGGAATGCAATGAACAACACTTATAACCTCTTTTGGGAGCTGGTTCTTTTGACTTTTCTCTTAAGCCAAGGATGCAGCCGATTATACTCAGAGGCCTTGCCTTCCTGTAACACCCCCAAATCTCGGTACAGCGGAAGACTTAATCAAGTTTTCGGGGCGTTACTATTGGATTGGTATCGCACACAAGTATAGCAAAAGATAGTCATTTAACATTCAAAACCAACCCCAATTTAAGTATTCAAAACATTTAATCCCAAAAGTATAAATATTAGGCCCAAATCATGATTTAATAAAATAGGTCCCCAAAGTTTATCAGAGTCAGCCTTCTTGCCAAGCTTCCACCGTTCACGTATCCCAAACATCTCTCAAACACTTGAGAAATCATGCTAAAAGGTCAGCTTAGGCTGGTGAGTTCATAGGTTTAAGTTCAACAAAATCATAGTGGACCAGTAAGAGTTGATTTGCTATGTAAGACCTAAGATAGATAAATACCGTTTGCACACCGATCCTACCCGGATCACCAATCATAACACATGTCCCGCATCCAGGGACTACTCGGGCCCAGCGACTCTAGTCCAGCACTGTCGTGGCAAAATCTAGAACAATTGCCAACCCCGGACTAGGTCGATGTAGAAGTCTATTCTTAGTTAGGCACGGTTAAACCTAGACTAAGGCAACAACTACCGCACATCTATCTAAACAGTCAAACATATAAGCAAATCCAAATAGTTTTAACGGTCCAAAAACAGCAGCATGATTCTCACCCCAAAATAGTTCAAAACGTAGTTAAAACGTAGATAAAAGTGGGGATATGAAACTCACCTTAGCCACAACAATGCACGAAATAACAGGTAATCACGGCACAGCAATGCACTATTCACTATTGACACGACTGGCATCTAAAGTTAATCTCCATGGCATCCAAAAGCATGTACGACGGGTACAATAGAGTAGTTGTGACGCAACCTAATGCGTATACGATATTCTTAGAATACAGCTCATACGATAAAGAACCACTAGAAAGTAACGTGTTGTAGTTTTCGTGGATCATTCATGTCGTTACTTTCAAAAGTATATTATCGTTCCCAAAAGCTCATAATTAATATCTCAAAAGTTTAGTTTTTAACGTTTCGTGTTGTGGTAAGAAACATAGACGCGATGTTCAACTCTTGCGAAGGAAAAGAAGACATCGACATAATCGAGACATACAGACCATAACTCACGCCAAACAGGAAAAGTCATCGACGAAATCAAGAATTACAGACATTACTTTAAGCTAGTCAAAGACTAGGAAATGACGACATCTATTTATGTAACATAAATAGGTTAATTGATAAGTTTCGGGAATTTACCCATTTATCGCTCATTACGTAAAGGTTTCTCAATCGTTATTCATAATCATACAAGTTTACCCGAAATTACTTCATATAAGCTATAGTAAATAGCGTACTATAAATGACACGTTCACTCATTCCAATGTTCCAAACCAGTACGACTTCAATAAGTTATATTATCAAAATAATATTCCCAACAAGTTTGTAAAAGCTAGCATGTGTAATAAAATACATGTTACCATCGTATTTAACAAGGGTTTATAATAGATTAAACCATATCCGTCCATAGTATATATAGTTATATATTTCAATAGTACCGTAGATGTGAAAACAGAATATTCAGCTTCATCGCAAAAGCAATTATACTACTCTCATTTAAACCAAAACGTTTAATAGAATACAACATACTGATCAATATAATTGTTATCAAAAGGTTTATAAAAGATATTTTGTATTTACAAATCATAAGTCGTTCTCGTAGTTGATACAGGCTTTTAGTTCAATAAAACCATATGTGTCGATATAAAATTCATCACGTGCTTTAGAAAACATGAGCTATTGTCATAGTAAATACAGGTTTATAGTTAAACGAAATCGTATTCATTGATAATATCTATCTAATTATCTCGTTATTAGTTAATATGTGAAGATAAAATATTTAGACCCATTTAAGTCAAAACGTTTAACAAAATATAATTCGATACCAATATATCTCGCATAATAAACGTTATTCCAAATTTATAATCCGTATAAAATATTATAACATATATGTAATGTCCCTTACCAACTATAACTCTAGTAGTTATTTCTTAACATTTATCACATATATAGTGATATTGTTTTCAATATAAATGTCATGATATGTTGTATGTAATGTGTATGTAATGTTGTGTGTAATGTGTTATTCCATATATAGTGATATTATTTTCAATATAAATGTCATTTATTACCATTTATATGATATTAACATTAACAATCCAAGATCCAAACCGGGTCATTCCGGACTTTACCCGAATCATAATTTAACACAAAGTCAACTACTAGTTTATCATTCGGGTTAACTTGACCCGACCCGCGCCGTTTCTGACCCACACCGGCCCATGACTAAATCTCAACACACCCAAATTGATTCGAGTCTCACTTGACCCGGCTGAGTCAACTCGACTCACCGAGTCGACTCACACGAAACAACAACAGCAACCCTTATAATCCAAACACCATTTTCCAGTTATTATGCCACACAATTCCCATCAATATTTTGATTAGTTTTAACCATTTCTCCACATATCCCTAACTCGACTAATATCTACCGAGACAAATAAATCAACTGATCAAAGATTAAAATGAGGCAAACGAACACCCTGCCAACTTTTTCTTACCACCTGAAACATTAAAAATTCAGTTTTTAACTCGTTCTTATCGAACGTTTACCATTCGATTATATTTGCAAAACATTTTGATATCTTTTCTTCTAATCCCACGAAAACAATAACACCACAATATAACGTTTAAATGAAATAATAAAATAGAAGATGGGTCGTGGGAGTTTACCGAGAAGAAAGAGGAAAAGGCGAGGTTGTGGTGTCATTTACGAGTACCACTCGTGACCCAGCCTAAGCTAGAACCCGTTTTAATTTGTTAAACAACAACCGTAGGCGAAACCCTAATGATTCGAAACTGAAAGTTTAGATTCAGGGCGCGTATGGGGGATTTATTGCGCGTGTCGCATGAAAATAGAACCACGAGGTCTTGATCTATCAACTAGGAGTGGCGGTGTAAATGTTGGAGGTCGCCGGAATTTTTGGCCGGAAGATTTAGCGGCGCCGGAACCCTAGCAAAGGGGTGGCCGGATTTTGTAGAGAGAGAGAAGAGATATGTGTGTGTGTGTGTGTTTATAGAGAGAGAAAGGAGAGTGGTAAAATGAGAGAATGGGTGAGTGAATGAGCTTATATAGTACCAGGAGGGACTAGATATGTACACACAAAACCACAAGGGCTAATATGAAACTATCAAAAGGACCCTAGATGTAACTTTGTAAATCTTTCGATATAATAGGTTCGGAGCTCGTTTTAACTAGTAAACGAGGGATTCGTGACTCGAGAGTTACGCCAATGTTTTTAAAATATTATTTCCAATAAAAACGATATAAAATACGACTCGTAACTCAAATCAAATCAAACGATTGCTCTAATCGACGTTTCTCCAATTACGACGCATCGAGGAATTTATGAGTTGTCACAACCTCACCTCCTTAAAAGGAATCGCGTCCTCGCGATTCAATTCAAGTCATCCTTTACAGTCTAGAAGGGGTGAGTGCAAAAGCACGAGGGCTTATCCTCACGTTCTCTACGTGAATCAAGGATTTTACTGCAAGTTTCTATGGACTTCGAAGACAGAGAGGCAACATTACTAAAGTTGCTAGGTTTCATCATCTATGATTTCGATAGGTCAACGATGTTTAAACATTCAAAGTTTAGGATTTCCCAAGGAATCACAATTGCCATATCGGCGAGTCTTATCTTCCATTTACGCACGAGATGTTGGGAATTCTACTGAGTCCTGATGGTAACTCAAGACTCTGGGCTACTGATCTCAATCAAGCAAGGATTTTCCAAAAGGTTGACATAGCGGGGATTAAGTTTTCACATTTACTACTCGCTTCACAAAATTTCATGGTGGCTCCGAAAACTAAATTCTAGGTTACCTCAGAGGGTTCAAGAGATTCACGTTGTCTATGCCTCCCAATGGTTTGTGAGTAACTTACATATCCACCTCAACATAACACGGTTTCCTTGGTATTATTTCAAACCGGTTTGGGGTTGCTAAGTTGGGGTATTTCCATTTCTTCCCAATCATATGAATTTACTCTTATATTCATAGAGGATCTCTTACGGTGCCTTTGAGGTACTAACGTGATAGGTACGGTTATAGGAGAAGTTGGCCAATGGAAGGTGTCTATCCTAACCATTGCCAAACTTGATAGGCATGCTACGTTTTCTACTAGGGTTCGCATGGTTTCTCTACTTCAGTCATTAGTCTGGAGATGATACACTGCAAGCATATCCAGATCGGTTTTCTCCGCTCTAGGAAGTGATAGATGAAAAATGGGTGTGTGGCGATTGCAATAATTCGAAAAGGATAAGAATCAGCATTTCCTAAAGCACACGGTTTCCTTTACGTGTGGAGAAGTCCATTTGTATAACTTAAGTTTGTCAGTCATACTTTTTCCTTAAAGAGTATCGAAGTGAGTTGAAGGTTGAGGAGTAGGTATTCCATCACCACCTTAAAAGAAGATAGGGGGATTTTCTATTACTGATATAACTTATGGGGAGAGACGAGCATTGTCGTCCATACTTTTCCTTTTTACAAATTCGCTGGAGGTGAATAGGTTGGTAAGACTACTAACAACCAATTAGGTAAAAGCGGGAATCTACTTCTAAGGTTTCGTCTATGGTGTAGCTTATCGTTTGGTGAGAGGTCCGAAAGGTTAGCAATTTCTTCTCGAAGGATTAGAGAAAGATTATGTGATTGTCCTAGAGAACGTGGTTCAGGTTTCTCCTTAGGATTTCAAGATTTCTGCTGAGTACGGAATCTCTACCAGATGAAAAGTCTAGGAAGTTTAGATTATGTCTCTATTATAAAGTGCTGATTGCTTCCAACAATTGGTCGATTGACTTAGCATGATATCTAGGTTAGAGATGAAAGTACGACTCCTAAAAGGGAGTATGGGTTACTAACCACAGTCAGTCGATTGACTCATTGGTGCACTTAACACTTAACGCAAAAGGTTTCAAAGTTCAACTCCAAAATCATAATCCCCCAAAAGAAGTTCAACTACCAATCGATATCCAAATCATTTTCTACACACGGGTGAACGTCAACGGCTCTAAGTAGGTATGCTAGAGAATTTCTCATCTATGGTGTGTAAGGTACCATATTGTTAAAATAGGGTAGGTATTACCATTACCGGTGGTGTGACGTAGCAGACTATCATGGACAAACAATGTTGAGGGTTCAATGCTGCTAGAGTCAACATCGACGAAACAATATCTAAGGATAATCTTCGGTGAACAACTTCACTTAAAACAAGTCGTTAGATCGTTATCGATAGGGGTTCCTATACAGAGGATAAGGTACGACATCAACAGCACGTAAGGTACTACCTTAACTGAAAGCTGTTGGCGAAGCAACGTCGACCAGATGAAATCGTTAAAATCAACATCGAGTGAATGGTAAGGTTTCAGAAGTTTTCTCAACAATCGGTTCAAGACTAGGATTGAGGTATAAGTGTCGGTAACAGGGTTACAAACGAAACGAGGCTATATGCCAAATCCACGGTGTTACTACTGAAACGATGTGGAATGATAATTCTCAATCAAGATTACTATCGAAATACAGTGGAATGATAATTCCAATACGGTTACTATCACCATGTGACCGGATGACGTTTCAAAATCGAATACCGATTAAAGGTCGAAAGATGATTTTTGAAGTTATCAATGAAATGAAGCCGAATAATAATTCAAGGCCAAATAATGATTCGAATTCAAATGACGAGTTAAAACTCGGAACGAGATCAAAATCTCAAATTCAAAAACCCAAAGACCAAAATCTAAAACCGAATCCAAAATAGTCAACACCAAATCCAAAAATATCCCAAAATAATTTCAAACGCTCTAGAGAGATCGACGAGGCTTATGTCGATAAGCAACTCGGATGCAAATAGTGCCAATCGGGTTTCACCCGACTTATGGCGAACTACGCTCAAGTGTTACAAACAAGAATCTCACAAAACGGAGACGTATAACGATGCCAGAAGTGTTACGATTCAAAAGGTGTTACGATGCCAGTGTGTCGTGTGTGAGTGCGGGATTTCGTGATGTTTAGCGAATGTAAGTGTGCGAGTCCACCTTAAGTTTATCGTTCTTAAAACAAATCTCAAATCCGAACACAATTTTGTTATAACAATTCCCAGTATTTGCAAAATTCACCTCTGAGACGGACATAGGTGATCAGTCCATGTCATGCTGTCTCTGGCTGAATATAGGTGATCAGTCTATATTCAATCGAGGTTCGATAAAATTTTATTAAGCAAGGCACGACCAATTTATAACCAATTCTTAATATATATTCCCAACTTCAATGTTATATGCCCAAAATGTATTCATTTCCTCATCTCAAAAATATCTCGTTGTCCTCTTTAGTTACTAGTGTTAGGTATCATCGTGTGTATGTGTGGTATCGACTCGACAACACCATGAATGCACTCAAATAACCACAATGCGACTCATAATGACACAATGAGCGTCTAAATGATAAACTTCATAGTTTAATAAGTTTCGGAATAAATAGTTAGACCTTATCGAATTCATCAACTCGATAAACTCAACCATTTGTTCATGTCGCTTATTATCCCAAAACCAAACACATCCCTAACGAGTCATAAGGATAATTCACCCAGTAAGAACGTTATCCTACGTACATAGCGGGCGCCTATTAGGTTCGTCAACCTAATAAGTCTGTTATCCACGTGGATCGACGCTATTAATGTTAGGTCATCTGTAACCCATGCACAACACATAAATGACATTAAATATTCATAAATGACACCCTTCGATAAACGTACCCTCGAAACATGTAATGACTCCTTTATTACAAAACATTTCTATTTTCAAACGTTGGTTCCCTTCTTAAAATGTTGGATAACAAGGCGAGCCTTGTTATCGAATGCTTAGTACAAAACCATTCATCATTCATATAATCTAGTACGATTTACTAGTAGATATATATATATATATATATATATATATATATATATATATATATATATATATATATATATATATATATATATATATATATATTCGATATAAATTTCAATATAAATTCATTCATCTCACTTATAAATTTCAATAAAAAATTTAATATAAATTTCAATGAAAATTTCAATCTACTTTTCGATAAAAACTTCAATATATATTTCGATAAAACTTCAATATAAATTTTCGAGTCATTATTCGTTTCGAGTTCCCAAGTCCGAGTCATGACTCTCGGCTTTTACACAATCATATTGCCCAAATAAATACTAAAGACCACGTTACGATGTTGCCAGGGTAGTCGAGACTAGAAAGTCACGATAACACCTGACGTAGCGCAAAGTTGACATATATATCATTAAATCCAAAATAAATAATTTTCACAATTCTAATTAATCTTTCAAACAATCTCATACCAATCTCGCCGTCAAAATAGACAATCAAACATACCCAACACCATTAAACACTTCCAATTGACTCTTTCAATTTCCCAAACACAACCGATTAACGGGTATCAAATCTAATGTTTGTCAATAACTTACCAATTACCCAAAACACCACAATTAATTTGTTATTCAATTAAGGCTGTTAATTGAAATGTCATTTGATTCCAAAAATCTGATTCATACCAATGATTCAACGTTAACCAAATAATCACACGTTAGCCTAATTTATTATCTGAAAACACTTACTGGTTTCACATATCATTATAACATTAACGAACATGAATTCATTATTAGTAATCAAAACCGATTACCACTTGTTTGACAAACTTTAAAGAATGGAACAACGGTTTACGAAGGTTTCGACTCAAAATCGTGACACTAGACCATCACCAATCGACATCATCAAAATCATTATAATCCATCATCTAGTTATGATCAAGGGCACATAAATATGATAAGATGCAAAACACATGAACATTACACACACACACGATACCAACACACCAGTTTACATGCTTTATTAGCTTTAACGTGTTTTAGACTCGTGTTCATCCAAAACTTAGCTGTGAAACTCACGTTCACGAGAAAAAAGGCCTCGTTTGTGACTCTCTGACTTAGTTATAATAGTACCATTTCCTTTATATTCCCAAATCATTTCCCCGACCACTACTAATGTGTAAGTTTTAAATCAAGTGGTGAGATTACGCCAGGAAATTGTGTAACCCTGATACTTTGAGAGTATCTGCATTATTGATAAATAATGTTGAATTATTGGTTATCACATTCTGTGTTCATCTGTTCACTTTTAATCTTCCAAATACATTCCAATAGATCCCACGTATTTGTGTATATTCATACAAAGTTTTCTCTTTATTGTTTTGGGATATACCCACGACAACTACTTAATATAAATTAAGTGTTATAGATTTAAGGTTTGGGACACCACACTCTGTGAAAGGTATAGCGCGTGTGAAAACATGAGGACATGCTTTCTGTACATGTATAAGCATGAGGACATGCTTGTAGGGCGTGCATAAGCATACAGAAATGCTTATGGGGTATGCGTAAGCATGAGGACATGCTTACTGTGTGTGTATAAGCATGTGAAATGCTTATAGTAAACTACTAAGATAGGCAACTTAAATCGCCTACTAACAGGGCACACGCTCAATCAAGTGTTCAATCAAACCATTCATCAAATAAGCCCTAAACATCTCATCAATCATCTTATCAATCAATTCGTCTAATGTGTTCTCAATCATCCATATCAAATCAATCGAGTTCAAAATTCCAAATTCATAATATACTGTTTACTCAATTCAAATTCCGTAATATCTCGATAATCACATCTCATTTACCCAAAATCAATAATCATATCTCCAAATCATAATGTTTCCATAATCAATTAAGAAGCTTCGGCTTGGCAAGCGGGCGTGCGTCGGTCGAGGATCAATTTTCTTAAAAGTGGTTATAGTTTAGGGTTTATAAAATACCTAATTCTCTATAACCTTGAGCTCTAATACCAATCTGTAACACCCCCAAATCTCGGTACAGCGGAAGACTTAATCAAGTTTTTGGGGCGTTACTATTGGATTGGTATCGCACACAAGTATAGAAAAAGATAGTCATTTAAAATTCAAAACCAACCCCAATTTAAGTATTCAAAACATTTAATCCCAAAAGTATAAATATTAGGCCCAAATCATGATTTAATAAAATATGTCCCCAAAGTTTATCAGAGTCAGAAATGATCCTTGAACCCCGCCTTCTTGCCAAGCTTCCACCGTTCACGTATCCCAAACATCTCTCAAACACCTGAGAAATCATGCTAAAAGGTCAGCTTACGCTGGTGAGTTCATAGGTTTAAGTTCAACAAAATCATAGTGGACCAGTAAGAGTTGATTTGCTATGCAAGACCTAAGATAGATAAATACCATTTGCACACCGATCCTACCCGGATCACCAATCATAACACATGTCCCGCATCCAGGGACTACTCGGGCCCAGCGACTCTAGTCCAGCACTGTCGTGGCAAAATTTAGAACAATTGCCAACCCCGGACTAGGTCGATGTAGAAGTCTATTCTTAGTTAGGCACGGTTAAACCTAGACTAAGGCAACAACTACCGCACATCTATCTAAACAGTCAAACATATAAGCAAATCCAAATAGTTTTAACGGTCCAAAAACAGGAGCATGATTCTCACCCCAAAATAGTTCAAAACGTAGTTAAAACGTAGATAAAAGTGGGGATATGAAACTCACCTTAGCCACAACAATGCACGAATAAATACTAGCAGAAGATAACAGGTAATCACGGCACAGCAATGCACTATTCACTATTGACACGACTGGCATCTAAAGTTAATCTCCATGGCATCCAAAAGCATGTACGACGGGTACAATAGAGTAGTTGTGACGCAACCTAATGCGTATACGATATTCTTAGAATACAGCTCATACGATAAAGAACCACTAGAAAGTAACGTGTTGTAGTTTTCGTGGATCATTCATGTCGTTACTTTCAAAAGTACATTATCGTTCCCAAAAGTTCATAATTAATATCTCAAAAGTTTAGTTTTTAACGTTTCGTGTTGTGGTAAGAAACATAGACGCGATGTTCAACTCTTGCGAAGGAAAAGAAGACATCGACATAATCGAGACATACAGACCATAACTCACGCCAAACAGGAAAAGTCATCGACGAAATCAAGAATTACAGACATTACTTTAAGCTAGTCAAAGACTAGGAAATGACGACATCTATTTATGTAACATAAATAGGTTAATTGATAAGTTTCGGCAATTTACCCAATAATTCCCAAACATACAGGTTCAAATATAAAAGGCAAGTTTCCATTTATCACTCATTAGGTAAAGGTTTCTCAATCGTTATTCATAATCGTACAAGTTTACCCAAAATTACTTCATATAAGCTATAGTAAATAGCGTACTATAAATGACACGTTCACTCATTCCAATGTTCCAAACCAGTACGACTTCAATAAGTTATATTATCAAAATAATGTTCCCAACAAGTTTATAAAAGCTAGCATGTGTAATAAAACACGAGTTACCATCGTATTTAACAAGGGTTTATAATAGATTAAACCATATCCGTCCATAATATATATAGTTATATATTTCAATAGTAGCGTAGATGTGAAAACAGAATATTTAGCTTCATCGCAAAAGCAATTATACTACTCTCATTTAAACCAAAACGTTTAATAGAATACAACATACTAATCAATATAACTGTTATCAAAAAGTTTATAAAAGATATTTTGTATTTATAAATCATAAGTCGTTCTCGTAGTTGATAAAGGCTTTTAGTTCAATAAAACCATATGTGTCGATATAAAAGTCATCACGTGCTTTAGAAAACATGAGCTATTGTCATAGTAAATACAGTTTATAGTTAAACGGAATCGTATTCATTGATAATATCTATCTAATTATCTCGTTATTAGTTAATATGTGAAGATAAAATATTTAGACCCATTTAAGTCAAAACGTTTAACAAAATATAATTCGATACCAATATATCTCGCATAATAAACGTTATTCCAAATTTATAATCCGTATAAAATATTATAACATATATGTAATGTCCGTTACCAACTATAACTCTAGTAGTTATTTCTTAACATTTATCACATAATAGGGTCGTCAAGTATACACTTTACCCGTTTATCCGTTGACCTATATTATTTACCGTTTCCTTAGTAATCAATATAGCTAACTCACCCGTTACGTATTTCAATCACGTTTTACAACTTATAGTAATTATTGAGTCTAAACGTATTTAACCCGTAACCAAAATTTCTCATGACATAAAACTACTTTCACCCGTCGAGACCCAACACAATTTACCAAGTCAATAAGCGCCTCAAGTGACCAATGTCCATCAAACTAATGTGAGTCGAATGGTAGTTTAAGCAATAGGTCAAAATATATATACTACATGATATGTTGTATGTAATGTGTTATTCCATATATAGTGATATTGTTTTCAATATAAATGTCATTTATTACCATTTATATGATATTAACATTAACCATCCAAGATCAAAACCGGGTCATTCCGGACTTTACCCGAATCATAATTTAACACAAAGTCAACTACTAGTTTATCATTCGGGTTAACTTGACCCGAACCGCGCCGTTTCTGACCCACATCGGCCCATGACTAAATCTCAACACACCCAAATTGATTCGAGTCTCACTTGACCCGGCTGAGTCAACTCGACTCACCCAGTCGACTCACACGAAACAACAACAGCAACCCTTATAATCCAAACACCATTTTCCAGTTATTATGCCACACAATTCCCATCAATGTTTTGATTAGTTTTAACCATTTCTCCACATATCCCTAACTCGACTAATATCTACCGAGACAAATAAATCAATCGATCAAAGATTAAAATGAGGCAAACGAACACCCTGCCAACTTTTTCTTACCACCCGAAACATTAAAAATTCAGTTTTTAACTCGTTCTTATCGAACGTTTACCATTCGATTATATTTGTAAAACGTTTTGATATCTTTTCTTCTAATCCCACGAAAACAATAACACCACAATATAACGTTTAAATGAAATAATAAAATAGAAGATGGGTCGTGGGAGTTTACTGAGAAGAAAGAGGAGAAGGCGAGGTTGTGGTGTCATTTACGAGTACCACTCGTGACCCAGCCTACGCTAGAACCCGTTTTAATTTATTAAACAACAACCGTAGGCGAAACCCTAATGATTCGAAACTGAAAGTTTAGATTCAGGACGCGTATGGGGGATTTATTGCGCGTGTCGCATGAAAATAGAACCACGAGGTCTTGATCTATCAACTAGGAGTGGCGGTGTAAATGTTGGAGGTCGCCGGAATTTTTAGCCGGAAGATTTAGCGGCGCCGAAACCCTAGCAAAGCGGTGGCCGGATTTTGTAGAGAGAGAGAGAAGAGATATGTGTGTGTGTGTTTATAGAGAGAGAAAGGAGAGTGGTAAAATGAGAGAATGGGTGAGTGAATGAGCTTATATAGTACCAGGAGGGACTAGATATGTACACACAAAACCACAAGGGCTAATATGAAACTATCAAAAGGACCCTAGATGTAACTTTGTAAATCTTTCGATATAATGGGTTCGGGGCTCGTTTTAACTAGTAAACGAGGGATTTGTGACTCGAGAGTTACGCCAATATTTTTAAAATATTATTTCCAATAAAAACGATATAAAATACGACTCGTAACTCAAATCAAATCAAACGATCGCTCTAATCGACGTTTCTCCAATTACGACGCATCGAGGAATTTACGAGTTGTCACACTTCCTCTGCTCACAGGTACCCTCATCTGGCCTTGCCTTCCTCTGCTTACTGGTACCCTCATCTGCCTTTGCCTTCCTCTGTTTATCATCAACTTCCTTCCTCTGTTTATTGGTACCCTCAGCTGATGACACTGATAGAGTTTCTTCCGAATCAGTGCTGAAAGTGTTAAGATCCAAAACTGCAAAGATTATACAACAAAGGCAAAATGTAATACAGTCTGTAATAGTCACTTCCAAGAACAGTATTTCAATCAATAACATGTATAAGGTAGAAAGACATTCCAAACTCCCCTTTAAGAGATTCAATATATGTACCTTGTAGCGTTACATTCTTTCTGCTGATAAAC
Source organism: Chrysanthemum seticuspe (assembly GCA_019973895.1). Taxonomy (NCBI): domain Eukaryota; kingdom Viridiplantae; phylum Streptophyta; class Magnoliopsida; order Asterales; family Asteraceae; genus Chrysanthemum; species Chrysanthemum seticuspe. The sequence continues at coordinate 162,655,338 of BPTQ01000004.1, forward strand.
AGATCCTCAACAAGCTCGGCAGTCACTTTTGCCTTTCTCTTGTCATCTATAAAGATAGCCAAAATGAAATAAATATGACTTATTTCCCTTTCCAAACACCCTTATATCATTTCAATCATTGTCCTCATAAACATCTCACCAAGAAATTCATCTAGATTTTCCTCTGTGATGGTTTTGTATGGCTCATATCTTGCTTTCATCTAATCCAATGATTAATCATTAAAGTTATTGCCCATGTTAAACCATACTTCTTCATCATCCGCCAAACATTCAATCAGTTTAAGCCCAACCTTGTGAATGATATCTGCAAAGATTATTCAAGATAGCAGAACTGTAATACAAACTCAAATAATAGTATCTACATTACATCATAAGAGGTTGAAAAAATTAACCTTTCATGATTTTTGCCCTGTATAAATCATGTTCAAGTTTTGCAATCCTGTTTTCCATACGAATACAAACGCTCTCCGCATTTTCCTTGTCATCTATAAAGATAGCCAACACGACTAGATGTGATCACTAATTTCCACATGAAACATGAACCAAGACTATACTTATTAACCATTCACCAAGACTAGATGTGATCACTTAACACAAGCAACTAGACACTACGGTTAACCACTCACAGTCAAATATAATTACCAAAATCAAACTAATCCAATTTTTAACACATTAAGGAACTAAACAAACAACGTAAATTACTTGAAAGCACTATGAAACAAAAATTACAAACTCAGTCAATACTACTTTTTGGAATCACTCACAGTCAAATATAATTATCAAAATCAAACTAAGCCAATTTTTAACACATAAAGGAACTAAATAAACAACATAAACTTACTAACACCAAATACCCGCTGCATACTTTCACTACCAACAGGGCATCCCCTCTCCTATTGTGGCACGGGTGTACTCGGGTTAGGGGATGCAACTACAGGCACGGGTAGCGGACCGTGTTTTCTATGCCTCCCTCTCCCTCTATTTTTCTTTACCACAACCTCATTCCCGCTTCTAGTTTGACCATCATCCATGTTAAAAAATTAGGGTTTATGCAGGCTAAACAACCAATTAGGGTTTATGTTTGTATGTGTTAGACGTTAGGGACGATGTGTTTATGTTTGTGTCAGCCCCAAATGAAGCAGTTTTATAAGAAAGTTGTATTGCGAATTTTGTCCGTCAAGGTTTGGAGGGTGAATAAGTAATTTTGCATAAGTGCGGGAAAGAAAAGAGAAGGGTGGATTTGCGATTATTGAAGAAAATGAGGGTAAAATAGTCATTTCATACGGCATTTAACGAGATTTCCTAACGATCGTTAGTCCAAAAACAAATTTTGCAACTACAGTAACGCGGAAAAGACATTACTTGCAAAAAAATTTGAAAGTTTAGGGACAATATTTGCAAAAAAAAATTTAAGACAACTTTCGCAATTTTTGCAAAATTTAGAGACATTTTTCGCAGTTTTCTCTAAATAAAAAAGAAGAGTTATTTTGATTACGTTGGTTCATGAGGTCAAACTGAGCCGTGACCTCACCGATGATGGTATCATACCACTTTGTCGCATCATTTAGATAGTTAAATAATGTTGTAATGGATATTTAGTTATGGGATGCACTGTATTATTTAAACGTGATGTCCTATCACACACAACTAAAGATGTATGCCAGATATCTCTTACACATTGATGACGTATAGCACATATAGAAGGCCTACTGGGCCTAACTGGTGCTACACACACACTGGGCCCAGGCCCAAAAACACACTGGGCCCAGGCCCAAAAACTCACTGGGCCCAGGCCCAAAAACGAGAACAACTATGAATACTGGACCAACAGTAAGCCCAATAACGAAATTGGCTATAGTCCAAACTCAAAGACGCACGCAGGATACTTAGCGGACCAAACCTCTAGCCGTGGAAGGTGTCATGTGTCCGCATCCGCGATTACCACAGGACCTTGTCCGAAAAGGGCCCCCCTCCGGCCGCTAACTCTTTTATGCGAGTAATCAGAAAACCGTAGCGGTAAACCTCGCCTATAAAAGGGGCTTTAATCTCCATACAAGGTACAACTTTCTCTCTCCTAATAACACACACATACTCTTATTTTCTCTGACAAGAATGTGTACTTACTCTCACGCCGGAGTCTAATCGTGAGGTCCATCCCCACGGTAAGGCTAACGTTTTACTCTTTCTTGTGCAGGGATTCAATCAAACTACTTGGATTAGTACAAGATTAGCCCACCAACAGCTTGTTAGCCCAGTCCAACAAGCATCACCAACACCCATTATAACCCGTCACACTTTTTGTAGTAACAAGTTGGCGCCATCCGTGGGACCCAATTCACAACTGCGTTCTCGAAAATACTCACCATGGATACTCGGTCCGAAACAACTCCCGCTCTTGTATCCACATTACGAAGTACAGTGGAAAGAAAAAATAATGCAACTCTGGCGGAACTTGAGGGACCTGCGTCCGACGCCGCCCTCCGGAAATACTGTGACAAGTATTTCGACCAGATCTTGCCGATTGTGACAGAGAAAGTTCAGAAACAGGAAGAAAGGGCCAAAGCAGTAAAAGCGCTAAAAACTCGGGCGGATCTTCGTGAAACTTTGCATCATCACGAGTCGGAAATGCCAACTGGAAGAAGGGACTTGAGGAAACAGCTCAAATCTAAGAAGTGTCAGAACACACATGACAGCTACGACCGAAGGTATACTCGGTCTAGGTCACCAAAAAGGAAAGATGCTGAATGAGAGACAGTGTTCAAAAGGCTGTGCAAAAGCGTGTTCCACAGGCTGGGAGACAAGGAAGAAAGCATTTCCATATATTCCAAAGATCCTAGAAGACCAATTCACCATGGCTCCAAGAGAAAGGAAGAAAGCAGCTACCAACACTCCCACCCACAAAAGATAAGGCCCAACTTCAGAAGGCATGGAGCTGAAAAGACACAGTCGCGGAAGATAGGCGATTGCTCCGACAATGGAAAAAACGGAAGTAGATATCGAAAGTTTGAAGTCAAGAAGCGGAAGCCAAGCAATGACGATGATGACGACCTGGCCAGACCATGGGTATTGAAGGAGACTGATCCGTTCACTCTACGTATCCGTTGCTTTAAGATGCCAACAAAAACACGTATGCCAACTAATGTAAAAACTTATGACGGAAGTAGAGACCCAGAAGATCATCTCAAAATCTTCCAGGCAGCGGCGGAAGTAGAACGATGGGCCATGCCAACCTGGTGCCACATGTTTAACTCCACACCAATCGGATCCGCTAGGGTCTGGTTTAACGACCTCCCGCCAGAATCGATAGACGGTTACGATAAGCTGAAAGAGGCTTTCCTGGCCAATTTTCTCCAACAAAAGAAGTGTATCAAGGATCCCGTGGAACTTCACCACATCAAGCAAAGGGAAGGAGAACTAACGGAAGACTTTGTACGAAGGTTTAAAGAATAAACTAGAGACATAAAAGGAGCGTCGGAAATTATGAGAATCTCAGGATTCATGCACACGATCACTGATCCGGAACTAATTAAGCGGCTACATGACAGAATCCCAAAGTCAATGAATGAAGTGATGAATATAACCACATCCTTCCTACGTGGGGAAACAGCTGCTAGGAGTAGAGAAAGAAGAAAACCGTGGGTACAAAGGCCGAGGAAGCAAGCTACAATCAAGCATCGACAAGGTTTCAAAAGAGAATTTAGAAACAAACTATGAACTAGAGAAAGGCAACCATGGCCTCCACATTCCTCCCAAACCTTTCAGAGAAATACCGGCACAAAGGAAAGCAAGATCTCCAAATTTACCCCCAGCTACCGCAACTGAAGAAAAGAATAACGGTAAATTCTGTGAATTCCACAAAAAGGCAAGGCATACTACGGACGAATGTCTCCATTTAAAAAAAGAAAAGAGAAGAAAAGAAGAAAGGAGCAATGATAGAGGAGGAAGAACAACTGGGAAAAACCAAATGCTAAACCTAGCATTAAAAACAAATCCCTCAACACTACTTATAACAAAACAGAAGGCGAAAACACCCAACGCAGCGGAGGTAGAGGAAGTACATAATCAGATAGGGACATAGACGATAAAGTCCTAGATCCAGCGGGAGAAACGTAGTAGGGACGCTTACAAAATCAATGGGGATGCGGATATCCCCACGGAAAAGAAAAAAAAATCCCGGTTCCATAACTTTCATAAGTAAAGGCTCAAAAAGCCCAAGTTGAAGCACAAAGTCAGGAGGCAAAGAGTTAAATATAACAAGAGGAATCAGTCACCAAGAAGATTCCAGAGACAAGTACAAGTGTTAAAAAGGTGCCCTACCACCTTAGTATAATAAGCTTGCGGGAAGTCATATGAAAAATAGCCAACATGAGAACCACCGAGGTAGATTGGAATAAATCTCAGCTGTCTGCGGGACCAATTATATTCCCTACTCGGAAGGCTCTGCGAAAATTATTCTCAAAGCTTCGAGGGCCAAAAACTATGATTCAACAAAAATCGATTCCGGAGAGCACGACCTTTCGTAAAAGCAAGCAAAGAGTCGCGTCACACGCAAAACATAAATACCACAATGTGGGAAACAACAAAAATCAGGGGAAGGATGCGGTTCCGGGAAAGGAAAGCTCCCGATAATAGTCATGCAATGGCGGAAACAAAAGGATAAACCTTATCCAAATGTTTAAACAAGAAAGAAAATCTGAAAGTACAGATTTACGTTCCTTCCCAAGAAATTTTATGTCAAATCTAGTAGGGTAAACAGACGCTCAGGCTACGAGCCTAGGCATGTCCCTACCTACCAAATAGTAGATAAAAATAAATGCTAACGCGTGCAAGAACAGTAAAATCTTTGCTATAAATACGTGAAGTAAAAAAAGGAGAAAGGCAGAAAAGGCAAGAGAGAAAAAGTCATTCTTTAGCACCAAACATCTTAACATAAAAACCCCGATAAAATCCTCAAAGCCACATTGAAAGAATTTGAATATGTTATTCAAAAGAAGAGTACGGTGGTACATAGTACAGAAGGAATACATGTCGTCTTCAACAACCACACGTTACTTACATACGGTTGTTTCCAAAAAACTTATACATTAGCCTAAACATTTACCTTCAAAACGAAAGGAAAACACAAAAGCCAAGCAGATGTTGCGGTAACCAAAACCCGTTCTTAAATGACTGCTAATAACAATTAGTCATTCTAAAATGACGACTAATAACCCACCACCACGATCCTTCACAACACTCCTTCACCCAAAACCCATTTCCATGGAAGATTCTGGGATCCTGCCGGGCCGTAATGGCGTACCAAAGGTGGGAGTTTATACCAATTAGACTCTCATTAGCTATTTGGAAACTTAAAAGTGCAGGCAATCCCTCGCTAACCTTGGTATTCACCATGGGAAGGAGGAATTATATCATGGGAACGGTGTCGAAGGGAGTGACATGATGTGGAAAGGGGTGTGTCCTTAGGGAAGGGCAACAAAGGAGGTTAGGGTAAATGCAATGCATAAAGCGGCCCCTAATTAACAAGAAGCTTCCCTTATAATAGCAAGCAACAGAGGATGAAAACTATGCCTTCGTTCTTCTGTTGTTGCAGCCCGGTGATGCGTTCGCACGAGGTTTTAAATTTGTAAACAAGAATTACCGACTAACTAGGAACACATTCGGGCAAGTATACCCTAGTCAAGTTGTAGTATAGGTTTTGTTAAATCAAGGTCATCCCAAGAGACTTGGTTGCACTACAAGTGTCGTTTGTTTGTTTAAGCAAGTAACAAGTTGATGGTTATGATTGTCACGTATCAAACCAACAAGAAAAGCAATATAAGAACAAGCAAGTATCAAGACATTCATGGTTATTTCAATCAAACACAAAGCTTCAACAATCATATCAATAACAAACATATGGAAATATAAAATTAACAAGGTTTACCCAAAGTATGAATTACAATAGGCAAAGATGAAGGATTATAACAACCTTCAAGCCTCCAATTGACTACAATAGTTCTACCAAGCCGGAAAATCATATCCAAACGCCTTCATCAGCCCTTGAGCACACTACACGAATTTGGCAGAGGTTTGAGGTCTTTTGGGGAAGATAAGTTGGTGGAAATTCGTCCTTAAGGGTGGAGGATCGAATAATTGGTGGAAATTCGTCCTTAAGGGTGGAGGATCGAATTTCCCACCTAGAGATGGAGTGGTGGTGGAAAGGGATGGTGTAATTGGCGGAAATTCATCCTTAAGGGTGAAGGCTCAAATTTCACACCTTTGGGGTGAAGAGGTTGAGAGTGGATGTGTTCTCTCAATTTGGGGGTGGAATAGTTGATGGAAATTCGTCCTTAAGGGTGGAGGCTCAAATTTTACACCTTTGGGGTGAAGAGATTGAGAGTGGATGTGTTCTCTTAAGTTGGGATGCATGAAATGAGGTTGCAAAGGCCTCTATTTATACTACTTCCAAGGCTAGGGGTATTCAATGCATTTCTTGGTCACCAACGAGCTTGGAAGGGACTAGAATACATGTAGGAAGGATCTAGAATTGTTTGGAACAAGTTTGGAGTCTTAGTGATGAAGAAATTGCTGTCCAGGGTTTTCCAGCCGATCGGTTTGGTCACCAGCCGATCGGCTGGTCTTCTCGACTGCCCTCCAGCCAAATCGGTTGCGGGGCCCGACCGATCAGCTGGAGCAAGTTGATAGAAAATGATAATCTCCAAAGTTGTAGATCTTTCTCTTAGCTTTCCGTGGCCGCGAACGGGGGGTCAAACGGAGTTCGTATGCAAAAGATACGGCCAAACTGATGAAGGTGTGTCGGGAACAACGAGGCTTCCAATATTTCTTCGTTTTAGCTTCTTTTCTTCATTTCTTTCCCGTTTTCCTTCTTGAACTTTATTCTTGAGTGTTTGGACCACTATCTTGATGACTTTATCTTCTCAAATATACTCCACAAGTCTTGCTTTTGTCGGTAATTCTTCGTACATGGAGAAATCTTCGTATTTTACTTCTTTTTCCGTCTTTTTCTCCATTTTTCTATACTTGGCTACAAATGAACTAGCATACACACTTTTATACGATTAAGTAACAAAAGCATATGCTTATAGCCAAATAACATATATAAAAGAACGGATAACGCTACTAAAAACATGCACAATTTGAGCGTTATCAAATTCCCCCACACTTAAACTTTGCTTGCCCTCAAGCAAATCTAAGAAAAGAAAAATTAAAATATATACCTAAATGACAAAACAAAATAGAAAAATAAAAAATTTGAATATTTTTGGTTTTTTTTTTTAACATATATGAAAATTAGCGAAAAATGAGCGCAAACTCCCCCACACTTAAGGGTTTGCTTGCCCTCAAGAAAATATAGAAAGTAAGAAAAATAAAACCCACATGGTGCATGAAATATGATGAATTAAAATATGATGCAAATCTACCAAGTACAAGTACGAGATAAGATTCATCGTTTTAAGCTTTTAGAGGTGAAAAATCGAGATGTTTGACAATACCCTATGGATTCTCTTGCTTGATAACATGGCTAAGCACCTCACGAAAAGGAAAGGATGTAGAATTCACTCAACACTCGATTTATTTAGTGATGGATAGCATTAAGGAATAGTACACTCATATTGCTCAGTCATGATCTAAATATTACCATAGGCTCGTACAAGAAACAAAACTCCACCGATGTGGCGTAAGCACCAAGTGTAAACATCTAAAGAGGGCTTTTATTCGGGTTAGGCTAAAAGGGTTTATCGGGATTTTGTTGAAATATTACATACAAGAATATAATAGATCGCTGGCGCGAATTCTTGATTAAGTCAAATAACGGATGGTCACTAGATTTTACTTTGAATCGCTAGCGCGTTATTAGCATAACGGATGGTCACCAAAAATATGCACTAGATCGCTGGCGCGACATTCGATCCTTCAAGAACCGAATGGTCACTAAAATATTCACACACTTCATAAATTCAAAAAGCCAAAAGGGAAGGGATAAGGCATGGGAATATTTATGAAATTGGGGTTAAAAGAAAAATAAAGTTGATTCGTCCCGAACCGTCAAGTTTTATCACACAAGCTAGCCACTTGTGAATGGCCAACCGTAACAAACTTAAAACAGTCTGGAACCAAATGCAATGAAGATCAGGAGAGTATAGTGTTTCCCCAGGTCGTTATGTCCCAACGAGCTGTGCGAGAATAGCCAAACGAATAGTGATCGAGAGGATTTGAACGGAAAAGGATTGATTGATCTATACCTAAAGAGAAAGTCTATAAATTACAAGGGCTTAAATGCAAATTAAAGAAAATTAAAAAGATAACTTCTATTAAATAAAAGCTATCACTATTTTTAAAATCTATTGTTTTTTATTTTTCTTTTATAAAACTTAACTTAAAAACTACGTGACGTACACAAGAAAATGTGAAACTTGAACAATATTAATCCTAAAAATATGAAAACGACATTTTTACAAACCTAATGATAAAAGAAAATTTATAGAAAAAGAAAATTATTTTTAAAACTATTTATCTAATTATTATTAATTAAAAACTATTTTTACTTATTAAATAATACCCTAAAATACAAGAAAATATGAAATATAGCTAGAAAAATGAAATTATGACTTAGAAAAATCTAAAATAACAAAAGAGAATTTTCAAAACTAGTTTTTTATTTTTCTGATTATTTTTCTATTTTCTATGAATTAAAAACTATTTAAAACTAATTAAATTGCTAAAAATTACAAAATAAACTATGAAAAATCTGGAAAAATATTTTTTTTTTTGACTTTTTATATTTATCTTAACCTAGGAAAATTGAAAAATTATTTTTTTGAAACTTTTCTTAATTAATTGTATTAAAAGCTATTTAAAAATGCCTAAAAACTGTTTTAAATGAAGAAAAATAGCAAACAGTGCAAGAAAAATATGAAAAATTCAAGTTAAGTCTAAAATAATATTATGAATCTAAGAAAATTATAAAAACAGTGGCTTATGTGAAGGAAATTGAAACTGCAATGCAAGTGCTTATAAATAAGCACTTGAAATAAGCCAAAAGGTACCAAATGAGTACCAATCTCTCACAGAAGCTATAATAAGCTAAAAATACTCAAATGAAACTAATATCAACTATCTTAAACCTCTAAATTACCAGCTACACAGATTTGATGCTTTGACTTAAGAACCAAAAACAGGTTTTTAGCTACTTTTGAAACTGATGCAACTGCTTATTGGACAAGCTTATGTGAAAAACAAGGCTGGAGACCTCAAGTCCACCAGCTTAACTACCTTTGAACCAAGGCTCAGACTCTAAGGACCTAAGACCAAGCCTAGGCAAGGTCTGCAAAGTGCCTGTTCACACTCAGCTAATACTGAGTGTGCACAGGGCACATAAGAGCTTATTGAGCTGCTTATTTGGACCTCAAGGAGCTTTTGGAAAAATTTGCAAAAATCATTTATGGAGAATAGACCAGTTGAAGTTTTTGAACCCAAAGTTCCACTGAATTTGCTCCAATAATGAAGCTATGAAAAATCACTTTAGGTTGGGTTAAAACAGACTTTTCAAGTATATTTGACTTTTGACAGATTTTGAAAGGTTGACTATTGTGAACTTTGATTCCAATTTATGGACTGAATATGATGTTAAATGTTATACTAAACCTATATTAAGCTATTTTACTGTTATCTAAACACAAAACAAGCTTTTGACTTTGCAAAATTCCAACAGACATGAGATTAAGACAGTTCCTAAGTAATTTTGACTTCTGAGATATGCAGGTGCAATATTAAGACTAAAATGACTCTAATGCAACTAGTTGAGATTACATAGACAGGTTTTAAGCAAAAACAAGAGCTTAAGCTTAAACAGACCCACTGATCCAAACACTCTTTTAAGACATTGTTTTGCAAATTAAACTTAAACTAACCACTGATTTGGCTTAAGCTATCATTGAAGTTTAGTCTAGTTATCCTAATTATAACTACTGAACAGGTTTAAACTTATTTGATGACCACAGATTCAAACAACTACTTTATACAAACTGAGTATGAAATGGAAAGTGAGACACAAACTTACAAGTGTCCAGCTAAAATTGCAGCTTAAACCAAACCCAATACCACTATTCTAATCCATTTCCAACCCATTCCAAGCTCTGCAATTACCAAATACCATTTCCATGCCCATTTTGCCTTCTCAGTTGACTTTTGTTGACCAACAACCAATGTTGCTTGAAACTGAATGATAAGCTCACTAAAAGCTATAAGAAGCTTCAATGGGCTTATTTGAACTTAAAAATAAGCTAGTAGAAGCTTGGATGTAACAGTTTGAAATTGAAATTTGAAACAGTAAACCATGAAACTTGAAACTTAAATGAAACTTTGATTTAAGGCTCAAAATGAATTACAATAACTAAACAACTTAGTTTTGATACAATAAAACTTAAAATTACAGTTTAAGACACTAATTGAGATAACTTTATAAAAAACGACATACAAGGAATTTAAAAACTAACTACTTCCTTTTCTCTTGCTTCTTCTTCCTCTTTTTATATGCAAACTGCTTTCCACGTGTCCTCTGATTGATTCCCACTCAGAATCTCAGCCATTGGATGTCTTGAAATGATTTTGGCCATTGGATCTGTTAGGAATTAGAAAATTCCATAGTGAAGAGTCGGTCACCCCTAATATTATCTAGCATAAGTTAGCTCGTAGACATATCGTTATTTACGTTATTTAGTAGTTTATTTATTAGTTTGTAGCGTAGTATTGTTTAGAGCAACACCGTGGAGGAAGGACGGGTTTTTACCCACTGTATCCCTGATCCACAGGCCGATAGGAGGTCGTGTATTGTGTAAGTATAAATACCCCTTCCATCCATGGAAGGGGTGGTGCTTTTCAATCTAATATTTCCATACTTTTGTAAACCTCTAGCAAGAACACCCTTTCTCTCTCTACTAACTCTCTAACTATGGCAATCATGTATTTCCATCATCCAAGACCACCCGAATCATCTAACACAATAAAATAATGATCCTACAATTGGTACCAGAGCCAAGGTTTTTGTGTTGTGTTGATTCTTTGTGGTTTTGATTCTTGTAAAAAAACTGTTTTTGTACTTTATGATTGTCGGAATATTTTTTCGAGTTTACTTTGGTTAACAGTTTTGTACATGCTTTTGTATCCTGGTTTGGTTCAAAATTGTCATGTGATGTTTGCTTGTCTAAAAAAACTGTCTTGTGTCATTATTTTTGGTCCAAGTCAATATTTTTTATCACTTTTACATGACGTTTTGTACAATACTATATCCGTGAATGTTTTGGTGGTTATTTGGTCAGATTCTTGTAGTCTTTTTAATGGTCTAACTGGGTCAAATCTGTCATATGAAGCAGTTTATGTCATTTTCTGGGTTTATCATGAATATGGTCGGAAAGTAGCCGGAAAACTCATCGGAAAACATAAAAAATCTTGCTAGCTACTTAGACATTTTTTTTCATCCAGATCCATTGAATCTAAGTAGCTACTTGTATTGACAAGTTAGCGATTTATGTGTTTTCATGATATAGCGACTTGGTGACGGTTTGACTTTTGAGTCAAACCGAAAGGCTAGCGACTTGTCATAGTCCTAGCGACTTGGCCGTGGTGACTTGGCCGTGGCGAGTTAGCCGTGGCGACTTAGTCGTGGCGACTTAGGCTGGCGACTTGACTAGCGACTTACTCAGAAAGGATGAAGGAGAATGACAAGACCATGACCACAAAACAAACACCTATATCTAAATTATCACAACCTCAGGCTATCATACCATCATCGGTCCAATCAAGACTCAACCAAAAACCGATTCCAGCAAATCCTAGACCTAGACTCACCAAGGACCCTCCCAATCACTTTTTATCTCTCATTCATACAAGACTCAAAAACAAAAATAAAACATCATTCACGATCTCAGAAACGAGTTCAATATCAATATTTCAATATATTTTTGGTTGAACCCTCGTCATCACAGATCTCTATGTGTGAAGCCTTGTTTCTTTATTTAATATCCGAAAATGGTATAAAAAGATTTATAACATGAGTGTTAAAATCGTTTTTATTTTTTCGTTAATCAACAAAAAAAAATGATTACAACAACATCAATTAAACCTACCCGAGACCAATTTAAATGATCTTGAAGTCGTTTTTCTTTGAAGCCTAGTCGTGTGAAGAATCGGTCTTGAAAGATTTAGGAGGGTTTTTGATTATGTTTGTGGGCTGATTATAATTGAAAGATTCTTGTTGTGTTTGTGATTCTAATTGATGTTGTGATGATGTTGAGATAAGATGAGATGAGTTTAGATCTGTGTTAAAGATTGATGTTGTGTTTGGTGAGAGAAATGATAAGTTGGTAGGCGTATGTTTTGATTTAGGTTATCACTAGATGTATTTTAGGTTTAGGTTATATTTTGTTGCCTTTTTATAACCAGGTACTTGAAATTACATGGGTCATTGGAGCAATCAATATTACTGGATTAGGTATTGGGCTTCTACCGATTTTTTGAATCAGATAACCTTTTCTTGGATATGACGTGGGCTGATGAGAATTCAATTGAGTTGTGTTAAAATGACATACTAAACGATTGGTATGATTGTTTATTTGAGGTGATTAAATTGAAAACAATAATTTGTTATCCGAAAATTTTTTTGTTACAAAAATTTTGGATACAAATTTTTGCTATATATTCTAGAGTGGTATTTTGGTATTGATAATTTTCACGGAGGGATACAAATTCACGGCTTGAGCGAAAAAGTGAAAAATGACTACGGGGTTTTTGTATGGTATTAGTGACGCAAAATGGTCTCCCATATGTGGTCATTACTAATAGCCGTTGAATCATTGGAGGTTCAATTTCAACAATTCCCATGGGAGATTCGGTGCTAAAAAATGTCAAAGACACTTCATAGTCTAAGCAAAATCGTTCAAGAATCTTCAACGTCAGTCGTTAATTTTTCAAGATGTCTGCTTATGACAAGAACTTCTCGTGCAAATGGTCGTACACGTTATGATGCTTCCGAAAGTTCGAAACCATCATGGGGGAGAAACGTGTACTTTGATGTTTTACGGTCAACCTCAGGGAAAAGGAGTTTATTACACTTGACTTAGTATGGTTTGTGAAGTTGTCTACATTTGGGTAAATAATTGTTGATGGTATGATGATTGTTGTTGTTGTATGAGGGTTGATACTTTGATATATACATTTTCACGATGATTATTATGTCACGGCTTGGCTTGAATGGAACTTTGTTGACTACGGGGTTGTTTGTACGGTATTTCTTATTTGGCTTTGCAGTAAGGTTTTCCAGGCGTGTTTACTTATTTCGTCTTCTTTAAGAAAACCATTCCGCGAAGATGACTTGTTTGGGCTTTTATAGAGTGTGATAAAGACTTGGCTATTTAGTTACGTTTGTGATTCTTTCTCGCTTAACAACGTTGCTATCACTTCGGTGTCTCATCTTTTTTGAGAATGTCAAGAGGTTTTGTACATTGGGTACACCGTTTCTTCTTCACAAGGATTAGTACAAGGTTAAGTAACAAATCTGGGAAATTCTACTTCATGATCAAGTTTGGTATATCGGGTTTACTTCTCCATGTGGTCATTACAATAGCCGACAGATTGCGTGATTGATGTCTTTTCCAAAGTGTTGATTGGATGGTTGATGTTGTTGATGATGTTGGATAATGGACCGTTGATGAACCGCTGCATGTTCCCCTAAAACAGATATTCTTTGAAACCATAACCAAATTTGTCATAACACCTTCAAGCTGACATTGTTTACGGTTTTGTCTTGATTTTGTAAAATCCCGCGAAAGAACCTATTTCTCGGTTTAAATCATAGACTTGTAAAATCCCGTGACAATGGAAACATCTTGATAATAGTAAAGTGCATTTCCGGATCTATCTTACGGTTTATTCTTGGTTTTTGTAAAAATCCCGCGAAAGAAACTATTTTTCGGTTTAAACCATAGAATTGTAAAATCCCGTATTGATGGAACCATCCTGGAGAAAATGAAAGTGTATTTCGGGATCTTTTCTGATACTGGTGCTACGGTTTCTGCTTCGAAGAAGGGATAAAAGGGTGTATTTCATGAATTGGATGTGTGTTTGGATTATCATCATGGCAGTCTGGTTATTACATGGTTTTACGGGGTGATGTGCTTTTAACCATGGTCGGGGTAAAAAAAACCATTATCTTAGTTCACTTAAAATGTCAAAGGAGGCTAGTTTTGTACTTTTAACCAAGAAGATGTGACAACGGAGTTAATTCACTATTATTTATTTGAGGTTGAAGTAAAATATCACGGGCAAGTGTACTTAGTATCTGAAGATATCGGAGATGGTTGGATGAAGATTCTTCATGATCCTTGTTCGAGCTTATTATAAAAAACGAAGACTTGGAAATCTAGTTATTGTTGGGTGTCTTTTACCTTTTCTTTTACCACTTGGGGGAATTGGGCTCATACCACTACAAAATAACTATCACTTTAAGGAGTTACGTTGTAGTGCTTAGTGTCACATTCAATTGTGGATTTTCAAGAGGTAATGTACATCTTATACTTGATGGTTGGTTGGTTGAAGAGTATAGAGTACTTAGAGATTCAAATGGGCATGAAGTCTCGACACTGCTCTTTGTTACATATGTGCAAGTTTAAGTCACGAGTTCGGGTTAGTTTACTTCAGGGTCAAATTCATCATATTGGGTTTTCTCCATCAGCTGTCACGACAAAGGGCCTACTGAATGATAATGGGGTTGATTACATGTTTTGCTAAGAGAGTTGAAAAGAGAGAGATAATGACGTCTGTTCACATCAGTTCAGGCCTCGTACCTCAATGAAAAGAAAAGTGTACGTGTCAGTGCGCTTTATCTTCGGAAGAAGAGAAATCTTCTTATTATGACCATTCTCATCAACATGCTTCATACTTTTTCCATGTGCTTCAGTCATCAAGTGAACCGGGCTACTGTTGATTGTTTTCTGATTCCACTTTCTCAACTATAATGACGATGGCGACATCCTGTGCTGATTTTGCGGGGGAGAAGTGTGAATGGACTACATTTGGATAATGTTCACTTGTTTAATCAAGAATGGCATCTCCGTATGCAATTCTTGAGGGGGAGAAGAAGTGTGAATTTTTTACATTGTTGATTGATATTTGAGAATATAAATGGTCATACGGCTCTAAACTCATGTAAGAACCGAGCTTCTTCTTATCGGTTCATCTTCACATGGAGTTTTTCTCTTCTAAGAGCCGTTGGTTGACATCTTCACTCGGATTGATGAGTTTATTGACAAAGTGCTTCCGGTTAATGCTTCACGTATACATCAACATGATGATTCCGAACAATCTCTCTGTTCTTGTTTGATGTGATTGGTAGTTTGGCGTTACCATCTTGTGTGTTCATTGCGGCCTAATTGTTGATTTCCTTGATGAACATCTTTCTGTTCTTGTTTGATTGGGAGAGATTCTAGTTAAGGGGATTTGCAAGATGTAAGTTAATTGGGATGCTTTTTGGTGGGATGCTTTTTTGGTGTGAGTTGAAGATGTTAACTATCTATTCCCCAACTGCACAATCTTGAAGAAGGTCGAGTCTACAGTCTGTTCTACATTTTCTGCTACATGTTAGAAGACTAAAGACGAGTTGCATTTAACGATCTAAAGACTTCTTCTTAATTTGGGCATTTATCAAACAGATTGTTGGTTTAGGGGAGAGCACTAATTGGGAGAAAGTTAAGTCAGATTCAATTCCCAATTAGACGTGCTCATATTCTTTAGCAGTGACTACTCGAGACGTTGATATTGACTATTGATGGACATTTGTCACAAGGTGATTACTTCGGAGTTAATCATTTATCACTTATTTGAGATTGAAGTTGACTTTCACAAAGGCGTGTTCTTATTTGATAACTTGCTCGGGCTTAAGAATTTGAGTTGAAGACTTGGCTTATCTAGTTACCAGCAGTCGAGGTGGATGGTTGAAGACCTGGTTAACTATCACTATTAGGAGTTACTTTGTTTTACTCAGTGTCACACGCATATGACGGTGTGGATAAATGCAAGAGGTGTTAATATCTCATACTTTGTTTGGGTAGTGAGTACTTAGAGATTTGCTTGAAGCATAAATTCTCTACACCGTTCTTCCATCATTAGGTGCAAGCTTAAGATACAAATGTGGGGAAGTTGACTTCAGTTTCAAGTATGGTATAGCAAGTTTTCTTCTTCAGTGGTCTCTTCAAATTGTCTACATAAGGGTTGATAAAAATAGTCAGAGAGAGTCTTCAGCATGTTGATTCCCACAAGAGTTCAAGTGTTCTTCTCAACAAATTTCTAGTATACGGGCTTACAATGAGTTGTTGATTCTGAAGTGTCAAAACCAGCAAGGATAAAGGAGACTCACATATAAACACAAAGCGAGTAAACTTGATGAACTTAATTCTTCTAAGTGATTGAAGATATCCCGGGAAGACAAATGTTATTACCGCAGAGAAACTCAAGGTTTTACTCATGACGAGTAAACTTGATGAACTTAACTCTTCTAAGTGATTGAAGATATCCCGGTAAAACAAATGTCATGACCGCAGAGAAACTCAAGGTTTTACTCATGAAGGCTTTTGTGTTTTTATTCCAACGACGTGGGGGAAGAGATGGAAGAGTTAGTTTCTGAAGATGAAAGAGGTACACAAGTGTGTGATGATTTTGATCTTATCACAATCATCAGGGGATAGAGATTGTGTACATTGGGGATACTCAGCTGTTTTACCTGAGGGCTTAATCTGTGATTCAGAGATATAATCACTTATTCCGGTGTTGACATCCGCAGAGATTGTCACCCGCAGAGATAATCCGTGATTCGGCCTGCTTCTTCAATGTTATCAGTTATTCTCTCTTTGGGCATTCGGGTACTTCGGGTTCTTGAGCTTCATACACTTTCTTCAGGGGAGAGAAAAGTATACATCGGGGTTATTCTTTGGTTATTGGACTTAATCTGCTACTTTGATGGTATAAGTTTCTTTGTCTTCGGGTATGTGTATTCGGGTTCGTGAGCTCTAGTCTAAGAGATTGACTGCATCAATTCAACTACTTGGGGGAAGTGGTCTTTTGACACCTTTTTGGAATGGATTGCCTCAGACTTCAGTGGAAAAGAAATTTGAGAAGATTATTTAAGTGTGGGATGAAACGTTGCTGGTGTTCTATTGGATGATATAACCTCGAACGAAGAATCACGGTGATTATTCTTAAAAGGAGCAGCAAGTTCGATGATAATGGTGTGCTTATTTGTGCACCTGGCTAAGAGAAGCTTGAATGAAAGCTTTGAATCTGCTCTGCTAAAGGATTTTCGGTTTGGGGGGAAGCTGTCAAAGTCTCTCTTTCTCAAAGGCTCATGTTCTATCTTCTATTCTGGAGCCCTGGAAGCTTTGGTGGTGAATGTTTAAGAGTTGATGACTTCTATCTTCTACGACGTGATGCTCAATATCCTTATCTCGGTACTCGTATCATCATCTTCTTTTACTATATCATCTACTCTATCTATGTATATATTTATTAAAAACCAAATACAAAAATATAAAACCAGCAAAACAAAATACAAAAATATAAAACCAACAAAAAGAAAATAGAAAAATATAAAACCTTCAAAAACCCATAAAAATCAGAAAATTTCAAAAATACCAAAAATATGTTTTCACATGACATGTCTTCTGGTATCGATAACATCTACGGTCTTAGAAATGTCATTCAATAATGGCACGGGACCATAGATGAAGTTCGAGCAGGAGGTGTAAATATTCTTTTCAAAACATGTCTCAAAATATGGCTTACAGTTAATTCAGACTGTAACCCGCGCTTCAAAAAATGGCTTGCCGTTACTTCTGACTGTAACCCGTGCTTAAAACTATGGCTTGCTATTATTTCTGATAGCAACCCGCTCTTCATGAAAGGAAAGTGCTGCGCTAAACCAAATTTTCAAAATATTTCGTGCACTTATCCTAAAAACAAATGAGGAAAGTATGTCGAAGGACTACTGTTCCTACTCAAATATTTTTCCGTCTATAAATTCTTCAGAAAAATATTTGTTGTTTTCTAAAATGGTGGTAAATGAGTTGCTTGTAAATCTATCAGATTCAGAGTTTTGTGAAAATTGAAAACTCAATCAATGACTTCAGCGCTTTTAATCTTTTCAGAAAATAAGTCATTGATTGAGGGGGAGAATGTTTTCAAATTTATATCATCTAACGGACTTTCTTAATTATCCTACGTGCTTATCTGGAAAAATATAATTGCCTATGTTGAAGGACTAGGTTTCTAGGATATGATTGTTAGGTTTAGATGATTAGAGTTTGAGAAACACATTATTCCCATACCTTACATGATCTGATTGATATGTTGGATTGACTTTTATTAGTCGATTGCTTTTTGGGTGTTGTCGACCACCATATATTTGTATGTGTGTTCACTAACATATGCAGGTATATTGGTATATAAGAATGTTCCCGATCCGGATCCCACAAATGAACATGATTGGATGCTGCAAGGAAAGGGTAACGATATATTGGGTTGACAAATGAAGAAACGGAGCTTAATTGGACTTCAATGGAGAGTTGGCATAAATGCAACGTAAGAGGTCTCACTGCATCAGCAGATGGTTTTCTTCTAAGTGATTGAAGAAACGGAGCTTAATTTGACCTCAGTTGGCATTAAAATGCAACGTAAGAAGTCTCACTGCATCTGCAGACGGTTTTTCTTCCAAGCCCTACAGCAACAACATCATCAGAAGCAGCTCAACCACCTAACGCTTCTTTGTGCAGGATACCATTTTTAAACAATTTTGAATAATTTGATTAAATTGTTTTGAAAATGGAAAATTTTGTTTTGAAAATATATTGGACTAAATTTTGAAAATCACCGGACTTCATTTTATCAAAACTTGAGTCACTCAATTATCGACTACGGTCATGGATTGAGGGGGAAAATGATTTAAAATAAAATATTTTCAAACGATATTTCTTCAAAAAAGTTCCGCTTTGTACAATATAAGTGGTGA
Source organism: Chrysanthemum seticuspe (assembly GCA_019973895.1). NCBI lineage: Eukaryota > Viridiplantae > Streptophyta > Magnoliopsida > Asterales > Asteraceae > Chrysanthemum > Chrysanthemum seticuspe. The sequence continues at coordinate 162,674,389 of BPTQ01000004.1, forward strand.
TCTAAAGATTTAATGTTATGTCATGGTATGATTTTTTCTTTAGAATCAAGGTCTTTCAAAATGAAATTTTTATAGTTCTTGTTTGATTGTGAAATTGTTTTGTTTTACTAAAAGATCTCTTAAAAACTGTCATACCTGACACTAACAATCTTTAATGTCTTAAAATGGTCCATATCTGTCATCTTTCAAAATTGAATCTTGCCACGTCTTTCCCCAAATTTTTCTAAATGATTTAAATCAGTTGGGATCACAAATCTCAAATGGTATGATATTTCTGATCGGGGTAGAGATCGTGATTTAAATCTCAAATCTGTTTTAATGGAATTGGTTTTAGTCCTTTATAGGCACTCCAGCCTCCATGTGCCAAACGATTTCAATATACATAATGCACATGTTGAGGAGGAGGATTTATCCAAAAACCAGATGAGTATTTAAATTAGGCACATTTTCTCCCATGTTTTCTAAACTGAATTAAATCACTTGGGATCCAAAATCTCAAAGGGTTTGATATTTTTGATCGGGGGAGAATTTGTGATTTAATAATGAAATTTGATAAAAGGTGATCGTTTTGATTTAATTGTGCAGGCTGCTCTCTCATATGTGCTAAAAGCTTTCGAATCTCGAAGCACATATTGAGGGGGAGCATAACTATCGAGGTACAAAAAGTTTTTTTGAGATTTATAAAGTACCTTGATTGAGTTATCAAATGGTTTTCTTAATGGATTTTGTGATCGTGGATGTGCTTCAAAAGAACTCTTTCCTCTATGTGATAAAATGATTTCACTTATCCTATGCACATATTGAGGGGGAGAATTTTACCATGAAAATCAAATGGCTTTTTCGTATGAAAATTGTGATCAAAGAAAATATTTCAAAGTCCTCTTGCCTCCTTGTGCTAAACAATTTCTAAATCATACGCACATGTTGAGGGGAGGTTTTCTAAATGATCAAAACTATTAAGGTACAAAATGCTTTGATCTCGTATCACAAGTACCTTGATTGTTTTTCCAAATGATTTTTCAATTGGTTTCATGAAGGAAAGAACAATACCAAAAGACCGACCAAATTTACTTTATGCATGGTGTTATAAGGATGGTTAGGTTAGGTATTTGTTCCCACGATCCAGCCAGAACCGGAGGGATCTACCCAGGAACAATCCACTAGTTAGTGTAGAGTCCGTAGGTATATTGAAAAAAGGAGAAAAAGTGAGATTTGGGAAGAGTGCCGACTGAGATAGAGCTAGAACTGGAATAAACCCAACAAGGTTCTAGTAATGAAGTCTCGGTAAGCACTGAAGGGGTTGAAGAATGAAAAAGAAATGAATGAGAAAAGGGTGAAAAGAAATAGCCCTCCATCAATTCAACCTTAGGGCAGTAACCGGGTTCAATACATATGCTACTGGTGGTTACTAAGGTAACGCCGGTATTGAAGACAAGACGTCATGGACCCAGTGACGCACTGCACTAAACTTCCCAAACTACTCAAGTTCCTCTTAAAAGGGCTTGTTTCATTCTCACGGGGAACCGACATTATCTATCGACTTTCTCTTAGAGATTGTTGATATTGAAGAAGGAGATCCTCTCCCTAGTCTCCGGCACAGGAACCAAATATGCACGATTGAGTCTAGAGCTAAGAGATCATCCACAACATCTCATTAGGACACTAAATTATTGAAGACTTCTTGTTTCACACAATGTGGAAAGTAAGTACATATTAAGAGTCCTACGCATTATCCTTGTGGTATTGCCAGAACATCCGAGTGATATGAAAATATTCACGATGAAGATGGAAATCCTTCTAGAGCCAACATCAAACAAGCTCTTGGTGGGTGACATGTGAGATCTTCTCGTAAGATCAAACTTGTGACAACTGGATAGAAACAATGGGGCGATTCAGTCTTGAATCAACCTTGGTCCAGGAATGGAATTGACGAATACTTTTGGAAAAACCGTTCGATGTGCAAATCTTCTTTTCTCTAGTACGTCGAATGTGTACTTATGTTTTCAAAATTCAAAAAGTATCTCTGATTGAAAAATACTTTTAGAAAAACCGGTCGATGTGCGAATCTCTTCTTTTCACTAGCACGTCGATTGTGTACTATTTTCAAATACAAAAAGTGTTTTGATTGAAAATTGATCTTTCTCATAAAACCTTCGTCGTATTGCAAAACTCTTTATTCTAAGCAATACGCGATTGTTTTCAAATCAATTTTTCATCAATCAGTGAATCTCAATTCGCTGGTTCACTCACTCCGTGTTGTCTTCTTTGAGACGTTCCGGTTTGAGAACAGCTAGAACAGCTGCGAAACCCTGTCAAGGAGATTCTTAGGAATCCTACCTGATCACAGGCAGTACTTGTACTGATCAAAGGGGAACCGTGGGCCGTGTACCTCAATTCAACGAAAGTGATCAAAGACACTTTCGTGTGTTTTATTGCTAACTGTCGTTTGCAGGTACATTTGGACGGTTGCAGCTGATCAGAATTGAGAAGTCAATCCAAAGCCGCATGCTCACAGCATCCACACTTAATTTGAAGAAATCATGACTGGTGCATATCTACATAACCTGGTTCTGATATTTTTATACTATGCTTCTGCTACGCTGCTGCAAATATCATGAACCAGTAAGGCTTCCGCTACTCTGATGGAAAGATGTCATGATTCAAAAGTGTGAGCATGTCGGTCCAAATGTCACAACTTCACATGAAGGCAACACTACTATGGATGATCCAGAGAGATTTACTGTGGCTGATGATCTCAAAGAAAGCTCGAAGATCATCAAAGATGTGGATCAGTTAAAGGCCTCCACTAAAAGTACAAATCAATGCGGACTTTAAAGAATCGCTACAAAAGCACAAAGATTGTTGAAATGAAGAATTGAAGTCTACGAGCTCAAGAACAAAGACAAGAATAGAATGCTAGGATTCGAAATGTATAACATGGGGTGACCTCCCTTAGGGGGAGATTTTTAGGAATTAGAAAATTCCATAGTGAAGAGTCGGTCACCCCTAATATTATCTAGCATAAGTTAGCTCGTAGACATATCGTTATTTACGTTATTTAGTAGTTTATTTATTAGTTTGTAGCGTAGTATTGTTTAGAGCAACACCGTGGAGGAAGGACGGGTTTTTACCCACTGTATCCCTGATCCACAGGCCGATAGGAGGTCGTGTATTGTGTAAGTATAAATACCCCTTCCATCCATGGAAGGGGTGGTGCTTTTCAATCTAATATTTCCATACTTTTGTAAACCTCTAGCAAGAACACCCTTTCTCTCTCTACTAACTCTCTAACTATGGCAATCATGTATTTCCATCATCCAAGACCACCCGAATCATCTAACACAATAAAATAATGATCCTACAGGATCATTTTGGCGGGAAAGCTGTTTTGACCTGTGGGCTACTGAATTTGCAAGTAGGGGGGGTGGCATTAATTGTGGTGGGTTGTGATGATGAGGGGGGAGGTTTGAGGAGAAAAGGTGATGGGAGGGTGGCCTGAGTTTTTGCCGGCAAGTGGGGAAGGGGATAAGCCAGGTGGGAGGGAAAGGTGTACAGTTTGACTGAGGTTTGACCAAAGGTCCAAAACAGGTAATGACAAGGGGTCAAAGGTTTAAAGGCAGGGGTCACAATGTATAATGGCAAGGGTTCATTTGGTTTGTTTAGAATACAAGGACCACTTTTGCAATTTCAGATTCTTGAGGGACCATTTCTGCCAATATTCCAGAGTTCTCACAAGGGTCACTTTTGACAAGTTTCAATAGTGCAAGGACTATTTTTGACATTTTCAAATTTTCAAAGGACCATTTGTGACAATTTTCAAAGTTTAGGGACCTAAATTGTAATTTTGCAATTTTGAATCTCAAGGACCAATTTTGACAACTTAAGAATCCCTAGGGACTTGAAATGATGTTTTTCTTTATTTTGTTTTACCAGGGACTGTTTTTGACAACTTTTGAAACTTGGGGGACTAAAACTGCCAATTATGCAAACTTGATACGTTTTTCACCAGATTTTGATATTTTTGCATTTAAAACACATAAAACACTTATTTGTGATATTTTTATCATTTTGATGCATTTCTGAGTGTTTTCAGATGTTTTTGCAGTTTAAATGGTACAAAAATGATGAGTATTTAGACACTCATCAATCCCCCACACTAAGATATTGCTAGTCCCTAGCAATGTTTTAAGAAAAATTAATGGATTTCATCTCTTTACCAAAAGCCATTACTTCTGGAGTAGCCAAATGTTTCAGTTCAAGTAAGAACCTTGGTACACTGATAACCAAATGATTTTGAGCAAATCACCAGCTTTCAACGGATTTGATTTGTCTTTACCAGAAGCCGTTTGCTTCTGGACTAGCCAACTCTTAGATAAATTATCAATATTATCTTTGGTGAGCTGATTACCAATTATGGTTTTTCCACTGCCTTTACCACAAGCCATAAACTTGCGGGCTAGCCAACTCTTCACTTTTAAGGATATGGTGAGCTGAACACCATACAATTTTGGGCAAATTGCAAGCCGTCAACGGATTTGAGATATCTTTACCAAGATCCGTTTGCTCCTGGATTAGCCAATCCTTATGTGGGTTAGACATGGTGGACTGATTACCATTTGTTGTGTTTAGTACATAGTACTTCCACTAAAAAAAAAATTTTTTAATTTGGCCATTCTGGGGGAAAAAGGGACTAAAATGGTACATTTATGATCAAATTCGCCAGAATTTCCCCCCCCCCCCCCCCCCCCCACACTTAGAAATGAATATTGTCCTCAATATTCAAAGTACCGGCTGTTATGCCGAAACTTAGAACGTAAAAAGATAACATTACTAGCTAAGTGTAGAAACACAACAATTATTCTCTTTTTTAATATTTACAATTTTCGTTCATTTTTTAGATCTATATACAACATGTGGGGCATCTCCCCCACACTAGAGTGGTACACACGGGTGAAAACCCATGTTTAACTACTGTTTTTGATTACCGAGTCGCTAGCTTGACTCGACCCCGAATTAATTTGTTCATGGGGAAGTAAGGTGGAAGAAACAATCTCCATCGGACTTTCATTCAAGATGTTTGGACAAACATTTGAAGCGCGTGAAAGTTCCACACCGACGAGATATACATAGACAGACCCGGCTCACAAATGGTACATGGAAATGCCGGGGTCAAAGATAATGTCTTCATTCCCGAAGGAGTGAAGAACAGGAGAAGTGACAGAATATATGAAGAAAAGAAAGAAAATCATGATAAAAATCATGACTAACTCTTCATCCTCAATAGGAGAATTCATAGTTTCATGAATCTCATCAGTTAAGCTCGCTTGATCAAGACATATTATGGGTGTGTCTAGATCAAAATAGAAATTATCATACTCCAGCGGACATATGATATGAGTGAGTTCACCGGCGAACTCCTCGTGAAGAGAATCAAGATGTAAATCTGTGAATTCTTGTTCCACTGTAGACTCATCACTATCCTCAATCTGAGTATCAAAGAGTGGATTCTCAGAAATTAAAGTGAATTCAGAGTCGAATTCAAATAGAGGATTAGTGAGAGTTGTTTTGAATGCTTCAGGAACAAAGTGATTAACATTCTCTATTGGACTGTTGGGATAAGAAGTGAGTGAACGATCATTATCAATGAGACTTTCAGTCTCTCCCAGATCGGCTTTGAAATCAAAAAGACTATCATTACTTTCCGATGAAAGTGGATTGATGTGAGTGAGTTCATCGGTGAACTCCTCAAGATGATGATCAGCATCAGACTGTGGGAGTGATGCCTCAACATACTCGATGTTTCCATAAGAAGTACAATCGTCGCTAACATCGGAGAAAGTTTCAAAATGATCTTTTGAACACTCAAGAGGGGAAAGAGAATCACACATATGATCAGAAGTTCCCTGTGACTCTCTCGGGATTGGGACAAGGTTCTCAACACTAGACTTTATGAATTCGTCCGATTCCTTTTCAGGAACGGTGTCAAGATGCTCGTCCCCCATGTTCAGAGAGTGAGTGGGAGCTTCGGGTGTGATAGCAGTTGTTTGAGATGGAATCTCAACTGCTGGGATATCAACTGACTGAGGGAGTTGAGAAATAATATTCTTAAAAGAAATACTCTCCTCGTCATCATCATACATAGCTGCCTTAAGAAATTGGGAACGCCTTAGAGCTGCTTGCTCTAGGATTAATAATTCTTCCCTAGATTTGCGAGCCTCTCGTTCTTCGGCTAGCAATTCTCCCATGGTCTTTTCACTACTCACTTGATTCTTAAAGTTTTGAATCATATCATCAAGTGTTTTCATTGCGGTTTCAAAATCTTGGGAAATTTCTTTAGGCAACGGCTCAGGTGGAGTTTGAACCGTATGGTGCTGTGGAGGTTGGAAATTGTCAAACCTGTGAGAGTCATGATTGTTACAAGGAAATGGATTCCCTATTTGACAATCAGAGCTGAAGTGGGGACCTCCACAGTACTCACAACAGTAAAACTGTTGAGTCTGGACTGGTGAATTATATGGATATTGGTCATAACCAAAGTTCTGAGCATCACCGGAAAACTGTTCATAGACAAACGTGTTTCCGGATTGACACTCAAATCCTTGGTGAGGACCTCCACAAAATTCACAGCAGTTATGTTGGTTATATGAAGATAGGTCGGGCTGTGGTGGGTAATTGGAAAAATTTGAGGGGTCGTTAAATGAGTTCGGATTAGGATTATAATCAATTGAATTCCTCGAACCACAAAACAAACAACTCCCATTACGAATATCATTACCACATTGTACACACGTACACCAACGACAGGGTGAACCAAAAAGAGGCTCACCACAACCGACACAAGGAATAAACGATTTCATTTGAGAGTTATGAGAAGGAATCAGTTTATTCAAAGAATCAACAAAACCAACATGGTGATCTGAATGACTATCAAGTCTCGAAGAACATTTTGAAAAATCCGGAGGTGGGACAAGTGGTGTGCTCTGAGAGCTAGCAATTTCCACCACTTCCGTTATGGTCTCTGGTTCTGGTTCTTGAGAAACGTGAAGATTAGGCAAGTCATTCTTGCTAGTCACCGGTCTAAATTCTGCATGTTTGCTTTTAACCGTAAATCGTGAAAGTTTAGGATCAATTCTAGACGGCTTAGGAGCAATTGAGGGATTAGATCTTTGGATAACCGTAGGTTGGACGTCTTTAGCACTTCCATTATCAGAGGGAAGTACCTGGTCCTTTGTCACCCCGGTTTCTCGTTCCATTTCCCTACGCAGAATTAATGGATCATCACGAACAACACGAATTCTTGACATTTGCGATAAAGTCTGAAGTTTTTCAACTTCGTCCCAGAATTCGTCGTAGTCGAGAGATTCCATGAGAATAGAAGAAGTTAGAATCAAATGGATAGAGGGTAAAGGGTAAGAGGGTAAAGATGAATATTTTTGGGTTTTTGGATAAACATTTTGCAAAAATAAGAAAGAAGATGTTTTTGGATTTTTGGATTTTTATAAGAAAGTATAAACATATAGATGGTATAAACAAGGAGTGAATATTCAAATCACTATTCTGCTAAACGTAAGATAATTAGCACAGCTCCCCGGCAGCGGCGCCAAAATTTTGATTCGTCCCGAACCGTCAAGTTTTATCACACAAGCTAGCCACTTGTGAATGGCCAACCGTAACAAACTTAAAACAGTCTGGAACCAAATGCAATGAAGATCAGGAGAGTATAGTGTTTCCCCAGGTCGTTATGTCCCAACGAGCTGTGCGAGAATAGCCAAACGAATAGTGATCGAGAGGATTTGAACGGAAAAGGATTGATTGATCTATACCTAAAGAGAAAGTCTATAAATTACAGGGGCTTAAATGCAAATTAAAGAAAATTAAAAAGATAACTTCTATTAAATAAACGCTATCACTATTTTTAAAATCTAATGTTTTTTATTTTTCTTTTATAAAACTTAACTTAAAAACTACGTGACGTACACAAGAAAATGTGAAACTTGAACAATATTAATCCTAAAAATATGAAAATGACATTTTTACAAACCTAATGATAAAAGAAAATTTATAGAAAAAGAAAATTATTTTTAAAACTATTTATCTAATTATTATTAATTAAAAACTATTTTTACTTATTAAATAATACCCTAAAATACAAGAAAATATGAAATAAAGCTAGAAAAATGAAATTATGACTTAGAAAAATCTAAAATAACAAAAGAGAATTTTCAAAACTAATTTTTTATTTTTCTGATTATTTTTCTATTTTCTATGAATTAAAAACTATTTAAAACTAATTAAATTGCTAAAAATTACAAAATAAACTATGAAAAATCTGGAAAAATATTTTTTTTTGACTTTTTATATTTATCTTAACCTAGGAAAATTGAAAAATTATTTTTTTGAAACTTTTCTGAATTAATTGTATTAAAAGCTATTTAAAAATGCCTAAAAACTGTTTTAAATGAAGAAAAATAGCAAACAGTGCAAGAAAAATATGAAAAATTCAAGTTAAGTCTAAAATAATATTATGAATCTAAGAAAATTATAAAAACAGTGGCTTATGTGAAGGAAATTGAAACTGCAATGCAAGTGCTTATAAATAAGCACTTGAAATAAGCCAAAAGGTACCAAATAAGTACCAATCTCTCACAGAAGCTATAATAAGCTAAAAATACTCAAATGAAACTAATATCAACTATCTTAAACCTCTAAATTACCAGCTACACAGATTTGATGCTTTGACTTAAGAACCAAAAACAGGTTTTTAGCTACTTTTGAAACTGATGCAACTGCTTATTGGACAAGCTTATGTGAAAAACAAGGCTGGAGACCTCAAGTCCACCAGCTTAACTACCTTTGAACCAAGGCTTAGACTCTAAGGACCTAAGACCAAGCCTAGGCAAGGTCTGCAAAGTGCCTGTTCACACTCAGCTAATACTGAGTGTGCACAGGGCACATAAGAGCTTATTGAGCTGCTTATTTGGACCTCAAGGAGCTTTTGGAAAAATTTGCAAAAATCATTTATGGAGAATAGACCAGTTGAAGTTTTTGAACCCAAAGTTCCACTGAATTTGCTCCAATAATGAAGCTATGAAAAATCACTTTAGGTTGGGTTAAAGCTGACTTTTCAAGTATATTTGACTTTTGACAGATTTTGAAAGGTTGACTATTGTGAACTTTGATTCCAATTTATGGACTGAATATGATGTTAAATGTTATACTAAACCTATATTAAGCTATTTTACTGTTATCTAAACACAAAACAAGCTTTTGACTTTGCAAAATTCCAACAGACATGAGATTAAGACAGTTCCTAAGTAATTTTGACTTCTGAGATATGCAGGTGCAATATTAAGACTAAAATGACTCTAATGCAACTAGTTGAGATTACATAGACAGGTTTTAAGCAAAAACAAGAGCTTAAGCTTAAACAGACCCACTGATCCAAACACTCTTTTAAGACATTGTTTTGCAAATTAAACTTAAACTAACCACTGATTTGGCTTAAGCTATCATTGAAGTTTAGTCTAGTTATCCTAATTATAACTACTGAACAGGTTTAAACTTATTTGATGACCACAGATTCAAACAACTACTTTATACAAACTGAGTATGAAATGGAAAGTGAGACACAAACTTACAAGTGTCCAGCTAAAATTGCAGCTTAAACCAAACCCAATACCACTATTCTAATCCATTTCCAACCCATTCCAAGCTCTGCAATTACCAAATACCATTTCCATGCCCATTTTGCCTTCTCAGTTGACTTTTGTTGACCAACAACCAATGTTGCTTGAAACTGAATGATAAGCTCACTAAAAGCTATAAGAAGCTTCAATGAGCTTATTTGAACTTAAAAATAAGCTAGTAGAAGCTTGGATGTAACAGTTTGAAATTGAAATTTGAAACAGTAAACCATGAAACTTGAAACTTAAATGAAACTTTGATTTAAGGCTCAAAATGAATTACAATAACTAAACAACTTAGTTTTGATACAATAAAACTTAAAATTACAGTTTAAGACACTAATTGAGATAACTTTATAAAAAACGACATACAAGGAATTTAAAAACTAACTACTTCCTTTTCTCTTGCTTCTTCTTCCTCTTTTTATATGCAAACTGCTTTCCACGTGTCCTCTGATTGATTCCCACTCAGAATCTCAGCCATTGGATGTCTTGAAATGATTTTGGCCATTGGATCATTTTGGCGGGAAAGCTGTTTTGACCTGTGGGCTACTGAATTTGCAAGTAGGGGGGGTGGCATTAAATGTGGTGGGTTGTGATGATGAGGGGGAGGTTTGAGGAGAAAAGGTGATGGGAGGGTGGCCTGAGTTTTTGCAGGCAAGTGGGGAAGGGGATAAGCCAGGTGGGAGGGAAAGGTGTACAGTTTGACTGAGGTTTGACCAAAGGTCCAAAACAGGTAATGACAGGGGGTCAAAGGTTTAAAGGCAGGGGTCACAATGTATAATGGCAGGGGTTCATTTGGTTTGTTTAGAATACAAGGACCACTTTTGCAATTTCAGATTCTTGAGGGACCATTTCTGCCAATATTCCAAAGTTCTCACAAGGGTCACTTTTGACAAGTTTCAATAGTGCAAGGACTATTTTTGACATTTTCAAATTTTCAAAGGACCATTTGTGACAATTTTCAAAGTTTATGGACCTAAATTGTAATTTTGCAATTTTGAATCTCAAGGACCAATTTTGACAACTTAAGAATCCCTAGGGACTTGAAATGATATTTTTCTTTATTTTGTTTTACCAGGGACTGTTTTTGACAACTTTTGAAACTTGGGGGACTAAAACTGCCAATTATGCAAACTTGATACGTTTTTCACCAGATTTTGATATTTTTGCATTTAAAACACATAAAACACTTATTTGTGATATTTTTATCATTTTGATGCATTTCTGAGTGTTTTCAGATGTTTTTGCAGTTTAAATGGTACAAAAATGATGAGTATTTAGACACTCATCAAAAGTCAAGTCTAATTCCCATGTTGCTAGTTACCGAACAATCCGCAAACCCATAAATGATTATAGTTACAATCTTCTCTTCACATATCGATCACCAAATATATATATCATGTCTTAGCACATTGGCTAATCGATATCTCAAACATACTTCCTCTTCCTTCATCTACATAATAATATAGCACATTGGCTATAATTGTCATCACATATATTATTATTTTTTTTCATACATCACATCTCTCCAACACTTCGTATAAGCACACACCACAAAAATACAAATAAGAAGGTGCACTCTTCGTCTTTGTCGGAATGGCACACACGATTGACAAAGTGCGGCTAACTCATAATCATCAAAAAAAATCCAATCATACCAAGTAACTAGCAACCCACCAATTAGACTATGACAAGGGGTTAGGCTAAGGTTTAAAGTGTAAAATATATATATATATATATATATATATATATATATATATATATATATATATATATATATATATATATATATATATATATATATATATATATATATTAATGGATGCAACAAAAAGAAAGGGATGGCTCAAAGGGTGTACTAAGGGTATCTAGCGCCAAAGATGAGCGCTAACAAATGGGTCCATATAAGGTGGTTAACTAACCGATGTGGCTAGTTAATATATCATTAGATGTAAAATGGAAGGCCATTTGGTTTTATTCCTAAGGTGCCTCTTTATCACACGAATACACTTATATCACACGAATGTGATCTTACTGCGGTCTGGTAATGATTTGCAAGTACAAGTTCTAGAATATGTATAATCACAGGCACACTCATAGCAAAATATCCAAGCATAAAAGATGTATTCTATATATGAACAGGCTCAAATCCTCACAATTTAAGTGGTGGTGGAAAGGGATGGTGTAATTGGTGGAAATTCGTCCTTAAGGGTGGAGGCTCGAATTTCATACCTTTGGGGTGAAGAGGTTGAGAGTGGATATGTTCTCTCAAGTTGGGATGCATGAAATGAGGTTGCAAAGGCCTCTATTTATACTACTTCCAAGGCTAGGGGTATTCAATGCATTTCTTGGTCACCAAGGAGCTTGGAAAGGACTAGAATACATGTAGGAAGGACCTAGAATCGTTTGGAACAAGTTTGGAGTCTTAGTTATGAAGAAATGGATGTCCAGGGCTTTCCAGCCGATCGGTTTGATGACGTATAGCACGTATAGCAGGCCTACCGGGCCTAACTCGTGCTATACACACACTGGGCACAGGCCCAACAACGAGAACAACTACGAATACTGGACCAACAGTAAGCCCAATAACGAATTTGGCTATAGTCCAAACTCAAAGACGCACGCAGGATACTTAGCGGACCAAACCTCTGGCTGAAGAAGGTATCATGTGTCCGCATCCGTGATTACCACGGGACCTTGTCTGACAAGGGCCCCACTCCGGCCGCTAACTCTTCTATGCGAGTAATCAGGAAACCCTAGCGGTAAAACTCGTCTATAAAAAGGGTTCTAATCCTCATACAAGGTACAACTTTCTCTCTCATAATAACACACACATACTCTCATTTTCTCATACTTACTCTCACGCCAGAGTGTAATCGTGGGGTCCGTCCCCACGGTAAGGCTAACGGTTTACTCTTTCTTGTGCAGTGATTCAATCAAACTACTTGGATTAGTACAAGCTAACCCACTAACAGCTTGTTAGCCCAGTCCAACAAACATCACCAACACCCATTATAACCCGTCACAACTTTTGTACTAACACACATGTTCATTTATCGCTCATAAATTATGGTGCATCAAAGTAGGTGACCAAAGTTAGGCCAATGCTAATGGCAACCACAATATTTGTTGTTACCCTCTGCCACATTAGCGCCACATCAGTTTTCTCTCTCCAAGACTACACCCAACCATAACTTGCTAGTGGTGACCACAATGGCGACCGTAACTTTTTTTTTTCTTTTTTTTTAAAAAAAAAACTAAAATTTCATTCATGATTAAAAATAACCACATCAAAAGTATTTTGTTAGGATTTAGTAAATCCAGTTATTAAAGAGTCGGTCACCTCAAGTATATGTATTTGTTAGAAAGCTCGTAGTCGTAGATTAGTTAATGTTAAGTAGTATTTAGTTAAGTAACACCGTGGAGGACGGACGGGTCTTTACCCACTGTATGCCTGATCCACAGCCCGTAGGTGGCGATTTATGTAAAGACTATAAATACTCTCTACCTCCCAAGGTAGAGAGTTGGAGCTCATAATAAGATTTTTCTTTCTCTCACTAAAGTTCCCAACCTCTAACTTTCTCTCTCTAAAACCTCTTATATACGCCTCTTGTGATCATTGGTTTAGTGTGTTTGTGAAATCCAATATGTAACAAATGGTATCAAGAGCCATGGTTAGATCATCTCTTACATATCCTTGGATTTTTAGTAGTTTTTAGATGGTTTTTGAGTTTGAAAAAGTTTAGTGGTTTTTGCATCATTTGGATCATTTTTAGTGTTAAAGTTTGAATTTTGGGTGTACTTTTGTGTTTAGAATCATTTTATGTGCTTGGGTTTTGATTTGGTAAGCTTGAATCACTGTGGTTGAGCTTGTTTTGGATTGAAAAGTGTGTTTTTTAAAGTTTTTCTTGGTAGCGACTTGGTTCTCGTAGTGAATTTCATCATAGCGACTTGCTTCAGAAAAAGGTAGCGAGTTGTAGTGCTTTTTGGTAGCGACTTGGTCCTAGCGACTTGTCTATTGAGACAAGCCGACAAATAGTACAACTTAGTGGATTCTCCACTACGGCTAGCGACTTGGTGAAGGTAGCGACTTGCTTTCAATTTTGTTAGCGACTTGTACTTAAGATTCTTAGCGACTTGGTGTTAGCGACTTGGACCTTAGCGAGTTGCTCTTTAGCGACTTGACTGCTTAGCGACTTGGTGCTTAGCGACTTGGTGTTAGCGACTTGGACCTTAGCGAGTTGCTCTTTAGCGACTTGACTGTGTAGCGACTTGGTGCACTAGCGACTTGTGACTTAGCGACTTGGTGATTAGCGACTTGGTTCAAGAATTCGTAGCGACTTGGTTGATTTTTTGGTTGTAATACGGTTTTCTCTTGATTTAGTAAAATCCCGTGAAAGAATCTATTTCTCGGTTTAATCATAGAGTTATAAAATCCCATGTAATATGTTAACATGTCTACCAACGTACCTACAATTATCTCCACTATTGCTGAAGATGTTCAAGCAGCTGGTTCAGATACTCGTCCACCTATGCTTGACAGAACTGACTACGACTCTTGGGCACAACGAATCAGATTGTATTGTCTTGGAAAGGAAAACGGAGTCAACATTCTCAAGTCTATTGATGAAGGACCTTATCAGATTGAGACTATAAGAGACTTAATTGATACAGCTGCAGATGGAACAATGATCTATGGAATAGACAGACCAAAGACGTATGATGAGCTCAATGATAAGGAGAAAAAGAGATTCGATGTTGATATCAGGGCTTCTAACATTATACTTCAGGGTCTTCCAAAAGATATCTACAAGCTTATCAATCACAACACTGAAGCCAAGGCAGTATGGGATAATGTCAAGATGATTCTCTCAGGTTCTGAATTAACCAAGAAAGACAGAGAATCACAACTGTATGATGAGTTTGAGCACTTCAAAATGAAACCAGATGAGAGTGTCTATGAATACTACGTGAGATTCCATAAGCTTGTGAATGACATGAGGAACATCAAAATAAACATGCCAAACATTCAGCTGAACTCAAAGTTTGTGAACAACATGAATCCCGAATGGCATAAGTTTGTCACCTCTGTGAAGCTAACCAAAGGATTGAAGAACACTAACTATGAGCAACTTTATGCATTCCTTCTTCAGAATGAGAGACATGCTATGTTTGAAAAAAGGATTCTTGAACAGTTCAAAACCAACCAGGGAGAAACAAGCTCATCAAATGATTCAACAGCTTTTTACACAAATATAGGAGTTACCACCAAAGCTTCTCAAGTCATACCCATGGGTAATGGTAATTCACTACAAGAAAAGGAGGTTTTTGGGATGAAACTTTTTGGAACGGTCAAAAAATCGTGCTATTTGGCACTTGTAGGGTCACCGAGACAAAAAAGTAGGTATTTGAGACGGCTATTAAGAAACTGTTCCAAATACGTATGCATTTGGAACGTTTTCTAATAATGGTGCCAAATACATGTGTATTTGGAACAGTTCGAGTTACCCGTGCCAAATATTTATGTATTTGGGACGGTTAGTATCACCGGTGCCAAATTTGTATATGTATTTGGAACGCTATCTACTATTGGTGCCAAATACTCATGTATCTAGAACAGTTGCTACGAACGGTGCCAAATACCTATATATATTTGGAACATTATTTAATGTTGGTGCCAAATACTAATGTATCTGGACAGGTTTTTATAGGTTGTTAAAAATATAGTTGTATTTGGGGCGATTTTTATAAACTATTTTTCTTATGTATTTGGAACATCTTTAAAAAACTAACCCAATTTACACTTTTTTTTCCGCACGTGTTGTCTATAATCTACTTTATCATCTTGGACATCAAATTAAATTTATAATCGATTTTATTAATTTACTTTGATATTCAATAGCCCCTCATCATTAAATTTTTATCTCTATAATTAATCCATATCGAATTAGTATGTATCATATTACTTAAAACGCATCATCTTTTATTTTTTGGTGAGTTAACTTTGTTGTTTCTTAAATAAACATTTTTTCCTTTAAGGTCAAGTTAAAAATATTCATATCATATATACACAAACGGATGAACAAATAATTGATCAGGTCATCTATGTTCAAATTACCTGATAGGGAGTGTATTTGACTGAGATGCACGTGTTAGAATGATGTGAACTTCACTACTAGAAAACAGGGCAACAATGACGGATTTACTGACGGAAATAAATCTGTCTGAGATTACTGACATAATTACCAACAGAGAATGTTGCTGACGGAATACCAATAGATTTCTAACGAATTACCAATGTACGAAATTTCGTCAGTCATTGGTCATGAAATACCGACGAATCTTGGGCGAACTAATGACAGATGGGAGATACCGTCGGTATTCCGTCAATGAAATCGATGGATTATCATTGGAAGAAGATCTGTTGGTAATCTGTCATTAATTACTGATAGATTATCGATGATATCATCTATGGTCGAAGATCCATTGGTAATTTGTCATTAATTACTGACGAATTAGCGATGTAAGGTTACTCATTTGTTATCTCTCATTATCACAAACGGATTAGCGACCGAATTTACGGTTCTATATATTTTAATGTACTAAACTTCTTGTTAACCTAATTACCGACGTATTAGTGACTTACTAATTAGAATTATACTATCAAGTGCCTAGAATAAGTTAACGCAAGCACCCTTCAATCACGTCCGTATGCTACTAATTATTTTAGGATTTTATTTTTCTTTTTTTATATATAAACAAAGTTTTAGAGATTTGTGTTAAATATATTTGTAAATTTTGATGGAAAACATTAAGATTTTCTCCAAAAGTTAATATGTCCTCTACTTCGCATTTTCACTAAGGCTATGTTTGGTACATGGTTTATGAGGGCTTATCGGAGCTTGAGCTTTTAAAATAAGCTGGATTATTTTGTCACGCATGCATATGGAGGCTTATGGCTTATAAAATAAGTCACAAGCCTTCATAAGCCTAAGCGCATAGAAATAGGCTTATAGTTAGGTAAATCACTTAAATATCTTTAAAAATATAATGAATTATCACGTAAAGTTAGAAATATGTATGAATTTAATTTGATATATTTTTATGTAAGCTTCAGTTACAACTAATTCGTCAAACAACTTATAAAAAAAATATAATCTTTAGCTTTCGGCTCATAATATAAACCACAACTCAAGCCCATTACACCAAACATACCGTCCCGCCCTAATTTTCTCCAAAATCAAAATGCTCCCCTCTTTCTCTCACTGAATAAAAACAAACTCAAAGTAACCTTACCTTATTCGATCTACTTTTTCTTCTTTTCACTGGTACGATCTCATTATTATTAACTATGTGTTTTTCAATATTTGTACTATATTAGATCTGATATTAATTTGATTTTGTTTGTGTGATAACATTTGTAACTGACTAATTGCATAAGATTGAAGAAAATTTGTAATTGAAGATATTTGGAGAGCACCTAATTAAGAAGGGTGATAATACAAAATGCTATAAAGTTTTGGGGGTCCCACAAAGCGCATCAGCAGATGAGTTGAAGAAGTCTTATCCTGAGAAGGTATTATTCTTTATGTTTGATTTTCAGCTGATTTGTGGTATAGATTGTTGATTGATTTGGTAATTAGATGAAAATTAACTTAGTTGATCAAAGTTAGATCGATATGTGCATAATAGATGATATGTTTTAATGTTTAGGTAACTGATATGTATATATTTATATTAATTGTATATATTGATGAATTGTCTATCATTATAGATGCAATGTTTTGTTCTTGATTAGCTTATGATGAATTGATGAATTATAAAATGCTCACAGATTCACATAAACTAAATGCACATATATTTTTCTGTCATGTTTGTGTAGGTTGACTATGATGAGCATAAGTCTATTTGCACCAAGTATAAGGTGAGCAATTATCCTACCATCAAATGGTCTCCTAAAGAATTTTTAGACCAAAAAAAGTGAGTATCTTTTATGAATATTTTCTTTCTTCAGACATGATGGTGCCCGTACTGCTGATGCGTTTACTGGATACATTAATAATGGAGTAGGTAAATTCCTTCTCAGTCATTGATTTTTGTTATAGTCTATTCTATGTAATTATCTAAAATCTTATAATTGCTCTTTGTTTTGTTCAGATAGAAATAAAGGTTGATAAACGACTCTAATATTTTGTATGTTTAATAGAACTAGGACTTGATGTTGGTCAAAATGGACAAAGAGAATTATTTTTTTAGGCGTTTTATTTTAATTAAAGAATGCAGTGGGTTGCTTATTAAGTTCAAGAAAGGGCATGACATCATATTGCTACATAAACTATGAAACATGGTTCAAAAATAGATTTTTTTTCAGATGGCTTAACCGGAAAAAAAGTTATACAATGGCTTTATTGACAATAAATGCAAAATGCATGGGTATTTGATTACTATTTTCTCACATTTATGCAAAATGCATGCACAATACAATGGATTATTTGACTTGGCTTATAAATGGTCAACCTGTGTGCTCTTTTGTATCTCCACTACAGACATTGGTCTTCAACTGGCTTAGAAATTATAACAATAAGTTATGAAAAAGTAGCGTGTAGAAAATTGATTAGTACAGTAGTATATAGGAAGAAAGGAATGCCTCAATACGTGTTATACACACATACATTCATTCTAAAACCATCTGACGGTATACATAAGATATGTTCGATTCTACTTCTATTTATAAAAAAATATTCACTGCGATTGTATTACATATCTTATTTGCTCTTCTTATTCTACTTTCAGGTCATTCGACTTTTCTTACTTACTAGATTGAAGTCAGATGTTGAGAAAGAATCGCATCCAAAAAAAGAAACCATTCTCAAGGTTGAAATGCCTAAAAAATGCAGGATCAGTATTATAAGGCTATGCTTCAGAAAGATCTTGAGGTTGTAAATGCTGGTGGTGAGTGAAAACATGTTTTGAATATTGCTATATAAGTTTAGTTTTAATGTAGCGATGAATTGGGCAGCTACATAAGTTTAGTTGTGGGATATTGTACATTTGCTTTTTACTCAGATTAATGCAATTTGACTGGAACTGGCTCAACTTTATGTTGTAGGAAGCACACTAATTAGTGATATTACAGGACAGGAAGAGGGTTTTAGAAGCACTGTCGGACCTGTATCCAACTCAACCGTGGTGCCTAGTACCTGGGTGTGTTGTGATGATTGTCATAAATGGAAACGTACGCTACAAGACTGGAAAAGGGTTTTAGAAGCACTATCAGACCTGTATCCAAGTTTTGACCCGTTTTAAAAATTGTATACCCTTTCTATTGCTATTTTGTATATCACACTTTTTTCTTGTTTCATACATATTTCTAACGTTGGAATATTGTATTATGTAGGTTTTATGATGAAGACGTCATCCGACGAGCTTTATTTGTTCTCGTTTGTAATAAATCGACTTGGTGATTTATATTGAATTCTAGTTATGATTTTGTCATTCTAAAGACCATGGATTAAAAAGATGTTGTGCTAATTGTTGTTTACTTTATGGTATTCAAGTGACCATGTTGACTTGATTTTATTAATGATTAACAAAAATTGGGTTCAATTTATTTTTGGCTTTAATTGAATTATATTTGCGCATATCTGAGATTGTTTGTTAATACGATGGTGTAGTAAAACCTATTTGTAACGAAAAATTGTGCTAATCCACGGTAGCAATGATTACGCAAACCGTTCCAAATTATTTTTATAATGAACGCAAAAGCGTGCCAAATGTTTTTAGGCAAGGGGGACAATGTGCCAAATATGATTGGCACAAAGAAGCAGAAACCGTGCCAAATACGTTTGGCACGGTAGATAAAACCGTCCTAGTTAATATTGGCACAATAAAATAGAAACTGTACCAAATACGTATTCGGCACAGGAGATGAATCGGTACCAAATACGCATTTGGCACGAGATATAAAAGTGTGACGAATGCCAATTTGGAACGGAAGATTGTCAGTCGTGCCAAATACCTCACTCATGGCACCACAAAGTTAAACCGTCCCATGAACCGTGCCAAATACTATTTAGCACGGTTTCAACCCGACCCAAATATATTTGGCACCCTCATATTTAGGACAGAGCCAAAAGCGTGCCAAAGCCGTGCCAAATAACATTTGGCACGGGTTTTTGAGTATTTGGTACAGTTTTTCACCCTCCCAAATACCCGTTTTTCTTGTAGTGATTACAAGCTCATCCCTGATCCAGCATATAGGCCTCCTGACCCAAACACATTCATGTAAAACCTCATCAATCAACTGTCTCTCATGGTTAGTCAAAACATGAACTCTCTCCCACACACCAACAATAACCTCAGAACAGCATCCAACCCACACAATCAAGCTACTGTCAGAGATGGGAAGGTCATGGTGCAACCAGTTCAAGAAAGGCAGTATGAACAGGGAAGAGGTGGAGTTGGTAGAGGATATGTGGCAAATCAGAATCGTGGAAGGAATCCAAATCAGGGTCAAGCTAAGCCAATTAAGTGCTACAACTGTGGTGGTGATAGACACATAGCACGGAACTGCACTTCTCCAAAACGCCCTCAAAATGCAGAGTACTTCAAAGACAAGATGTTATTAGTGCAAGCTCAGGATAATGGAGCTGTGTTGGATGAAGAGGAGTTGTTGTTTCTTGCTGAGGGCAATGCCAAGACATATGATGCAGATGTGGATGAGCAGCCAATTCAGGAGATAGGTCATAATCATCAGAATGCCTTTCAAGTTGCAGACTGTGATGCATACGACTCTGACGTCGATGATGAACCTACTGCACAGACAATCTTCATGGCTAGCATTTCTCCAATGGTCTCTCCAAACGTCTCATCATCACAGCAAGCTGGTCCATCCAAAGAATCAATCATCTCAGAGGTATTAAAACTATACGATGATGTTGATAAGCAAAAGATACATGACAAAGTACAATCAACTGAAACTTTTGAGTCAGATATTGAAAATATGGGTAATATCAATGTTGTCCCATATGATCAATATGTGAAACAAAGTGAAAGTGAGACTGTACCAAGTGATGCATCTTCTGCAGTCAATGATGACTATGTTTTTTATGAATACACTGCATGTGCCCCTGATGATTCTGTTATCTCTGAACTGAATGCATATAAAGAACAAGTTGCTATTTATGAACAACGTGCTAAGTTTGAGTTAACCACTCGTGAGCAGGAAATGGATGACCAAATGCGTACAATTATTAGAAAAAGTAAGTTTAGAGAAGAAGTATTAAAACAAGAGTTAAACTCCTTACAAGAAAAGCTTTCTAAAACTGCTAAGCAAAAACAAGAACTTCAAGAAAATGTTAAAATGCTTAAGCAAGAATTCAGTGCTAAGGAATCAAAACTTTTGAATGATTTTTCTAATCTAAAAACCTTGAAAAACAAGCTTGAAAATAAGTTTTACGTACTAGGGAATACCATTCAGACTGCTCACATGATCACTAAGCATAGAGTTCTCAGCGATAAGCATAGTACCCCCATTATAAAGGAATCTAATCCTGAGTATGGTAAGATTGCAAAAGCTGCTCAAAATGTAATCTATGATGGCAATGAGATTCTTAAACCTAGATAGAAACCTAGTTGCATTGAGTGCACTGAGGAAGATAGAAAACTAGATGATGCATCTAGGGAGAAAATGAATAAGAAGCTTAACGATCCTGCGTGTAAAGAGAATAACATAACGATCAAACCCCATGATTACACTAAGGAAAATTGGATATCCTTGAACATGTTTAAGCCTCAAACTCAATTAACCCATGAACAGATCTTTTGGAAGAAAGACATGGATAAGCTAAAAGTTAATGTACTTGTTGAAACAAACACTCCCCTTAGGAAAATGCCTGTAGCTACTGTGTATCCTCCAAATACACCAATGCATCTAGTTCCTAGATCTATTGCCACTAATAGCAAGACCTTAATCAGCCTATATGTTGTTTATCAGCTGTTTCTTGATTTTGAGAAAACGAGTAAGAAGAGAATCACACCTACTGGGATAACTGAGGGGGAAAGGGGTTTTGAGCAAACTAAAGAATGTTATTTAACTGAGGTCATGCCTTTCTTCAAACAATTAAAAGGTCAATTTGAGAGTCTTCAAAAAGGGATAAATTCAAATATTAAAGAAATGGAAAAGGAATTTGATGCAATAATAGTTGAAGTCAATGATTATGAACAGGAACTCAAATATAATGAAGTTGAAAGAAAGAACTTGCACATCTTAAATGAGAATTTGATTTCGAGTTGTGTTGCTCAAGACGTGTTTTATACTGTTACTAAGCACTCTATTACTGCTTCTCGATTTCATGAATTATCTATTGCATTGAAAGTTTCCCATGATCGTGTCATTGAGCTTGAAAACAAAAACTCAGAACTAAGTGAGAAAATTGATCAGGCTGATCACGATAATTTGGTAAAACATCTTTCTAAACTAGAAGTTGAACATTTTGATTTACAAATAAAATATCAACATCTTAAAGAAAATGTCAAAACCTCAAATATCAAGACATCCTCAGATGTTCCAGAGTTTGATGCAGTTTTTCAGATAAACAAACGTGACGAACAGATTCAAGCTCATTGTAACACAATCAGAAAGTTGAAAGCCCAAATCTCTCAATTAAAGGGTGAAAAGAACAATGTGACTGGCTCCCAAATGCCTCCTCCTTTAGATTCTCAGTATTCTCAAACTTTTCATCTTCAAAACTTAGTTAATGCTTTACAAAAGGAAAACGAAAGTTTTCTAGAAGAAAATGAAAAAGTTAAACGAAACTTTAAAGAGTTATATGATTCAATGAAAGTCACTCGTGACAAAAACAACGAAAAAATAACGTCTTTACAAAAAGAAATTGAGAATCTGAGGAGTCAGGAAAAAGAGAAACTGCCACTTGTTTTTAATGAGAATGTTGCATCAAAGTCATCCTCAGACTGCAAATATACTGTGACTGTTAAATACATTCCTCCTCATCTTAGGAATAATGAACCTGTGTTTCACAACTATTGCGCTCACCTTAAGGATAGTCTAGAATGTCTCCGTGAGATCGTGGAGGAGGATTTCTTAAATTAGCCTCTTGATAGAGAAATTAGGTTTGCTTGCATTCAGGCCAAACGATCTCAAGAGCTGCTAGAATGTTTAATAGCAACATGTCCTAAATCCTTAGGTGCGAAAGGTAAAGCTGTGATGCCTTGTTCTATGCCTAGTGCCAAGCATACAAATCATTCTATGCCCAGTTTTAAGAAAGTGAACACTAATGTGCCTTCAAGTAGTTCAGATCCTTGCACGTCTAGTTCAGGAATGCAAAAAGTAGATCAACCAACTAATGTTCCCATAATTCCCTCTACAGGAGTAATTAGTGACATTAAAGCAAGCGGGTTAAAGCCTCTAGGCAATACCAAGCAAGATAGGACCTCTCAAGCTAAGAATTTGCATTGGAAGAAAGTAGAAGACCAACCTAGGAACTTTAAGTTTGTGTTGAATAAGACGAATCGTGTTGATTCTAGTGTTAACTCTAAGCGTACTGTAATTAATGCGAATTCTGCTACTTTTGGCAAAACATGTAATGATGATTGCGTGGTTTCTGTTACTAATCTTGAATGTGGTGTGAATGATTTGTCTAATGTTGTTAAATGCCCAGTTAAAACTGTTAATGCTAAAAATCAAGCTAAGAAGGCTAAAAGGCAAAGGCGAAAGAAAGTTAGAAAACAGTGGAAACCCACAGGAAGGAAATTTAGTAATATAGGTTATCAATGGATACCTACTGGGCATAAGGTTAATGAGGTTTACCCTAAACTTTCTAAGTCAGTGCCCACTAGAAAATGGATGCCTACTGGTAGAACTATTCCCTTAAGAAGTGAACATAGTTTGAATAGGTCAAATATAGACACTAGCACTGCATCTATTTCTAATGAGTCCATTGTTTCTACTTCTGATGTGGGAGTTCCAATCACTGTTACTAACCAAATGGAACCCATTCTTGCATGGGGATCCCAATTATCCAATTATCCATTCTTGTATGTGTTCAACTGCAGATCGTTCAAATCGCTCTGTGGTACCTGGACTCAGGCTGTTCCAAGCATATGACTGGAGACCGGTCACGGCTCATGAACTTCGTGAGCAAATTCATCAGAACTGTGAGATTCGGAAACGATCATTTTGGTGCTACTATGGGTTATGGAGATTACGTGGTTGGAGATAGTGTGATTTCCAAGGTATATTATGTTGAAGGTCTTGGACATAATCTATTTTCTGTCGGACAATTTTGTGACTCAGATTTAGAAGTGGCCTTCAGAAAACATACTTGCTTTGTTAGAGAACTTGATGGTGTGGAACTTCTCAGAGGAACTCGTGGTTCAAACCTATACACCATCTCTATCGAAGATATGATGAAATCTTCACCCATTTGCTTGCTGTCAAAGGCTTCCAAAACTAAGTCATGGCTATGGCACCGTCGTCTCAATCACTTGAACTTTGGTACCATAAACAATCTTTCCAGAAAGGACTTAGTAAGAGGATTACCCAGATTAATGTATGAAAAAGATCATCTTTGTTCAGCTTGCCAATTGGGAAAAAGCACAAAATATGCCCACAAACCTAAACCCACAAACTCGGTAATGGAAGTTCTTCATACCCTTCATATGGATCTGTGCGGACCAATGAGAGTGCAAACGATAAATGGGAACAAATACATTCTAGTAGTTGTTGATGACTACTCTCGATTTACTTGGGTAAAGTTTTTGAGGACAAAGGATGAAACTCCAGATGTCATCATCAAACTTATCAAACAGCTTCAGGTTCGACTCAACAATATTGTTAGAATTGTTCGAACAGACAATGGCACAGAGTTTGTTAACAAAGACTTAATCCAGTTTTATGAAAGTGTTGGAATCAGTCATTAAAGAAGTGTTCCACGAACTCCTCAACAGAACGGTGTAGTTGAAAGACGAAATCGAACTCTTGTAGAAGCCGCAAGAACAATGCTAATTTATTCAAAGGTTCCAATGTTTCTATGGGCTGAAGCCATTGCCACTGCTTGCTACACCCAAAATCGTTCCCTTATTCACACCTCTCATGGAAAAACTCCATATGAACTTGTCCATAAACGAAAACCTGATCTATCCTACCTTCGTGTGTTTGGTGCTTTATGTTACCCAACTAATGACGGTCAAGATTTAGGTAAACTAAAAGCTAAAGCGGACATTGGAGTATTTGTAGGTTATGCACCAAACAGAAAAGGATACCGAATCTACAACAAGAGAACCCGAAATATCATGGAAACAATTCACGTTACGTTCGATGAGCTGACCGGTCAAATGGCTCCAGGACAATCCAGTTCTGGACCCGCATTTCAACCTTTATCCAGTAGTCCTATCAGTTCTACTCTTGTTTCTAATCCCTCACCAGCAACTCCTTATGTACCTCCTTCAGAAGATGATTTGAAGAAATTATTTGATCCAATGTTTGATGAACACTATGAGCCAAGTGCTAATGATATGTCAGTTCCATCTAGGGATGGCAAAAGCACCCAAAACCGATGGGGAAAACCGAAACCCGAACCGGTTGGGTCGGGTTCGGGGGCGAGTTCGCGGGTTTGGATACGGGTTCGGGTAGATATATTCTTTTCTTTTCGGGTACGCCCGTACCCGTATACCCGAATTTGTACCCGTTTTTTTGCTAATTTATATAAGGTCCTAATAAGTTTTGAGCTCTTAATCTTATACAATTTTTTTCTACTCTACTCCTTAATAGCATATATCTTGGTAATTACCAACTATTAAATTAACACTTACGCTTGACGCTTTAATTCTCACACACATGACACATTAACTCTTTAATCTTCAAACACTATGAATATTGAAGTCGTTTTCTTTAACTTCTAAAAACTTTGAATATATTAGGGTGTTTTGGTTTTTTTTTTAGGTTGAGTTGTATAACGATGATTTTAATTAGGTAAAACCGTTACCCGCGGGGAAAACCGATAACCCGATGGATAATAATAATCGGGTACCCATCGGGTATTGGGGCGGGTTCGGGTTTGGATATTATAAACGGGTACGGGTACGGGTTCACTAAAACCCGCCCCGAACCCGACCCGTTGCCATCCCTAGTTCCATCAACAGAGGCTGCCTCTATCCCTGTCAATGAAGTTAACCCTTCAGTTTCAATGTCATTAAGTCAAGAAGCGCCTGCTGCTAATCACTCTGTCTCATCAACAAATCATCAATCATCGAGTGTACACAATGGAAATGTTGCTGCTGTTACAGATGATGAAAACCCTTTTGCTTCTCCAGAAGATGAACCCTTTGAGAACATATTTGCTCCTGAATCATCATCAGAACCATCATCATCAGGAGATATAGACTCTGCTACTTCAGTTCCTCAACAACAACCACATGAACATCTTAGAAAATGGACACATGATCATCCATTGGACAACATCATTGGAAACCTCTCTCGTCCAGTATCCACACGGAAACAACTTGCAACCGATGCCTTATGATGCTTCTTCAACTCAGTACTCTCTAAGATCGAACCAAAAGACGTGAAAACTGCCATGAATGAAGACAGCTGGTTCAATGCCATGCAAGAAGAAATTCATGAGTTTGATCGACTAGATGTATGGGAATTAGTACCTGCTCCAGATTGTGCAATGATCATTGCTCTAAAGTGGATCTTCAAAGTAAAACTTGATGAGCATGGTGATGTTTTAAAGAACAAGGCTCGATTGGTTGCAAAAGGATACCGTCAAGAGGAGGGTATTGACTTTGAAGAATCATTTGCTCCAGTTGCTCGTATCGAGGCAATCAGAATCTTCTTGGCTAATGCTGCAAGTAAGAACATGGTAGTCTATTAGATGGATGTAAAGACGGCTATTCTTAACGGAGATCTTAAAGAAGTAGTATACGTCAGCCAACCTGAAGGCTTTGTAAATCCAGAGCATCCTACTTACGTCTATCATTTGAAGAAGGCTCTTTACGGCTTGAAGCAAGCTCCAAGGGCTTGGTATGATACGCTATCAAAGTTTCTTCTATCCATCGGATTCAGCAAAGGAGCAATTGATCCGACATTGTTCACCAGAAAGTTAGCCAAACATTTAATTCACGTTCAAATATATGTTGATGATATTATTTTTGCCTCGACTGACCCCAATGAATGTGATCGTTTTTCAAATGAAATGGGTTCCAAATTTCAAATGTCAATGATGGGACAAATGTCATTTTTCTTAGGATTACAAATTTCACAAAGTCCCAGAGGCATTTTTATAAATCAATCTAAATATGCAAATGAGATTTTAAAAAAATTTGGATTTGATTCTAGTGACCCTGTTGACACTCCCATGATAGAGCGTACTAAACTGGATGAGGACCACTCAGGGATCATGGTAGACCAAACAAAATATCGTAGTATGATTGGATCCCTGATGTACCTCACAGCCAGTAGAACAGACATTCTATTCGCTGTTTGCATGTGTGCTAGATATCAGGCTAAGCCTACCAAAAAGCACCTTGAAGCGGTTAAACGGATCTTTCGGTATCTCCAAGGAACCATCAATATGGGACTTTGGTACCCGAAGGACACCGGTATGTCACTAACAGCCTATGCAGATGCTGATCATGCAGGATGTCAAGATACACGTCGAAGTACGTCTGGAGGTGCTCAGTTTTTGGGTGATAAGCTTGTGAGCTGGTCTTCAAAGAAGCAGATGAGTACTTCTATTTCCTCTACAGAGGCTGAATACATAGCCATGTCATCTTGTTGTGCTCAAATCCTATGGATGAGATCTCAATTATCTGACTATGGCTTTGAATTCAACAAAATCCCTCTGTACTGTGATAATAAAAGTGTTATTGCTATCTCATGCAACAACGTACAACACTCAAGAGCATAGCACATCGACATTCGACATCACTTCATCAGGGAGCAAGTAGAAAACGGTGTGGTGGAACTCTATTTTGTGAGGACTGAATATCAGTTAGTAGACATCTTCACCAAAGCTCTTCCTAGAGAACGTTTTGAGTTTATCCTCCCACGACTTGGTCTAAAGAGTCTACAGCCGGAAACACTCAAACGTCTTCAAGAGGAAGACGAGGAGTAAAGGTCTTTCTTCATCCATCTCTTGTAAATATCTTTTCGAAAAGCAAAATACAAAATTACAAAACCTTCAAAAAGCAAATAGAAAAATATAAAACTTTAAAAAATCCATAAAAATTTGAAAAATATTGAAAAATTCCAAAAAAAAATAATAATAAAATAAAATAAAATAAAAAAATAAAAAAAAAATTTCGTTTTGTCATGATTTTCTCGATTCGATAAA
The DNA here is from genome assembly GCA_019973895.1 of Chrysanthemum seticuspe. Classification (NCBI taxonomy): domain Eukaryota; kingdom Viridiplantae; phylum Streptophyta; class Magnoliopsida; order Asterales; family Asteraceae; genus Chrysanthemum; species Chrysanthemum seticuspe. The sequence continues at coordinate 162,702,431 of BPTQ01000004.1, forward strand.
TATCTACGATCTTTGTGTTGTTATTCAAAGAATGACACGGGACTTTAGATGTTGTTCGAATATAAAAAAAAATCAAAAAATATTTTTGGGAGAAAGTGAAACAATGGTTTATTGTCATTTCAGGCAATAACCAGCTTTTCAAAGAAAGAACAGAGCCATGCTTTATCTTGTTTTCAAATCTCATGCTCTGATTCTATAAACAATTACTTCTATCTAACGAAAACTAATTGCTTTGTTAAATAACTCGGACCCTATTTTTGAAAATCATTTGATCTGATCATTTGTCAAAATATCTATCTCTCAATCAACAACTTATGTCATTGATTGATGGGGAGAATGATTTCAATTAAATCAAAATGTTATTTGTGATACAATTGTTTTCAAAAGATAATCATGCATGTTTAATCAATGGAGTTTAAAGTCTCAAAATCCGATCCTTATCAGTTAAAAACGTTTTCATAATCAAGTCACAATTCTCCTTAAAAGCTTTCATAATCAATTTAAATCTACAAGATCACAAATCTCAAATGATTTGATAATTGTGATCGGGGGAGAATTTGTGATTTAAATTGGATTTAAACTGATAATTCGGTAAATCGTTTCATAAGGATGTACAAGCTCTCCTTCCCACATGTGCCAAACGATTTCAAATTTTCCATGCACATGTTAAGAGGGAGCATCTATCTTAAACCACAAAGATTTGTAACGTGATCAATTTATTTCAATGTGCAGTCTTTTCCTAATATGTGCTTAACATTTTCAAATATCAATGCACATATTGAGGGGGAGCAACTATTTTGAAAACCACATTCTTTATATAACTACTCTTAGATGCAAGCCAACCCCTCAAAGATGAAAATTATTTCTATTACAAAATGATGCTTGATGCACAGGTTGAGGGGGAGCTCTTGTTCTAAAAAATATCAAAAACTATTCAGGTACAAAATGCTTTGATAATATATCACAAGTATCTGGATTGAGTTTCAAATGGTTTTCAATTGGTTCCAATGGCAGATGAACAATACCAAATAGACCAACCAACTTTACTTTATGTATGGTGATATAAGGACGATAAGGTTAGGTATTTGTTCCCATGATCCGCCAGAACCGGAGGGGTATACCCAGGGACAATCCACTAGATAGTGTAGAAGTCCTTAGGTATATTGAAAAAAGGAGAAAAATGAGATATGGGAAGAGTGCAGACTAAGACTGAGCTAGTACTAGAATAAACCCAACAAGGTTCTAGTTATGAAGTCTCGGTAAGCACTGAAGGGGTTGAAGAATGAAAAAGAATTGAATGAGAAAAGGGTGAAAATAAAGAGTCATCCATTTATTCAACCTTAGGGCAGATACCGGGTTCAATTCATATGCTACTGGTGGTTACCAAGGTAACATCGGTATTGAAGACAAGACGTCATGGACCCAGTGACGCACTGCACTTCAACTTCCCAAACCACTCAAGTTCCTCTTAAAAGGACTTATTTCATTCTCACGGGGAACCGACATTATCTATCGATTTTCTCTTAGAGATTGTTGATATTGAAGAAGGAGACCCTCTCCCTAGTCTCCGAAATAGGATCCAAATATGCACAATTGAGTCTAGAGCCACGAGATCATCAATAAATCTCATTAGGACACTTTCAATGAAGACTCTCTGTTTCACACAATGTGGAAAGAGAGATTATATCTTATGAGTCCTACGCATTATCCTTGTGGTATTGCCAGAACATCTGAGTAATATGCAAACATATTCACAATGAAGATGGAAAGCCTTCTAGAGCCAACATCAAACAAGCTCCTGGTGGGTGGCATGTGAGATCTATTCAATAGATCAACAATGTGACAACTGAACAGAAACAATGGGGCGATTCAATCTTTTGAATCAATCCTGGTTCAGGTTATGGATTGACGGATATCTTTGAAAAACCGGTCGTTGTGCTTAAAAACTCTTTTCTTTAGCACATCGACTGTGTACAAATATTTCAAAATGAAAGGTATTTATGATTGATAATTGATTTCAATTAAAACCTTCGTTGTATTGCAAAAACAATTTCTATTGAGCGATACACGATTGTTTTTCAAATCTCTTCTTTATCAATCAGTGAATCTCAATTCGCTGGTTCACTCACTCCGTGTTGTCTTCTTTGAGACGTTCCGGTTTGAGAACAGCTAGAACAGCTGCGAAACCCTGTCAAGGAAATTCTTCGGAATTATACCTGATCACAGGCAGTACTTGTACTGATCAACGGGGAACTGTGGGCCGTGTACCTCAATTCAACGAAAGTGATCAAAGACACTTTCGTGTGCTTTATTGCTAACTGTTGTATGCAGGTACGCCCGACGTTTGCAGCTGATCAGAATGATGCGGTCAATCCATAGCCGCATGCTCACTCTACACATTCACTTCTAAAGAAATCATGATTAGTGCATTAATGACTCTGATATTTTCACTCCATGCTTCTGCTACGTTGCTGCCAATATCATGAATCAACGAAAGCTTCCGCTACTCTGATAAGAATATATCATGATCCAAAAAGTGAGCATGTCGGTCCAAATGTCACAACATCACATAATACCAACACCACAATGGAAGAGTCAGAGATTTATGATAGCTGATGATCTCAAAGCTGGCTCAGAACTCATTATCACGTGGATCAGATTAATGACCTCCACATTGATTATCCAAACATGCAACAATGAAGAATCAATGACTACGAGCTCCTGAGCAAAGAACTACATCAAGAATGCAAGAACAATTTAAAATGTAATATCTGTTTGTGTTCAATGTAATTTCGAGGTGATCTTGATGTGACCTCCCTTAGGGGGAGATTGTTAGGATTTAGTAAATCCAGTTATTAAAGAGTCGGTCACCTCAAGTATATGTAATCGTTAAAAAGCTCGTAGTCGTAGATTAGTTAATGTTAAGTAGTATTTAGTTAAGTAACACCGTGGAGGACGGACGGGTCTTTACCCACTGTATGCCTGATCCACAGCCCGTAGGTGGCGATTTATGTAAAGACTATAAATACTCTCTACCTCCCAAGGTAGAGAGTTGGAGCTCATAATAAGATTTTTCTTTCTCTCACTAAAGTTCCCAACCTCTAACTTTCTCTCTCTAAAACCTCTTGTATACGCCTCTTGTGATCATTGGTTTAGTGTGTTTGTGGAATCCAATATGTAACATATTTGGTTTGTGTAAAAATCAGATTAGCAATTTTATAGCCCAAATAAACATCTAACATGAAAATGTTATCAACAAAATTTAGTATTATACAATAAAGCCCATTTAATAGCTCAAACTCTTAGGGTAGAGTTACTATATATAAGAACACTTTACCTAATTTGTAGCAACCCTAATCATACTTCACAAAACGCAGCCACTAACTTCATAGTTGCTTAGAAGTCTCCTTCCTCCCAGATCACAAAACGCACCACCGAACTGAATTGCCCATTTATATCTCCATGACAACACTTTTATAAATGGCCTCTATCTCTTAAATCACAACAAAACACCATCTTCTTCATAAGCTTCTGCAAAAATTATCCGGCTTACTTCCGGCAAAAAAATTCGCTTTTCCTTTTTCCGTCTCCTTTCTTCCAAATAATGTAAGGTGTGGGTCTCAAATTATTTTATACATCGATTCTAAATAAATTCGGTGTCCAAGGTAGGCCTCTGCCTTAAAGCAACCCAACGTTCAAAAAATTCATGGGAGGTGTGCATATTTACTCGGTTGGCTGACAAACCGAGTAAATGAAAAAGTTTGGTGTTTGATCGGTCGTGTTTGGTTGGGCTAGCAATGACAACGCGCTCGACTACTCGGTTGGGGGGCAACCAACCAAGCAAGTAACATCCATTAGCATCAGCCTTATTTAGCACAAAAAATATACATCGTTTTAAACTTTAGACATGCCCTTTTATGTTTATTAATTTTATTTTGCTTTTAAAAAACATGGAGCAGTTGTTGTTGTGTGGTTAACTGTTTATTTGGTTACAAGTCAAACAAAAAAATCTAGTTACAAATGTCGATCATGTGAGCCACAACTTTTAGGCGTGTGGTCTCCCCTCATTTGTTGGACCAACTCTTTCGTCACTTTACACCTGTCGTTTTTACCAATTTTTTTTGAGCAACTGTCGTTTTTACCAATAAACATGCCACTTTAGCACTAATGTTTAATTTTATACTTACCCCCTATATTATATATTATATTATATATTACTATATATAACTAAAACACGGGGAATCGATCTCCACACGACACGTGTCCAAAAATTAATTGCAAACTTCCGCAAGTTGGCAAGAATGGTCCTTCAGGTTCGTGTGGCGTTGCAAGTTAAGTCCTCAACATTAATTGCTAACTTTTGCAACTTGGCAAAAATGGTCCCTAAGGTTTGTGTGTCGTTGCAAAGTTAGTCCAACAGTGTTTGCAACATTTTCGTAACTTGGCAAGAATGGTCCCTCAAGTTTAAGTGTAGCTGCAAAGTAAGTCCAAACATTAAATGCAAAGTTAACTTTCATAACTTGGCAAGAATGGTCCCTCAGGTTTAAGTGTCGCTGCAAAGTAAGTCCAAGCATTAAATGCAAAGTTTCACAACTTGGCAAGAATGGTCCCTGAGGTTTAACTATCGTTGAAAAGTAAGTCCGAACATTAAATGCGCAAAGTTTTGCGACTTGGCAAGAATGGCCCCTCAGGTTTAGGTGTCGCTGCAAACTAAGTCCAAACATTAAATGCAAAGTTTCACAATTTGGCAAAAACAGTCCCTGAGGTTTAAGTATCGTTGCAAAGTAAGTCCGAAAATTAAATGCAAAGTTTCACAACTTGGCAAAAATAGCCCCTGAAGTTTAAGTGTCGCTACAAAATAAGTCCTTAAAAGCCAATCCCGCTGCATCGCGCGGGTTTCCACACTCGTATTAACTAAAGAGCGGGCAACAGTGTTTGCAAAACACTGTTTGCATTAATTGCTAACTTTCGTAAGTTGGCAAAAATAGCCCCTGAAGTTTAAGTGTCGTTTCAAAGTAAGTCATGTAGCATTAACTGCTATCTATAGCAATTTGGCAAAAATAGTCCCTAAGGTTTAAGTGTCCTTGCAAAGTAAGTCCTTTGTAGCCACGAAAAATAGTCCCTAAGGTTTGAATTGTCTTTGCAACGTAGGTCCTTCAAGGACTAGCCAAATAAATAGACAAACAAAATTTTCGGTCATTCATCAGTTCCAAATTCACGTCTACAAAAGCAACCCCGCTGCATCGCGCGGGTTCCCACACTCGTATTAACTATAGAGCAAGACATGTGTTCACACTTGCAAACATTAAATGCAAAGTTTCAAAATTTGGCAAAAACAATCCCTGAGGTTTAGGTGTCGTTGCAAAGTAAGTCCTGTAACATTAATTTAACTTTCGCAAGTTGGCAAAAACAGCCCTTAAGGTTTAGGTGACGTTGCAAAGTAAGTCCTTTAACATTAATTGCTATCTATAGCAATTTGGCAAAAATAGTCTCTATCCAAATTCACGTCTACAAAAGCAATCCCGCTGCATAGCGCGGGTTTCCACACTCGTTATCACTAATTTCAGCCTCATCCTCCATATTTTCTTACATGTTCACAAATTTTATTATTAGTTTTACTCCAATTCCTTTTAACAAATTTATAGAAATCCTAAATTTAATCCTATAATCTGAGCAAACATTAGTTCTTGTTTGCAAGACCTATAGTGTTCAAAGTTGATAGCATATCTTCATATCAGTTGCCCCACTAGGCCAGGAGAGTTGTCGGAGTTATTCCTTATAAGGTGGACAATGACTGATACCAAAAGGCATCCGAAGTCAGGATGTTCCGACCAATCTACACCTTTGTGAAATATCTTCATATCAATAAATATTTAGGTTGTAGAACCTGTAACTTAATTTTAAAATGTTAAATATGCTTTAGATTCAAAAGCTTCAATCTTATTTGTTCCCGCAACCACAAGTATTTTGCTTCTTCCATATTTCTATGATTTTGCATTATTAGTTTTACCTAATTTGTAAACAAGTCTGTCATAATTCTAAAACTAAACAACGCAATTAAAATTTTTTAAACATGACAAATTCTTGCGTTAATATCTTGAAACATATTGCTCATTGAAAATAACACAAAGATAACTTTATTTTGATAATTTTTTTTGCTCTGCACTAGTAGACAGGGGTGTTAATTTGGTCGGTTCAGGTCAATTCGATTCAGGTCAAAATCAGGTAAGGCTAAAAATAATATATTTGAACCTTACCATATTTGAATTCGGGTTAGTCGGATTCCAGTAAATTCGGGTCGGGTCCATTCGGGTTCAGGTCAACCCGAATATAAGTATAATGTAATAAAATTGCTTGTTTGTACTCGTTTAAATTGATAATATATAAAAATTAAATTAATAAAATAAAAAAAAACCGGGGTGAACCGGGCCGACCCGCACCCGAGTTAGCCAAAAAATTTCAACCCGATACCCGACTCTATTTAGTATTTGGGTTATTCGGCTTGACCCGAATAACCCCACCCGAATAGTCTTAATCGGGTTCGAGTTAGGTCGGGTTTTTTGACACCCCTGCTGGCAGATAGGACCGGGTATTGTTATTGTTGTAGCTACCTTAAACTCCGGGCCAGTATTTAGAATTCATATATCTTAAAGGGCAATAAACAAAAAAACAAAGCAGCCCTTCTTGTTTTACAACCTTGTAGTACCATTCATCTTACTTTTGCCCAAACCCTAACAATCTCCACCTCTAAAACCCTAACCCTATCCCAGCCGCCATGGCTGCCATCATAACCCGCCTGAAAACAGCTGCTCTCCGATCAGGCCCAATCAACAGGCGGCTGTACGGATCAGCCGCACAGGTGCAGTACGAATATGATGATAGTGAATACGAGAGCTCATCTGAAATGGAAGATTCATTGGGATCAGTTTCGGGAAGAGGTGTACAGTGGGTTGTTATGGGTGATCATAGACAAGTGTTTGCTCATAAGCTTTCCAAGCTTTTGAATGTTCCAAGTATTTCTATGGGGACTCTTGTTCGTCAAGAACTTAACCCAAGATCTGATATTTATAAAAAGGTGAGTTGATTTGTGTTTTTTTTTATTGGTGTTCGGATGTGAGTTTAATGTTTCATGGGGGTGTTTGGATTTGCTTCTTTTGTAAAAATGGGAAATAATAAGCTATTGCAAAATTCTAATAGAATCCTTCTTAAAAAGGTTTAGTTTTAGTATTTTGGTTAAAAAGTAATCATCATTTCATCTAGGGGGTGTTTGTTTAAGCTTATTTGTGGGCTTACGAGCTTATTTCATTTTCATTTTATATTTCATAAGCCCAAATTTTCCATAAGCTTACTATGTATAATAATCTCAAATTAAGCCGGAAATTTTGGCTAATCTATTTGTTTCTGGCCTACGACCGTATGTGATTTCAGCTTATGTTATGTAAGATTGTTTTTCTAGCAAATTTTGGAACTTATGGGCTAATATAAGCTTTTTGTATCGTAATAACCTTATGTAAGCGCATAAGTTCCAAAATAAGCCAGGAATTAATGAGCTTATGAATCATAAGCTCAAGCCCGTAAATAAGCTTAAGCAAACACCTAAGTACTTTGAAATAAGCAATCCTAGACACCCTTGGAAAATTGGGGTCTATATGTACGGAATTTTTTGAAGTACTATGTTAAAATTTTGACTTTTATATGTGTTTTGTTTGTAAAATTAGATTGCAAGTGCCGTGAACGAAGGGAAGTTAGTGCCGGAAGAAGTGATATTTGGTTTGTTATCGAAAAGGTTGGAGGAAGGTTTTTACAGGGGTGAAACTGGGTTTATTTTAAGTGGGATTCCGAGGACACCACTTCAAGCTGTAAGTCTTCAGTATCTTTGTGTGTATGTGTCCTTATTTTGTTATCTGTCTGTTGTTCGCCTTTACTATCTAGAAGTGATATGAGATTTTTGTATTTGGATAATAAGCTAGGAGATAAAGTTTACAATTAGTTAAATGTTTGGTAATTCTGATTATTTGAAGATTTCTGTGAAATTTGACTCTCTAATAAATGATTTAGGCAGAACAGATTTCATTGCAGCTACTTTTAAATTGGTCATCTGTCCCTGTGTAATTGATAAATGGAACAGTTTTACTATATCAGTCACCACAAAGTCACAATCTGATCTTGAGCGACTAGTTAATCACTTTGTAATTGCAATGTCACAACCCCAAAGTTTTTAAGCTAGTGTAGTTTGATTATAAGGAAATGAAAAATCATAAATGAATGTTGGATCCTTGATGACAATTTTAGCTCTCAAGTGAGTTAGATGACTTCGAATATTTATATACATCGCCTAAATTGATTTTTTTTTTAAATATTGTATCTGTGATATGCCGAGTTTAATACGTGTTCATTTACAACAGGAGATTCTTGATCAAGTTGCCGACATAGATTTGGTTTTAAATTTCAAATGCACGGAAGAATGTTTGCAGAAGCATCATGTAGCACGTTACCAAGATATTCTTAGTGTGCGCAACTCCATGGTACATTTAGTTTAAGCTAGAATGAATAGTTTGCGTGATTTATTAATGTTACAGGTGAATTATGTTTACCATATATATTTTTTAATCTTATCTGTAGAACAAACCTTTAGAGGACTACTACAAGAAACAAAAGAAGCTTCTCAACTTCAATGTAGCTGGTGCACCCGGAGAAACATGGCAAGGACTTTTGGCTACCCTTCATCTTCAACATATGAACGCTCTCAGCTCATCACAGAAGTTGAGTGTATAATTGCTCTTTCAACCTGGCAAAACAATATACAAGTATTACGAGTGAGTGTGATATAGTTTTGTGGCTTTAGCCTTTGCTAATATACGATGAGTTCCATTTTTCGAGAGAATAATATTCGTTTGTCTATTTAAACTCGTACGCGAGTGTCATAGAAGTTTTGTATTGCGTAATGTAGTCTCAGACATGACCGAATGTTGTCGGTTTATCAATTTTGTGCCTTACATAATATCAAGTTGACATTATCTTTATCAATTGTATTCTGACTCAATTCTTTTGCAACCTTTAGCCACACTTGGTACCCAAGTACATCCGGTCAAATGCAACGTTTGGGTAGATCCGGTCAAATGCAACGTACCTGTTGGATTCGTATTTATTAGTCCACTTGGCCCTCTTTAACTTCTCTTATGGTGGTCGCAAAATTGGACCTTGACTCGGCTATAATGCAATGAAATGACAGGCCTACTTGCCTGGAAACTCACAAAGTTGAAATGCACCTATTGTCCTATTGTCACTTTGGTTTAAGATATAATTCGTTAGACCAAGTGTAATGGCAATCGAGGACATCATTCTCACAATGTTACATCAATTTTCTCTTTCTACAACTACTTCATGACCAACTTAGTGTAATAAAAAGATCGAAATCAAAAACATACCTCACCAAAATCATTAAATAAACACCATGTTGATCGTCAGTTCGCCCGAGTTCTTGAAAAAATCCAAAGTGGACGCATCTCGTATTGCAGGTGTAATGGAGGGATGCGTCCTCTTTGTTGTTCGAACAACATGAAGACCACCCATTTATGATGCTTAAATATTCATTCAAATTAATATAACATCTATATAAATGTTTTTTATTTTTTTCATTTTTTTTTTCTTTTTAAAACGACAACTATCTCACAATTTATACACAACAACCATCTCACATGTCCTAAGCAGGACTTGAACTCACAACCATTTTGTTGTGGAGCTTCTCACACAACAATGAGTACCATTGAGACTCAAGTCCTTTGGTTTTATGTAAAATTAAATCTTAACATGTCGATTGACAATCAATGTTTATTTAATTATTCACTTGTGTACCTTTTAGTTTATCCGAAAAAGAATGAAACAAGTTATTGATCTTCGTCAAGAAGTCCGACAAGTGAGTTTGGAAACAAATTTGGGGCTTAAAAAGAGTTTCAAAAATTAAGAACTTTTGGCGGAAGGCTTGTTCAAACGCTCTTGCTACGCGTGAAGCTTTATTTCGACGCAACTGTGAAACCTCCCCGACATGCCTCATATACCATTCCTCCCCTGAGACTGTAGAACACTTGTTATTCGAATGCGAATGGATAAAACCTTTGGTTTGGCTCGATCTTGGGCCTTCGTTTAAACGGTTTATCAAGTACTATTACTTCTCGTGTAATATTTTTGTTATAGCTTTTCCAATCTAAAGATGCTTCTACAAAATTCTTGTCTTCTTTTGCCACACTGCATGAGTGCATGGTCTACTTGGAAAACAAGAAATCGCTACATTTTTTAACAAGTCAAAAAATTTCCCGCTACTGTTATTTTGGAAGTTCAGATAAATGATGGTATTTTCAATCAGTTGTTTCTTCTAATACCACTACTATGCCGACAACCAATGGCATCTCACATGAAAGTTCACGTAAGTAGATCCCCCCAGTTCAAATCTCGTGAAGCTTAATTGTGATGCTTCTTTTAAAGGTTAATCTGCCGCGATTAGGATTGTTGCTCGTAATTGTAATGGATCTTTGCTATAATGTTTGGGTGAAAAGTGTCGTAGTGAATCGGTTCTTGTTGGCAGTGGCGAAGCTTGATCAATTTTTCTAAGAGAGCCGAAGGGTAATTCATGAAATTTAGGAGGATCAAATCATAATCTATTTAGAAAGTTTAAGGTTTATAACATAAATTATGCAATAGTACAAGGGCATATAATATAAATATGGCAAATCCTAAAGGGGGATGACCCCTTTCTAGCCTCTACATGGCTCTGCCTATGCTAGCTGCTGAGTTGAATGTCATTTAATCATATTGCATCCTTGCTGCTACAAACGGATGGAATCATGCTATTAATGAATCTGAATCTCAGTCGGCGATTTCGCTTCTACAGAAGATGTGCATCATTGGGTTTTAGCGTCTTTGGTTTGATATTCAATATTGGAAATCTCAAATAAATTTGTAGTTGTGTTGGATTTCCCGTGCATGTAACTTCGTGGCTCATCAAGTTGTAAAAGTTGCTTATGTTTTTTATGTAAATTTTATTTGGCTTGATAACTTTCCTTGTGATTTTACCTCCATAGCTAGGAGTGATGCTTTGTAATGTTTTGGCTTCACTATTTTATATAATTTGATGTTAAAAAAAAATGGTTAAGAAACTTTTGTTTGGTTTAGAGTTTATCTTAAACTATGTTGCCAAGTCAAACTGGCTCATACGAGACTACCAAGGACCAAAGCTTTCTTAAAAGCCAGTATGTACAAGCCAGGATAATATATGCTATATAATTAATTTGACCCATTTAGATCTTGGGAGCTTATAGTGCAACACATAGTTGAAGGTTTATCAAAAGCTGTAAAAGCATTAGAGGTATGGGGATCCAAACTTCCGAAGTAGGTTTCTTCTATTATTATGAAGATGGGTACGCGATAACAGAGAAATGTTGCCCTACAAAAAATAATTTTTAATGCGAAATATGTGGAATACCAAAGCATGGTACAGGCCATCGCCTCCATAAATGTATACAAGTTGAGTGAAGACTGGAATATATATACTTGACTTATATAAATTGATCAAAAGACGGATATAGCTCATGCATGAAGCTAAGGCTAGCCTAGGCTCAGGATTTACCAGACCCAAGCACAAATCTTAAGTGTTTCGCGTGAGCCTGAGGCCTTGCATATCCAAACTCACTTATGGTTAGCTCAAGAATATCACCAGGCATTCAATGCAAACTGAAGTTGACTGTTTTGCATAAAAAAATATCCTGAGTCTCACCTCAAATAGTGCACGTAAAATTACCAACTTGCACGTAACATACAAATGAATCATACAGATCGAGACTTAACCCAAAGTTGCTCATTAACTCTCACCAGATAACAAAATACAATCTGCCAGCTTATATCATATGCTTTCAACTATTTACATGTCAGGGTTACTTTCATCCATCAGTTATCATATATTTCAGAGTATCATAACCCCTGAGACTTGTGTATATCGCTATTCGTTATCCATCCATACCTCTTTAAGGAGTTTATACCGAATACTACTGTGGCTGCCTGTATCCTTGGATCTCCAGTTGGGCTTTGTTGGGGCAGGTGATCCACGAGGAGTGCCGATGATAGAAGTCAAGGGTGAACTTAACTCATCAAGTTCATCATCGCTTGTGTTTGACTTTTTGAGGATTGATCCACTGCGTGTCAACTGAGTTCGGCTTGCACCATCTCCAAATATGAATCTTATTGATGATGCAGAAGGTGGGTGATATACAACTGAAGCTGCTGCACAAGGGAGACTGGTGACACAATCTTCCCCCTCAAATGAATCCTAGTAAAAGCAACAAAAGTTCTTTTGTAAGCTGTATAAAATTACTGGCAAAGTATTTATTTTTTGGCTGGACATGCCAACTGCATTGTTCATAAAAAACAATACATTGTATGTCTAAAAGATTATTCAGAATTATATTCTCTCAATGACTTGGTTTTTCTCTATCTTTGCTACAACATATCTATTCATATAATCTGTGAGAAGGGTTTTCTTCTTATACTACCCGAGTCTGAGACAAAGGCTGATTGTCATTGTAAAGATCTCAAAAAATTTAGGCAATTTTTATCCACTTGTAAGTTAAATTGAGTGCTTGTCAGCAATTTAATAATTTATATCACAACTTTTGGGAAGAAATATGATGCAATCAAATTATTAATCAGAGCATGTTATTCACATGGATAACATCTTTTTGATCATGAGTTTTTCTGCTACTTTAAACATCATTCACATTTAAAAGAGAACAGTAAAAGAAAATTTGCAAGTACATTGCTTATATGAACTAACCTCTGAATCCAGGGCTTTAAACACAGCCTCAGGAATGCGATCTGGACAAAACTCATCTGGGACAAAAGTATCAAGCATCCTCCGTATTACTGGGGCACCAAAAGCAGGACATACCTATAAAAAATCAAAATTTAGAATGGTGAACAAAGGATTAGCAGAGGTGTACAAGAAGTTATAGTTTTAGGGACGGAAACCTCTTTTCTGACGGTGCTATCTAAGAGCATATCCTTGGGAAGCATCATGAGGTCACTCAACGCATTGAGAAGATGAAAAGATTTGAATGATACATCTGTTTTCCTGTCGTCATTTTCATCTTCAAGTGGATCATCATCAATACCAAATAGATCAGTGAGCCACCTCGACCAGTTTCCTATCTGTGTTTAGCCAAAAAAATACATATTAGAGCTTCCATGGGAGTTGAGCATAATTTAAATGAGATAAGCTCATATGTTACGTGATTCCGACAAATATATTTACTGACCGCATTTTTCAGTTACCAAAAAAACTGAATGTTACTAACCGCATTTTTAAGTTGTGCACCAGCTCCAAAGCTTGCTTTCCCTGATGAGATAGGAAGGACTCTGGCATCACTGATTGGGTCGGATACAGGATCAGTTGGAACATCATCAGCAGATTCACGAAGAATAGCATTGAACATGGCCACGTCTAATCTAGTCATGCACTGTTCCATTACCTGGTAATAAAGACGATTACAAAATTTATAAAGCATGGTCAAACAACTTGGTTTAACAAAGTAAGAGACTGCAAGAAAGTGAAGTTACCAATCTAGAAAGAACAGGCAAGCAACCACAATCATGACCTCCTGCTCGAACAGGACAAATTCTTTCACAAGCATCCATGAAAGCAGTCGTCCAAAGCTCCGTGGAGAAGTTTGCTTGCTCTTGATCACGTCGACCTAAGGTTTTTTTAGAGGCCTTACTAGATCCTGAATCTACAACTCTAATTATAGCCTTTGCAGCGGCCGATTGCATATATGGAGTAAGAGTCTGCAAAATTTTGAGAATTCAGAATCAAGGTAAACACATGTAGAGCATTATGTATCGTCTCTAGAGACAGTAAACTGACCAATTTACCTAAAATATGATATGATTTGGTTTGGGTTATATTTTATTAGATCCAAAAGTTTGAACGAGTAGCTAAAAGGAAAACGGGTGAAAAGGGTTAAAATGTACCAAAGTCTCTTTTAGTGTAATTATATGTTTACATCCTCCTAAATCATTTAGAACATTATATTATTATTTAGGATCAAGATCCTCTCAAGTTAGAGTCAAACATGATTGATCATGTTGGTTTTATTTTGAGAGTGTATTTATCTTATTTGTGATTGGTGAACATGATCTAAGTACTATACTATTTGTTTAATCTTTATTGAAGAAGGACAAAAAGTGTTGGCAAGTCAACCCAACCCGTTTTGACCATTGCCGCACCACCAGTTTGATACCTCTAGTGCTCACTAAATAAAATAAAAAACTTGATGATAGAAATTATTTAAGCACAAACCTGCCACCAGACTGACTCGATAATTCGTGAGAAGATCCAAGATTCTACTTGTTCCAGGGCCGAGGTTAAGGTACAAGGGTTCTGCCATTCATGAGGAATCCCATTTCTACTCTCCTTTATAGACAATCCTTTCTTCCATTTGAACGAAGAGTTTATGTCATTATTTTTTTTACTCGATCTTCCAGAAGAAAGTGCCAAATGTTCCTGCTCGAAACTATTATATATAATTGCTCTCAATACAACACAATTTGACATCCAGAAGGTCAACCTGTGTTACAAAAGAGACAACTTAAGTTACAATATTATAAACGGTATGCAAGGAATTCATTTGGTCCACAATAAAGTACCTTGGAACATCATTGCCACAAGCTTTTGCAACCAAAATCAATCCTGAAACAATACTTCTTGCTGAACTTGCTCTCCTAGATTGGGACTTCTCTTTGCACGAATGCTTGTAGAGCCTAGAAAGACGCCTAGCTGGTGCATGAACTTTATTAACTGAACTCCCATGCTCTGCAACTATTGAGTAAAGACCAACTTCAATAGCAGCAGCTTCTCTAAGCTCACATTCAAGACTTTGTACTTTCTGCTCCAATTGTTGTACTTTGCTAGACCTCAAAGATCCATTGTTATAGCCCGATTCCAATGGGGAATGGGCAGACTTCACCTTTCTAAGTCTATCACCAGTCAAAATGTTAGACTCGGTAGCTTTCAGGATTCGACTTTCCTGTTCATTTAGACCTTCATCTGTATTTGATGCTGGCATATAAGATTGTTGATCACCAGCGTCATTGACCTGGTATCTTATGTCGTCTTTTGCTTCAGCCACTGGAACAACAACGGTTTTATCTTGAACCAAGATTTCTTTCTGAGGGTTTAAACTACCATTTGAACGTGAAGTCAAAGACATGGCAGCCATAGAAGACTGAGAAGAAACATCATCATCAGTAACAGAAGCACTTTCGGTTTCTTCAATATTTTCTTCATTCATTGAGTCGGGTCTGACACGATTACTCTTATCAACTGCTTCAATCTTCAAAAATAACATCGGCTGAATGGTATTACTAAAAATTCTCTTGCAGTTCACTGGTACACTAACTTCCAAACCATCTTTTACAATACCATATTCTGCAAAATCCACAACAGCAGTGGCCAACAACTGGCCTTTTACAGTTTTATCCCTTCGTGGTTCATACATATTAAACTCTATACAATTCTTTAAAAAAGTGTCACTGTCACCGGCCTTGATCGACACATCTCTCAGCAAAGTCACGCGGAGCTTAAAAGATTCATTAAATTCAATTTTACCATCACCAACACCAGAATCAGAAACAAGTAAAGGGGCAACTGCTTTAGTACTTCCCGAACTCTTGCCACCATGTTCCCATTGAAGTAAGACAGAACGAAGTGATCTCAACGACTGAGATGGAGGCCATGGCTTAATATCTATTATATTGATTACATAATCAAGTGGCACAGTCGGGCTTTTTCTACTTTTTGTCTTCACCCCTTGTACCATTTTTGTGTATTGTTCTTGCTTTGAAATCACAATACTCTTTAACCTATCAGACAAAAGTAAAGAAAATGAGTTAACAAACAAACAAACACACAAAATACAATCCGCATTAACGGAAATGCTTATACACCAAATGCCTATTTCATAACATTATCCGGGAAGAAATGATGCTTATTAATCATATTTAGGGGATGTTTGGATGTGCATTTTCGATATTGATCATGTGATTATTCCGATAACATTTAAACATTATTTGATTAACAAATCGCATAACAAAAGTTCGTACATACTCTTGTTTTACCCTTAATTTATCAATTTCTTAATACTCAACAACATTAATAAGTGATTATAACAACATATGCAGCATATATAAGCACATCCAAACAGTATAGCAACTGATTCATATGCTTCTGATCAGTATCATAGCATCATTTCTAAAAGCACATCCAAACAAACCCTTAAAACCCTTTTTCTTGCATAGATGAAAAGTTTAAGCAATTAAATTACACAAATTATAACTACAAACCAAAGTGCATGATTCACTAAAACAAACCAAACAATAACAACACCTTTAAAAAACACAGAAAATGAATAAAATTGCAAAGGGTAATCAAAACTTGCATGAAATTAAGGTGTACCTAAAAATGGGTAAACTGTGAACACAGAGTAAATGTGGTTAAAGTGGACATACTACTTTTTGTGTGTGAGAGAGTGTGTGTATAAACATGGGAATTTCTGTCCTTCAGCTTCTTCTTTTGGCAAAAACAACTACACTTCAATATATCAACCTAAGTTAAAGTATTATTGAATAGCACTAATATTTATTTATGATCATGTATCTTAGGGTGTGTTTGTTTTTAAAAAAAAAACCTTACTAGCCCTCTTACTCTTACCGGTAAGAGGAGGGCAGATGTTTTGCTTGTTTGTTTTTTTCTTTTGAGTAAGACTCAGTTAGACATATAACATATTACTCAGTAAGAGATGGAGGACTTGTCTTACTGCCTCTTACTCGTTTTGTAAATTTTATATAATATATTTGATTGTTTATTAACTATGTTATATTTATGATATAAAGTCTTGTTTCATATTTACATAAGTTACTTATTATCGCATTGCGTTAGTTTAATAAACAAATTGCAAAAACGAGCACTTAAAATCATTCGGACAATTATACAAAAACAAACAACATTATTTCGTTCAGATTTAGACTTTCTAGCCACCTCTTACCAGTAAGATGTGGTAGTCAGATTCAGACCAAAAACATCTTAATGAAACAAACACACCCTTAATGATGCATAAGTCATGCCTATAATAAAATGGATGCAATATTTAAATCGATGCTATTCAGACTTTCATCTCGACTTTTCATAAAAGAGACCTATATAATAGTAGAGTATAAATGTACGAATTTATATAGTAACAGTAAACAACACATTTCATTTGTAGAGTTTATATCGCGAAATGATCTTTAACCCACAATTACGCAATGAACATATTTGATTTTTCTATTTCTAAAGACACTATATCAACTAGCCTAAATTATGAAGCACCAAATTTTTCTTTATGTATCTTTTGAGTTAAAAAAAATCAAGAAGCTTAACATCTAACAAATGGTTATTGTCACAGTCGATTAATGGATAATATATTTGATTAAGATCTTTGCAACAACTATGATAGAATAAAATCATATTTCTCAAAATAAGAAAGAGTGTATGACATTTTTAAGGACATAACTAAGATAAAAATTGATCAAATATACTTAAAAAATGAAAATATATTGCGAAGATAATTTTTCTGAACCGAATGCATTTAAAAATAAAAACCAAATTTTCTTTATAAAAGTTAATAATACTTAGCCCGCAAAATCTTTAGGTGCGCTTGACCCTAAAAAGTAGAAACCAACCCCGGTTACGTTAAAGGAGAATGTAATAAAGCATTTACTTGCTAACTTTGTACAAACAATATTTATAAAAGGATAGGGTATTGATATGACTATATGACAAAACTAAAAGGGGGTATTATGTATGCACATGAAACATAAAATGAGTAGTTGAAAGATTTTATTGTTGTATGAGTAACGTTTACTCGAGTTAGGAGGAAGGTGTACCACACGCTCTAACAACTCCAAACAATTGTCGGTGTAAGTGGTGGTAGGCGCGAGGGAGTTAAAATGCACGCGATGACCGACAGATTTGCTGTTTCCAACTCAATAATTCGTTCCCGCTCAAATGCGCACCGCTCGTTCGATTTTTTAGGCTGGTTCGGATTCAATCCCTTCTATTTTCACTGTCACGTCAGCTTTCTTTCTTCGACGACTTTCAGGCGACTGAGTGTCCCAATAAAACGACCTACACTACAAAAAATATACCCCACAAATATACTTTTTATATTCATTAAATACACACATAAACCACTTTCTCATTTCGATCATGTATGGGATCACTTCCTTCCTGAAATTGGGCGATCGACTCATCCCACAGAAGTCACATATATCGATCCCGAAGGCTTACTGGAACCAGCCTTAAGATCGGATAATTTAGACTGAAAAATATTGCATGCGTAAAACTATCTAATGATTTGAGTGGTTAATTTTAAAAAATAATTTGTGAGAATTTAAATATATCTATATTTATACTACATATGAAAGCAAAATGAGCAATGTGAAAAAGTTAATATATGAAATGTGAAAAAATTTATATTAGGTAAGAAAAAACTTAAAACATAACAATAAATGAAACTTTATATTAACAGAATGTTTTGAATATCTATTATGGCAACATTTCAAAAAGATACTATTAATACACATTGAAAACCGGGTTGACCCGGGACGCTTCAAACCCGACGGGTTGACCTAGTTTAATGTGACCCCTTTTTTTCGACCCAACCTTTCGGGTTGACCCGGTTTATATTGACCCGTTTTTCGACCGGAACGGTTCAACCGGTTGAACAACCCAGGTCGAACCGGGTTTCAAAACATTATGTTTTATCCTCGAACTTTTATTATTTTTCGTTTATAACTCATAAACTTTTTTTTATCATTAAAACTATCTGCTGCTGTAAAATTCCGTTGCAATGCACGAGTACTCGTCTCTCTCTCTCTCTCTCTCTATATATATATATACAATTAATTTATGAATTAGACATATAGTTAGGTATGTGTTGTAAATCAAAATGATGCTAGTCATTTACAGGGCCGTTTTTTAGGGTGTGCAAGTTGAGCGACTACTCAGAGCTCCAAATTTTTTAAGAGCCTCAAAATGTGTCTCGTTAATAATTATATACATGTGTAGACATATATTTAATGAAAATAGAAGTATTTAAATAAAAAATTATCTTAAATGAGTAATATATTATAATGTTTATATAACTAATTGCATTATATTTTATAAACGATGACATTTTATATATAACATTGTTTATCGAAAAGCCTCATTATACAATTTCAAATTGAGCCTTAAAATTTTTAACAATTCATGGGACGACCCTGATCATTTAGATTTTGCGATTGTTTATTGTCATAAGAAGATGAATTGTTTGTTTATATGTGTCAAAACTCTGTTAAATTAAACTGTAAATCAAAAGGAAAAAAAACAAAAAAAAAACGCGCTTACACACACTCGCACAAAAGCGTACAACGTGAAGAGAAAATGACTTAACTAATAATTGGAGGTGGAAGACTTGGACAAATTTACCAATAGATCAGATGACTTGATATATGCTAGTTTGTTAATTGTGACAAGTTAAATTCATTTTAAGTCCCTTTTTCCACTAAGATCACTTTTACATATCTTATACATCAACATCACGTCAATTTTTTTTAATTCACCATTATCTCACTTGTCGCTCCCAACCATCTCATATCACTCTAACTTTCAACATATTATTTTTATTTATTAAAAATACCCACTTTTATAAAAACATAACCCACTAACTACCCTATACACACAAATCAAATAATAAATAATAAAAGAGAAAAGTACCAAAAAGTGCCAAAATCTTTTTGGTAGTCCCCTTTGTGGTCAAATTTTTCTTCAATCTCCAAAATGGTCATGCGCAGCCACTCGACCGCGCAGCTCCACCAGAAACATAACATGTGTCCCAACTACCACTCCACCCTTTATCTTTTCAATTTTCCAAGATAACTTCTATCATTGAGCAACCGCCGGCTACTCAACCGGCGGCTTGCGCAACCGGCGGCCAAGATGTGACATAAATGTGCGTTGACTTTTACTTTCCTTGATATCCGATTAACTTTGTGGAAATCCGTTCTAGATTTTGAATTATTATCCGATCTATGTTTTGAATTACTTTCGATTGATTTACTTTTTCACATACACACAAGATTATCACACACTCAATTTGTTGTTTCATTCCACCATGAAACCCCTGGTAGTCTTCTAATTTTTTTTTTTTTTTGATTCATTGTTAGATCTAACTGGGTGTTTGCCTTTTTAGTATTTCTGAAAATGGGTTAGTTGGTTTTATTGTTGTTAATCAGTTTCTATTTAAGAAAATAAGCTGTTTTGAAGTGCTTATCAAAGTGCTTATTTGGTATTTTTTTCAAGGAAGTCAACTGTTTTGGAAGTGTTTTTGGCTAATTTTTAAGAAAATAAGCAATTTTTAAAAAAAAGTGCTTATACATGTCTGCATGCAAATATATGTGTTTATAAACTGGTTGAAATTATAGTTTTAAGTGTACTGTTTAGGACGACTATTTGAAAAGTGTGAAACTAGTTATAAGCCTAGTATTCTGATGTATATAAGCTGATATTTGCAAGTATAAGCCCATAAGTAAAAGTTCTTCTTAGCGTATTTCGTGTCTGCATAATCTTGTTAACTAGGACCCATCGATGCTAATTCTTGTATCTTGTAATCTCTTTAGGAAAATAAGCTGTTTTGAAGTGCTTATTCGGTCATTTCTAATAACCTAAGCAGATTTAAAGTTCTTATTTGGTATTTTTTTTTTTTAAGAAAATCAACTGTTTTGAAGTGTTTTTTGCTAATTATTAAGAAAATAAGCAGTTTTGTGCTTATACATGTCTGCATAATCGTGTCTGCATGCAAATCTGTTAACATTGCTCAATGCTATTCTACGGTGTTTATAAACTGTTTAGGTTGAATATTTGAAAAGTGTGTAACTAGTTATAAGCCTAGTATTCTGATGTATTAAGGCGAAATTTTAATTGTTTAGAGAAGCCCATATTGCAACTATAAGCCCATAAGTAAAAGTTCTTCTTAGCTTAATCTTGTTATCTTATCCCAGCTATGCTAATTCTTGTATATTGTAATCTCTTTAGGAATATCATGCGAGGGTACATGTTAGAAGCAAACTCAATTACTTTCCATTAATCAAAGACAGACTAGGTTTGGATCGATCTGTACTGTTTAGGTCGACATGTTTTGGGCATTGGCTGGATTTGGATTATGTTGACAATGAAGAGGGTCTTATACATTTTATGCTACAGAAGCAAGTCTTCTCTGATAATGATCACTATGATTTACCCCTCATTTATAATGTTAACAATCATTTTCTACACTTTGGTCGTCGTGAATTTTGCCTCATAACTGCATTCAAGTTTGGGATGGTCAGTTTCCGAAAGTTTAGAGAGGGTGATATCAGTTTTCGTGACCGTGTATTTCCGGAGAAGATAGGTCGCTATGTTAAAAACATAGATCTTCTATCTGTGATTGAGGATGAAGAGCGTTTCACGAAACTATCAGATGAAGATGCAATACGAGTTTGTCTTTTGTTATGTTTGGAAGTTATATTTATGGGTCGTGAGTTAGGATCTGTTGTTGATGATGTATATCTAAGGATGGTAGAAAATCTGGATGCTTGGGATGAGTTTGCTTGGGGAGAGCACATCTGGCGGGAGTTATACGCTGCCATTAGAAATGTTAACTCAAATCATAAGGATGAGCACCATAAAGCATTGGAAAAAGACCCCAATTTTGTTCCATCGTATTCATTGTCTGGATTCATTCTGAGTTTCAAGGTCTGTATTTTTAGTCCAAATCATTGTCAAGTCATGCAAATATTTTGTTTGTCATTTGACTTATTCATTAACTTTTTGTAGATATGGATTCTAGAGTCTTCATCTCAGACACAGCGTTGGTGGATTAATGACCCTGATGTGATCCCGAGAGGATGTTCCTGGTCGAAGCATTTTCCATTTCAAAATTGGGAGCCATACAGCCAACTTTTTCCCGAGGTCAGTTAATGCGTATATGCCAACTTTTTTTCCTAAATGTAATTGCATATATGCCAACTTTTTTCCTTTGATTGTAAGATTTATAAGTTGTTGTGTAGGTTAATTGCATATATGCTTAACATGTTTTATGCTTATCTTAGTTGTTTTGTAATCTTAAATGCTTATCTAGTCTCTAAATTAGTTTATTTATTTCTTTCTAAAGTTTATTTTTAAATGCCTTAGGACAAAAATCCAAATTATGACCTATATGCCAATCTTGCTGAGGGCCAATCAGAATGGTTTAGACAAAGCCTAATTTTTTTTAAGTGGTATACACCAAGAGCACCTCCTCCTGTTGAATACGGGGGGGGGGGGGTATTTGGTGATTATCTAAGAAAATTGTCATCAGCTCGCACATCTAAGGACAAAGATAGAGAGGCACATCCACTTAGGCAGAGTTGTATGCTTCGCGTTAAGGCTTTGGAGCGTTTATGTGACAGTTTGTTGATTCTGCCTAAAGAGATCAAGAGTTTGAAAGAACGTGTCTACAAACTGGAGAGTATTATTCATGTGAGTCTTGACACAAACCCTTTTCTACGTATGCCACAATTTAACTAATGTCTAATTATCATGTTTTGCAAAATACTTTGTGATGCAGTATATTACTCAGAAAACAAAAGTCGGACACGAGCACAAAGTTAACTCATCTGTTCAAAAGGTATACATATATACATATAAATTTATCTTTTCTTCTTATTTACTTAGCTAAGTATGTGCACACATGTTACAGGATAACGTGGAGTGTGATCTCGGTGACGAGTATTGTAGTAATATAGATGGTGATTTTTTTGAATTATTTGATTCGCCTATTCTAACATCCAACAAACATACTGCCAATGGATTTGTAGATGGTTTGGATAATTTCTCCCAGAAATTTTATGTGGTAATTGATTTCTGCAACTTTCAAATTACTCTTATTTGTCTTGTACCTTTTATTATAACTTGTTTCATAACTTTACACAGAATGGTGGGGTTGAAGTGGACAAATTGTCTGATGAAGATTTATCTGAGGTGATCACATACATGTTTTCAAGAATATATTAACTGTTTTCAAGACTTATCTTAGGTAATAACAACGATCCATTGTGATGTAATTGCAGGATGATTGTGTGAAGGCTGAAAAGCAAGCTGCTGAGATTTATAGGGTGGCAGAGCAGAGGAAACAGAGGACGAAACTAATTTTGGAAGAAGAAAAGAGGATGAAGAGTATACAGCATAGTAATTCCAGTCACATGAAACTTGCTTTACAGCGATGTGGAACTTTCAAGAGGAGGTATGTCAACGTGGTCAGGCCGAAGATGGAACCATGGGAGGAGTTATTACCTTTATACGTCCCTAGCATGGATGCACTAAAGAAACGTACAAATGTCCTTGATGCATTCATGACTAAAAGGTGTGAAGATCTCGAACCGTGGAAAGAGGTATTACCTTTATGAATCTGCAACTACAGCATCAGATATTGGCTCAATTAAGTCTTATAATTCAACTTTAACCTGTTTTGTTTAGGAAGCAAGCCGTCCATTCAAATGTATCGATAAAATTTCATTTAGCCCAGAGTTGGAGAAGTTTCTGATTACCCCTGGGCAGACTCGTTGCAAGTTTCCTTGGTATAGTGACGTTACTGTTGATCGTACTTTCTGGGATGCTTTAGTTGGGCTCGACGATAAACGTGTAGGTTGGTTACTTGACGAGGTACGTTAAAATAACAATTTACAGTATATTTGGGATAAAACTATTTTTTGCTATATGTAAAGTTTTTGTTGAATTCTGTCTTTTTATTGCCTTCAGCACATTGATCTTTGGGTATGGTATATGTGGTATTTTAGACCATCTTCCGCAGATTGGTCAATGGTTAGTTGCTACTTTTTAACGCTTCTACTTCAAGACTCAATGCCACTGTTTTATGCAACCGATGATATTTACCCATTTGCGTGGAGGAATGTGGAACAGGTATTCATTGGTAACCAATCTTTTAGAATATGATAGTTTAATTATGTGGATTATATCAATTTTTTTTAAAACATTGTAGGTCTTCATACCCATAAATGAACCCAAGAAACATTGGTCCCTAGCGCAGTTTGACATTAAAACTGGAATCGTTACATTCTATGACAGTGAAGGATATCAAGAACCTGAAACTCGTCCGTGGTATTTGAATATGAGGAGTTGTTTGGAGTGTAAGCTTCCGGTAGTTCTAGAGAAGACTGATGTGTTTGCAAGCAAAGGAATCGATCCCCTAGAATACATCATTAAGTTTAGGAATGCACGTAACGTCCCCAAGCAGGGTGGGGTATTTGGTGATTGCGGCGTCTTTGTATGCTTATTTCTTTACAGGTTGGTGATTGTTTAAATTTGTTTTTTACATAGTTTTAAGCCTTATTTCTTTAATGTTGTCTTTAATAGTGTCTACTTAGTTTGGAATTCATAACTTGTACTCAACTCACACACAAGCATGTTATCCTAGGAGTCCTTGCATAGAAGTATAATGATATATTATTCCACTAACCTTTACATGATTAACCTACTGTTACTTAAACCAACTGCATACATACATCATATATTCATACATTTAACCAGCAGTGTTGCATAAGCATAAAACATTTCATAGTAAGATTTGGTTACAACAGTTTTATTAATTTTGGTTTAAGTGATACTTAAACCAACTTCATACATACATCATATATTCATACATGTAACCAGACACATCACTTTTAGGAACTAGGAAATCACATTTAGTCTCTTTTTCCTTTTTTCTTTGGATCATCATTAGGTTGCTTCCCAACAATAGTGTTACTCCTACTAGGACCCGCAAATTGCCTATGTGGTTGCTTAACTTTACCACCGCCACTGTTTTCTTGTTGTTCCTGACCGTATATCTGTTTTCTTAGTTCTTCTAGCACTTCAGCTGGTAATCGGTAACTTGGTTCAGCATTTGGTCCATACAATTCCCATATCTCGGGAAACATCACCTCTCTTGCTACCTTTATTGACCACTCCCTATCATCATGATTATGCTGAAACCTAACTCTTTTACCACTCATTTTTTTTAGTTATTTGTTTTTTGTTATAGATGTTTGATGAAAATGCAATTGAGATTGTGGCCTTATATATTGTAGGATCAATTTGTTTTTAGTCACTATTTTAGTCAAAAAACAGCTTTTCATGACTGATATTGTTGCATCATCAATGCCTGCATAATGACTGCATTTTGATTACTGCAACTAATTTTGCATAAATATTTTAGTCATTTTAACTGTTACTTGTGAGTCAAAAACAGGTTAACTGTTACTTGTTAGTCCAATATGGGTTATCTTTATGCATGATTTTAATTTGTTGTTTCTTGTTCTCTAAACAGATTATCTCATGGGATGCCATTGGTTGTTGAAGATGCCGTCCAGACAGCCCTTGCATATCGAGAACAGATGGTCCGTTTCTATTTCAAGCACAAGATATTTGTGTAGGTGTGATTGCTATTGTGACCTGTTACCTTTGGGCCAAAGCTACATTGTGTTTTGTGTTTGTTAACTGTTGCTTTTTGGGCAAAAAACTTATTTGTGTTGCTATGTTTGTTAACTGTGATATTGAAAGTTGTGATGACTGTGTTTGTGTGCTTTCAATTGAACCATGTAGCAAATGACTGTGTTTGTGTTTTTGTGTTTGTTAACTGTTGCTTTTTGGGCAAAATACTTATTTGTGTTGCTTTTGGCTATGCTATGTTTGTTAACTGTGATATTGAAAGTTTGATGACTGTGTTTTGTGCTTTAAATTGAACCATGTAGCCCATTCAACTAAAGCCCATTCATTAGATAAAACATATCATACTAAAGAGTATCATACACACTAGAAGCAAGGTACTCAGTCATAACTGACTTGAAAGACCCTAAAAATTTGCTTCATCCACAAAATGGTTCATAGACATTTGTTTTTGAAAACTAAGCGTAATAATCAGCTTTTAAATCGCAAAACTTGCAACTTTCATTAAAAGTCTAATGTTGTTTGCCATACACTAAAGTATGCCACTCTATGGGTCATCCAAATTAACAGCTTGTGAGTTGACTTGTTCTTCTTGTGAGCTTGGCGTTGCTTGCTGTGAGCTTCTTCTAGCAGGTAGCTTTGCCTAAAAATTGTGTAAATCAATTTATGAGTTAATAATCTGTATCCTAAATAATGAGCTTTAAATAACAATACATAACTTACTTTTTTCTTTGGCAATGTTTCTCGGCAACTTTGTCGGGTGTGTCCAACATTACCGCACCTTCCACACTTAACTGGTACCGGTTCCTCTCCTTGGGATCTAATACGATCTTTGTTCTTGGGTCTACCAGATTGGGGTTTAGCCATAAGTGGTGGCTTAACAACTTGCAAGTAACTTGGACACTGCCAACTTGAAACTTCTCCAACTGGATATACCAAGTCTTGGTACGTAGCTTTAAGCTCAATTTTCCTAAACCATGCTTTTGCCAAATGATTACAATCCGTCATTCCCATAACTCTACAAACCGCTAATGTAGTAATTAATGCACTGGATACTCGACTACTCGACCGACGGCTACTCGAAAACCTAGCCTATAAATACCCATTCAAGTCACATACACAACTCATATACTCAACTCACAGACGGATTTTCAAAAATGTCACACAAAGATTTCTCTCAACAATTCCCTAGTCCACCACAAAATGAGCATGTTTCTTACGATTCACCTGAATATGTCTTCCCGGTATTCACAAATGACTATGAAGTAGCAAACGTTCAACCGCAAGTTCCGTTACCGGTAATCCCAAATGAAAATGAAGCGGCAAACATCCCACTCGAAAACGAGCCGGCAAAAAACCAACCTTTGGAATACGATCCCAATCCGTTTGGGTTAACTGAGGATCAACTTCGACTACTTGAACAAGATATGGAAGTACTCATTGAGTTTGAACTAGCCGAGGAACGTGAGGAAGCTGCTCGTAGAGAGCAGGAACAACGAGAATTTGAATACCGATGGGAAATGGGGCTTGGACCTGAGCAATCATATACTTCTAGTGACGAGGGTTGGGTCTCGGATGATTCCTTTTTTTAATTTGTTGTCTTATTATGAGAACAATGTATTTCATGTCCTATCATCTAATTTCATGTCCGCTAATCTAGTTATTAAATAAATTGTTAGTGTTTGTGACTCATATTTTAATATAAGTATGTCGAGTAGTCGAGTATCCAGTGCATTAATTACTACATTAATTTTTAAACCAAACGCACATTTATTCATATCACATCTACCCTACTAACAATATTAAATGCATATTAATGTGTACAATTAGTTACTACATCTACCCAACCATAGGTCGAGTAGCCGTCGGTCGAGTAGTCGTATCTAGTGCATTAGTTACTACATTAACTTTTACATTTATTCATATCATTTAAATTCACAACTAACACACATATGTAGTAGATTCAATATTAAATGCATATTAATGTGTACAATTAGTTACTACATCTACCCAACCATAGGTCGAGTAGCCGTCGGTCGAGTAGTCGAGTATCTAGTGCATTAATTACTACATTAACTTTTACATTTATTCATATCATTTAAATTCACAACTAACACACATATGTAGTAGATTCAATATTAAATGCATATTAATGTGTACAATTAGTTACTACATCTACCCAACCATAGGTCGAGTAGCCGTCGGTCGAGTAGTCGAGTATCTAGTGCATTAATTACTAACACACATATGTAGTAGAAGCAATACTAAAATTTCAAATTAATGTATAGTTGATTCACATTTCGAATTAACAAGTAAATTTGTTATATGTAAAAACTAAATTTTCGAATTAATTGATTTACTACAACATAAGTTATACTACAACATAAGTTATACTGCAACCAAACTAGTAACTAGACATAAGTTATACTACACCATTCGTTATACTACTACATTCGCTAAATGAAATTACATTGGATCAAACAACAATGGTTACATAAATATTCCACTTCCAGTACCACAATCACCGTTGCCACTTTCAAGAACCTCATCGTTGGATAAAACCTTGACCAAATTTTTGATTGTGATGTTAAGATAATGATTGCCAGATTGTTTGGGAGAAAATACAGAAACATTTTGAAGTATCAAGACAGTTCCGACGGTAAATTGGTTTTTAAACCTATCATCATTAACAACTTTGTGATGTATTGAACCTGACATAAACCCTGAAACGTCTTTCAATGTTACTTTTAGATCACCCAAAACATTCGGAGTACAAGACTTGATTATAGCAACAACCTTTTCAAGTTTCCCTTTTTTAAGAAATTTTTTTATATCGGCAAAACAACCAACAATGATCCCGCCATCAGCATTCATAAACTCAACCGCGTTAACCCATGGACCACTTTTAAAATCCGAATCCTCAACCAAATCGTCAACAACTTTCCTAATAAACTCCTGTGTGATCATTACACCATCGTCCACACCATCCCGAATACCTGCAGGACCAGGTATTTTTCTAACAGGATTTTCGAAATAATTATCAACTTGAGAGGATATTGTGTTTTGTGTTGTGGCGGATAATCGGAGATCAGAGTCGTCTATATCAAGTAATTCTTCCCACTCGTAATTTGGTGGTGAATTCATTGCATAGCTTTTAAGGTTTGGTAATCTTATCACATGTTTCTCACCTCTATTTATATAATTATCATATACCACATGACATTAATTATAGTATGTGTTAGTTGGGAAAAGGTTAGTTGTTGTAACCAATTAATAGGTGTTAGTTGTTGTAGTTAATACATGTTAGGATACTCGACCATCAGCTACTCGACCACTCGACTTTGAATTAGATCTATTATCCATCGGGTAATATCCAATCAGATCACTATATTAATCCTTTTTTTTTTGTTATTTACACACTTCATTTGTGTTTGTTCACTAATACTAGAAGAATTTTTTTACACTTTTATTTTTGGCTTAATTTATTTTTGTTAATTCGGATTTTTTCTATTAAAAACAAGATGTCTAATATTTCTAATGATATTGTATTCGAAGTTTTCAATAAAGGCATATTCTACGTCTTTCCCCTAAGGTACGCAGGTGGAAAAATTATTGAAATTAAACTATCTATGTCTAAAACGTTGTCGTATTCCCAAATGTGCGGCATGTTGTTAGAAAAAATAAAAGAAGATATTTGGGCTTGGTTTTATTGTATACCAAAATGTAGCTTGGAAGAAGGTTTGACTATAGTGGAAAGTGATAGAGATGTTAAGAAGATGTATGAATTGGCTCAACTACATGGTAAAATTGAGGTATATGTTTCCCATACTCCTCAAGCATTCCTAGTTGATTACTATCACAAAAACTTGTGTAAAGATGTGTTTGATGAGGAGGTGACAACACAATTAAAAAACCATGATAAAAGAAAGAAAGGTTTTCATTGTATGTCGTTGGAAGAGGTTAGTGCATGGGAAAATGAAGAATCTCAATCACCGGCTTACTTAAGATCACCGCATGAAAAGCC
This sequence comes from Chrysanthemum seticuspe, assembly GCA_019973895.1. Classification (NCBI taxonomy): domain Eukaryota; kingdom Viridiplantae; phylum Streptophyta; class Magnoliopsida; order Asterales; family Asteraceae; genus Chrysanthemum; species Chrysanthemum seticuspe. The sequence continues at coordinate 162,732,040 of BPTQ01000004.1, forward strand.
GTTTAAAGAAGCTAGTCTATTTACACCAAGGATGCTTTTTGATGATTTTGATGATGCAGCTCATGATGAATTTGATGAAGGTTCTAGTGCTCTTCCTTATGTGTCCAATAACGGTGATAACAATAATTTATGATGGGCATTTTTAATTGTAATTTATGATGGTTATGTTTCATTGCCTTGTTTGTTGTAATTTAGGTACTAGTGCTTTTATTTAACATGTGTTTATTCTTGTGGGTCATCCAAGATGGTGTAATGTATTAGTTGGTATTTAATGTTATCAGTATATTATGGTCTCTAACAAGGTAATTGAAATATAAGGTTATTTGTGTCATTCTTTTATTTTTGTATTAGTTCATACTTCATGGTGTAAGGATTTTTTATTGTAAGTTTCATTTTTTTTTCAAATGTTGTGGCTTCAGTTATCTTTTGTAATCATTCTCTTCGATCACGGTTTTATGCTTTAATTAATTTTGGGGAGAGTAAAAATGTGTTGGATTTATCTATTTATACGCCTAATAACAATTGAAACCCTACCTAATCTCTTAATTTTCATCTATCTTTACTGTACACACACCCCCAAATCCCCAATCACCGCCTTGCAAAATCAATGGCAAACCAAACCCCAAGTCTTGATGAGTTGCGTCAAGCTAGTGGTTCCGATGATATTGCAACCATGTTCAAGCATCTCTTTAACAATGAAGTGATGGAATCACAAGCTCGCCTAGTCAAATTGGAAGCAATATGCAAAGAGCTTCACGATGTGCTTGCGAAGCGTGAAGGGACAGTTAGGGAGCTCCATTATCTTGGCCCAAACCATGAGAAAGGGGTGGATGCTTTATCATGTCTGGTGAAGATGAATGTAGATGATCGTGATATTTTGCAGGGCCTTGAAGCTTCTGTTCATTTGATTCGTGCTGGGATTGAGCAGAAGCAAGATGGTGTGACCCTGATGGAGATTGATGAAGACATGACTGGTGTTTAGTGACATCGTCACTTTTGGGTTGAAGCTTTTTGGTGTTCAAGTTGTAAGTATGTGAATGTGTTTTGGGTATGGATCATTAGTAAGTAATTTGGTTTGTATGGTATATTTATATATAACTCGTATGTAATTATAGTTTGGTTTATGGTTTCTGAATATGCTGGTGATGAAGTGATGTAAGTATTTGGATGATAATTAGTCCAATGAAGTTTTGTACTGAAATGATGGTTTATGGTAATGAATCGTTATAATATTTAGTTTATCCTTATTGATTTTATTGCCATTTTGTATATGCAATTCTAGTGTAGATGTTGTTTCAGTTTTGTTAATCACATTGTAATGGAATTAGGGTTTAATGGTCAAATTTAGAAAGGGTCACTTTTAGAAATGACATGTAACCCAAACTAAAGTGGGTAAGTTTTTAGATTTTGGTTTAATGGTCAATTTTAAATGTGAATAAAGTGGGTCACTTTTAGGAACTTGTGGGTCTACACGGCAGAACCATATGAATGTTTTGGTAGTTTACATGGTTACTCTGAATCTAAGTTGTTGATGCTTGGTATCCTATTAAGACCAATTTGATGTTTAAGATTGTGAAAACAAGAGGTGGCCAGGCCTCGGCTAATCCAGTTTAAAGTTTAAATGGTCCAATGACAAGTATGAGGACTTAGATGTGGGTAACTGGAATAGTGGAGTCATGGTTTTTATGCAAGAATAAAGTTTAAATGGTTCATGCTCTGTCTGATAGACCATAACTCCAATATCATAGAATTTTGGGTTATAGTTGCTTATTTAACTTTTCGTTTGAGTCTGTTCACTTGTTTTGCAACTGAATGTTGATACCTCCAACTGAGCAAAGAGTCAAGTATGCTAAAGAACTTGGAGGTATCAACATTCAGTTGCAACATTAAACTCGATCCCTTAACCTTTATTATTAGATAATAGATACTAATAGATATCATTGTTTGCTAACATATGTATCATTCAGTAACAAGTTTACATTGACTAATAGTTCAAAATAGAAAACATGATCCAACTTATACTGAATGTTGCAACTGAATGTTGATACCTCCAACTGAATGCCTATTTAACTTTTCACCTGGTAAATGGTAACAGCATATACAATACGTAACCTACAAGATAAATATCTTTTCCATATTTATCAAATACAATAAGCTAACCGACTATACAAGACTAGCAGTGCTTAATACATACTATCAGTGGTTACACAATACTACTAGCCGCGGTTATCTTCATCCGTGGTTACACTCTTCAATCCGTGGTTACATCAAGCTTGTCCGTGGTTCCAGTACTTGGAGTAATTCATTATTCAAGGAACCTAAAACCCAACAATCCTCCCCTAAACTTGATAGATTCTAACAGAATTCTCAAGTTTCTTTTAAGCTCAAAACATCTGATGTGGAGGATGTAGCCAAACACTTACTTGCTTTAAGTATCTTCTCATACTTCTTCAACAAATCATAAGCTTGACCATCATAGGATAATAACATCTTGAAACAACCAGGCTTCAACATCTGAGCAATTATTCCTGGATGCTTATTCAATTTAGGATAATCACCTTCTACAAACATATGAATAATCTGTCCAGAAACAGTTAGAACATGAACTCCACAGGTTTGATATAAAAACCATCTTGTAACTTGACCATTGTAGAGTCCTTGCCATTCAGGTTCAGCATGAGTAGGTTCAAATAAAATCTTCAAATTATAATACACCAGCCTCTCATGATAATCATTTGGATGTACTTCACCAAATTTATTCTTGTAAAGTATCCAAAGATTCATCAAATCATCTCTATCAAAATATTGAAGCATTTGAGAAAATTTATTATACTCAGAAACTTCATTATTGAGTCTTTGAATTTTCCAAACTCCTTCACTTCCATCTAAAAGATTAAACTCATAAGAAATGATTTGATTCACATCTGCAACAACTTTCAACTTCTTAGAATCAGATGTCACCTGAACCTCAGATGTTATTTTTCGTTTACTTTGCATCCATTCATCATGCTCTTTAATCCACTCTTTCTCCTTTTCAGAATTCATCGGACAGAAATCATCATTGTTAATTTTCATACATCTCTCATAGATTTCCAAGATTCTTTTAAATGAACACATACTAAGATTTTCAGAAACATGTATGCCAGAATTCTTGATAATCTTCATCAAAACATTCCTCAACTGAGCAATAGTAGGAGGTTTCTTTCTTACAATTTTCTTCTTTTCTTTACTAACCTTCTTTGCCAATATACCCAGAAGTCTAGCCTTTTCTTCATCATCAAACAAAGCCCATTCTTGTACTGTATACTCATCATTTATTAATTCAGAAGCTTCAAGATAGTTTTGGGATTCATACCATGTAGCTAATAATTTCTGACTAGCTTCTTCTTCATCTTGCTTTCTCTTCTCCAAAACTGCTTTATCCTCAGCTTCTAAACTTCTAGCATACTCTTGATCATAAGCTTCTTGTTCTGCTTTGTTTTTAAACTTCAGCACTACCTCTTTACCTTTTCCAACATTAGATTTAACCACTTTCTTTTTCAAAGGTTCACCAATAACCAAACTTTTACCTCTTGGTTTAGTAGCAGTAGACTGAACAGATAAAACAGGTGCAATGATTGATGTAGGTATAGATGATGTTTTGCTCAGATTAATCAATGTACTTGCAGCCTCTTTCTCTACTTCTTTAGGCTTAGATGGTAATTCAGAAAGAGTTGTAACAACAGTAGAAGTAGTTGTGATAGCAATAGGTATGACAGTAGTAGAAACAATAGCCAAGTCTGAAACTACATCAGTGGTTACAAAAGTACTAACCAAGGTTTCAGACATACTATCAGTTGTTGTGTTCTGCACAACTTCAACATTCTTCAGTTTTTCCAGAACAACCTCATTCCCATCTTTATCAGAAACCAAAAAATCTTGATCTCCACTATCAAAATCTTCTTCTATCGGTACACTAACAGATACATCCACAGCCTCCCCTGAATTCATGCCATCACTCCTCCCCTGTTTGGATACACCATTCACATTCAGATCAGCAGAGGAGTTCACCTTCTTTTTCTTTCGTCGCAGAGCTTTCAAAACAGCAATGCCAGGTCTTTTCACTTTCTCCAAAACCAATACTTTATGCTTCAACCTCCGAATTTCCTTACCCTGAAGCACAGATAACGCTTGTAGACCTGAAATCTTATCCTCCATTTTAGCACACTGAACCGTCAATTCATTTAAACGTTCAAAAATATCCTCCCCACTTCGACCTGTGTGAACTGGTCCAAGAGGTGGTTCATCGAAAAAGTCATCATGTACATAGTCATTAACCGTCAATTCATTGTCAGGTTCCAATCTATCCTCATCACTTCGAGCTGTGTTAACTGCTCCGAGCGGTGAATCCTTGGACATAGAAGACATAGCACCAGACCGAGCCTGATCATCTATGTACCCTGTAGCAGCCAGTTGGCTAGGGATACCTCCACCTGTGTTAAGCTCCAAAGAACTTTCCACATTAGGAGTTGCCAAAGGTTGGGTCTTATTGATGTTTCCACTATCCTGACCAGCATCTAAGCATGAATCAGTAGTGGAAGCCCTTCCAATCATGTCACCTCCACTCCGTGTGACAGCCTCAATAACCATACCACTAGCACTAGCCTGAGGAAGCTGAGTGCCCTGTGTTCTCCTAGTCCATGATGCAAGACCTTCATTAAACTCAGAATCATTAGGAAAATTAAGCATGTGAGGAAATAAAGGAACATCTCTAATGACAACATTCTGTGGCTGATTCCTCATATGAGGAAATAAAGGAACATCTAATGATAACATTCTCATCCACCCTAGTACGAAAAACCTCCAACCCATTAACCTCTTCAAGTTTAGCATTCTTCCAAAACTGACGTATGTAGGCTTTAAGAATGGTAGGTTCAACCGTTAAAGCAAAGTGAATGGAACTATGAACAAGAAAATCAATCATTTGATGGAACCCTTCAGAGCGAGCATCTTTGGTGAGAATAGCAACAAGATTATGTGAAGTTGAATACGTCTCAGCCATTGTGATTAATGATGTATATGAAGTGGATTTTGTGAATAAACCAAAGAAAATGATTAGGGTTTAAGAGTATTATCAATTAGAAGTGGTTAGGAGTTCAAAGAAAGTGATCCATCCGTGATTTTGATAAGGGGTATAAACTATTGCCAAAGTGTCAAAACAACCCCTGTAGTATTCAAAACAGAGAATCAGACTATCCGCTGTTCCACAACAACCGTCCGCAGTTGTAACACATCATCAGTGGATACAGATAATCACTCCTCCCAACTGGTCCAAATTAGAGCAAGCAAATCCATGCCACTGGAAAAGTGATCTCACAAGATATGAAGGATTACACAAAAACAAAATATATATATTTTTTTTACACAAACATAAGCAGCAAACACACTAGCTCCTTATGAACACACATCCTTCTTTCCTGCAAGACAACACAAAACAAACACAGAGACAAAGATTATAGTTGTCAGTGGTTAGTAATAGCCAGAAGTGGTTACAAACGACCTATCCGGGGTTAGAACAGAAAAGTCAACATAGTCAACTTCTAGAATATATCTCAGTCCAATCCCCAAGAACCTCATTAACTCTCCAACCACATTGAACCTGCCCCATATTAACTTCAATAACCCTAAACTTCACTTATAAAAAGCACCCAAATATCATATAACGCCCAAACCAATCAAGAGATAAAAACCCTAATTGCTCCAAAATCCCCAATCAACCAAAATGTGGAACCCTAGTTGGAACAAACCAGAAGTGGTGGATCTAACCTCCTCCTCATCCTCTTCATCATCTTCATCATCAAGTGAAGATGGAAACCCATGGCTGACCTATTTGCCTCCACTAGAACCAAGACCAAGAAAATCTCCATTTCTCCCATCATCTGAAGATGATAGTGTGGTGAATCCAAGTGATGCTTCTGAAGACTCTGATGACTCTTCTAAGAAGAGGACTTCAAACTCCAAACCTTCATCTTCTAACCCCCAACCAAGACCTCGAGCAAGAAACCCACCACTCCCTAATGACAGAGAGGTGGTTCTTGGTCTTAGTGCACCAAGTCATGGTGCTTCTTCACATATCGTAACCAGGAAGGGAAAAGGGAAGATGGAGTAAGTTGCTGAATGGTGGTAAGAGAAGATGGAGCACAAGAAGATTATCATATCAGCCATCTATCTGCCACAATCAGCTTCAGCTTCTTCGTTTGCATCAATCCATCCTTTCCATTTTGATCCTTAGCTGCTTCGTTTGCATATGATAAATGCATATCCAGCATTCAAACGATATAAGCAAGGATAGTAGAAGTAGAAATCATGTATAGATGTAGTCTTTATTTAGCACTTGAAGTGTCATTGTAAGCTGTAAGCTGTAAACTGCTTTGTTGAATGAACAATGTAACTTCAGTACTTCTTGCATCTCTATAATGATTTAGCATTTTCCTGAACAATGGTTAGTGGAAACACAGAACAACTAGCAGTGGATAGATCAACTCTATTAGTGGTTAGAAACAACACTATCAGTGGATATTAAAAGGAATAGCAATACTAAGATTACATAATAACAGTCCATTACTTTTACAAACTTATACAAAACAATTTGAGAGATTTAGAGAATAATCATTCCAAGATTGTCCGTGGTTACACTCTTCAATCCGTGGTTACACTCTTCAATCCGTGGTTACATCAAGCTTGTCCGTGGTTCCAGTACTTGGAGTAATTCATTATTCAAGGAACCTAAAACTCAACATATGTCACATTGAATGAGACAAACAGCTTTAACTGGATGAGATGATTAAACAAAATTGTTTTCAACAATACATATGTCACACTGGTTTACAAAACATACAACATTCGTTTACAATATATTATACTCAGTTACCTACTACCATTTGCAACTACTATTACAGTTTCAACTACCAAAGTACAAAGCCCACTACCAAAGTACCAAAGTTATGCCAAACTACAAAATACATTTGCAACCACCAGTTGAGTTATTTGAACTTGTATATCAATGAGTTATTTCTACCAACTACTACAGCTTCTCACATTTCAGCGCCACATTTCAACCCCAGCTTCAATCAATTTGTGCCAAAGGTACTTCAATCTTGTACTTCCAAAAGAAATCTACCAATCGCTCCCTATATGCCAAAGCTGCCAAAGTAGGATTACCATCCGCCAATGGAAGATTATTCGACAACCTATACAAGTTTATCATCACCCATATACCGCAGTCACCATAAAGAGGGCCTTGCCTTGGTACATTATCCGCATACCGGAAGGTGATGGAGTAATGTTTTGGATCAATTCCCTTTTTTTCCATTACTTCGGTTTCTTGTAAAAACTTTGGAATTTTATATTCAAAACATCTCCTCATGTTGAGCCACCAAATTCGATTTTCAACTAGAGGCCTGGAGAGGCTGTCATATATTGTTATGACACCGGAACGTAGATGGAGTTCTCCCAGAACCCAATGTACATTATCTTCGTTGATAGGAAAATAGACCTACAATATAAAGTTGAGTTAAAAATCTGTTTTTGCACAACTACCTGTTCTGCATCAGTTATTTTTAATCTGTGTAGATGCCCTTCCCAAGTTACATTTTTAGGATTACCACTATTCTAACTTTGTTGTTGTAGTTTGCTTTTGGTTTTGAAAGTCTTTTTTCAGCTAGAAAATAAGCTCCAAAAACAGCCTCACATAACCTTATTTAGGAATTTCCTTAAACCACTAGAAAATGACTTTTCAACCATATGTGTGATCAACGCGAAAACTAAAGGTTACTTATTATGGTCATGCCTGATTGTGATCTAATAAATACTACATATCAATTAGAACCATCAAATACTACTATACGAATATCAAAAATTTCTTAAACACACATTTTCAACAGATTGAGCAAACCAGGGGAGACCATAAGTTACTCCGTCAGCAAAAAAACCCGGCATCCTGTTGTTGAGAATCATGGAGCTAAAAAATGGACCTGCCATGGCCCAATCAGCATCGGCAGGTCTAAAATGTCATAGAAAAATTATTCATAGATCAAGATGCTGCCAAAAAAAATAAAAATAAAAATAATAAATTACCTAAGTAGTTAACATTATCCATAAATATTAAAAACTGTTATCATGAAATTTACCGTATCAGAAAGCCATCCATTTCTATACTTCCTGATGCCCACCAACCTTTCCCAAAAATCATGATATGCATAAATGCCATCTCCTCCCCATGGAAAATAAAATCTCCTGTCCTCCTTTTGATTCAAAAAATCCATAATTTCTTTCGGGACAATCACTCTTAATTGTCGCGAACCTGTCGGACGAGTTAGATCCTGCAGATATATCATACAGAATTGTCTAGTCCAGAGTACTTAACCACCGTTACAACATCTGCAATAAATAATAAGTAAAATAAGTTACCTCATTCCACGGGGGAATCTCTTCACCACCATGTGAAACCAACGGCTGAAAACGCTTAACACATTTCTTCTTCCTGGCACGGACTTTAGGCTTTTGTGGAGTGGTTGAAGGCTGCTTCGTGTACGGGTCTTGAAGATACCTGCTCGCTCTAGTCTCTCGGGCATAATTAACCGGTATCTTTTTAATAGATGCCTGCCCGTCACCATAACAGTAGATATCAACTAAATTCTCGTTATGGTCATTGCTAGGGGTACAATCTGGAACATTCATTGCTGATTTATCCTGATCATCATTGCTAGGAACAGAATCGGGATGCTTCGTTGCTAATTTCTCCATATCATCATTACTAGGAACAGAATCTCGATCCTTCATTGAATGAGACTGCAAATCATTGTCTTTTTCCTGTATTAAAAATAATAATAATAAATAAAAATAAATAAATAAATAAATAAATAAAATAGCATAAAAAGATTGTCTTATTTGATTTTAAAACCAAAAAAATGTTAAATTTACCTTTTCAGGAGTATTAAATACACATATTTGCATAAGAGTCTCCACTGCCATTAAATCTTGTTCGTGAAGCGGATCACCCGTATTCTTCAATGCCCCTTCTTCCTCTTGTTCCTCTACTACCTGTAGAAATACAGTTAATCAAGCCATTCTATTTCAGTAAACTGATATATGATCAAATAAACATGTTTCGGTCATACAAACGGTGAATATGGTTAAAACTGACTACCTGATTATCAAACGGTGTGTCAAACATGTTTTTATATTCTGAATCCAATATTTCAGGATCAGCTTCGTTGATTCCACCGTTATAATAATCATGTTGAATATCCATGTCAGGATGCAATTTGACATCATTATCAAATGCATTTGAGGGCTGCATAAGAAATATAAAAATCCATAGTCTCGTTATTGTATGACGAGTGTTATGTAATAATATCCATACTCTCGTTATGTAATAATATTACCTTTTCTTCATTTGCATTGTCAGGTTCAAGAGAGGGCTGCACATTATCGTTGGAGCTGTTCTCAACCTTTCGACTAGTGGGCTCCACACTATCATTAAACCTGTTATCGACCTTCACATTAGTGGGCTCCAAAATCTTGTTCACAGAGGGCTCAAAAGTCTCGTTCACAGAAGGCTGCAAAAATTCAACTAATCTTAGCCCTTCACAATCTTCTTGTAATAATATACGACATGTTGATAAGGAAACAAAATTCAAGAACTTACCTTTTCTTGATTTGCAGTATTAACAACATTTGGTTCATCATCATGTACACTACAAGGCTCCATAGTCTCGTTAGTGCCATTCTTAACAAGTTGCTCAAGTGCTGCTATACGTCTCCCATAGAATGCTTCAATATACTCAATCCTCTTTATAATCTCACCTCGAGGTTCAGAATTTTATGATAATCTACTAGAGGACTGCAAAAATAAGGTAATATATAATAATCTTATTTACACATTCAATGTAAAAATAAAATTTTGTTTATAAACAACAAACCTTTGAGTCTTGATCAACTTCACTCGACATCTGCATAAAAGATGCATCCTTGGGGGGTTTCACACATTTCTCAAGTGCACTTAAACGCCTCCCAAATGAACGCTCAATAACCTCAACCTTCTTTGCAAGCGCTGGGTCATCCAATCCTTCATAGCCATGCACCTCAGTGCGAACATGTACCTCACGGTGGACCTCACGGTGAACCTCACGGTGAACCTCCGTGTGAACCTCCGTGTGAACATGTTTACACGGAATAACCTTCCTCTTTTTCAAAGGTCTATGAGATGCATCTTCTGTTGACCCATTCTTGAAATAGTCTAAACTACATGTCCACCATGATGTATTGATCTCCTTTTCAGTGGGGACAAGTGTATTAATTGACTCTCTAGAATAGAATAGCCTCTCACAATCACCTTTTGTAAATGTTATACCATTACTCCATGAAACACAACGGGGTACAACATCATCGACTTTGTGCCACCAATTTGTAGCATTCGGAAAAAGTTCCAATAACCATATCTGTAAAATTTTTAAAACCATTAATGTTAAATAAATAAGCTAACTTAATGGCTAGTTGTAAACTAAATTAATGTCCAATAACCAGATATGTAAAGTTTTTAAAACTAGATCTGTAACAACTTGTATATGGGAACGTAACAAAGATATATCAAACTTCAGCTACAAGTTTGCACTTAATAAGAACATGTTGCGTTTCAGCAATTATTAGTCAAGCATCTGTTTCTAATCTAAGAGTTTCGGATAAAATCTGTGTACTACAAAAGTCAGACAAAATTGCGTCACTGCATTATGTCATTAGATTCATATAAACGTCAAAATAAATGAGGTATTCTATTCCATATGACCACATATTCTGATAACAATGCAGTTGCACTATAGCTATTGGATTAAAACCAAACTTAAAAGTGGATTTGGGGAGTCAAACATAGCATTTAGATACTAAAGGCTGGGTTGGGTCAACATTTATGGTATGGGTGGGTTGGGTCAACATTTACACTGCATTGACATAAATGAGGCAAGCAATACATGAGACAAGCAATAAATGAGAAAAGCATGCAAACCTTAAAGACGAAAACAAATCCATTCAAAGAATATTGAGGCTTGTATTTTTTCCCGTGTGTTGCAATTTTTTGCAAAATATCCTTACGGTGTCTTGAATCAACATTATACACCCTAACGTGAAGCTCTTCCCAAATATATTGTCCCCAAGGGAAAGCATCAAAAGCACACAAATCATCCACTAGAGCCAAAATCTCATAGGGTATAACATGCCTAAGCTCATTACCCATGAATACATACTCTAAAGCCAGCAACAGACAAACACGGACTGAATCATCATGAGATAGCTTTTTAAAATCCTTATCCTTCTCAAGAAGTGCTTTAAGATCTTCACCCTTTATTCTTGGTAGAGTAGGAAATACCCGGTTATGGAAATTTGAGACACTCTCACTCAAATGGTCTAAAGAAGGATTTCCAAATTTGAAACCGGTTAACAAACAAAATTCCCTCCTACCAAACTCTAATGTATTGTGACCAATATCAAAAATAAAAGGCGTATCAGTAGTAGCATCTTTGATATCCCTTTGGTGTTGAAGCAAAAAATTCAGGACAAGATTATCATGGTCCTCCGTTCTAATATCCAACCAAGGGCCAAAAACACTACTTTGAAACTTGTTATACCTTTCCTTTTTTTCAGACAACTTCTTGGATATTGTTTTCAGAAGGTGTAGCTTAGTTCTCAAACTAACCTTCGAATCATAAACCTAGGTTAACAAAAAACAAAATATTAAAAATAAAACTAATTTATACATGATACTAGCTACAAGATTATTCAGTCTTCATGGGTATATTGTGTTACTAAAAAATACAAAATACCAACTATTTTCAACCAAAATTGATATACCCAAAAGACTTGATCGTTAACAATCCCAAACCTAACTAAATGATTAAACATTTATTACATCTAAATATGATACTTACATCAACACGATGCAACGATGAATCCATTGGAAATAAACAAAAATCCGATCTCTCAATCGGTGACAATATATGTTGTTTTGTGTTTGTGTTTGTGTTTAAGTTTGAGAATGATAATAAGATTTGGATTGATAATCATGTATTGATTAATTCTTGTGTATGATCCGATGGTTATTGCCGATCGGGTTTCCAGGTACATTGGAAAAGAAAGAGGTACGGTGAAAAGTAGTTTTGTACTTTTTTTTTTTTTTTTTTTTTTTTTTTTTTTTTTTTTTTTTTTTTTTACTTTTTGCACGTGGATAAATGCAAGTCGAGTAAAAGTAGGTTGAATAGCCGTCGGTTGCGCAAATATGGTGGTTATTTGGGTAGATTAAAAAGTAAAAAGTGTACTTTCCTTATGACACGTGTCATGTTTCTGGTGGAGCTGCGCGGTCGAGTGGCTGCGCATGACCATTTTGGAGATTGAAGAAAAATTTGACCACAAAGGGGACTACCAAAAAGATTTTGGCACTTTTTGGTACTTTTCTCATAATAAAAACCTTTAGATGTCACGGTACCCGAAAGGTGAAGAGTTCACTTTTTTTCTTCCTTCCCTCTTCCTTGCCAACCTCTTACACCACACTCCCAATGGAGTTCACGTTTTAACAGTTGCTTCTCAATGGCTCACGGAGGAGCGTTAGAGGTAGGGTTATATTGATTAGGGAGTAATCGAGTCGTATTCGGGTTTTTGGATTGACGGTTTGATAAAATCTCTACCCAAACACGACCCGTTTATTGTTCATGTCAAAAATCAACCCTAACCCAAACATTTATAGCACATGTATAATTATATGAAAAATAATAAAAATAACATATAAATAACTATATAATGATTTCAGTAATATTCAAATTATAATTTAATATCATATTAAGTACAAAACAAACACAACAAAAAAATTCAAGTTGTATAATTTACTTTTTATAAAGCTTATATATTTATACGAGGTACACGGGTTGACCTGTTTAATATTTGCTACACTTAAGTGTGGCTTATTTAATAAATGGGTTAGATAGATTGACTTATTTTTTACTCAAACTTTTTTATCCTTAACCTAAAATTATTTAACTTTGTATTTGGTTCGTGTCAATTATCGTGTCGTGTCAAGAATTGACACCTTAATATCGATAGTAATCACTTGTGTACTACTCGCTCCGTCCCATATTAAATGTCCAGTTTGAATTTTCTTAGTTTTTCTTTTTTAACTTTGACTATAAATATTTTTGATTGTGTTATATAATATTTGATGCAAAATATACGAATAGATTGAGTTTTAAATGTATTTCCACTACGTATTATTTTTATCTAATACTATATAATACAACCAAAAATATTTAATGTCAAAGTTGTAAAAAAAGACTTGAAAATCAAACCTGAACATTTAATATGAGACGGAAGGAATAAATTAATGAGTCTAACATATATTAATCAGTCAAAATATTTAGAAATGTACTAAGGCTGGACGCAGTGGTACTTTGATTTGGGCATCAACAAAAACACTCCACGACCGATTTGAAGATCGGTCGAGTCGAGTGTGAGTGTGGGTCATCAAATCGGTCGAGGTATCAAATTTTTGAGTATCGGTTGGATTTTCAACCGATATTCAATGTCTTGCCCTTTTCCCAAATTGTACCGTTAAAACATAAAAAAAAAAAAAAAAAAAAAAAAAAAAAAAAAAAAAAAAAACTTTACCACTTTTCTTATAAATACTAATTCGAACACATTTCTAAAACACACAATTCCAATCAACATTTATATCTCAATACCTTCAAACACATTCTTTTAATATGTCGAACGAGCTTTTATTTGGTTCTTCTTCGTTATTTGAATAATTTACGTAATGTTTTTAACGTTATTTGAATAATTTACGTAATGTTTTTAATGTTTATTTGAATTTCGTATTGTAATGTTTTTAATTTTAATGAATTTTAATTTGTTGTTTAAAATGTTTGAATTAAAAAAAAAAAAAAAAAATGCCGGTCATCGATTGTGGCAACTTGATCGTGTCTGGTCGCCGGAGAGAGAAAGCTGATGTGGCACCCGGTGACCTGGGTCACGAGTGTGCCCAACCTAAAGTATTATCTTGTAAAAATGACCGTGCTGCTAATGAATTAATGGTTCAATCACATGACATTTAAACATTTTTATAGACTACTATTAACTATTTCACAATATAGGCATCACAGCTTATCTCACATGTTCTAAATCCTACAATTATTTGATTGGAGAGCTTCTCACACAACAAAAGAGACCATCGAAACACAAACCATTTAGTTCTAAACTATTTTCAAATTAGACTATTAGCGTATGCGAATATACCATTTGAATCTCCATTCCGATCGGCTAGAAAACATTTCTTAAAAACTATGCGGTCATTTTTTTAATTTAGTTCAATTACATGAAATCTAAACTATTTCTAAATTGGACCACCAGCGTATAAAAAAACCATTTAAGTCTGCACTCCAATCGGCTAGAAAGCATTTCTTAGGAACTGTTCGTTCTTTTTTAATTTACCATTAGGTTATATAACATATGTAAATTAACATAAAAGTGAGAGTGATCAAGAGTAAACCATTACGATGTTTTATTGGTTTAAAAGTGGTCAAAGATATTCATGATTCAGTAACGAACTTAGGACTAAAAATGTTATTAGGTTCATTTTATTAAAACTGAAAAAATACTTGTAAGTTGTAACACAAAAATTGGACATTTCAGAAAAAATCGGCATGATCTTACACTACGTAAAAATTGGTCATATGCTCAAACTAATTAGAACTGTGAAACAAACACCAAATCGTAAAATCGCCCACATCGCAAAACATCCAACATTCATTCATCCTATATAATGCATTGTTTACTTAAATGATCAGCAAATTAATATTTTCATATAGAGTTAAACTTAAATATTAAGAATCGTACTATTACTTATGTTTTGTCAATTAAGCACATAATGACCAAAGAAGTAACTTGGTAAAACGGTGACGTAGACAGCTTGAACCATTTTCTATAAAACGCACCTATCGTCATTTAGACACCTCACCAAATCGATGTTAAAGTAGCACCCGATCGACATACTTTGGTTCCACTAAATTTTTTAGACGGTTTTGATTTGTAGAATCTACATATGTCTCTTTACCAATCATCTACGATTTCTTTTGTTTTATAGTTACGTTTTTAAATAAAACTTATCTTGTGAACATTAGCTATTTTGTTATTTATGTTCTCGAATTCAATTTTGGAGACAAAAGAAAAAAAACTTAAACAAACTTGTGTTCGTCAATTTATTTTAAGAGAAGAAAAGAAATGACGAGAAGAAAGATGGAAGAAAATTTAGACTAAAACTTTCCTCTAAAAAATAAAGAAAATAGAAAGGAAACTAAAATTAAACATGTCAAATGATAAAATTGTTCTTCACTTTTGAACTTTAAACTTTTCAAAACACGAGTATAATTGTAAATGAAAATACTTTTTTTTTTTTTTTTTTGGGATTTTCTAATTTATGCCATGGTAGCACAAGTTTAAAGCCATAAAACAAAGTGAAATTGTCATATTTACATGTTTGTTAATATTAATAGTTTCTTTAATTAATAATGTTTACCAAATTTATCATTGTTTTATATGGAAATCAAGTTTTTTTAAGAAATTAATGTGTTTATTGAATACTTTAAACTTGTGTCATGGTGGCACAAGTTAGAAATATGCTTTTTTTTTTCTTTCTTTTTTTTCATTTCAACTCAACAAAACAAATATTTTTTCTAACTTTCTATATTTCTTTTTCCTTTTTTTTTTTTTAAAACTCAAAAACAAAGCGTTGAAGTCATCTGGCTTAGTAAACCCCCTCGTTTAATAGACAGAAGGACTAGGTTTGCTGGATAGTATCAGGCATGTAAAGATGACAGTTTGTGTCATGTGTCGTTAACTTCCGATCATCCACCCTGTTTCATGACATTGTCACAGCCCACGAGCCTTTCGTCTATCTTCACACGACTTCATTCATTATCAGTTCCTCTTCTTTCCCTTCTAGTAGTTTTAGTATTAGTGACTAGTCAGGTTAAGTGCTTCAAATGCATACTACAAGTTCCATGACATCTCGAAATACATTAGATTAATTAGTCTAAGTGATTTGCATTAGTTGGTAACCAATATAAGATACATAGATAATTTGTGAGCATGTTGTTTACTTGTTTAGCATAATTGCTTAAAAAAAAAAACACTATATTGGGCCACATGATTTGAATGTGAGAAAACTTGATTCGTACAACAGTTTGTACTTCATGTATACAAATTTTCTTAACAAAAAACTTGTTTCCAAACAAAGATGTATCACCTCCCACTTGAGAACCATGATGATTAGGCATACTCATTTTGCAATAAGGTTTATTCAATTTAAGGGTGAGCAAACGGACCGGCCGGACCGGACCGACCGAAGGACCGACCGGACCGACACGGACCGAGACCGGACCGACCACATTCGGTCCGGTCCGCGGTCTAGGCTTTTGGGCAAATCGGTTCTCGGTCCGGTCCGGTCCGGTCCGGACCAAAACCGACGAAAAACCGACGAATTGGGCCGTTTTGGACCGGACCGACCGAGGACCGGACCGGACCGACCGGACCGAGACCGGACCGACCAAATTCGGTCCGGTCTCGGTCTTGGCTTTTGGCCGAACTCGGTTTTCGGTCCGGTCCGGTCCTGGCCGGTCCGGTCCGGTTTTCAGCCTATGCACACCCCTAATTCAATTAGAGTTAGAGCGATCGGTGTAATAACGTGAGGCTGCATGTTGCTGAGATGGAGTTGCGTTACTAAACCGAGGTTTGGGCGTTAAGCTTGGCGTTATAACATTGCGTTGTTTGCCAACGTACATTAAAGGTGGAAGAGGACAAACCAATTTTGCACTTTATACCCCTTTAACGGCTAGTAATTTGAATGTGAAAAAAAAAAAAAAAAAAAAAAAAAAAAAAAAAAAAAAAAAAAAGTCACTTTAGCTGCTAGTGATTTTGCACTTTATACCCCCTAATGTTACATAACAACTAAAAAATAAAAAAATCTTTTTCCATCACTATAAATAACCAATTAACACGCAACTATTTTTCACACTTTCACAACTCAAACTCATGTACATAAACTTTCATTTGCTCAAAAAATGTCGGGATTTAACAATAACGAGAGTTTCTTGAACCTCATGGGTTTTAATAACCCAAACGCGGGGTCTTCATCTTCAAACCTCAACGCGGGTTCTTCTTCAACACAAATCCCTTTGCCTAACCCACTCAGATTGACGTCCGAGGAACTTTACCTACAACATCAACGATTTCTAATATGGCAACAAAACCAAAACACGCTAAACACCAATTTTCAAAATCTATAATTCGAACAACAATCACAACCGCCATCCCAATCATCACATACATAAATCGAAACAAATGAAGTATCCGAAGAACCTATCTCCCGTCAAGCCCACAAGTCGTGGTAAATGAAAGGCAAAAAAAACCAAACAACCCTAACCAATTTCCGAAAAAGATCATGACGTGATCGATACTACATTACGTTGGCAAGAAAGTGAGGAAAAACTACTTGCAAAATGTTACGTTGCCGTTACCGAGGATGAAAAAGTCGGTCGTTCACAACTGGACGACACGTTTTGGAAACGGGTTATGAACGAGTTCAATAAATACAATTTTCAACAATGCAACAAAGATATGCTAACAAGCAAGTGGAAAACGTTGAACCGTGATTGCCAAAAGTTCAACTCGATCTACAAACGTTCAAAACGTTTGGAAAAAAGTGGGGAAAATGAGTTGGATAACATGAAACGGGCTAGAGAAACGTACCGTGACGAGCATAGAGGAGCGTCGTTTCCTCATGAGAAAGCGTGGGAAATTTAGCGAACCCATAAAAAATGAGACGCGCCAGAACCGGTTGATTTAACTGGCGATGTCCCACGCCAAACAAACGAGACGTTATTCGGTCATGATGCTCAACCACGTCCGATGGGCAAAAAACGTGCTTCGAAGAAAGCCAAATCCGAGACCACTACGAGTACCGGGGGAACGACCCCGTCAAGCCAATTCGGGGACGTTACGACATCCGAGTATCGTATCAAACGGGAAGTGGCCCAAGAGGCGTATCATGCGGCTAAAGAAAAATATCTAACGATTATGAGGTTGGAAGAGATGAAATTTCTCGGTACTGACACTTTCAAAATGGATGCAAACACAGCGTATTGGATCGAGTCGGAAAAAGAAAAAATCATCAAAAAATATAATTTGCAATCATGACAGTAGATTTATTTGTATTTCGTAATTTCCTTATGTTGTAGTTTCATTATGTCGTGTTTTTTTTAATTTCGTCTATATAGATATTTCTTTTATGTTGTATTTCAAAATATAAAAAAAAAATCGTATTGTAATGTTTAAGTTTGAACGTTATGTTTTAGTTTTAGTTTGAATGTTATGTTATTTATTAAATGAAGTATTAGTTTTAGTTTAGGGGTTGAATTTGTAAATTTTATTTTTTAAAAAAAAGTGAAGCCCAAAATGTGTTTTTTTTTTAAATGTTAAAGCCATTGCAAGTGCTCTTAGAGCTCCCGGTACGACGCGTCATGGCTCAAGCCATTGGCTTCGGCACCAGCCTATGGCACGAGAACTCACATCGTGGGATACCATTTTTTTTTCATGTGGGTATTGTGTTATTGTGTGAGGTTTTGTGTTTGTGTCTACAAGTGTTTATTGTGATGAGAAAGTTTTGTTTTTGTTTGTTTTTGGAGTTGCAGGTTGGGTGACGCAATGAGCCAACGACGCAATGAGCCAAAGAGGAAGAAGACTGGTAGAACTTTTATATATATATATATTTTTTTCACTTTAAACCTTGTTGTTATATAAATTTACATTATTTGTTCTTGTTAGTGTTTTTCTTGCACCATTAGTCCTTATTTTGTTTACATTGTTAGTCCTTACTTAATTTGTATTGTCATTTTACGTACTTTTTTATGTTTATATAATGTGTTTTATATTAATGAAATTGAATTTTAGTTATATATATTGTTTATTTGAAAAAAAAAAAAAAAAAAAAAAAAAAAAAAAAAAAAAAAAAAAACCGCCACGAAAGCTGTTGTTATGTTAGGCATAGGATTTTGATGCAATAGCCAAAAGTGGTGCCATATGAAAAAGGTGTTGATGTGGCACTAATTTTTTCCAAGGCACCACTCACGGCACCAAACGATGCCTAGCGCTCTTAGAGCCGATATATGTTTCACATTTTCGCGTTAAAGTCCTTGTAGCTTTTTTATGTTTCACTTCAATTCCTAAATTACTTGTGTAGATTTCTGACAACCAACCAAACCGAGATAGCAAAAATGCTGATGTAGAGAAAATGGCATCAATATGTATGAACGGTAAAACTGCTATTCAAATCCCATATTGCAGAAATCCTTCAAAGAAAGTATATAAGTTGTTATCAAATTTATAAACATCTGTACATATTTTTCCCGAAACTTCTCTGCTGTGTATCTACAAGCAAGCATTAAACATATGTTGTTCATCTTAAAGCTCTTTTAGTAGTGCAATCAAAGGGCTGACCCGTATGGCCTTACGTAAAATACTAGGCTAAATTCCATTTGCTAAAAGATTTCATCATTATTAACCTAAACTATATTTCTTTAAAGATTTGCTACTTGATTCATCCAATTTTGTAGCTATAGTCACTTTTAGTTAGTGATGAAGCCCTTTTGGTTGCATTGGATGCCAAGTACATATTTGTCTCACATTGGTTATGATATAAACTGCTAGCCAACTTAGAACTTAGTAGTTGACTGTTATGACATTTTTCAACATAGGTGTAAATTTTTTCGTTAACTTTGATCTAATTTGGGCTTCACGCACTGTTTTGAAGGTCTTGATTTTGGAATTTATAGTTTACATTTTTATGTAGCCATAGTGACGACGAAAGAAATTTAGGTGATAATTATCATAGCAGCTCAGTCTCTATTACTCTAAAAATGAATGAAGATTGATATTGTGGTATGGACAAAGACTAACACCAACTTTATAGGAATCAACAGTATGATGCACTTTCTGATTTCTGGTCAAGATCAGCTGTGGTCTGCACTTGAGCTGCATATTGCAAGTTCCATAGCACATCTTCAAATGATGGCCGCTTTTCTGGGTCTGGTGATATGCATTTGTTTGTGATTGAGATCACAATCGTTAAAGACTCCTGAGAGCATGTCGTCAAGACCACGGGATCCACAATTTTTTGTCTCCCATCTTGGCTTCCAAAGGATTTCTATGCGCATTTCAGAAAAGTTCACACATTAGACTAAAACCAACAACCTCAAGATATGGTCACTAATAATTATTGCTACCATACCATTTCGGTCAGCAAAAATGCTTCGCCTTTGCCACTGACTATTGGCCCCACAAGTGATTCGAGCAATATGAATCCAAAATCATACACATCGTCTGCCAACTTCTTTAAATGCCTGCAACAACATTTTCATACTAAGCCTAAGTTTTGTTCTAACAGGATGATAATGTTACATATTATTAGTATAAAATAGCGATGCTAAAAACTAGTCTAAAATAAAACAATAGGTTCACTTTCTAATTTAGCGTTCTTTTCTATAAGAAATTGCTATGATAGTTCTTTAGAAAGGAGTTAATTACCATGATTTAGGTCCATCTCCCTTTGCCTGCATCACAAAACAGTGAATGTAAAGCACACTAATTGGATACCAAATTTTACTACAAGATTGTAAGAGACGATATTTACTTCAAGTTGTTCTAGTTCTCCTGTAATGACGGACATTCCATAGTCGCTAAGCTTTGCAATGCGATAATCGTCAAGCAATATGTTATTTGTCTTTAAACGGTTGCTGGAAGAAGCAGGAATTACTCCTGTATGCAAAAAATGTACAGCTTTTGCCACTCCTATTAGAACTGCTAACCGGTCTGACCATTTAAGTACTCTTTCCGGGCCATTCTCTGTGCATTCCATTGAAGTTAAGTTAGATAGGCTAATATGCCTAAGGATACCAGTTTGGCAAAACGATAAATAGGCTTATTTAAGTGTATCGTAAGGTCAAAAAGATCATCCAACTTCTTTATTGTTATTGATTGCACTAAATCCAGCCAAGATAGCCTAAGATGACTAAAATACTCGAGTGATTATCAACACACACAAAAAAGGTGAAGTTTTGGCGGTTATAGCACCAAATATAACTTCGAATTATAGAAGGGCTTTGGGGGTTAGTGATAGTCAATTTAAGTTTCCAATTAAGTATGATTAATTTTGGAAAAAAACACCCCTTGGCTTCGAATTATATTCCATAAACAGTTCCAAATTAATCAAGTAATACGAAACAAGTGCAGGAACAACCTGAGAGAAAAGCTCGAAAATTTCCATTAGATATGTACTCGTATACCAGGAAGATTTTGCTAGAAGTCGAATCTTCTACCCCACCATCGTAAATGCAATAACCCAAGAAGTTAACAAGATGTGGGTGTCGAAGCTTTGAAAGCAAATCCAATCGAACTTTAAGGTTCCAAGTTGAGTGTCTTTTGAACAATGAGTGTGATCGTATAGCAACGTAGCCTCCATTTTCTAATCTTCCCTTGTAAAGCTGCAAATAAGTAGACTCGTGATCTTTTTATTTATGGTCAAAATGAGTAAGTGAGATGTTGTGATAACTCGAAAAAAACTGATTATTGTGATAAATATAAAACTAGCGAACTGTTGGCCCGTTTTTCTGGATCTATAATCAAGATATACCAAAATACAAGAAACAATTGAATTGTGAAGGCTTTTCTATATATCAGTCATAAAAATCTGTTTGAATACATGTTCCTATCTATTTATACTTTTCGAAAGGGTACAAATGAAGAGTCATGTTGGGTCATGCAACCAACAGATATGTCGGTTCATGTGAACCAACAGATATGTCGGTTAGGGCATAACTGCCATATAACCGTTTTTTCTTGTAACTGCCGTGTTTGACTTTCTTCTTTGACTTTTGGGTTGACCGGGTCGTTTGGGTGTTGACTTGGGTCGATTGGGATTAACCCAATACGAACTATTCATAATTTGGAAACTCACCGTCTAGACGCCTCTTAACGACAACCTTTTTGCAGTTCTAGTTTATTGTGACTTTAATTGTTACTAAAACTTATAAGCAAATACTGTTTTATGCAATTACTTCATTTTTCTAACAGAAAGAAAAAAGTAAATCTACTTCTATTGAAGTAAAAAATTTAGCTAGTTTGGCGTCAAATCTCAAACTTTACCGGACTCTGGAAACCTAACTAACATTAAGAAAGATAAAAGGTACCTTCCCGATAGATCCTTCACCCAAAAATGCTGACTGATCAAAGTTTTCTGTGGCTTGTGCTAAATCTTCGATGGAAAACACACGACATGATGGAGCAACCTGTGTTTCTAATTCTGATGATTCAGATACAATCCCTGAAATAGAAACAGAAATAGTTTATTTCTTGTTACATTTCTCTTAACTATTGATCATATAGAAACACATTGCAATATTAGATAATTGTATTTTGTGTAACTAACCTTCTTTTCACCCACAAACCCCCTCAAACTTTCTAAATATCTCGAATAAGGGTAATTTTTCTACTTTGATAACAAGTTACGGGGTAACAAGAATGCATCAAATAAAAGTTAACATTTTTATAAGTAAAGACATGTCATCTTCTACTAACATAAATTTGAAATTGTGAACGCTTGAGGACTGTTATGGGTCAAAACAATGTTGGTTAGCAATTGTTCTCCATGAAAGTTACTTACCAATTTATGTAATTAACCAAAAATAAAATGTTTTAAGTGTGACTTACTGGCATTAGTAATAACTTCTGGAGAGATCCCTGTTGGTTCATGATCCTCGGTAACTTTTGGCACAGTGTGCTGTAGTGTGACTGTCTTTCTTGAATGATGTCTTTTACGAAAGATTAGTAGCACAATGACAAATGAAACCAAACAAATTGCCGAAACGATGAAAACAATTAGAACCCACAAAGATTTACCCCAAAAATATGGTTTATTTGTCATGCTTCTGTCTTTACAATCAGATTCTTGATGGCTTCCATTACCAACAAACAAGCAATTCCCAGTGAACTTCACAACTCGTTTATTACTAGAGATCGAGTCCAAACAAGAAGGAAGCCTACCCGTAAACCTATTACTAGAAATATCAACAAAACCAAGCTTGTCTCCACATTTGATGGAATTAGAAAGAGGCCCACTTAGCATATTGGATGCTAGACCTAGGTAAGTAATGTTTGGCAAAACAAACAAACCGGGTGGAGCCGATCCGATCAAAGAGTTCGATGACAAGTCGAGGTGATGAAGTTGATCAAGTTTCCCAAAATCTTGAGGAATGTTACCCGAGAATGAGTTATTGCTCAAAAGAAGTGTGATCACTCCTCGAGGCAACAATGGAAGTTCACCATAAAGATGATTATCCCTCAAATCTAGTAAATGCAGATTAGATAAACTACTCAAATCAGGTAACTTACCATAAAGTTGATTGTTTGACAAACTTAAATCAGTTAGTGTTGTAACTTTGCAAATTGAAGAAGGAAAACGACCCTTTAAGTTGTTATTCTTTAAGCTCAACACGGTAAGATTTGATAACGAATCAAACCAATCAGGGACAGACTCATTGAAAAAGTTACCATCTAATGTTAAAGTTTGTAGCTTTTCTAATCTTGAAATCCCATTTGGAACAGAACCAAACATATAATTTGAGCTCAAATCCAATAATTCAAGTGAACTGAGCCTATGGATTTTATCAGGAAGTTGACCCCATATTCCTAAAGATACTAAACTAAGAACCTTCAATGTAGTCAATCTTGTT
The DNA here is from genome assembly GCA_019973895.1 of Chrysanthemum seticuspe. NCBI lineage: Eukaryota > Viridiplantae > Streptophyta > Magnoliopsida > Asterales > Asteraceae > Chrysanthemum > Chrysanthemum seticuspe. Next base: position 162,755,898 of record BPTQ01000004.1, read on the forward strand.
AATGTAACAACTAATGAATCAACAGAAAACGCGTCAGACAATGTTTCGTTTGGAATTGCTAAACCATTAAAAAGACTGACCTTTGGAAACTTATCTCCCATAATATTTAGCTCAGTGAGAGCGTTGTCTTCACATTTGATGCTAACATGAAGACTTGAAGGATAATCACAGAAATCACCATTGTAAGTTTCCCAATTGCTTAACTGAGTTGGATATTCTAAATGCTTTCTTATTTGTAAAAGAATTAGCGACTCGGTTGTTTGTAACTCATTAGTTTGTGAGATCATGAAAACCAATGAAACAAAGAGTATGTGAAACAAGTAGTACCCCATTTCTTGAAGGAATTCAAGAATCTTGAAAATCGATGAATATTAGCATAAGATATGGTACAAACATATAAACTCTCATCACATGGGAAATTTGAACTTAAAATGAGCTCAAATAAAGCTGTAAAGAATTAAAGAAATGAAAAAGATTGCTGAATGGTAGCTAGTAGTAATGGTCCTTGTAAAGTAATTAATAGAATGTGTGTGTGTGCAGTAGTAGCGAGCAAAAGGAAAGAGAGACATGGGTGTTGGATATAAAAGCAGTAAAGTGAAAGGGATGAGTAATGAAGGTAGTTGAAATTTGAAAACATGGAAGAAGAGAGTGCAAAAGCATTTAGTACAAGCCTGCTACATTGAACAACAGAAATAACAAGAATGTCATTATGTTGTTGGTTTTGTTTCAAGACAATGTGATAACAGATGTAAATATTTGTCTCATTCGACATGACATGTTTCGTTGGAAACTTATGAGAATGTTCTCCATAATCAGTTACAAACAGTGCGTACGTTGTTACAGAAATGATCTATTCACTTTATAAATGTGATGAGAGGAGTTGAAAATGTGGACGATAACATCTTTAGAGTATGGCTCTTATGACATAAACTCGACGTGTCTTATGACATAGATTTGAACCGTTTGAATGTTGTTCACCTTAACTCTTCAATGGTGATCTTTGTACAGTTTACCATGTATGGTACTTGCTCACTATTTCAAAAACTACTTGGCCAGTTGTTATATTCTCTTGCAGCAAATCATGTATTCAACATTTTTGTTTAAGATGGCAGGCATAAATTATATTATAATGTAATTCATTTTCCTTAAAACAATATGTTTTTGGAGACTATCACAAAGATTAATAAGATCCAACCGAATCAGATGTAATAAACAAATTATAAGTGCGGTCAAAGTCAGAAGACCCCCTCTTCTCTTAAATTCTAAAGGACTGAATTACCATTAAATATGAAGGTGGCCCATAGACAACAACCCCAATAATTTACACGATAATGGACTTTTAAGTGTTCATGTTTTCATGTCCCTAAGTTTTAATGCATAGTTTAAAATAACTGTTTCACTATTTAATGAGCACTTAAATAACATTTCAGTGTAAATGATGGAGTACAATTTAAAGGAGCTTCTGAATACTTTTTATGATAGATAGTTAACGTACTTCTACATGTGGTAAAAGTATTAGGGCCCGTTTGGTTTGTAGATGGGTTTAGGATTTGGATTTTGGATTTGGATTAAAATTTGGATTTAGATTAGGATTTGGATTTAATGTAGGAGAGAGAAATGCAAAATGTTGTTTGTTTACTAAAATATAATTGGGAATGGATTTTAACATTATTATTATTATAATATAAAAAAATAGTACTATGAATATAATGGTCAATTTATGAAGAAAGCAGACAAAAAAAACCTACTAAATAACAAGTACGTGGCCCACCAAAAACATATTCCACTTCAAAACCCCACCTCCCAGGTAAGATTACTACATGCCCGAGTATTTTCCTTGAATCCAATCTTTGGGTCCCACAAATTGCAACCAAACACTTAATATTTACCATGATGTCCATATCTTATCCCTACCACCCTCAACCAAACGGCACCTTAGAGTGGACAAACATATAATTCAACAAAAATAGGATCTTGATTGTAATTTCTAGTGATAAGATTTTACTACTCGGGTATAATTCATATATTCAAATAAACATTTACAAAAAGGGAAAGCGAAAGAATGTTGGATGCTTCTGAACAGACAAAGTTTGGGTTTTGGTGGTTTTCAAGAACACAAACTTCTATGAAAGGCAACATCTTGTCTTTATCTTTCCAATAAATTTATCCTCTTGGGCCCTTTCTGTTCTAAACAAAATAATTATGGAACCATACACTTGCTATGACAACGATCTTAGTTATTTTGATGTTTCAGAAGAAAAAAAAATATATTTAACTAAGGCTATGTTTGCCGCGGAGTTTTTTATTCAATGACCGGTGAGTAACGAGCTTTTTGATTTTTATTGTTCGTTTAACAAAAGAGCGATGAGTTTTGCTATTTTTTAAGAATGCTTATTTTTCCAATGGTTCTTTAAGAAGCTGTGAGCGATGGACTATGAGCTGCTACTGATCACTGCTACTATTACCAAACACACCCTAAGTGTCTATACATCACAAATCTATCACTTATCCGAAGCAACATATTCGAAGCAAGACTTAAACCTACAATCAAATGGTTGTGAAGCTTCTCACATAAAATATGGTACCATTGAGACACAATCCCGTCCCCGAACAGATTTATCTTTTTTGTTTGATTTAATTTTGATGTTTCCGAAAAGAATATTTTTTATTTGATTTAAACAATGTAATCAAACAGACTTTTTAAATACTTGATTACTGTATTAGTCAAAGGTTGTCAAATTACATGTAAAACAATTCTTTTTAGTTAAAGAGTGGTGAGATTCTAATTATCAACAACTATGTTAAACTTTGCAGGAACAATTAGTTTAAACTTTATACAAAAAATTTGGTTCATTGTTATCGCATTAACAAGTTTTTTAAGCTCAATCCTGACAATTATTTCGCCAAATTAATCTGACCTCAAACTAAGAAAGTATTTTGATGTATGTCCTCCTGACAATTCCTGCACATTCAATGGTAATGAAGAAAACAAAATTATCATTCATGTTCACATTTAATTCATTTTTCGGTTTAAAACAGGACTTACCACAGTATCTAGCAATATTCATCCTTCAGCTTGTTCACCCAGATACGAATCTAGATACGAGATTACAGATTCAGCTGCTTTGCATCCAGAGGATAATGCTTTCCCTACCGAGAGCCCACCTTTATGGTTACCTAATACAATTACCCTTGTTAGAGGAGGTAACTTCATTCATGTATATAATAATGAGTCGGTCGTTGTATTTTACTGATTATGGGTCAAATGTAGAAAATTAGTTAAAAATGAAACGGGTCAAATGGGTTAAACGAGTCCAAATTTGCCCAATGTGTATCGTCTGTATTCAAATACTTGCAATGTCTTAAATTCAAACAATATTAATAATATAGTCTTGTAGCGGGTCCGCCCAACCCGGCCCATTTTGACACAAACATTTTAGATATACCTATTTTCACCGTTTACCCAACCCGCTCATTTTGCCACTTCTAATTCTCATTCTTATCAACCAATTACCCATTTTTTAGTTTGTAAACACACATAAATTACCTGCATAGAAGTAACCAGGTAGTTCTTTCTCCATCTTCTCAATTGCTTCTATAACTGAACCATAGTCGTGCCCATACAATGGAAATGCTTTGCTCCAGTAATAGTGACTGCAATTAAACTCACACATCCATGATATATGACCAGAGCAGAAATAAATTCATGAGAAATTCAAGCATCGGCCACTTTGACTTTGTGCTTTTATCTATGTACCCATACTTTAACTTTTTGTTTACCGCTTAGAAAACTTCCATTTGGTGATCAAAAACAACAAAATGATGATTAAAAGATACCTACATAACGTTGATGAAAACTTTATGTTGAAAACAAATTTATGTAGCAAAAATAAAGAGTCTTTCTAAACCATCAATTAAATGATGTCGTTTTGTATAATGCTTAAGCATGATACTTAAGCAAGTTACATTCCTTTTCTCACAGAAACAAATACCATTAAACTGAAGTAGTGTTGTGTCCTTACGTCAATGATTTTGGCTCCCCCTCTGCTCCAAGCAACTGCCTGAGGTCAGAAGTTACTATCTGCTTCAACTCATCCCTATAAGTATGATTAGTACAGATAAAATATATGTTATTGGCTAATTGCAAGAATGAAGCTTGAGTTGTACCCTCTTCCCCATTATAACTGGTAATATAAAATTTCCAACAGTTCCTCTTTTTGGTAAAGTTTCTAACTTAAAATGCTAATTCATCCATTATCACCATTAGTCATTACAGATAGATGTTACAGGGGTTCATCTAGAAGATTTATTTTGGTTTGTCTCTATAGACTGCCATTTTGATACTTGACAAGTGAACAGACCTTTCTTGGACTTTATGTCAACTTAATGTTACAATTTTAATGAGTTATGGAGAGTAATTGTTAAGGAAATGGTGACATTAGCAGAACTATGATAGTGAGAAAGCCAACCTAGAAGCTTTAGCCAATTCTTTGTTTCGACTCCCCCCAACAAAGGTGGTATAAAGGTACAAGTTGTCAGGGGCACGATCTGGAAACATCATGGAAGAGAAGAGAGTGCCTGCATACCATAACTTTAGCTATGGTATTACTTGTAAACAAAAAAGCTATTGAATGTCACACTCAAGCTTTACCTAGAGTCTTCAAACCATTTTCCTGCTCCTTAGCAGGAACAAGAACTCCAAATCCCTCAAGGGGCCCCTTCACATTCTCTTTCTTGAATGTGGAGATTATAACTGAAACTGGCAGATAGCTCACCTACATTAGGCCACAAAACATTTCAAGTCTGATAAGGCGATGATTAAGCTAACATATTCCACTTGTTAAAAGCTTTTTCTCTTTGTTGAGATTATTTATGTATTATGACTGCTAAGTTTTTGATAAACTAAAACTAATGCTTATGTATGCCACCGAAAGGTGCAACCTATGAAAGAGAAACTAGATATTAAAAAGAAACTAGTTAAAAAAAACCTGCTACGGAACTACCGAGCAGGGGAAAAAATATGATAAGTAGATACATTATATCGAGTGTGATTCAGGATTGATCGATGCCCGATGAACGCTCGGCCGAATGAATAAGTCACAACGTGTAAGCCCCAACGACAAAAGAACCTAGGCGCGGAGCATTTTCGGGGGCTAGCCTCCTTCCTTCTTACTTATCCAAACACTAACAAATAAATAAATCCTACAACTTCCATATGCATATGTTAGGATCAGGGGAGAATAATCGAGAATAATCAGTAGCAAAACAAAAGGAGATCAGACAAAAAGTTTCTTGTATTACAAATCAAAGGATACAAGATGAGTGTATGTACAAATGAAAAAGATTAGCCCTTATTTATACTAATGGCTAATATGATTCTAGAAGCTTCTAACCTAAATATCCTAGATATTTCATAATATAATTTCTACTAATCTCTAGATAATTCTTCTTAAGTATCTCCTTTTCTAGATTCTTCCAAAATACCCTTTAGACCAAAATTACTAAACTACCCTTAGGAGGTGAAGTCACAATATCTAACAATCTCCACCTTGAGTTCAACTCCTAAGTAACACCATATCTAATTCCAAGTTCCAAAGGCTAGAGATACTAGCCAATTTCAAATCAAACGATCGATTCCCAAAAGCTATCCGAAACAAAATCGATCCAGAACAAATGCCGATAACTTCAAAACGAACAATCAAATGTTAGCCGAAAAATTCAAAACGGCTAACCGAACAAACCAATCGGCTCAAACGATCTTCACCAGCGACAATCAAATTCAGGCAACTAACTTCAAAACTTCAAAAAACCTGACAAACGAAGATCCAAATTTCCAGGCTGACAAATTCCAAATGATTGAACAAAATTCAAACGACCTGATTATAACCAAGTCTTCAAACACCAAATCGATCTTCAAATGCAAATACCAAATTCAAATTCTAATGACCCACTTATATAATAAGGATTACGGTCAAACATTCAAAGCACCTCACAATCTGACCCGAGTCGTCTTTAGCAACAACCGCTACCTGACCTTTTTCCTTAAGTTTAGGACAATTGTACTTCCAATGGCCTTCCTCTTTGCAATAATTACAAATATCTCGAGGATTGGGACCTCGAGAACGTGATGATGCTCCACCTTTATCTTTACCCTTTTCAAATCGATATTGACCCCTATCACGACTTGTAGTTGATAAGCCGACAGGTTGATCTTCCAAAGTTCCCGATGCTTGATGACGAAGCTCTCGGGAATGCAAACTAGATCGAACATCTTCTAATGTGATGGTTTCTTTACCAACAACAAAGGAGTTTACAAAGTTCTCATACGAGGGAGGTAACGAAACAAGCAGAATAAGAGCAGCATCTTCATCATCAATCTTGACATCAACATTCTTCAAATCCATCAAGATCGAGTTCAATGCATCAAGATGATCTTTTAATGATGAACCTTCTCTCATTCGAAGCGAAAACAAACGTTGCTTCAATAACAACTTGTTCGTCAACGACTTTGTCATATAAAGCTTTTCTAACTTCTTCCACACACCGGAAGCCGTTTCTTCATCCGCAACCTCGCAAAGAACCTCATCCGATAAAGATAGCAAAATAGTGGAATGGGCCTTTTCATCTTGTGAGGCATATTTTGCATCCGTCATATCAGCCGGTTTGGGGCCGGCTAGAGGTGCCCAAATACCTTGTTGTTTCAATAAGGCTCGAATTTTAATTCGCCATAAACTAAAGTTACTTTTGCCATTAAACTTCTCAATACTAACTAACGACGATGATATTTGAGAAGACATAATATTCAAACGGGTTTACTAGTGATGTTCTGTAACAAAACCTCTCACAAGACAAATTCTGATCTTCCACAACACAAATTCTGATCTTGATTTCTCCTACCTTCAAACCCGATCGAACAGCAAACACCAAACACCAAAACGAAGAACAGATCCAAAATGATATCAAGATATTGAATCTTGAAAATCAACCAGAAGCTTGCTTCAAACACGATCGGTTAGCTCTGATACCAATTTGTTAGGATCAGGGGAGAATAATCGAGAATAATCAGTAGCAAAACAAAAGGAGACCAGACAAAAAGTTTCTTGTATTACAAATCAAAGGATACAAGATGAGTGTATGTACAAATGAAAAAGATTAGCCCTTATTTATACTAATGGCTAATATGATTCTAGAAGCTTCTAACCTAAATATCCTAGATATTTCATAATATAATTTCTACTAATCTCTAGATAATTCTTCTTAAGTATTTCCTTTTCTAGATTCTTCCAAAATACCCTTTAGACCAAAATTACTAAACTACCCTTAGGAGGTGAAGTCACAATATCTAACAGCATAGATAGCACTGTTGGAAAAGATACCTCGGGTATAAAATTGAGCAGATATGGATTTCCTCTGTTTGTGATCTTCATTTCTTTTACATTTCCAAGTGGGGCCTAATTCAAGAACATTTTCTTTGTCAGTATAAATTCAGTGCACCTACAACTTTATAAGCATCAAAGCACGCTGACGCATATTCAAGGTTAAAAATAGAGTAACTACATAAACTTGCATTACGAATTTTCCAAATGGAAACTTGTCAAAATGATAAATGATCTTTAATTTTGTAAGTATATGATTAATGTCACGTCCATTAAAAGAATTTGTAAGCAGGAGTTTAGGAGAATGTGGAACTACGTCTACCCCAGGAAGTATGTGAGGATCATAATCCCGTAGGCCGTATCTAAACCACATATTCGATAGATTAAGTCATGCAGATACGATTGTGATGAGAAGGTTAGGAATGATCTTTATACTCTTGGTTGCTAAAATAACAGAAGCAAAGATAACACAATGAATGTACTCACTGTCATGATCACAGCATCAAAAGATTGCTGATTTAATTGTTTGCTTTGTTCTGGAGCATAATAAATTGACCAGTTCCCAACCATGTCGCCGTCGCAGCTATAGGACATTTCCAGCACCTTTGATTGAAGATTAAGTTGATTTTGTCCAACCTCTTTGCACAGAGCACTGGTGAGTGTCTGCATAAGAATAAAGAATAAGATAAATGTATATTTCCAACATTGCCGATGGTCATATCATATCATATACATTACAGCATGAACAAATTGCTGCACATTGCATCATATGACAGTGGCAGGTTAAATATGTAAGGTGCTAAAAGTGAGAATGGTAAAGCTAGCAGCAATATGGCTGAGCATGATATTACTAACATTAATGCTTTAAAATACAATTGCAACTACTTTGTTTATTCAAAATATGTGAATACCATTTCTCATTGACAGATTATAAAATTTCCATGTCTTACCTGCATGCCACCCAAAAATGAAAAAGAACCACGCCTACGCTTGCTGTTTCCTGAAGAACTCTTTTTCCCACCTCTGGACATCATAGACTGAACTGCCCCAGAAATGACTGAGCCAAACCTAAAGAGTAAATAAATGTGATTATTCACTGAAAATAATTTTAAGAATGAAAGCAGACGCTTGTTAAAAGTTATTAATTATTCGATAGTCCAAAGGATAATAACTTTTGACTGAAAATTCTATTACATTGCATGGCAAGATATAGGAATGATGATGATCAGTTAAAGTGCAAATTACAATACTTGTCACATACATACCTTATCTCTAAATCCCATAACTCAGGAAATGCATGGCGCATCTGTGTAGACAAAGGGATGTAGTAAAGGATATCAAGAAATATATAAAACAATGTAGGTTTAAGATGAAAACTAGCAAAGTAACAAGGATCTAGAAGAGTTACTCACAGAAAGTGATTCAGGATCTCCACCACTTGTTCCCGCCACAACAGGGTCAATTAAATATTCAACAACCTTACATAGTTGCATTGGATATTAATAGCTAAAAGAATGGAAAGCATGAAGAATTTTCTTAAACAAGTGCAAAACAAATGGAAACTTTGGTTCCCTAGAATCAGGACAAAAACCGAAAATTATTTACTAGAAGAGACGCAAGGATAGAGAGGTGTACCTCCTTCCCGAAATGACGTTGAAAGAAACCTCCTACACTGCAAAAGAAGATGCTAAGAACCTCCTTCCCAAAACTACTTCAAGCAGATGAAATGAAACAAGGTTACATATATTACCTTTCCGGTGTGTCAGGAGACTTATTCTTCTTCCATAAAAATGGTTCCAAGAGAATTTGAAACTGTGTATTTGCAACCAAACTCAATAATTGTATATACATAGTTAACACAAAATTTTAACTTCTGACACCAACTAAATGACAATTTGAAAGTCTGCATCCTTGTCCGACTGGACCAGTGCGGTTTATAAGATGTTAGTTATATATATGATTGTAGGCTGCAATGTATAGCTACCCATGTCATGTTGATGTTGGAAACCCTTTATATAGGCTGGAATATATATGTTAGCTTATTAAGGTCCCAAAATTATGATGTTACTTTGAGATCATGTTATCTTTGAATGGGAAAAGGTTTATGCAATCCTTGTGTTAAAAAGTTGTCATATCTTTTATGGATATCATGTGCTTTTAAATACAGTTGAAAATAACATACATCATAATTTGATAAAGCAAATTAGTATAAAGAGAGATCTAAATCAGTAAATCTTATCAATGGGCATCACTAGCAAGATAATATGTGAACGAAGCATCAGAATAAGATGTGGCAAACTTAATGCGTCAACTTTCAAGCATTCAAGAGCTACTAACGCACCTTTGATTGAGTAGAAAGAAAACTGCTTTTGATCAGCGCAATTGGGTTAGATGGTATCTGCAATCATGAGTTTGGCCAAGTCACGGTCAATAAAAAAAGACATGAACTTAAAATGTATACTAAGGCCTCATTTTCGCCATGACTTTGTTTTCTGTTTAGTGTTCATAGTTTAAAATTTGTGAAAATCGGACATCAAACGGTGTTTGACATACAATTATGTTCCAAAAAATCATAATTAGTAATGCTGGTAAGCTTGATTGTAATACTTTCACAGTTTAAGAACCTGGTTTCTGGAAAATATACGTGTTGAGTATTTGACTTCAATGAGGTTGAATACTCAAACCCATTAAGGGCACATTTTTTACTTCTGATTTATATTTTCAGTTTATTTTATTCACTTTTTACTTTTCATCTTCATTGTTTTTCAGGGAAGAAATTTCATTTACAACAGAGGATTAGTAGGTAGGTATGTATGTATGGTGTTGAGATATTCATTTACAACAGAGCATCCTTAAATAGTAGGTAGGTAGGTATGGTGTTGAGATATTCATACCAGTACAGGCTTTCCATTTCTTACAATATAGCGCTTGTGCTGTGAAAGTGGCTGCAACAGAAAATATATGGTTGGACTCAGCCACCGTAAATGTATACACACGGGATCTCAATATATAAAGAAAATAGTGATTATAACAGGCAAAACACTACAGCCTAGAAACATGGATCAAGTATTTGTCAATTAAAACAAGCATAACAACTCCCTCTACTTTGAGTATAAGTTACCACACAATCTATGGAAAGTAGGCCTACTAAAGTAACTTAACAAAATCACTTACAAACTGTTGTTTATCACGCAGCCCAAGATCATCAAGCAAGCTGCTGACATCTGCATCACTCTCAGTCTGTACATGGTAGAATGTATGATAAGCATCACCACAAATAAAGTTATTTGTGTGGGCAAACTAAGATTTATATTATCATATATCCTATACCATAGTGTTAGCACCCTCATCCCATATCAAACCATCTTGTGAAATGCTTCTTAGTTTCCCACCGGTTCTCACATCAGCTTCAAATACAGTGACATCCAATCCATGTACCTTTAACTTATACGCAGCAGCAAGTCCACTGGAAAAAATAAACTTATTAGGGGTCCATGTTTCTCAAAATAAGGTGATTAATCCTAAATATACGTTATCATGTCAGATCATGGATCAAATTGTCTATTTGTCGCCCAATTTCAATTCTAATATTGTTAGTACAGAGTCTGTTACGCAGTCTAGTAGTTAGATTCGCTAATTACTCAAATGAGATATCAAACAACCTCAAGACTGATCTTCTAATCAAATTAGCTCCACACTTCCGTCCCGAAACTTAAGACATGCATTCTGTCTTTTCATGAAAATGCTTGGCCTCGCTTTTAAACCAATATCAGAATGCTTTGAATATGCATCTTTGAATACAGTTAACTTTTCTAAAAAAATAAATTCGTGTGCAAGAGTAGAATAATATTATTGTCTTTGTATATTTCACGAATTCAAGTGAACTGAACGTATTTATCATTTATCCATAACGTAAAATAAAAAAGGAGCACATTCTTGTAGCCTTCATTTACAACGAAACTTTGAAACAGGCTCATTGACTAATCAAATACTCCGTATCACATTGTCACAACTCACAAACAGAAGTAATTCCAGGGGGCGGTAGTGCTGTGAACAACATGGATTTTTCTTAAGTAGTGTAAAATTTATGCCAAAAATAGCGATTTTTCTGAAATGCACTTTGTCCCAAATATTTGCGTTACAAGTCATCAATAATTTTAATGAAATGCACCACGAACCTATAGTCCTGGTCCGTCTCTAACTAATTTCCCTTACCTCCTAACTCCGATATAATACATTTAAACTTTGTTATTGTCACATAACAATTGTGGTTTTCTCCCATAAAGAACAGACATGTTAGAATGATTGTATAATTATCTAAATTATTCCTAACACATGGACTAGTGTAATTTTACACGTCACCTTGTTACGTCGAATAAATTGCCAATTTTGACTTATGTTTTTGGTATCTAACAAAAAAAATAAAAATCAGTATTGTAACTGAATTATGAAAATAAAAAAGAATGAATATTTAAAAGTTAAAGATACCTGACACCAGCACCAACAACTGCAACTCGCTTAGCAGGTCCTCCTGTTATAAACCACACAATTAATACATGCACATGTAAGAAGAAATGTAATTAAATTTGACTCTGACTCACTTTGGTTATCATCATGAGTAGTTGGTGAAGCCATTGTTGCTGGTGGTAAACTTTGACTGGTTATCTCACTCATTATCTGCCTTGCTATTTGTTCCTCTCGGGTCGGGTCGGGTCGGGTAACTACATAGTGGGTGTTTGGCTTTTGGCTTTAGAGTTAACTACATTTTTTGTCCTGGTGTTCCGAATATTTTATTATCAGTCCAACTGTGTCGTTTGTTTTTTCTCAATAAGTATTTTTTTCCTCTTTTCATTTCTTTATTTGTAGGAGAGCAGAGGTTTTCTGTTTGTTTTTTTGCAGACATAAGTGTTTCTTTTCACTTCTTTCATCTTCTAAGTTTCAGACATTATCTTTCACTTCTTACCTCTCCTTTCACAAACCCTGCATCTCTTTCTCAATATCTTACATCTCTTTTACTTTTTGTCTGATTTTTTACGTTTTCATCAATTTTTTTACGTTTTCGTCTGTTTTTTTACGTTTTCTCCCGTTTTTTACGTTTTCGTCTGTTTTTTTACGTTTACGTCCGTTTCCTTACATTTTCGCCCATTTTGTTAAGTATTCGTCCGCTTTATTACGTTTACGTTAGATTTTTTATGTTTTCGTCCGTTTTTTACGTTTTCGTCTGTTTTTTACGTATTCATCATTTTTTTACGTTTTTGTCCGTTTATTTACGTTTTCATTCTTTTTTTGCGTTTTCATCCATTTTCTTACGTTTTTGTCCATTTTCGCCCGTTTTCACCTTCTTTTTTACGTTTTTATCCGTTTTTTTACGTTTTCGATCAAATTTTTAAGTTTTCGTCCGTTTTTTACTTTTTCGTCCGTTTTCTTACGTTTTCGTTCGCTTTTTTACGCTTTCGTCTGTTTTTTATGTTTTCTTCCGCTTTTTTACGTTTTCGTCCGTTTTTTACGTTTTCTTCCGTTGTTTATGTCACACCCCCCAAATTACCTGTTTTGCAGCGGAATGGAATTCCTGGGGGATGACGATCATGGCATCAAAGTTACAGTTATATAGAACGACCTAAAGTGTCGTTTTGAAAATATCGTTTGATTCAGTAAAATAATCAGAGTTTACAAAACATAGGTCCCAAAAGATTTCCAAGATACCAAAATAAGTTTGTTACAACCAAACGATAGTTAATTGCATAAAAATGTAGGTGAGACGCGTCGACACCGCGACTCTATGATAAGTCCACATGCATGCCATGAAGTGAATGCCTTAGATACCTGAGATAAAACATGCTAAAAGTGTCAACACAATGGTTGAGTGAGTTCATAGAGTTTGGTTAACAAGTAAAGCTTTTAAAGAGCGATCATGCAACAAAGGCAAAGTTTTTGGTCATTTAGAATAGTCCACAAAGCAAAGGCATTGTAAATCCACTCAGTTCCAAGTTCCGCCCATACAAAACTTGCAACCTGTGTGTTCACAATCCACTGCCAAAAGTAGTATGTCTAGTTTATGTTCAAGCACACGAGGTCAAATGAGTTCTCAAAGCAAAGACATTGTAAATCCACTCAGTTCCAAGTTCCGCCCATACAAAACTTGCAACCTGTGTGTTCACAACCCATTGCACAAAATATAGTGTGTCTAATAGTCCAGTGTACGATGTCATAATAGTTCACAATATAGCACCACGTATATAATAATGTATGCCAGGCAAAGCCCCTAGAATAAATAATATGCGTCCCGTAACATAGTGGACGAGAGGTTGGCCGACCTCTAATAGCGCTATCCATACTACCTACTGATAGGAGACTAACAATGCGAATGTACGAACAGTACATCATACAACTATTATATACAATTAAGAACACTCCGAACATGGGAGAATTTGCACTGCTCCGAACATGGGAGACTTAGATTGAGAACGCTCCGTAACATAGTGAGACGTTCTGCTCCGGACCGGGGAGGCTTTAAGATTGCTCCGAACAAAGGAGACTTTATAGTGATGCTCCGAACATGGGAGACTTTATAGGGATGCTCCGAGCAAGGGAGACTTTATAGTGATGCTCCGATCATGGGAGACTTTAGGTCAAGGTCATAACACGTACGGTTCAATAAGTTCAAACAAGTCATAAGTTTGTATTTAAGTTCAAGAGTTCCGTTCAAAAGTTCGTAATTAAGTTCAAAGATTTAAGTCGAGTTCAAAAGTTCAGAACAGTCAAAGAGCTCGAATAATATCAAAAGGTTCAAGATAGTCGAAGCGTTCAAAATCAAGGAAAGTGATTCAAATAATGGCGTTCATAACATAGTGATCAATTTAGTTCGGGCACAATCTACTTACTAGCATAAGTAGTGAAACAAAAGGGTAACAAGTTCATGATAGTTCAAACAATATAGTTTAAGTTCATATAAGTGTAAAATAAAAGCATGAAGTTGAGCATGTATCTCCCCCGAAGAGTTTATAAAACAATTAAACGAGTAAAAGTGGGGCTACGAACTCACCTGTTGCAATAGTTATGATGACAAAGTGGATGCACAGAAATGAGACGCAACAGTCTAACCGCGACCTATAATGAATGATATGCTCTAATGTAAGTCATGAAACAATGTCGTGCATGCAAACTCATATGATATCCATACCACTTGTACCTTTTTGGAAAATAAAGTTTATCGTCGAAATATATGTTTATGACCTCTAGTCAAGTTACAAAACACTTTATCAGTATTTACGTCGAAATGATATCCTACGATAATCATTTAGTGGTTTATTATGAATCTATAACTTTCGTCGTAAAATAATGTCATTTGACAATTTCATGAAAGCGATTAAACCGCCTTGAAAAGCTAGTCGTAAAATGGTGCACATCGAGTGTTAGGAAACAAACTCAACGGTTTTGAGAAGCTTGTATCATCATCTCAAAGTTTTAACATTTAAGTTTTTATCGTAGATGTCTCAATCATGGAGAAAAACATAGGTAAAGTATGGTACTTGTGTCCAAAATATTGTTTAAGGGTGATTTCCGGCAAAGTTTGAGTGACTATATTTTATTCGTTACAACTCCGCTTGACAAACGGATGGTCATTTTGGAAAATATGTTTGACGAACTTACTTTTACTAGAAGACATCACTTTATAAAAAGTCCTACATTAATGTTAAAAACGTCCTCCAACATGGTGACTAGTTTTGCCGTAACACTTGTCTATTAGAAATAATATAGTTTTTCTTATATAATAAAGTTACGGCAATTTTGTGAAAACGTGTATAATTTAATTGTTACAAGTCCGTTTTCTACGTTTTATATGTCCTTAGCTTCGTATCAAAGTATACTAATATATATTTGATAAGTCGACACATTTAATAACGCTTAAGCCTCATTTTTGACTCGTAAAGGGTGACATTTTCATGCTGAAATTTCTGGAATTATTAGTTTTCGTCGTCAAACTTCAAAAATTCATAACTTCTTCGTTATAACTCCGTTTTAATCCGTTCAAGCGGCCAAGTTTTCGTTTTAAAGTATATTTTCCAAATATCTAGCCCAAAATATTTTACCAACTGTCAAATTTTCCAGATTTTTAAAATAAGGACAGACCCTTTTGCAAACTTGTCGAAATGAGTTTTTCTCGCGCCAAACCTATTCTAACCCATTCAAAACAACTCCGAAGCTATTCTAATCCTACCATACACCTTCTTAGGGTGTCATGGGTTCCTAGACATCACCAAAAATAATATATAACAAGGAGTAATTATAGGATGAAATATATATATATATAACACTTAAAATCATTAAAAAGTGGTATAAACATACATATGACTTGCATGTTTTTCTTGAATATGATGAAATGAATATGAAATATGATCATGAAAATGAAAAGCTTACACGTAACTTGATGAGGTTATTAGAACAAAGGGTTTTTCCTAATCACCCAAGGTTTATATTACAAAACCTTAACAAGAGTGATACTAGTATATGTATAACTTGATTAGAAAAATATTTGATGATCACCTCCTTGGTCCATATGGTTGGCCGGTTTAGTGAAGAAGAAGAGAAGAAGAGAGAAACTTGATCTTGCACTAGATATTATTGTGTTGTATGTGTTGAGTCATGAGTAGTATAATATGAGTAATAATGAAAGATATTTAGCAAAGTTAAGTATGAGTCACCTCTTGGTCGACATATATAAAAAGAAAGAGACTTGATGCATTTAGTGATAATTAATTGTATTAATGTAGAGTAAATGTGTAGATAATTAAGGATAATTAATAACTTGTATACATATTTAAGCTTTTAGGGTAACGTTAGCTAAAAATAAATTTTAACGGATCAAAATAAAATATATTGAAGTCATAAAAATTATAAAAATACATTCCTTACAAAAATTGAGTGAAATAATAATCATCGTGTTGAATTTACGAAAACCGTCGTAAATATTTATACATAACAATTTATATACAAAATAAATTGAAAACATCGGGTAAACTAATAATATAATTTTTATAGTCTTAAAATGAGTACAAAAATATATTAAGAATATTTTTGGAAGTGTCGGATCAATATTCAAAATAATCTTTACGCGATAGCGTTTATTTAATAAGAAAATAAACGTTTAATGTAAAATGCAAAACCATGCACGAACCGATATGAAATGATGAATATTGAGTTTGAGAAATGACCGGAAATTGAGAATTGTGACAATATGACAGTAAGAACTCACTTAGGGCGGTGGCAGTGGGCTCGGCATGGTCTCTGGCATGGGGTATGCCGCAAATCAACACCGCCGCCACCCCCTTGGCATGGGCTCGGCATGGATGAGCTCGACATAGATTGTCGTTGAAGCATGGGAGAGTGGTGAGTGGAAATAGCCGTTGAACGGCTTTATTTTTTACCGTTTGGATTTTTTTTTAAATAAATAAATAATACCCTTTATAAATAAACACTTTAACCATTTTCAATTCACATTTTAAGCACTTCCAACTCTCATACTTTTAAAAAAGTTAAGCATGGATCCAAAGAAATCAAAAGGTGTTTCAACCTCGTCCAAAGGTCGTGGACGGGTCTCTCCATCTAAACCCGTTCGTCCGCAAGTTCAATCACAACTCGCTCCCTACGTTCCTCAGATGAGTACTCAACCCGCTCACTATGAAGTTTTATGTTTTTATTAAATTGTTTAATATAATTATGAATAAAAACTAAAATTATGTGAGGCATGGAATCATAGTTGTCACTAAAAAAGTATAGTGAGGCATGAGAGAGGCATGAAATGAGGTGGCAAAATATTATTGATGGGTGGTGTGACATGGGGGAGGCATGAAATCATGACTGCCACCTCCTTAAAGCATCTCCAATGTTATCACTATAATTTAGCACCAAAATAGTGCAAAATTAGCATCTTGTTAGAATATGCTTGCACTAAATAACTTTTGCTCCAATGTGCCCACTATATATTTTCACTAAATGTACTTTAAAACTATCAAAATACATAAAAATGTAACGAATTGAAAAAATAAAGAGATGGTCCCTGTGGTTTATCGAAAATTATGGATTTGGTCCTTAAATTTTTTTTTTTGCGGATTTGCTCCCTATGGTTTTGATTCGTTACGGATTTGGTCCCTTGACCAAATTTTCTGTCAGTTGACCGTCAAATGTGTGTTTGGATTGCTGAAATGACAAAAATACCCCCGTATGTGTTTCATGAATGGTCCCTATGGTTTGTAGTTTATCATGAATTAGTCAATGATTTTTTATTTTTTATTTTTTATTTTTATTTATATAAAAAACATTTTGTCGAAAATTTAATAAAAATTTTATAAAAAATTCCGAAAATTTATAAAAAAAATCTATAAAAAATTCCTAAATCCGAAAATTTAAAAAAAAAATTATAACAAAGTCCGAAAATTTAAAAAAAAAATATTAAAAATCCCAAAAATTTTTAAAAAAAATTCCGAAAATTTTATAAAAAAATTCCAAAAATTTTATAAAAAAATCCGAAAATTTTATAAAAAAAGTATATTAAAAATTGAAAAAAATTTATAAAAAATTCCAAAAATTTTATAAAAAATTCCGAAAATTTTAAAAAAAAATCCGATAAAATTTTTATAAAATCTTATAAAACATTCCGTCAAAAATATTGAGAAAAAAAATTTCGACAAAAAATTTTCTTTTTTCTTTTTTGAATACTTTTTGACGAAATTTTTTATAAAATTTTGCCCAAAAGTTTATAAAATTTTTGACGATTTTATAAAATTGTCAAAAAAAATCCGTAAGAAATTTTATAAACTTTTGGGCAAGATTTTCTAAAAAATTCCGTCAAAATGTATTCAAAAAAGAAAAAAAAAAATTCGAAAATTTTTCCCAAAATTTTTGACGGAATGTTTTATAAGATTTTATAAAAATTTTATCGGAATTTTATATAAAATTTTCGGAATTTTTTATAAAATTTTTGGAATTTTTAATATACTTTTTTTATAAAATTTTAGGATTTTTTTATAAAAATTTTGGATTTTTTTTTATAAAATTTTCGGGATTTTTTATAATTTTTTTTAAAAAAATTTCGGACTTTGTTATAAAAATTTTAAATTTTCGGATTTAGGAATTTTTTATAGATTTTTTTTATAAATTTTCGGAATTTTTTATAAAATTTTTATTAAATTTTCGACAAAATGTTTTTTTATATAAATAAAAATAGAAAATAAAAAATCAGGGACTAATTATGATAACCTACAAACCATAGGGACCATTCATGAAACACATACGGGGTATTTTTGTCATTTCAGCAATCCAAACACACATTTGACGGTCAACTGACAGAAAATTTGGTCAAGGGACCAAATCCGTAACGAATCAAAACCATAGGGAGCAAATCCGCAAAAAAAAAGTTTAGGGACCAAATCCATAATTTTCGACAAACCACAGGGACCATTTATGTAATTAACTCAAAAATAAATTAAGCAAAATATATAAATATTGGGTTCATTTTAACGGCGTTGTTGAGAACATTTTTGATACATTTTGCACCATTTTAGTGTAAAAAGTACATTTGATGCTAACATTGAAGATGCCCTTATAACTGAACTCTAAAAGACTAGAAAGCAGTGTAAATCAGTGGGTGCTTTGATAACATTGCCAGCTTCTAATACCTAACATCCAAATCAGCAAAGTAAAACATAAACTAATGTGATCAAAACAGTAGCTTTACCGCATACTATTATTTTGTAGCAACTCCTCCAATTGTGATCATTGTTTTATAGATGAATACCCATAAACTTTATATAAGGCTCTCAAAGCCTTCAACACACTAAACATCCAATAATGTACCACTAATAAATATACATTATAGGTTTCATGCCATGAAACTATGTCTCCGTGAAACTAGATAAAATCTAAGTCTCCATAAAGCATCAATCATTGGGCTTTGTAAATCTTCTCAAATGTTATGTAATTAACAATGAAAACATCAAAGATCTAAACTAACGCAGAATACCCATTAATCCATGATGAGTAGTGAAAAACTGTAGTACTCAGCTAGAGTTGATTTCCTTTTCCTTAGCTTTGCATTGTTCTTCAGCCGACTTGGTATACTTTTTCGTCAACTCTTCAACCTGGGAGAATGGACAAGATTAGGAATCAAATAATGCTGGGAACAATCTACATTTTTAGCAAAGGTACATAAATTTATCCAGTATTACCTCTTTTTCCAATCTTTTTGCATCATCTGCTGAAAAACCAGCAACTGGTTTAGCTTTGCCCTTCTCTTTGTCCTTCCCCTTATCCTTTTTAGGCAGGGATTTCTTTATCGAGTCCAAAGCCTGTATCAAAAATAATATCACTTAAAAAAAGTTGGCATTTTTCTGAAATAATATCATTTTGTGCAAGAAAAAAATCATTTGTCGAGTCCTAAACATAAGATATTTTGTGCAAGAAAAAAATCAAACATCAAACAGCATAGAGAAAATATCCCGTAGACAATAGCTCTTCTCCTTATATATGCCAATTGTAGATGCACCCAATGAGCATACGCACAAGCAAAAAGTTACAGGAATGTACAAATTTATATCTATTTTCTAAACATAACATAAAAAATGTAATTAGCTGAGCAAATTGTAGTGTTTCACATAATAACTATTGGAGGACCCTGAAGTAAAGGCAAGGAAGGTCTTGCTTGTTCTTATTCTTATAAACTAACAAGAGCTAATTATCGCATTAGGCATGCAGATAAACCATGGCACTATAATTCTAATGTCCACATTAGCACATTATACTTTTAACTAATAAATCAGTAAACTGTATTTTACTATTAATATTTCAAAATAATAAATCGATATTGTGGTATTTAACAATGCATTTTTATAAACTCTGTTTTATGCATTGAGCTTTGAATTTATGTAAATGGTCAACTAAGAACTTGCACACACTGTTCGTAACCATAAAAGATCCTTGTATCATACACCATACTACTTGACATTCGCCATGCATTTGAAGACGTGAAAATTTAACAAGGCTAAGAAGATTAACACTTTCATGTATACCTTTTGTCTGGCTCGTCTAATTCTTTGTTTGACATCTTCACCTGACTTTGCTACCACTTTGCACACAGCCTGGAGTACAGAGTATAAACCCAAATGATATTGTTAAGTGCTAAAATAATTCATAAAAACGATCTTCATTACAAGAGATAATCTCACCTGCATATGCTCCTTGGTCATGCTGCTTATTGCAAAATACAAAAACAATAACATTAGCAACCAAAATACATATCAAACAGTTCATTCATAAGTTAAACAGGTTCTAATAGCGAAACATGACAAAAAAAGACCTTATCTTCAAATAAACATTGATCACAGGGTAAGCAGTAAACCGAGTTTAGATTAGTGTCTTACGGAGGAATGGCTGCGATCAACCGTTCACCATCTGGCTTAGGATTTAAACCAAATGGAGATGATATAATGGCTTTCTCCAGTTCTTTCAAGGCCTGTTTATTGTTTAATTCAAGTGCACTGTCAGAACATAAATGATACATGCATTCTCTGATTCACGTTATCATTTCAAGTATATGCACAAAACATATAAAATGTGCTTATGGAGTAGAAATTAGATATGACAATCCTATTCATGAAACTTCCATAAAACGAATGTACAAATAACTTTTAAGCCAGAAATGCACATTAAAGCAAGGGAAGAAAGTTCCATTACACTTGGATTATATGGAGTTACAGACAACGTTTTGGGGTCTAAAACCGAAACAACAGCCATCCTATTCAAAGGCATCTTCACACCTCCAGTTTCCACAATAATATGATCAAGCATTCCTACATAAGAAAAAAAAAAAAAAAAAAAAAAAAAAAAAAAAAAAAAAAAAAAAAAACTCCAAAGTAAGACAACACAAATAACCAGAAACAACATTCACTCTAAATCGAAAACATAAACACCTGCCGACGCTCTTCCAGTGCGCAATTTACTCAACTCAATTGATAGCGCTTCAATCCCTGCCTCCATCTCAGATACAGCAGCTGCCTTAATAATTGGGCCAATATCTACAACATCAACTCTGCTTCCAGCATCATTAGCAACGCCAAGTTCACCATCATCGTCATCCCCTGAAAGCTTCGTTAAGTCATCATTTGATATAAGCTAGCTCTAATACAAATTTAGTTCAATATTATATAGGAATAACCACTAAAGAATGCATCCAACTTGACACGAAATTCTTTAACCTGTATCAGTTTACTTTGAATATTACTTATGATTAACTTTCAGTCTTCCTATTCCAGTTATTGCAAAAAGAGAAACCGCAACCAAACCTTTATACTTAGTTTCGATTATAGTCGGTCCGGTTTTTCGCTTGTAAATTTTGGTTTTTTTCGGTTATGACAGAATTAATTGGGTTTTCTACATTGTCTTGGGCCAAACAAGGTGTAACCCATCGAAAATTTCAGTTGTTGAGACTTTATTTTGTAAAAGAAGAATTAATAAAATTTCAAGGCTACAACGATGTGGAACAAACTCCCATTAAATATACACCTAAATTCAAAGTCAAAAAACAAGGAACCACGGACTCGAACATGGGTCTGTTACTACAAGTGATGACACTTGTTGCCAAGTGATCTGCCATCCCACATATGTACATTGCCTTAACTGATCCAATATTATCTATAATAATCTGACTGAAAGCATTCGGTTCGGTTTTTAAACATAAAACTATACCGAACCAAATTAATCGGCTATTCATATTATCAAAAACCAAACCGTCAATTACTGTTTCAGCTCGATTTTCTTGGTTTCTTTTGCTCACCCCTATTTCTATGTATT
The DNA here is from genome assembly GCA_019973895.1 of Chrysanthemum seticuspe. Taxonomy (NCBI): domain Eukaryota; kingdom Viridiplantae; phylum Streptophyta; class Magnoliopsida; order Asterales; family Asteraceae; genus Chrysanthemum; species Chrysanthemum seticuspe. Next base: position 162,778,118 of record BPTQ01000004.1, read on the forward strand.
AATTTACTTGATTACGGGTAAAGGGAAAAGTGATGACTTGGGACCAGTTACTTAGAATCACCAGGTGTTGCAAAAATCGGTCTAGGCGGCCGATTAATCGCTAGGTGGTCATATGCGTCGGCGATTTGAGTAAACCAGCCATATTAGTCGGCCAGGCTAAAATTCAGTCAAAATCAGCCAAAATTGGTCAAAATCAGCCCTGAATTACGTTTTTAGACATTAGCAGTAGCACTTTTGATATATGTTGGTGAAAACTTATTTTAGATAACCATGTGAAACTTTGAACAATTTGAATTATAAAGTATTTGAAGTATTATGCTCATGTCATACTCATAATTTCAAAATTTATACATAGAAATTTGTAATCCAATTAATCCCTGCCTATGCCGATCTAGAAGGGCATCGACCGCCTGACTAGCGCCTAGCGATCTTTCAACAGTTTTTTCCCTTATCACATTCTTTTGAACGACATATAATCACTATCACTATCGGTATCAATTCCTTAAAAACTCTAATAATATATAAAATAAGAAAATTAAAAAGTTAATCATAAGTAATATTTAAAATAAACTGATACACGTTAATTTCATTTCAAGTTGGATACATTTTATTAGCGATTATCCCTAGTATAAATAACCATAGTTATTGAAACTCACATTATACAACTTGATCATTTTTTTCGGGATAATCGTATTCATAAATAGGGCTAATTAAGTCTACTATAAGACACTACTTCATTTATACAGTGAAATGATCAATGTTTATTTCAGATATTAAAAACATAAGATATAACCAATTATATAATTTAAATATAAAGCAGAGAGTGAATTACATTTCTTTCGGGGTTTCGCGAAGCCTCTACGAGACTCGAAAAGGTATCCAACCGGCGGAGAAGTATAAAGGGGCGGACGCGGATCACCGAGGGTTCTGAGGGCGGGTGCGAAATGAGAAGTACGGCGAGATAATCGGAGTATGTTACGACATGAGATGATTGCACGGGTCGCCATTAGATGATGAATACGAGGTCTTCTTCTTGGATGTATTTGAAGTTAGGGTTCTACTAAAACCCACAGGGAGGGGTGTAATTTGGTTTTCATATTTGTTGTGGATTGGAAGTTTCTGTTTCTCTCCTTGTACTTTCACATCTCTTTATTTGGGACCTTAGGCTAAAGCTTTCATTTTATCTGTTCCATCAGCTTTTTATCTCTGGTGATATGCAGACGATTTTTTATCACATTAAAACCATCTTTTCTTTTTTAAAAAAATCTTTTTAAAAACAAAATTAAATTTCATTGATAATAAAAATATTACAAATAAAACTTCAAATAAAAATATATTTTCTCTTACAAATCCACACTTATTAGTTATTATAAATAGAAATGATAATAAAATATACATCAAAGGCTTAAAGTGTAAATTGCTTATTTATAAAACAAAAAAATAATAATAATAAAGAAGACATATACTTCTTCTTCTTCTTCATTACCTATAAAACAAGGGAGAATTACATATATATCCTTGTAAAGCTTAGAAATTACAAATATATCTAACTTAAACTTTTAATTACATATATATCCTTCACAAAATAAAAAATAACATATATATATCCAAATAATTAATTTATATATTAATAAAACTCTAAAATACTGATTTAATCCTAAATTGACCATTATACCCTTCTATCATCATCATATTAATACTATCCTCCAGTAAGGTTAGAATCACGTAAACCGGAAAATGGCTTTAAACATAAACCAGCATTAGACTAAGTTTAATTTACGTCAAACATGTGTCATATGACTTTTACAAGCATATTTTATGAGTTCATGCATTTTATTTTACAAGTTTTACGTAAAACGTTTACATTTTTCATTACATACGCGCATGCATACATTATACGTCACCACCTTTTCTATACATACTTATAGATAATACCTCAAATTTTCAAAATATCCCCCCCCCCCACATCTTTAGCCGCCACCAAACACCATACAAAAAAAGGAAAATTCAACATTTATCTTCTACACTGGTTTCCTAATTTGCTAATTCCTTGGTTAAACTCATTCCTATAAATTCATGTGATCTTATATCACCCACAAGCAAACATCTTGTAACACCCCCAATTTCGTGAATGCAGAGGAATTCAAGTTGGGTGTTACTCGTTGGTATAAAACATTCAGAGTTTACAAAACATAGGGCCCATAGGTTCCATGATTACAAAACACATCAATATAAAGTCTTTGATGTTTTTCCCGAATGATAAATATATGTTTATAGCCTTCTTGATATTTCCATGCCCTTTCGTGCCAGCCTCGATTATTATGGACCTGATATAAAACATGCTTAAAACAGTCAACACAAAGGTTAAGTGAAATCCACAGGTTTATAGTTTGAACACAATATTTTCAGTGTGGGTTATGTTAATTTTACGAACCCATGATTGGAAAACAAAACAGATATTATTGCACTAAGCTCATGACAACCAAAACGTTAACAATGAATCAATGGAAATTGATATAATAATAACACTGGCCCTAGTAGGTATCTTGCCATTATACCTAAAGTTTTCAAATATAGTTTTACCTATTTTATACCTTTACATCTCATATGAACTAAACCAGAAAACACAAGAACGGCATGAATACTGTAGAAAACTAGAAGGGGGTTGAATAGTTTACCAATTAAAAACTTTGTTTTAAAACTTATTGAAAGATCAATTGATATTGATCTTAGATATGTTAATGAAATATGCAAGCAATATGTAAAGAGTAAATAAGGAAAGAAATGATCAAACCACAACAAGTTGTTTATAGTGGTTCGGTCTACAAGGACTCTTTTTCCTTGCCCTACTCCACTCCCCGAGTCTCACACTCGAGAGTTTAACTTCACTAGTAAACAAGCTCCTTTCACCGGCGGAGAAACCTTTACACTTCGCTTACACTATTTCCGACACTAAGCTAGATGTCGAGTTCTTTCCAAGGGTACAACCACTCCCACACACAATGTATTTTAAGGACTAAAATACTAACCACTCACACTCACAAGATTATGATGGTTTAATACAACAATGAAGTATGGATCAACACAAGATCATACAACACTAAACAAACAAGACTTCCAACTTCTCGTTTGAAGCTTGAATGTGACTTGATCTTCTTTGCTACAAAAGATATCACTAATATGATATGCAACTGACTTAGAAAGGTTAGAGAGAAGATATGTAAGAGAGTATGATAGAAAGGGATGAAAAACTACTTGGTTTTGCTTTGCTATTTATAGCCAAAACCTTCAGCAGGCACCACGGACGGCGGACCCCTTGAAAGGGTTCTGTCCGTTATACATTTTGGTGCCGCCGGGGTCTGACAGCAAGATATCAAGATCTTGCCAAAGTCAACCATATCTATGTAAGATTGTGTAAGATGTGAAGAGTACAAATCTACACAAAATATCTAATGAAATCTTCCAATGATTTCCATGATGCATCACATGATGTCATGTGTTGTTTTTCTATTTTTAGAAATATGCAAATACATAAGTAATGTTTAGTTTTTAAGAAACTAAAACATTCTAAAAACTACTATCATACATTATACTTAGACTCATATTAAGATATGATTAGTCACAATGTAAATGCTTAAATGATGAAGATATTGTTTGAAAAAACTTGTTTTAATATCTATTAAACTTGACAAGCTTTAAGTTTTATACAAATTGATTGGTCCCAAACGGTCAACCCAAATTAACCAAGTGAATGGTCAAAAAGAGTCAATCACTTGAGAACGCAATGCAATTATCCAGGAGAGTTTAGTGTATCCCCAGGTCGTTAAGTCCCAACGAGGTGTGAAAACTGTAATACAACGAATCTGTGATCGGGTGAATATTGAACAGGAAAAGGGTGATGATTGATTACACTAAGGAAATTAAATCTAATAAAGATTTTGAAATCATTTTAATTCTATTCTAAAAAAAACGTTTAGCGATTAAAACCTAAAAACGTAAAACTTAAACTAAAACAAACGTAAACGTGTAAAATAAAATGTTAAATCAGAAAACTAAAAGACTCATGAAAATGAAAATTACTTTTTAACAATTCTAATAATAAAAGAAAATTTTAAGAAAAAGAAAATTATTTTTAAAACTATTTATCTAATTATTATTAATTAAAAACTATTTTTAACTATTTAAAAATACATTAAAATACAAGAAAATAGGAAATTAACCTAAAAAATGAAATTATAAATTGGAAAAATCTAAAATATTATAAAACTAATGTTAAAACTGAAAATATATTTTTTAGACTTTTTAAATAATTATTATTAATTAAAAACTAATTTAAACTAATTAAAATTAAGAAAAATAACAAATGAACAGTAAAAATTATGAGACTTTACAGGAAAATCTAAAATATTATTCTAAGCCTGGGAAAAATATAAAAAGTTAGATAAGCCCAATAATAAGCTGAATTGGGCAAATAAGCAGTTTAAATAAGCACTTGAAATAAGCTAAAAGCTAACTATAAGCTACCATAAGCTACAAAAGCCTAAATCTAACCTAAAATGAGCTAATGCAACTGATTGGGAAGTAAAAAGCACAAGCTACAGAAAAAAAACTCGCGACCAGATTTTAATAACTATATGCCAAACGGCCTCTAAGGCCCTACTTTAAGCCTACATTAAGCTAGCTTATAAAATTCCTAAAAATAAACTAAAATGATCATGAAATCCACGACCAACCAAAGATCTTGTATCCCAAATTTCAGCTCACATGGACTTATAACGAATCTGTCAAAATTCCACAAAGTTTGGCAAAAATCACTTTGCAAAAACAATAACCAAACACCCCTTAGCAGGTTTTAAGCACAAATAAGCTATAGAAACAGTTGGAATGAATGAATAAGCTAACTTGGATGATAACCAACTAACATAAGCTAAATAAAAAGGGAAATAACTAATGAGGAGGGGAACAGTGGGTAAAATGAACTAATCTAAGGGAACCTTAAGCTAAGAAAATGAGAAAATAAGCTATTCTACTTAACTCTAATAAACACTAATAAGTTATAAATTATGCCAAACCTATTCTAATCACTAAAAGGGCTAAAAAAAAAGAAACTAAATAAGCTGAAAATTAATTCTAATAAGGACTTAAAAACCAACTGACCTGCTGATGTGATGCTATCTCAAACAGTCCAAGAGGGACTGTTTTGAGCTTGTTCTGATTAAGCTACATGGTGAGCAAGACTTGAGCTTCTGGGACTCTAAAGCTCTCCTGGCCAGCTATCATTTGCCCCCTTGAGATCACCTTAATTAGATGTTTACAGCTTATAAATAAGCTGCAAAAAATGGTGCACGGGCTGCTGGTGACAGTTGCTGAAACAGTGGACTGTAACAGCCCTTATGGGGCTTTTAGAGCTTAAAAATAAGCAACTAGGGAAATAAGCTAATGCACTAATAGCTAAAAAAAACATATATGAGCTTACGGAGAACCTATAAAACCAAATTGGAACCATTTTTTACCCATAATAAAGCTAAAGATAGGCTGAGTACAGGAAGTGAAGAACACATAAATCGCAATTCCAACAATCTTTGAACATTAACAAGTACAAAAACAAGGGTGCCAAGGACCAACATAAAGCAAATGAAATTAAATACTAACTACATATTACCTACAACCTGAAAATCAGAATCTAATTCTAACTTAATTCACCAAAACTTGATCTTAAACAGGAAATCAGGGACATAACTGGTCCTAAAAAAAAAGTTACTAAATGACATTATGAGAATTTTAAATACCTCTGACAACAAATGACAATACTAAACTAATACTAACTAGACTCGGAAAAAGTTGTAACAACCCAATTCAAGTCCCAAAGTGGGTCAAAAGATTAATTTTTACTCAAAACTATTGCTATCCCAAACACCCCTTATGGGCATAAAAACACATAAAACTGATTTTCTTAAGACTTTTAGCTAGGATTTTCTTGTATAAAAAGTAACTTGCAGAACCAAAATACACTTTTAGAACTAGAAATAACTAGCAAATAACAAATAAGCACTTGAATGCTTATTTGCACGATGAACAGTAACGAGACAGAAGTGAAAAAACTATTGCATTAATTAAAAAAAAGACATTACAACCGAAATTTAAAGATAGAAAACTAAATTTAAAAGCTAAAATCCTAATGCCTTATCATGGCTACATAAGCTCTCTATTTATACTACTATGGTCTTGGTCTTCAAATGCTTGAGTGTGCTTTTGTGCTTCTTCTGTGAGGGCAAGTAGTGGGTGAGAGGGTTTGGTGATGACAGGGTAAAAGATGGGAGGTTGAGTGTGAAAGAACCTTTTTCAGATGCTATTTTTATCAATCCCTATTTTCTTTTCTTTCTTGTTGTGTCGACATATACGAATAAAGTAGTAGTAGGGGAAGGAGAATGAAAGATTTTTGGGGAAATGTTTGATGATATCTCATTTGGTATGTGAAGGAGTCGTGGGAAAAGCAGACACTTTAGTTTCCATTCTTGTAATTTGGCAAAACTTGAGGGACCAAAACTGTAGTTTTCCAAAATTTATTATAAGGACCATTTTTGACAAGTTTAATTTACCCAAGGACCAAAAATAATAATTTTCAAATTAAAAATGTCCAGGGGTAATTTCTGTCAATCTTTGAAACTTCAGGGACTAAAGTTGCCATTTTGCAAAATTGAATTTTATAAGTCTAATTTTGACAACTTGAAAATTCCTGAGGGCCTTTTATGAAAAATTAACTTGTTTTGAATAACCAGGGACTAGATTTGACAATTTTTGCATAAAATACAGTCTAAATATTTTTTCTGTCATTTTAAGACTTTTCAAAGTGTTTTTGACTGTTTTTGCAGTGCAGATGGAATAAAAATGATGAGTATTTAGACACTCATCAATCCCCCACACTAAACTATTGCTAGTCCCTAGCAATCTTTTGAGAATACTTAATGGATTTGAATCTCTTTACCAAAAGCCATTACTTCTGGAGTAGCCAAATGTTTTAGTTCAAGTAAGAACCTTGGTACAATGATAACCAAATGATTTTGAGAAAATCACCAGCTTCCAACGGATTTGATTTGTCTTTACCAGAAGCCGTTTGCTTCTGGACTAGCCAACTCTTAGATAAAATATCTTTGGTGAGTCGATTACCAATTATGGTTTTCCAACTGCCTTTACCACAAGCCATAAACTTGCGGGCTAGCCAACTCTTCACTAATTAAAGATATGGTGAGCTGAACACCATACAATTTTGGGCAAATTGCAAGCCGTCAACGAATTTGAGATATCTTTACCAAGAGCCGTTTGCTCCTGGATTAGCCAATCCTTTTGTTTATTAGACATGGCGGACTGATAACCGTAATCTGAGTAAGTGCAAAACACTTACTCAAAAAAAAAAAAAAAAAAAAAAAAATTGGCCAAAAATAGGGGAATTGGGTGGTATAATTACATGATAAAATTCGTGAGAATTCCCCCCCACACTAGAAATGAATATTGCCCTCAATTTTCAAAGTACCGGCGGTTATGCCGAAACATAGAACGTAAAAGGGAAATATTACGACCATTATTTGGGATTATTTTTTTTTTTTTTTTTTTTTTTTTTTTTTGGATGAAAACTTATATACAACAGCGGGGGGCGACTCCCCCACACTAGGGTGGTACACACGGGTGAAAACCCATGTTTAACTACTGTTTTTGATTACCGAGTCGCTAGCTTGACTCGACCCCGAATTAATTTGTTCATGGGGAAGTAAGTGGAAGAGACAATCTCCATCGGACTTTTATTCAAGATGTTTGTATAAACATTGAAGTACGTGAAAGTTCCACACCAATGAGATATACATAGACAGACTCGGCTCACAAATGGTACATGGAAATGCCGGGGTCAAAGATAATGTCTTCATTCCCGAAGGAGTGAAGAACAGGAGAAGCCACGGGATAGGTGAAGAAAAGAAAGAAAGTCATGATGAAAATCATGACTAACTCATCTTCATCCATAGGAGAATCCGTAATTTCAGTATTATGAATCTCATCATTTAAGCTCACGTGATCAAGACAAATCCCGGGTGTGTCATGATCAAAGTGGAAGTTATCATACTCCGGCGGAGATATGATATGAGTGAGTTCACCGGCGAACTCCTCGTGAAGAGAATTAATCACAAGATGTAAATCTGTGAATTCTTGTTCCACTGTAGACTCATCACTATCCTTAATCTGAGTATCAAAGAGTGGATTCTCAGAAATTAAAGTGAATTCAGAGTCGAATTCAAATAGAGGATTAGTGAGAGTTGTTTTGAATGCTTCGGGAACAAGGTGATTAACATTCTCTTCTGGACTGTTGGGATAAGAAGTGAGTGAATGATCATTATATAGGAGACTTTCAATCTCTCCCAGATCGGCTTCGAAATCAAAGAGACCATCGTCACTTTCTGATGAAAGTGGACTGATGTGAGTGAGTTCATCGGTGAACTCCTCAAGAAGAGGATCAGACTGTGGGAGTGATGCCTCAACATACTCGATGTTTCCATAAGAAGCACAATCGTCGCTAAAATTGGAGAAAGTTTCAAAATGATCTAGAGAATACTCAAGAGGGGAAGGGATATCACACATATGGTCAAAAGTTCCCTGTGACTCTCTCGGGATTGGGACAAGGTTCTCAACACTAGACTTTATGAATTCGTCCGATTCCTTTTTAGGAACAGTGTCAAGATGCTCATCCCCCATGTTTAGAGAGTGAGTGGGAGCTTCGGGTGTGATAGCAGTAGTTTGAGAATGAATCTCAACTGCTGGTGTAACACCCCAACCCGACAAGGGTAGAAGTGTCACAGTCTGGTGTCATATCAGAACATACAAGTAAAATTTTCAAGCGGAAGTCTTTAAATAATAATGTACCAAGTCATAATAACCAAAGATTTACAAGGGAAATTACAAAATCCAAATGTTAAAATAAAATGAAATCTCAAAACGCAAACCCGCCAAAACAAGTCCAAATAATAAGGTCACTAGGGTTAGTCCACTCAGATAATCCAACTCTCAGCTCAATCAAAGCCCATCTTCAAACCTAAAACCTGCCGCAGGAAAAGAAATGCGGCTGAGCTTAAAAAGCCCAGTGAACAGATATAACAAAGCGAAAGCTAAATAAAATCTGCAATGCAAATGAAACAAAGGAACGAATAACAAGTCGTAGCGAAATGAGAGTAATGAGTCAAAGAGGATCCTGCAGAACACAATTATACAGATATCCAAAACGAACAGATAACAAGGAGAGCGAAGCGAAGTAAAGCATCGATGACATATAAAACAAGCACATACAAACCAGACATACAAGAACTGAAACATAAGCAAACATAGCAGACGTAGCATCCACACAACATATATGGCATACAAACAATTCAGGAAATCAAAATACGTACAAGCCAAACAGATATCTACAGAAAAGCGGAAGCAATAAATAAATCAGTGAGCATAGCAATTCACACAGGTTAAAACTCTTAATTGAAGACATGATCAGTATCGTAACGGTAATCAAACATGGCAGTCACCAGTAACAAGTAGGATACAGTAAGAACACTATAATTAAATGAATTAAATACATAGTAGGGCAATTAAACAAGTTAACAAGCTAGGCTTCACAAATTGAACCATTTACCCAATCAAACCGTAGCATAAATATAAATGCAAACATGGCAGGTCAACAACAAGCAGATAAGGACACCACGGATAGTCATAGTCCACGAGATTAACTGAACGAGGTACAAAAGATAAACAGATCAATAATCGATTTCACACAAGCACGGTTACCAGACACATCAAAGGATCACATAACAGTAAGATAGCATATCATCAGATGACAACAGGAAATCTTATATCGCATACATCCATATCATACAGAGTAATCAGTAGTCATATAAACATGAATATCATAATCAAATCCAATAACATATAACAACCCAGTACGTGAATGGAACGATAATCGGAAGTAACGGAATGAGAGTGTGACAGATCAAAGCAATGGAATGTATAAATCTTGGTAGTAGAGTGAGTCATATAAGGGTACACAGAATATGGTGCGTTTGGGGAATGTAGAAGGTACAATATAGGTATATCAAAAGTGTAAGGGTTATCAGAAATCTACTCGAGCCCAGAAACAGATCATATCATATCATATCATAAGTAGCCATTGTATTCGGAGGGGTGACCTCGGAATACCATACATAATATGAGGGGAGACCTCAGTAACAAATGGAGTAGCTAACTCCCAAAATTGTGAAGACGCGGATTGCACCCGACATCATTCACCAGACAAAGCTCCAATCAGATCAAATCCCTCGAAACATATCAAATCTAGGATGCATCCATACGCCCCCCGGAACATATAGTGGCCAAATCATATACATATAGTGAGCTCATAATCATATCAGAATGGGGACAGTGTGTAACATCACTCGTACACACTGGAGTCATGCCATTGGTGCATCAATGACACGGTCAGGTTACCTTCCTGACTAGGAAACATATTTGGCTCGGGTATCAAACTGAAGGGTCAAAACATATTCATATCATATCATAAGGGTTCATATCAAAATTCATATTAGAGTTCATATCAAAGTTCATATCAAAGTTCATATCAAAGTTTCATATCGAAGTTTTCATATCAAAGGTTCATATAGTTTCATATCAAGGGAGCATAGCAGAGTCATAGGGAAGCCCTAATAAAGAGGCTTAGAGTAACGCATAACATATCAAGCTAGAATCGAAAGATGAATACGAATCATGAGAAACCTTAAGAGGTAAGGTCAGAATATCTGTACCTTATACCGCAAACGAAACACAACAGAAACACCAAGGTCGGAAGCAAACTCCATCTCTGGCGAATCTACACGAATTCATGACTGGTTTTATTAAAAACTTATTTAATTCAGATTACTTATTTTAGTCGGCTTTCCAGTTTTAGTAACTTTCCATATTTAGCAGGTTTCCAAAAATATCAGGTTTCCAGAATTAACAAGTCTTTAATGTTACAAATTAGGTTAAGTCTTTATATCAGAGTTATTTTGGAATTTAAGTACATTTTATCAAGTTACAAAAGTCCAGGGTTTATTATGACAAGTTCACATAGTTTAGGGTTCAAATTGTAATTTCATTAATTTCAAGGGTATAGCATGAAAATATTTCAAGTTACTAATTTAATACACATATTATTCAGAATGACATCATAATCCCTTTAGTTTCGTAATTTTACAGTTTATACCCCTCTAGTTACAATATTTACAAAACAAACCTTATATTTACATAATTCATGATTTAATCCCTCTAATATCCATATTTACCAAACAAGCATATTATTTTACCAATTTTCAGAATGTAACCTCAGAATATTCATATTGTACTATTCAGCCCCTCAGATTTCATAATTTACACATTTAGCCCCTTAAGTTTACAAAACTTATATATTAAATCATAATTCCATAATAATTACACAATAGACCCATAAATACTCAAAGTTACCCAAAACACTCTTAATATCATTATTTACTCAAAATGACTTCAAGTTTCCAGAATTTACATTTTTAGTCCCTCTACTTTAATTATTTTTAAATCGGTTTCATAATTATACAAAACTACTCTTTAAACCTTTTAAATACAAAATTTACACATAAGGCCTTCACTTTATATTTTTACCTGATTAGTCCCAGATTATGACACATTACAAAAATACCCATGAGTTTTAATAATTACAAAACAAGCCCTTTACCTTAATTTATACAAATCGGTTTTATACAAAAACAACTAAAAACCCTAGCTCATTATCCAATCATTGTACTAATCATTACACAACCTTAAAACATAAATAATGACCAGATTTGTATAATTAAACCCTAACCCTAGTCGATCCCTAGGATTTCCTTATTTTATTTTCCCTTTTCCATAGATAGCGATTAGGATAATTTCATATAACATGATCAATGCTTCAACAATTCGAAGCACCATTTTTCGGAGTTAATACACATTATATAGAGTCCACGAAAAATAGTCTTCATGCCCAGAAAATTCGTTTCTAATTATTTAGGGTTTTAACACGTTTTTAGGGTTTAATTCTCAAATAATTCGTATACCATGCATGATTCGTTTTTATTATTTTATTTGGAACTTATAGGATGAATATAAGATGAGAAAAATACCATATAAATTTTAGAACGTTTAGAACATGCTGGATGCAATTATTCCTCTCGGTTAGGATAAAAACGACTCCAAAATTCCAAAGAATAGAAACGCGACTCCAACAACCTTGTAATCAATTTTCACAGATCACACATGATGTAAGGAACTTAGGAAAAATGGCAAATGAATTTATGGAGGGTCGTATGAATTATTGTGAATTTTACCTTGCGTATGAACAAAATTCGACAACAAATAGATCAGGCCTTCAAAATTCGAATTGGAAATTTTCTTGGCTTCCCAGCCGCGTAGAGATCACAGGAAAAATACCCTTGTGCCGTCATTTTAGATCTAGGGTTTGTAGGTTTTATTTGATATGGTAAATATGGTAGTAATAATGAGATTGACATGGGGAAAATAATTGGAACGAGATTTTTGGGGGAGGGGCGTTGATTTGGACGAAAATGGGGAGGGTATCAAAGACTAATTCACTTTCCTTAATTACCATTTTATTAGCTCTAATTTAGTTTAATTATTTTGCAACTTGTGTAGTCCATGTAACTTATATAATGTGTTATATAATTCATATGGTAGACATAAATGAAAAAAAATCAATTTTATTATCTTGTATCATTTGGTAATTACACATATATAAGTTAGGTTATAATGTAGTTAATGAGCTTGACTAGTGTTACGAATTTCAAAATTTTTAACTTGAGGGGTAATTGGTCTTTTAACACGTTTACGAGTTTTAGGGTTTTACAACTCTTCCCCTCTTAAAAGAAAATTTTCGTCATCGAAAATTGAAATCGTAGGGGTACACAGAGACGAACGAGTTTAAGGTAGACGTAGTAATTGATAGTCCCACATAGATCATACCGATTTCGATTTCCAAAACGTACCAAACTTATACATAACAGATGTCGATGCGAATTCTCTCAAAGCGGTACGGAATTCAAAACGATCATGAAGAGTGCCAAATAACGGATATAAGCCTTATTCCATTCACTTACCAACCCCAGGCATTTCCCAACACGTCGTATGATTTCAATAAGTTCAAATTATATGATCTCGGTATTATCACGTTGATCAGGCGTCATAATACTTGCATCACATAACAAGTCCTTATTGTCATCATATTCTGTCCCAGGTCATGACAAATCACATAACCAATATCACAACAAAACAGATCATATACAGATACCAAGTAATATACCAAAGCAGACCAGATCACATACATACAACATATACCACATAAAAACAACTTACCATATCACAATGAAAGAAGGCCACCAACTTGCACAAAACGGTTCCTCATGACTCACTACTGACGGTCCAAAAGAAAAGTTGAGATATCACCAAAATGCTAAATGATAAAACTTCACGATTCAAACCGAGTTCCGAACAAATCAAGAAAAGTAATGCCGATCAAAATCACGTAGCAAGATATCAAACCGCCTCAAAACGCGTGACAAACGAATCAGAGTAACACAAGTCGCGCCCAAATCATATGAAGTAGATGAACCTTCTCAGCCACCGGTTGAATCTCGTCTCCGTCCTTTGCGTCTTTGGTTGATCCGTCCAGCTTCCTCCAACAGCATCCTAATGTCTCCAGCAGCACGGCAGTCGGTTACGACTTCTGCTTCACGAACCCCTCCAGCTCAGAGACTGTTGCAGCAACGCAGGTTCGGCACCATCGTCTTCGGCTCCACGGGTAGTCTCCATCTAACGATCGACAAACGGATGTGCGAAAACAAAATAAACAAAATCAAATGCAAAGAGAAGGAGGCCAAACCAGTGAAGATAAACGAATATCAAAATCAAATCTGAACGACAATCAAAATAATCGGAGAAGATCAGAACAAACGGAAGCCTAGTGTCTACCCAAGTCCTCACATGTCAATCCTAAGGTCAACAAGACGAAACCTGTCTCTGATACCATAATTGTAACACCCCAACCCGACAAGGGTAGAAGTGTCACAGTCTGGTGTCATATCAGAACATACAAGTAAAATTTTCAAGCGGAAGTCTTTAAATAATAATGTACCAAGTCATAATAACCAAAGATTTACAAGGGAAATTACAAAATCCAAATGTTAAAATAAAATGAAATCTCAAAACGCAAACCCGCCAAAACAAGTCCAAATAATAAGGTCACTAGGGTTAGTCCACTCAGATAATCCAACTCTCAGCTCAATCAAAGCCCATCTTCAAACCTAAAACCTGCCGCAGGAAAAGAAATGCGGCTGAGCTTAAAAAGCCCAGTGAACAGATATAACAAAGCGAAAGCTAAATAAAATCTGCAATGCAAATGAAACAAAGGAACGGATAACAAGTCGTAGCGAAATGAGAGTAATGAGTCAAAGAGGATCCTGCAGAACACAATTATACAGATATCCAAAACGAACAGATAACAAGGAGAGCGAAGCGAAGTAAAGCATCGATGACATATAAAACAAGCACATACAAACCAGACATACAAGAACTGAAACATAAGCAAACATAGCAGACGTAGCATCCACACAACATATATGGCATACAAACAATTCAGGAAATCAAAATACGTACAAGCCAAACAGATATCTACAGAAAAGCGGAAGCAATAAATAAATCAGTGAGCATAGCAATTCACACAGGTTAAAACTCTTAATTGAAGACATGATCAGTATCGTAACGGTAATCAAACATGGCAGTCACCAGTAACAAGTAGGATACAGTAAGAACACTATAATTAAATGAATTAAGTACATAGTAGGGCAATTAAACAAGTTAACAAGCTAGGCTTCACAAATTGAACCATTTACCCAATCAAACCGTAGCATAAATATAAATGCAAACATGGTAGGTCAACAACAAGCAGATAAGGACACCACGGATAGTCATAGTCCACGAGATTAACTGAACGAGGTACAAAAGATAAACAGATCAACAATCGATTTCACACAAGCACGGTTACCAGACACATCAAAGGATCACATAACAGTAAGATAGCATATCATCAGATGACAACAGGAAATCTTATATCGCATACATCCATATCATACAGAGTAATCAGTAGTCATATAAACATGAATATCATAATCAAATCCAATAACATATAACAACCCAGTACGTGAATGGAACGATAATCGGAAGTAACGGAATGAGAGTGTGACAGATCAAAGCAATGGAATGTATAAATCTTGGTAGTAGAGTGAGTCATATAAGGGTACACAGAATATGGTGCGTTTGGGGAATGTAGAAGGTACAATATAGGTATATCAAAAGTGTAAGGGTTATCAGAAATCTACCCGAGCCCAGAAACAGATCATATCATATCATATCATAAGTAGCCATTGTATTCGGAGGGGTGACCTCGGAATACCATACATAATATGAGGGGAGACCTCAGTAACAAATGGAGTAGCTAACTCCCAAAATTGTGAAGACGCGGATTGCACCCGACATCATTCACCAGACAAAGCTCCAATCAGATCAAATCCCTCGAAACATATCAAATCTAGGATGCATCCATACGCCCCCCGGAACATATAGTGGCCAAATCATATACATATAGTGAGCTCATAATCATATCAGAATGGGGACGGTGTGTAACATCACTCGTACACACTGGAGTCATGCCATTGGTGCATCAATGACACGGTCAGGTTACCTTCCTGACTAGGAAACATATTTGGCTCGGGTATCAAACTGAAGGGTCAAAACATATTCATATCATATCATAAGGGTTCATATCAAAATTCATATTAGAGTTCATATCAAAGTTCATATCAAAGTTCATATCAAAGTTTCATATCGAAGTTTTCATATCAAAGGTTCATATAGTTTCATATCAAGGGAGCATAGCAGAGTCATAGGGAAGCCCTAATAAAGAGGCTTAGAGTAACGCATAACATATCAAGCTAGAATCGAAAGATGAATACGAATCATGAGAAACCTTAAGAGGTAAGGTCTGAATATCTGTACCTTATACCGCAAACGAAACACAACAGAAACACCAAGGTCGGAAGCAAACTCCATCTCTGGCGAATCTACACGAATTCATGACTGGTTTTATTAAAAACTTATTTAATTCAGATTACTTATTTTAGTCGGCTTTCCAGTTTTAGTAACTTTCCATATTTAGCAGGTTTCCAAAAATATCAGGTTTCCAGAATTAACAAGTCTTTAATGTTACAAATTAGGTTAAGTCTTTATATCAGAGTTATTTTGGAATTTAAGTACATTTTATCAAGTTACAAAAGTCCAGGGTTTATTATGACAAGTTCACATAGTTTAGGGTTCAAATTGTAATTTCATTAATTTCAAGGGTATAGCATGAAAATATTTCAAGTTACTAATTTAATACACATATTATTCAGAATGACATCATAATCCCTTTAGTTTCGTAATTTTACAGTTTATACCCCTCTAGTTACAATATTTACAAAACAAACCTTATATTTACATAATTCATGATTTAATCCCTCTAATATCCATATTTACCAAACAAGCATATTATTTTACCAATTTTCAGAATGTAACCTCAGAATATTCATATTGTACTATTCAGCCCCTCAGATTTCAGAATTTACACATTTAGCCCCTTAAGTTTACAAAACTTATATATTAAATCATAATTCCATAATAATTACACAATAGACCCATAAATACTCAAAGTTACCCAAAACACTCTTAATATCATTATTTACTCAAAATGACTTCAAGTTTCCAGAATTTACATTTTTAGTCCCTCTATTTTAATTATTTTTAAATCGGTTTCATAATTATACAAAACTACTCTTTAAACCTTTTAAATACAAAATTTACACATAAGGCCTTCACTTTATATTTTTACCTGATTAGTCCCAGATTATGACACATTACAAAAATACCCATGAGTTTTAATAATTACAAAACAAGCCCTTTACCTTAATTTATACAAATCGGTTTTATACAAAAACAACTAAAAACCCTAGCTCATTATCCAATCATTGTACTAATCATTACACAACCTTAAAACATAAATAATGACCAGATTTGTATAATTAAACCCTAACCCTAGTCGATCCCTAGGATTTCCTTATTTTATTTTCCCTTTTCCATAGATAGCGATTAGGATAATTTCATATAACATGATCAATGATTCAACAATTCGAAGCACCATTTTTCGGAGTTAATACACATTATATAGAGTCCACGAAAAATAGTCTTCATGCCCAGAAAATTCGTTTCTAATTATTTAGGGTTTTAACACGTTTTTAGGGTTTAATTCTCAAATAATTCGTATACCATGCATGGTTCGTTTTTATTATTTTATTTGGAACTTATAGGATGAATATAAGATGAGAAAAATTCCATATAAATTTTAGAACGTTTAGAACACGCTGGATGCAATTATTCCTCTCGGTTAGGATAAAAACGACTCCAAAATTCCAAAGAATAGAAACGCGACTCCAACAACCTTGTAATCAATTTTCACAGATCACACATGATGTAAGGAACTTAGGAAAAATGGCAAATGAATTTATGGAGGGTCGTATGAATTATTGTGAATTTTACCTTGCGTATGAACAAAATTCGACAACAAATAGATCAGGCCTTCAAAATTCGAATTGGAAATTTTCTTGGCTTCCCAGCAGCGTAGAGATCACAGGAAAATACCCTTGTGCCGTCATTTTAGATCTAGGGTTTGTAGGTTTTATTTGATATGGTAAATATGGTAGTAATAATGAGATTGACATGGGGAAAATAATTGGAACGAGATTTTTGGGGGAGGGGCGTTGATTTGGACGAAAATGGGGAGGGTATCAAAGACTAATTCACTTTCCTTAATTACCATTTTATTAGCTCTAATTTCGTTTAATTATTTTGCAACTTGTGTAGTCCATGTAACTTATATAATGTGTTATATAATTCATATGGTAGATATAAATGAAAAAAAATCAATTTTATTATCTTGTATCATTTGGTAATTACACATATATAAGTTAGGTTATAATGTAGTTAATGAGCTTGACTAGTGTTACGAATTTCAAAATTTTTAACTTGAGGGGTAATTGGTCTTTTAACACGTTTACGAGTTTTAGGGTTTTACAGCTGGGATATCAACTGATGAACTTGATGAATCCTTATAGAATTGAAGGATATCAAGTGTATCCTCATCATCACTGTCATCAGGAATAAAACGAAATTGAGAGCTAGATCTTGCTGCTTTTTCTTTTGCAATTGATTCCCTAATAGATTTTTCAAACGCAATTTGAGAATTTATTTTAGCAGCCTGCTCTTCAGCTAGCAATTCTTCCATGGATTTCTCATGTGAATTTTGAATGACGGGACATTGTGGGAGTGGAGATTTGTCAAAACCGAATGTTGACATTGATAATCATCATGAGGACCCCCACAATATACACAAGAAAAACTGGGAGCATTTCGAAATGCTGTTTTACTCAACTCCTCAGTTCTTTTCACTAACTCCAGAAGCTCTAGATAAGTGTCTTGTTGGGTTTGCTGAGGAGTTTGAGTCATTTGGCACTGTGGAGGTTGGTCGTGATATGGATAGTCGTAATTGTTACAAGGAAATGGATTCCCTGTTTGACAATCAGAGCTAAAATGGGGACCTCCACAGTTCTCACAACAAAATGATTGTTGTGACTGATTTGGTGAATAACATGGATATTGATCATTTCCAAAGTTCAGAGTGTTATCAGAGATTTGTTCATAGAAAAACGTGTCTCTGGTCTGACACTCAAATCCTTGGGGAGGACCTCCACAAAATTCACACAAGTATGTCTGAATCTCATGATGTGGTAGCTGATGAAATAAATTAGTCGTGTCATGGTAAGAATAGGGATCTTGGTTATAGACAGACCCATTTCCTGACTCTACCATGCTACAGCCGGGACAATTCCCACCATTATGAGGACCACCACACCATTGGCAACCAAAATGGTGTGGATACGACATAGGAAAGAATCAAAGGTTTTCAGAGGGGTTGGGATGAAGAATCAAAGATGTGAGAGGGTAAAGATGGATATTTTTGGATTTTTGGATAAACATTTTGTAAAAATAAGAAAGAAAATCTTTTTGGGTTTTTGTGTTTGTTGAAAACTGATTTTAAAATGTTTTCGGGAACCGTTTTGTTTTTATATGATAATAATAAGAAAATATGAACAAGGATGGTAAATATACAATGGATGTATATTCAACAACACTGATGCTTCAAATTCGTAGTACGCAGCACACCTCCCCGGCAGCGGCGCCAAAATTTGATTGGTCCCAAACGGTCAACCCAAATTAACCAAGTGAATGGTCAACAAGAGTCAATCACTTGAGAACGCAATGCAATTATCCAGGAGAGTTTAGTGTATCCCCAGGTCGTTAAGTCCCAACGAGGTGTGAAAACTGTAATACAACGAATCTGTGATCGGGTGAATATTGAACAGGAAAAGGGTGATGATTGATTACACTAAGGAAATTAAATCTAATAAAGATTTTGAAGTCATTTTAATTCTATTCTAAAAAAAAACGTTTAACGATTAAAACCTAAAAACGTAAAACTTAAACTAAAACAAACGTAAACGTGTAAAATAAAATGTGAAATCAGAAAACTAAAAGACTCATGAAAATGAAAATTACTTTTTAACAATTCTAATAATAAAAGAAAATTTTAAGAAAAAGAAAATTATTTTTAAAACTATTTATCTAATTATTATTAATTAAAAACTATTTTTAACTATTTAAAAATACATTAAAATACAAGAAAATAGGAAATTAACCTAAAAAATGAAATTATAAATTGGAAAAATCTAAAATATTATAAAACTAATGTTAAAACTGAAAATATATTTTTTAGACTTTTTAAATAATTATTATTAATTGAAAAACTAATTTAAACTAATTAAAATTAAGAAAAATAACAAATGAACAGTAAAAATTATGAGACTTTACAGGAAAATCTAAAATATTATTCTAAGCCTGGGAAAAATATAAAAAGTTAGATAAGCCCAATAATAAGCTGAATTGGGCAAATAAGCAGTTTAAATAAGCACTTGAAATAAGCTAAAAGCTAACTATAAGCTACCATAAGCTACTAAAGCCTAAATCTAACCTAAAATGAGCTAATGCAACTGATTGGGAAGTAAAAAGCACAAGCTACAGAAAAAAAAACTCGCGACCAGATTTTAATAACTATATGCCAAACGGCCTCTAAGGCCCTATTTAAGCCTACATTAAGCTAGCTTATAAAATTCCTAAAAATAAACTAAAATGATCATGAAATCCACGACCAACCAAAGATCTTGTATCCCAAATTTCAGCTCACATGGACTTATAACGAATCTGTCAAAATTCCACAAAGTTTGGCAAAAATCACTTTGCAAAAACAATAACCAAACACCCCTTAGCAGGTTTTAAGCACAAATAAGCTATAGAAACAGTTGGAATGAATGAATAAGCTAACTTGGATGATAACCAACTAACATAAGCTAAATAAAAAGGGAAATAACTAATGAGGAGGGGAACAGTGGGTAAAATGAACTAATCTAAGGGAACCTTAAGCTAAGAAAATGAGAAAATAAGCTATTCTACTTAACTCTAATAAACACTAATAAGTTATAAATTATGCCAAACCTATTCTAATCACTAAAAGGGCTAAAAAAAAAAGAAACTAAATAAGCTGAAAATGAATTCTAATAAGGACTTAAAAACCAACTGACCTGCTGATGTGATGCTATCTCAAACAGTCCAAGAGGGATTGTTTTGAGCTTGTTCTGATTAAGCTACAGGGTGAGCAAGACTTGAGCTTCTGGGACTCTAAAGCTCTCCTGGCCAGCTATCATTTGCCCCCTTGAGATCACCTTAATTAGATGTTTACAGCTTATAAATAAGCTGCAAAAAATGGTGCACGGGCTGCTGGTGACAGTTGCTGAAACAGTGGACTGTAACAGCCCTTATGGGGCTTTTAGAGCTTAAAAATAAGCAACTAGGGAAATAAGCTAATGCACTAATAGCTAAAAAAAAACATATATGAGCTTACGGAGAACCTATAAAACCAAATTGGAACCATTTTTTACCCATAATAAAGCTAAAGATAGGCTGAGTACAGGAAGTGAAGAACACATAAATCGCAATTCCAACAATCTTTGAACATTAACAAGTACAAAAACAAGGGTGCCAAGGACCAACATAAAGCAAATGAAATTAAATACTAACTACATATTACCTACAACCTGAAAATCAGAATCTAATTCTAACTTAATTCACCAAAACTTGATCTTAAACAGGAAATCAGGGACATAACTGGTCCTAAAAAAAAAGTTACTAAATGACATTATGAGAATTTTAAATACCTCTGACAACAAATGACAATACTAAACTAATACTAACTAGACTCGGAAAAAGTTGTAACAACCCAATTCAAGTCCCAAAGTGGGTCAAAAGATTAATTTTTACTCAAAACTATTGCTATCCCAAACACCCCTTATGGGCATAAAAACACATAAAACTGATTTTCTTAAGACTTTTAGCTAGGATTTTCTTGTATAAAAAGTAACTTGCAGAACCAAAATACACTTTTAGAACTAGAAATAACTAGCAAATAACAAATAAGCACTTGAATGCTTATTTGCACGATGAACAGTAACGAGACAGAAGTGAAAAAACTATTGCATTAATTAAAAAAAAGACATTACAACCGAAATTTAAAGATAGAAAACTAAATTTAAAAGCTAAAATCCTAATGCCTTATCATGGCTACATAAGCTCTCTATTTATACTACTATGGTCTTGGTCTTCAAATGCTTGAGTGTGCTTTTGTGCTTCTTCTGTGAGGGCAAGTAGTGGGTGAGAGGGTTTGGTGATGACAGGGTAAAAGATGGGAGGTTGAGTGTGAAAGAACCTTTTTCAGATGCTATTTTTATCAATCCCTATTTTCTTTTCTTTCTTGTTGTGTCGACATATACGAATAAAGTAGTAGTAGGGGAAGGAGAATGAAAGATTTTTGGGGAAATGTTTGATGATATCTCATTTGGTATGTGAAGGAGTCGTGGGAAAAGCAGACACTATAGTTTCCATTCTTGTAATTTGGCAAAACTTGAGGGACCAAAACTGTAGTTTTCCAAAATTTATTATAAGGACCATTTTTGACAAGTTTAATTTACCCAAGGACCAAAAATAATAATTTTCAAATTAAAAATGTCCAGGGGTAATTTCTGTCAATCTTTGAAACTTCAGGGACTAAAGTTGCCATTTTGCAAAATTGAATTTTATAAGTCTAATTTTGACAACTTGAAAATTCCTGAGGGCCTTTTATGAAAAATTAACTTGTTTTGAATAACCAGGGACTAGATTTGACAATTTTTGCATAAAATACAGTCTAAATATTTTTTCTGTCTTTTTAAGACTTTTCAAAGTGTTTTTGACTGTTTTTGCAGTGCAGATGGAATAAAAATGATGAGTATTTAGACACTCATCAATCCCTCACACTAAACTATTGCTAGTCCCTAGCAATCTTTTGAGAATACTTAATGGATTTGAATCTCTTTACCAAAAGCCATTACTTCTGGAGTAGCCAAATGTTTTAGTTCAAGTAAGAACCTTGGTACAATGATAACCAAATGATTTTGAGAAAATCACCAGCTTCCAACGGATTTGATTTGTCTTTACCAGAAGCCGTTTGCTTCTGGACTAGCCAACTCTTAGATAAAATATCTTTGGTGAGTCGATTACCAATTATGGTTTTCCAACTGCCTTTACCACAAGCCATAAACTTGCGGGCTAGCCAACTCTTCACTAATTAAAGATATGGTGAGCTGAACACCATACAATTTTGGGCAAATTGCAAGCCGTCAACGAATTTGAGATATCTTTACCAAGAGCCGTTTGCTCCTGGATTAGCCAATCCTTTTGTTTATTAGACATGGCGGACTGATAACCGTAATCTGAGTAAGTGCAAAACACTTACTCAAAAAAAAAAAAAAAAAAAAAAAATTTGGCCAAAAATAGGGGAATTGGGTGGTATAATTACATGATAAAATTCGTGAGAATTCCCCCCCACACTAGAAATGAATATTGCCCTCAATTTTCAAAGTACCGGCGGTTATGCCGAAACATAGAACGTAAAAGGGAAATATTACGACCATTATTTGGGATTTTTTTTTTTTTTTTTTTTTTTTTTTTGGATGAAAACTTATATACAACAGCGGGGGGCGACTCCCCCACACTAGGGTGGTACACACGGGTGAAAACCCATGTTTAACTACTGTTTTTGATTACCGAGTCGCTAGCTTGACTCGACCCAGAATTAATTTGTTCATGGGGAAGTAAGTGGAAGAGACAATCTCCATTGGACTTTTATTCAAGATGTTTGTATAAACATTGAAGTACGTGAAAGTTCCACACCAATGAGATATACATAGACAGACTCGGCTCACAAATGGTACATGGAAATGCCTGGGTCAAAGATAATGTCTTCATTCCCGAAGGAGTGAAGAACAGGAGAAGCCACGGGATAGGTGAAGAAAAGAAAGAAAGTCATGATGAAAATCATGACTAACTCATCTTCATCCATAGGAGAATCCATAATTTCAGTATTATGAATCTCATCATTTAAGCTCACGTGATCAAGACAAATCCCGGGTGTGTCATGATCAAAGTGGAAGTTATCATACTCCGGCGGAGATATGATATGAGTGAGTTCACCGGCGAACTCCTCGTGAAGAGAATCAATCACAAGATGTAAATCTGTGAATTCTTGTTCCACTGTAGACTCATCACTATCCTTAATCTGAGTATCAAAGAGTGGATTCTCAGAAATTAAAGTGAATTCAGAGTCAAATTCAAATAGAGGATTAGTGAGAGTTGTTTTGAATGCTTCGGGAACAAGGTGATTAACATTCTCTTCTGGACTGTTGGGATAAGAAGTGAGTGAATGATCATTAAATAGGAGACTTTCAATCTCTCCCAGATCGGCTTCGAAATCAAAGAGACCATCGTCACTTTCTGATGAAAGTGGACTGATGTGAGTGAGTTCATCGGTGAACTCCTCAAGAAGAGGATCAGACTGTGGGAGTGATGCCTCAACATACTCGATGTTTCCATAAGAAGCACAATCGTCGCTAAAATTGGAGAAAGTTTCAAAATGATCTAGAGAATACTCAAGAGGGGAAGGGATATCACACATATGGTCAAAAGTTCCCTGTGACTCTCTCGGGATTGGGACAAGGTTCTCAACACTAGACTTTATGAATTCGTCCGATTCCTTTTCAGGAACAGTGTCAAGATGCTCATCCCCATGTTTAGAGAGTGAGTGGGAGCTTCGGGTGTGATAGCAGTAGTTTGAGAATGAATCTCAACTGCTGGGATATCAACTGATGAACTTGATGAATCCTTATAGAATTGAAGGATATCAAGTGTATCCTCATCATCACTGTCATCAGGAATAAAACGAAATTGAGAGCTAGATCTGGCTGCTTTTTCTTTTGCAATTGATTCCCTAATATATTTTTCAAACGCAATTTGAGAATTTATTTTAGCAGCCTGCTCTTCAGCTAGCAATTCTTCCATGGATTTCTCATGTGAATTTTGAATGACGGGACATTGTGGGAGTGGAGATTTGTCAAAACCGGAAGGTTGACATTGATAATCATCATGAGGACCCCCACAATATACACAAGAAAAACTGGGAGCATTTCGAAATGCTGTTTTACTCAACTCCTCAGTTCTTTTCACGAACTCCAGAAGCTCTAGATAAGTGTCTTGTTGGGTTTGCTGAGGAGTTTGAGTCATTTGGCACTGTGGAGGTTGGTCGTGATATGGATAGTCGTAATTGTTACAAGGAAATGGATTCCCTGTTTGACAATCAGAGCTGAAATGGGGACCTCCACAGGTCTCACAACAAAATGATTGTTGTGACTGATTTGGTGAATAACATGGATATTGATCATTTCCAAAGTTCAGAGTGTTATCAGAGATTTGTTCATAGAAAAACGTGTCTCTGGTCTGACACTCAAATCCTTGGTGAGGACCTCCACAAAATTCACACAAGTATGTCTGAATCTCATGATGTGGTAGCTGATGAAATAAATTAGTCGTGTCATGGTAAGAATAGGGATCTTGGTTATAGACAGACCCATTTCCTGACTCTACCATGCTACAGCCGGGACAATTCCCACCATTATGAGGACCACCACACCATTGGCAACCAAAATGGTGTGGATATGACATAGGAAAGAATCAAAGGTTTTCAGAGGGGTTGGGATGAAGAATCAAAGATGTGAGAGGGTAAAGATGGATATTTTTGGATTTTTGGATAAACATTTTGTAAAAATAAGAAAGAAAATCTTTTTGGGTTTTTGTGTTTGTTGAAAACTGATTTTAAAATGTTTTCGGGAACCGTTTTGTTTTTATATGATAATAATAAGAAAATATGAACAAGGATGGTAAATATACAATGGATGTATATTCAACAACACTGATGCTTCAAATTCGTAGTACGCAGCACACCTCCCCGGCAGCGGCGCCAAAATTTGATTGGTCCCAAATGGTCAACCCAAATTAACCAAGTGAATGGTCAACAAGAGTCAATCACTTGAGAACGCAATGCAATTATCCAGGAGAGTTTAGTGTATCCCCAGGTCGTTAAGTCCCAACGCTAAAAGAAAGAATAAAAATGTTTTACAAATAGGTTTTTAGGTTTTTATAGGTAGAAATGGGAGAGTGTAGAAACTAAGAAGTAGGGTTGGGGAGACTTTTGGAAACTAAGAAAGGATACAGTATAGGTGTGGTAAAACCAACGGTTACCACACCACCAGGAGTATTACCACCCTTAACAGGGCCGACATCGTACCATCTCAGTCCT